>JARHVA010002768.1:0-617500 GCA_037957365.1 Torreya grandis
AGCTTTGAATGTTATTTCCCTTCTTGGGAGGCCTTGATTTGTTCTCATCTCATAGGTAGTCAAAATGCCACGAATCCCATCCATCTCAAGCTTGTCTAAATATTGCATCTTTTCTACTATATCTACCTTTGAATCGAAACTCAGGAGTTAGTGATCTCAATAACTTAAGAACAACTATATACTCTTTCACTTATTCTCCTAATCCTCTAGTGACATTGATAACTTCATTAACCTTCAACATGTAAGATGCAATGGTTCATCTTCAAACTTTCAAACTGTCTCTAGTGGGTCTATAACTTGGCCCTTTTTTCACCTTGGTATCTCCTTCATAGATATTATATAATTTTTCCCATATCACCTTGGCTAACTCATAATGCATCACCTTCATAAATTATAACCTCTAATAGGGCACACATAATGGCATTCATTGCTTTAGAATTACTCTCACTTTCCTTCTAACCTACTGCATCCATTAGTGGTGTAGGGAGGTGGAGTGTATCCATCCACATTTGACTATCATATGTCATGGCCCATTGACATTATATATTTCCTAATTTTGATGCTCCAAAAATAATAATTTATTCCATTGAATATTGGATCCTTACTAGTAGAGAAACCACCTTGAGCATACTGATTACCCATCCCTTGCCTTTAGGATCTCATTTAGACTATTAGGCTTACTTAAAAGGACCTGATTTAATATCAAATTCTTGAATAAAAATTATTTGGAGGGGGGGAGGGGAGGGGGAGGTGAATCAATATTCAAAAACTTACTTATCAACTCCACTCAAGAAATCATGAACCATTTAAACAACCATATAGATCTAGAAAGGATAAACACGTATCCACATAATCATGAAACACAAGAACACATAACATATGTGGAAAAACCTCAAAGGTAATAAAAACCCATTTATATCTACAAATGGAATAAATTACTGTAATAAAAAACACCAAATTTAGTGAAGCACCAACTTCACAAGGAACACCAACCCCCAACTAACTAAGCACCAACCCAACTAGGCTTTAACAAACCCCAAATTGAAAGGAGGGCACCAATCCCATAGATAACTAAACACTAACTCAAATAACTAATTAATTTCATAAACTTCAAGGACACCTTGTTTCTTAACCGACTGATGATGACCACCTCTTCAAATTTTCACACTCCTATCCCTCTCAAACTGTATTGTAGGATTCTTTCACTCAACTAGCCCTCTTCTTGACTTGATTAGGTCATATGAACTTGATTTTAATACACATAACCTTTATTAAATATTAATGATAGTTTTTATTTTAAATTAATCATGGTCTATAATATCTACGTCTACTTACCAATCATTTATTTCATTTGCTTACTCTCTACTAACACCAAATAAGCCTAAAAATGACTTGTATTTATACAAGCCTCTTTCTCATATCCTTCTTGGTCAGCCAAACCACCCTTAAAAATCTTAGGTTATACATGGAATAGATCTTATGACATATTATAAAAATTTAATCAAATGTGATTTGAGTCCTTTTAGGTCTGGCATACTTTAATTAGGCCTTATTTTTATCTGTAGGTCTTATTAAGACCTAATCCCATTAGGTCTACTTTAATACATGCTACACTTTTCCTTCCTTAAAAAAATAATAAAACTCATCACATGGAAAAAAATTATAATATACAAATAAATTATACCTATACTAATTTTTATATAGGATCCATAACACCTTTCAAGTCTAGTCACCACTTTAAGCACACCCATTTGTACTGTTCATAATTAGGCTTTCTCATACACAAAAAATCTATCTTGATTTAATAAAGATTAAAAACAAATTATCTAAAAAATAATGGAAATAAAAAATATATAAATTAAATAGATTACCTCAAATTCATCTCCATATGATTTAAACTTCACAAATCAAGGCAAAAGGATTTAAACCCTTCTCTGTAAATAGCCTACTTTAGAATTGCCCCAAACACTTCAAAACCCAGTCATGAATAACTTGATCTTAAACATATGAAAGAAAAACATCCCATGATAAATTATACATTAAAAAATATACTTTGACTTATATAGACCATTTTCAAGTAAAAATATCACAAGGTCTAATGTCAACTACTAGTCTTGCAAAGTGATCTTTTGTCTTTAGTACACAGTCAAATTAGAACTAGTCAAACTATCTTGGATTCAAAATTTCAAAATAATTACATGAATATAAAAATATTATTAAAATAATATATATGACACATATTTACCAAATAAAAACATCATGTGTATTATATACTTCAAATTAGGGCATAAAGTCTCAAACTCATCATTGTAACTTGTTTACCAGAATTACCAGTTTGCCTTAAAGCATAGTCATGGTGACATTGACATTCAACAACTGTATGACCACTTTAAAATAATTCCAATGTATTAATATGATATTATTATAACATTATGCCATTATTGTCTAGAAAGATAACATTGGTCTTGTAAATCAATCACATGACCTTACATCTCACTATCTCACTCGAACTAAATAAATCAACTTGTGAGTAAATTTTTCACTAGTATCACCATCCTCCAAAACTTATAACATAAATTATCATGTATTAAAAAATCTTTATAAACACCTAAATTCACTTGGTTCCATCACTATTCAATGATAACACATCCAGAATCATCTTCTCACTACTTCTTGTGTTTCTCATTGTTTTCCACCATTAGGCCTATTAGCAATTGGTCAACTTGGATGACCAGTGTAGCAAACCTGATGGATATAACCTATCCATAAACTATTATGGACATAAAATAAAATTATCAAAATTATCCATCCAATTATTTTCATAATTTGACTTGGTTAACTCTGACTGTTATAACAAATATTCAAAAAATTAGGTCTTTCTTATAGGGTCCACTCACTCACCTAAAGGCTCAGTCACACTTGGAAATGCAAGGTTGAATACACATCCAATCACTAAAATATACATACAAATCCATTATAAGTACTTTAGAACAATTTCTTTCATATTAGGTCATTATTATGGTTCTTTAAGGGTTTAAATTATCTTCTATTGTTAACAATCATTCATAAAGCTTAGCCCCTCATTCCAAAAGAAAATGTATTAAATTTTTATATATTACAATTAAACATATACCATGGATATATTAAGTTCCCATTCATATTTTTCATGTTACAATGAATACCTAAAAGTCCTTAGGTTGAGAATCCTTCATTCTGTACACTCAAGAAGCCTCAAAACCACTTTTCATGCCTTTTGTTACAAAACATGACCTAAAAATTTGTGAACATGATTTAAATAAGATAAAATAAATTATTAAAACACTCACATATCCATACTTTCCTTGTAAATGGAACCTCATACCCCATTAGGCCAAATTCTCTCTCTTTGATTACTGAGATCTTAAACTGCAAACCACATTAGTTATTAAAACTAACCTTCATACCTATTTAAATGTTATATAAACCTCACTCACATACTCAATAAACATTGAAAATGATCAAATACTGCTTTAAATCCTTCATAGTCCTTTAAAATATATCATGATGCCTCATTAGGCTTGGTAGGGTCTAGAAAAGGTCTAAGTATAGACTAGTTTTGAAGGTTATTCCCATATAGGCTCACCCTGAGAATATCATGAATGATCCAATGCATAAAATAAATGTTAAATAAACATATTATATCCTCTTATTCCATTGTGAATCCATATCATCAATAAACCATACTTAACCTTCTAAGTAGGACTTTACATACCATGACTAGTGTCATGACTAGGCTTCTCAAGCACCTAAAACTTGATAACTAATATTGAAATACTCTTTGATGATTATACAAATTTATTTCATGCCTTACATGATACTCAAACAATTTCATACCTATTCATTCTCACCATGATTATGATATGACTATGTTTGTTATGACTAAGCTTGCCAAGATTCTTTGTACTCAAGGACTAATACTCAAACATACTTACCTCAATGATGATGTCAAATAAGAACCTTGAAAATAACTAGTAGAATAATCATTAGGTTTCCTTCAAATTTTGTCTCAATATAAATACATTAGGTTTACTTAAAATTCTTCTTGACATATGGCTTCCCTGTCATATCAAGCACACAAGCTCATATCTTAAAGACCATTCACAATGCATCTTCAACATATGCACATTAACATTAATGAAAATAACCTTGACATCAATGACAACACTTATCAATACTAAGGTTAGAATAATCATATTTTATTTTCTACATAAGCTACAAAAACCATAAATACATGACTTTTAGACCTTTATCCACTAGATAGAAATCAAAAAAAAAATACACATTCAAACATGAAATAAGTTGAGAAAAATAAAGGTTATTAATCACTATTATGTACTACTTATGCATATTACCATCTACAATTTCCCTAATCTTATATTTTTTAGTTTTCCAATCTCAAGCACACTCAATGCCACTATTATTATAACATTCACTTTCACTTACACCAAACACTTAAGTAGGAGAACTACATTAGGATTGATCCTTCCTCAAAGTATTGGTATATAAGCATCATTCCTAAAAATGGGTGTGGATCACAAATTCAACACATTAGACCCACTAACCCCTTTTTCTCATGGTTTTCATTCAAACCCTTATAATCATCAAAAAATAGGGTTTTTACAAGAAAATAGATCTATAGGAAAATGTATTCATCACATAGAACTAAAATTTAGACCAAAACTAGAGAAGGACCTAATCTATAAAACCAAATAAAACATTTTGAGAGATGACATTAGCAATAGTATCAAAACATTAGAGCCATATGGTGATTTTATAAAAATTTCACACTACTATTCAAGAGGGGTTTTGACATAGCTCTCTTATTGATGGCACTCAAACTTATTCGTATCTCAGTTTTTATCACTCAGATCTTTCATATCAGGTATTTTCTAGATAAGTCTTTATTTGCACATATTTATTACCATTTTTATAAATTCAAAGCTGATCAAAATTTGTAACAAATCAATGGTTATCTATTTCATATTATTTCATTTATTTAGACTACTCATCCCTTTAATCAAACATAGGATTCACATAGTTAAATCCTAAAAGGTTAAAATATTTGGTGAACCTAAATTACTTTGAATATTGCTGAAAACCCCTAGTTTTACATAAGTTTTACCTTATCCCAATTTTTTTGCTCTAAATTAGGGTTACAAAATTTTATTTTTCTTATTTTTTGGAATAACCTAGTTCATTTAATCAATCCCACATCAGGGTTTTATTTATTTTATTTTTATTTTTTCAAAGCAACCCTAATTCAAAACCCTAACCTTAAATAATCCTAGGGTTTAAATTTATAGAACAAAGATTTTCAATCCATATATCTTTTGATTAGTATTTAATTTAATCATGATCATAATGATAGAAGAAATTTATCACTTTTGTTACAAATTTTAATACTTTCATTTTTATGCTTGCTCCCTTTAATTTAGAATGAACTTAGAAAATACATAAACACATGTATATATGATTAATTATATCAATTGAAATATATGTCATATCTCATATCATGATATATTTATCCTATGTTGAATTCCATTAACAAGCAAACCCAAACACACAAAGAGGATTTAACACATAAGCTAAAAACTATCTTTTAAGTTTCAATGTCATATCTTATGCACAAGAAAGAATATTTTTCTCCTCCTCATCTTCATGAGGGTGATAACTAATTTCCCTCTAACCAAGTCCATGTTATAATTACTACATGATATTAATTAACCTATACCAATTCCATTATTTACCATACTCAACCTATTCACACCTCTTCCCTACAAGGTGTGTGCCTACATGTTTAATCATAAATAACAAGGGTTTGCACTTGAGAGACTCTATGTGATGAAATTATCAGTATGAGAAAGATGATTATATGTTTAAAAAACTATAATCACCTAGTACAACATTACAAGATCAATTTATAAGAAAAAGGCCTATAATCAACTAATCGCAAACATTCCCCACCTTAGTTTTTAGATGGTGTAAAAACATTCACACTCTCACCTGTAGTATGCTCACCCCTTCTAGTATGACCTATTTGGTTCATGACCTTGATATAAAGAAAGGATCATTCCTTCCATGGTTTTATAGGTTTATCACAAACCTTGACATGAACAAAAACCTCCTTCCATCAACTGTTCACCTCTAATGGTTTTCTGGATCTACCACAAACCATTTCAAGATCCATGAACTGACTTATATTTGTGCTTTTTATCCTTTCAAAATATGGAATTATGTTTGTAATTAGACACATTGAATTACCTAAATAGGCATGTACTTTTGTTCTTATTTTTAAATATACAAACAAATTCTAAAAATATAAAATATCTATATGCACCATTATAGTAAGAAGCTCTTCTTCATTAGTGGTTAATGAGAGGAATATAAATACTTTATCCTCTAGTATCCTTGAACCTATAGTAGGTCCAATACTTCACTCAAATAAAGTGTCGATGAAGCTCAGATTCATGATTTTGTCAAGGAGAAATGCCCCCTTCAATGTGAAAAAACAAATTTACATAGGACATCAGGGTTGCCAAAAAATGTATCTTTTTATTTGACTCTTTGAAAAATATAACACACTTAAAAAATGAATCTTTTGACCTTTTTAAACTTTTGATGACCAAATACTAACTTTAAATATTAAGATATAATATACTATTGACATGGACCGAATGACTCGACTATAGATCATTAAAACTAAAGATTAATAATTAAGACTAAACAAAAGAGACTTAGTGGTAAAAATTACTATGAGACCAAATTTCACTATGGACTTGAAGTTAAAAAATACCAAAAAAATCAATGGACTCACTCAACATATAACTCAATATACTGACTATTATAATAAAAAGATAATTAAACATAAGATAAGACTTAAATGACAAAATCTACTTATAAAATATAGACTGACAATATTAATGAGATAATTGACATATGTGAAAGGTGGATTACATAAAAAATAGGAAAATGAGATGACATCACTAGAAGCATGTTTGTCTTAACTACCACAAAAATGTTTGCATATCATTTATCTATCAAACTCAGATATCAAGGTCTAAACCTTCTAGCAAAAGACTAGTACTTGATTGATGATACATAATTAATTATTACTTATAGTGAGTGGATTGATAGTTTGGATTCAAATACCCATAAACACATAGATCTATTTATTATAATCTCACATAATTTGGATAGGGTAAATGGATGAGAGATGATAAATGATATGATGGAAGATAGCTTTCAACGGCTCCAAGCTTGATAAAAAGATGTAAAATTATATATCTTGCAATGTTATTGGAAGAAATACAAAGTTATTATTATATATATCATTAACTAAGTCATGCAATATATAAATTTTAATCATTTAAGAGATATGCAAGTGATATTTTGCTAACATCTTGTATAATAGACCACCTCTCATGTCACAACTTCTGAATAGAGCTAACATAGCCTGAGGAAAGATAGTTAAGATGGTGTAGGCAGAGTTTGTTGGGGTCAATCAAAATTAATCTAAATATAAATAGGATGGATATGGTGAAGATCATGGCTTCTAAATATTAATATGATCTTTAATTTTATTTATCATTTCCATAGATCTATACAAAATCTACCTTCAAATTATTCAAAGAACATCATATGGGTGATGACAAATACTATGGCTACCCCTAAAAATAAATCATTAATCTATCATAGATATCTCTTGCTTTGATACCAGATATTGATTTTAGTTCAGGTCTGAGCATAATTAATAGAGAAAATAAAATAGTCAAAACACCATAATATTAAAAACATAATATAATATTATTTCTCCTATTAAACTCATATTAGTGTTACAATTCTATATAGGAAAAGCCTTTCTTATAAACAAGGTGAATTATATCACCACCAATCTCTCCAATAATGTCTCCTCACACCTATATGAGTAGTATATAATAATTGATTATATATTAAATAATGACTAACCTATAATCATAATATTGTTATAATAACATTATTTTTAACTAATTACTAACCAATATACTATTTACCTCTCAATAAATATCCAAACTCACATAATGTAATAAACTAATCCCTAACACAACCTACCCCTCTACACCCAATAAGGAGATCTAGATATTATTATGCATATCATAGAATGTATGGGTGCCACATTGATTCATGTTTAGCATTGAAAAGGAAAATACAATAGATAATGAATACAGATGACTCATATAGTGACACTTAATCCAAACAATATATAATGACACATCTACAAATCCAAAAAGGGTCAAATTTAGAAATAGTACAAAAATGGCTACCAAAGCATAATTCAAAACAACAAAAGTTTCAAAAAACATAATCAAAGTAAGAAATAATACAATAAGCATAGCTAAAGTAAATAAACCTACCTCTCCAAAATGAGGCTCAAATGTCAAAATGGTATGATTTTGGTCACAAATATCTACAATTGTTTGATTATCATGGTTAAGGTTTGGGCAAGCAAGCCCAAGGCATCAATACTCCTATTTTAGCAATTTATAATATTGGTCAACAAGGTTTGGGGTTTATTGAACATACTAAGGTAAATCATTCATACATATAGTTTATCAAGTCAAAACATATAGATACATAGGATGTGCTACAAAAAGAGTAATAAATTAAGTTACAAAATCAAAATCATGTTAATATAACAAACATTCTCAAACAAGTCTTTCTATAAAAAGAGTTTCCATAACACCATATGTCTATAATAAGCATAGTTTTAAAGGGAAAAATCATAATCAATATTACAGAGCACAATTATAAAAGGTCCACTCCATAGTATGAGGCAATGCCTTATATTATTCAAGGTTATCATGATTCTAATGTTGAACAATATTATGATTTTGATTATGAATAATACTTAGATTCCTAATTCAATAACATTAAACTACAATATAGCATTCACACTACATGAGATATTATTGCTCCTATTTTTGACATAGGTCATAGTGATAGTGATTCTCCCATAAGACTCATAGGTAGTTATGATTTCTCTCTTCTTGTACATACTTTAATTCTCTCTTTCTCCTTGTACAGAGTTTATTTTCATCTTGATTTTATATAGATTATTATATAGAAAATTCAAAAACAATATAACATGTTAAAACACAAAAACATTACAATATAACTTAGAAAACTCAAATATTATAGATTGTATGCATTGTTATGTTTACATTTCTTATATTTTATAGATATTACATATGCTAGATATCTTATTATAGTCAATTTTATCATAAATATATGCTTCAATTGTTCTTTTCAAGTTCTTATAGATTGATTATAGGACTTAGGTTCACTAAAATAATCTAGAATTGCTATCATCTACCCACTATGGGCATATACATTGATTTAAGATTATTCATTTGATACATCCACCCACTTGGGGGAATATTATACATATTTTCTATTGCCAATTTTTATCCTTACATTCTTTACATTTAAGTTTTTGCATTTATATATCTTGATAAATTGATTCTTACAATCAGTTTTCTCCTCTTGACTTCCCTCTAAGATCTTCAAGTGGATTCTCCAATGGTTATTGACTTGCTTGTTGGATTTCCTGATAATGGTGGCTTCAAGATGGAAGGTTTAATATCTTCTTATATGCAAGGATAGTTTGAATGCAATAAGATTATGAAGGCTTAAGAGTGATGGCATATGAATGTAATAATGACTTTAAATATTTCTAATTAGTCTACCAAGCTCCATGTTTGGTAATTTATAGGGTGATGGAAGAGAATTTAAATGAATTTTAAAATCATTTAGAACACTCTAGTTTAGAGAATTATATAGAGTTAGTTAAGGTTCTATATTTTAGAGACTTCTAGATATGATTAGTATTTAATAGGTATTAGTTAGGGATTTTTAGGTAGGTTTAATGATATAGGTGTGTATGAAAAGCTAGGGATAGGTTTCCTATGGGGAAGGTAGAATATATTTGAATTATAAATTGGCAAGTGGGGCTAGTAGTCAATTAATGAGGTGAGATTAGTGGTTTAGTGGGATGATAGTGGGATAATGAAGGGCTTAATATAGAATCAATGGGGGTGTAATAAGGCTAACATTATTTAGGGAATATATGATGGGGGAATGAGATTTATTTAATTATTTAAGACTATAGTTATAGGATTTATCAAGATAAATAGATGAATTAGTGGAATAGTTAGGGTGAGAAATTTTAGGTTTATAAATATTTCCCCTCTTTAAAATGGAATTAAAAGTGATTAATTATTAATTAATGGTCTTTTCAATAAAACCATTATGTATATAAGTGAGTAAAAATGGGTTGTATGATGCCCCCTCAAGGGGACATGTAAGGAGGTACGAGTTGGATGGCCACTCAAAAAAAGACCCATTGAATGGGTATGTAAATAAAGACAATGAGGGGTTAGGATACCCTTGGTGATAGTTGATGTAAAATAAAATTCCCCAATAGTAAATGTAAGGGAATTAGGTTGTATGTGTACGAATAGTCCTAAGGGGGACCACACCTTAGTAATAATGATTAGCCTCGTAAGATGATTACTAGGCAAAGACTAATTCCAAAGAGAGAGGTGAGTGGATTCATATGATAAGATGAATAATAATAAAATAATGATGCATGTTTAGGAAATTGGTATATTAAATACATAAATAAGGTCATAAACTATTGACATTTCTCTGGCAAGGACACATGTAATGGAGAGTTGGTAGGCTGATAAAAGGATGTAGAACAAGTGAGTTATGATGATATATGGTTTTTATATTATGACCATATCTCAAAATGATTTAATATATTCAAATTAATAGAAGGGGATGGGATAGGAATTGGTGGTTGAGCTACCCTTGATCACTAAAAAGTGGTAGAGTTCTACCTACATAGTCTGAAAAGACATCATGTTGATGTAGTTCTAATTCAACATGTTAGATGAGGATCAAGGAATGGAAGAGTATACCAATGAAATTGATTAAATGATTTATGGTATGGATGATTGTTAGTATAAATATTATTTATCATTAATAATAGAGAGATAAATGGATTGAAGATTTAAGGTTAGGTGTTTATGTAATCAGGTAGAATTAATGTGGACTAAATGGGGTGAAGGGGGTTAAATAAGAGGGTTATTTGTGGGGGGGGTAAAATAATTAATTATAAATATTTTAATTTTGTGATTGTTGATATGGATATAAGGATTATGGATCACATCCCATGAGCTTATCACCATAAATAAAGAGTCCAAGAGTTTTAGAAACCATTAGACACAAGACCAACGATGAGTTTTCTATCTTTTCTTTATCATTTGAGTCATTTTATGTATTTATAATATAATATATTATGGGTAGGAATAAAAAAACAAAATAAAAATTAGGTTAATTACCTATAGTTTTATTTTTGTATGTGTAAGCTATAGGAATGCACTCATAAGTTACGATCTTGTAAAATTGCATGTGAAAAATTGTAGTTTTGTAAAACTATAGTGGGTGATCTGCAGTATTACAAAACTTAATGAGGTGATTATTGGTATTTAAATACCACATAATGTGACATGTGGTTATACAAAACCACCATATTGAATATTCAATTTTGATAAAATTATAAATTAGGGTTAAGGGTGAGAGGCAGTTTTGATGAAAGTTAGTATTAGGAGTTAGCTAGGTAAGGGGATATAAGGGAGATGGGTAAATGGGAAAGTAATATGGGTGGATGGGTAGGTAATATAGGTAGGTTAGATAATTTATATTGGTTGGATATATAGGATACATAATATTCATAGGTAGATAGGATAGGTAGGATTGATAGGTTTTGATCAGAATGGATAGGAGATGTAGGATTGATAGGATGTTAGTGATCAAGGAATAATAGGTTGTTGTGGTGTAGGATGATTTAGGTGTATTAATGTCTAGATTATGGTTTCTATTTTTCTACATGATATTAAAATTATGAGTTTTACCAATTATAGAGTGATAGAGATGACTAGATTATATTACATTGCCATGATGTCATTCATTAGGATAGATCAGGAACTCATCATAGATTTAATGGAGTGATGAAATTTTGACACTATCATATTAAAATTTATTATAGGAGAGATTACCATTATTTTTTATAATATGTGGTACATTTTATAGTTGTTTATGAGAAGGGATGTAATATTCTAGCAGACTTGGACACTGAGTATGATTGTGCATCAACTATGTGGACATCTATAAGTTGGGGTATGGGATTCATGGATAGATATTGACAAGGCCTTTAGGTATTATTATATTGAAATATTTAGCTTGATTTTTATGTCTCTTGTCACTATCATATTATTTATAGACAAGAGTAGGTAGTGGTTCTATCTAGGGTTGGGGGACATAGTCATATATATGGTATAAGACTACCATGTTTTTGCATGGGGTCCTATAGTATTTGGCCATTTATATAGGGAGTTACACATGGGGGATTAAAAATGAGTATAAATATTTATGAATTCATTAATACTTCATATCTAGTGTTGGGATCACATGGCAATCAAGAGGCCACTGGGTATGTGTGTAGACTGAGAACCTAATCAACCCTTAGTTTTTGGATACTACATTATCTTGGGGGAATAGAGAGAAAACATAGGGGATATGAGGCATTATAAATATTTATTAGATATCCTAAGAGAGGACCAAATTACTTGGATTACATATAGGTAGGTCTAGTGTGGATGGGTAGAGGATGTTGACTATAGCAAATATATGTAGACAGAGTGTTACTTGATATGATGTATGGATTTTATCATTGAAATATATCATCTTAATAGGGTGTAGAGGTAGTTTAAACACCATCAAGACATGTCAAGTGAGGAGCATATTTTTCAGAGTGATAGGGAGAGGCCTTAGTGGGGGTTAATAATGGATAGGGCTCTAGCATGATTTGATTATGAAAATGTTGTTCATATAATATGGGATTATCAAATGCTAATAGTATATCTTGGGGTAATTATATATTATATAGGGTGATGGTGATAGATTTGTCCTAAGAGAATATGAAGACCACCTTTGGGAGATAGGAGGAGAGGAGTGGTGTTGAGGCTAGTTCAAGTGTAGGTACATTTGAGGAGATGATGGAAATAAAGGCCATAACCACAAGTTAGGAGAGATGGTGGGGATGGTAAACATGATAGGATTAATTAATAAATGATGATTATAGATGGAGAGGATCAAGAGGTAGGTGGGGGTGATCAAAAAGTTGGAAGGGGTGATCAAGATGTGGGTGGAAGAGACTTATGAGAAGGATAGGTATAAATGTTGTAGGGTCTTCTAGGCCACTTATTAGTATAGTTAATTAGGCATAAATTGATAGTTTGAGGTAGGAGGTGAGGGCTAGGGTTGTAGAGGTGACAAATATTACTATGGAGTGGGATATATACCTTTCATATATTATATATTTATAACACCAAATCATATATATATATATATATATATATATATATATATAAGGTCATATGGGGCCAGTATTAGCTCATATTATAAGTTCATTAGGATAGATTAGGACTAGAGATGCTTAAATAACATCTCTATATGGCCAAAAATGATAGTTTATCCAAGAATTTATAGTTATAAATTCTATAGAGATATATTTAGGCATGTGATGCAAAGATAATGTCCTTATAAGGGCATATTAGTCATATTTAGACTAGGTTGAGCTATTTTGAGGTAGAACTATAGGTGGATGAGAGGGCAAGGGATGAGGGATCCAACCTATTACATAAATAAGATTTAAGGAATGTGACTTGATAGATATACTATTTTATGATAGAGTAATAATACTACAAGGATTTATATGAGATTGTGGTGCTAGAAAATCAACATGCACCTTCTTATAGGGCTAATAGTTCTTTACATTTAGTACATCAACCACCAAGGAGACCATTGGAATAACCATGATTTGGCTTTGTGATACACTATGTATATTTTGGACATGTTTATTATATTCTTAGTACATGGTTTGACATGAGACCCACATGGTATATATGTTTTTTGACTAGACTTTATAGATATTTAAGTGATTATGGGACTTTTATTATGACATGTGGTTATATTTTGGTTGTGTGATTCTAATATTGGTTAGATCAGTTATTGGATTTTATTGATTAGATACATGAGATGATTAGATATGGATGTTAGTATTGACGTATAAGTATGGATTTTGTATATTTTTATATATGATGATGTTGATAGCTTTAGTTTCATGTATATGATGTGGATGACATGGTTTATAAATATATGGTGTGATGTAATATTTTTAATTTCATGTAAAATGATGTAATGTGATAATATAAATGAAATGGAATGTGTGATAAATTATGACATGTGTTAAGATGTAGATAGGTAGTCCTTTAATCATATGTCTCATTAATTGATAATGGGTAATCTATCCTACACCAAGGAGTTAGATGGTTGAGTTCGTAATTTGGGATATTCAAATTGGATAGTTAAATGATTAGGGTAGGTTGTGGGGTGTTTTGAAGACATTTAAAATGTTATCAATCTAATTTTACTATTGCACTTATATTACAAGTGTACCTTTGACATTTAGATAGTTGAGTTCACATTGATTCATAGTGCATAGGGACATGGAGAGGGAACTCTTTCAATGACATTCCCAATTTACAATGGGTGGTAATTTGTGGCCATCCTTGTTCATAGTAAGACAAACCATAAATTTACAAAAATACAAGAGTGAATCAAGATAATTTTGATGTAATAAATATTTACACACTTATTTATCTTAATCATGACATAAAAACATTAAAAATAACATTAAAAAGTTTTAAAAACATAACTTATATATATATATATATATATATATATATATATATATATATATATATATATATATATATATATATATATATATATATATATAGTATTTACAACCTTAAAATGAGTAAAATGGATTTACAAAAAGACAAATAACACAATCCACATATGAGTGTAATTACATGTGATTTACGATTAAAAACCATATAAGTAATAATGATGAGTATTTAAAAAATAGGTTAAA
Source organism: Torreya grandis (assembly GCA_037957365.1). Taxonomy (NCBI): domain Eukaryota; kingdom Viridiplantae; phylum Streptophyta; class Pinopsida; order Cupressales; family Taxaceae; genus Torreya; species Torreya grandis. The sequence continues at coordinate 15,080 of JARHVA010002768.1, forward strand.
ACCATAAAATGGCATATAAGGATAATGATGACTTAAAAGTTTTGATTAATATGTTTAAAGTGTGAAAAGAAGACAATTTATTTGCCATAGAAATGATTTTAAGGAACTTTGATGAATGGTTATATACAATGTATTTTGGCTAAATGGGCTACTGATAAAAGAACCCTAAAATATTAACCAAGGACAATAGGGACCAATAATCTTTACGAAAATTAAAACAAGGATCAAACTAGATATAATGATAGTCTTAGGAGCTAGGTAAAACTTTTAGGACTTGGTTATGTACAAACATACATCCTGGAAGAGAAATATTTTATGACCCTTATATAATAATGAAGTTAGTGGGTAAACATGGATGTATGCTTGGGGTAGTGAATGTGGATGGGTAAATTTTGGTTCAATTGAGGCTAATAAGGAGAAGAGCCATTTGGGAGAGTTGATTGTATGTGGATTATGATATCAAAAGGAAGTATTGGTTTTAGTATGGATTAGACGTTCCAGATGATTCTATAAGAAGTATCCCCTTTGCACTTTTAGCAATAATTTTCCCCATTTTGAGACTCATATCTCCTTATTTTAAAAAGCATATATATTTACACCCACTATTAGGATCGGGGTCATAGGGAAGGTGAGTGGACAAGACAATGGAATGGGAGAGGAAGGAGAACGAAGGGAAGTGAAGTGGTGATGGATAGAAGTGCCCCCAAGTTTGGGGTCTTATAGATAGAGGATCAATTTTTTTGGGCCCTCTAGGTATAGAAGCATTTAAAATTAATAATATTAATGGATTAATAAATCTCATCTCCATCTAGATTGGCCAATTTACATGCTCTTAACCTAAATTTGGCAATAATAACATATGTCCCAAGCCAATTTGCTTCAAATTTACCATTATTTACACATACAACATTGGTTTTTTTCTTATTTTCCTTAAGGATTATGTCACTAATTTCAAATTATCTAGACTATTTTTTCTTGTGATATTGGACTTGGAGCTTATTTTGATATACCCTAATATGATCAAGAGCATTATGACATGTTTTATCCAATAACATTAGCTCTTTTAACTACTCCTTTCTATACTCATTATTTGTTATCATGCCTCATAAGGATATTCATAATGAGGGGAGCTTATTTTAAATTGGAAAGATTACTTATGTTCCATATACCAAGGAGTTTGGGGTAGCCTTAGTTGGTTCTTGGATGCTAGTTTATAAGACCAAAGTTTTGGATAGAGTTGTAGATGTCAATTTCTTCCAGGGTCATTGATAATTTTCTTAGTTACTTTTATAAGTATTATTTGTTGCTTCTATTTATCCATTACCCTAGGGATAATAGGGGTGAAACATTTCCACTCAATATGATCTCAATTACACAAGTCTTCCACTTACTAATTTTTAAAATATTTGTCATTATCTAATATGATTTTGGATGGGATTTTAAAGCAACAAATGATTTGATTCAAAATAAACTTATATATTTGTAAACATATGGTGTATATATGTGTAGTCATATAAAATGCAAAATTTTCTAACTTGAGTGTGGCTAATGACACCCAATCCATAGGTCCATCTTGCTTGCTCTCATGACCCTCATATGCATGTTTTCACTGATTCCCAATCATCCATAGCCTCCCAGATTAAACCCTTGTAGACCTATATTTCTCTTTATATGCTTAATCCATCGCCCATAGGTCCCATCAACCATGGAAAATAAAAGCCAAACTTTCATTACAACATTGAATCCTAGGGTGTCCTATTTCTATTGTTATTGCCTAAGTGCATTTTAGCTTCTAATGATCATATTCTTCTAAATCCTTATCCTAATTCATGTCACCCTAACATGACTTAATTTAACCCATGATCATTAAATCCCCTATAAAAGGCCATTCAAAGTCCATTTATAAGGTGTGGTACTCATTTACAAGAGAGAATCAAGAATACAAGCAAGACTTCTCAAGTACTTTTCCCTATTCTCTGCATATAACCATCCAATAGTATTTCAAGCTTATTGAAACCTTTACAATAGTATTTAGTCATTCCAAGTACACCAAATTTTGCATTTACTTGAAATTTCATCACACTATTACATAAATTTATTTAATGGGAGAACTACATATAGCTTGATCCCTCCTTGAAGTATTGGTATTTAGGAAGCATGCCCACACACGGGGTGTGAAGTGCATCTAATGTATCATTTACACACTAGCCCCTCCTCTCTTTTCTCCAAATTTTACATTCAATTTCAAGAAAAAATAGGACCTAGGGTATTGAATATTAAATCAGATATATAACAAGCTTTGTAAACTTTCAATATTTGTTATTTGATAGGTAGGGTTACATAAACCTGACATACAAAACCCAGAAATCTTAGATCACTAGGATAATAGAACTGATATAGGACTATAACACCAAAACCTAGGGTGTCCCACTTATATTACTCCTATCCAATCAATAAATAAACTCTATAATCCTATTTGTGATAGTCTCCCAAACTTGCACATAAATTTCTAGACCCTGTCTCAGTCATAACAATACAAAATTAGATAAGTTTAATTTTCTTTCTCTCACTACTATTATTAGAAAATCCCTAACTACAATCAAAATTCAAAAATTAGTAACCTAATTATTGTACATTATTTACTAATTTTTTCTACTCAAACCCATTTATTATTTATGAATTAAACATATAATTTCCCAAAATTAATAAATCATTTGGTGAACCTGACTTACATTGGATTTCACATTAAAACCCTAGAAACCCTAGGGTAAATTTCTAGCTAATTTTTATCATTAATTTTTGAATTTTTTATTTAATATTAAAATAAAAGATTCCTCTCAAATTTTAAAATAAATTTATTTCAAACCCTAGTTGTACCAACTAGCTCTTAATAATTTTCCAATCATTTTTTAAATATTTAGTTGCATATTAAAATCAAAAAATCAATTTCAAATTAAAAAACTTATACTAAAAAAATCAAAAATATTTTCTTTTTCGAAAACCCTAGTTGCATGTACTAGGTCCCATTAAATGACTAATTTTCAACTAAACTTCTATTTTTTCAATTGCATATTTAACTCAGAAATTCAAACTTTAATCTCAAAAATTCATAGTAAATTCTCTACATAATCATTCTTCAAACCCTAAATATATTTACTAGGTCTCATTACTTCTTGAGGTATCACCTTACATGTTTACACACTTCATATCCTTTGCATGTGATTTTGAGTTAACTATTTGTAGGGTTTTACATTTCTTATATTTTGTATTTTCCTTTTATAGCACTTGGCCTATAACAAATTATTGTAAAAAATCCAAACAGTTCTCAAATTGTTTTCCTACTTTAATAATGGCCCAATACACTAGTTTTAATGAAACTGATAAGAGATAACTTCATTAAATATTAACCAAACACCTAACATGCAAGATGACATGATTAAAATATTACAAGAGGAACAACAAAGAACAAATAATGGTCAATCTTCCCAAACCATAGAGCAGCTAGTTGAAAATTATACTACAAGGAAAACTATGTCTCAACAACCCCCTATAACAGCCCAACCTACCTCTATGCCACCTGTTATAGCTAGTACATCCCTATATTCTAATGTGGTAGCCCTTGTGCAAGAGATAAAATCTCTTCAATCCAAGGTGTTATATCTTGAGTAAGGTGCCACTAGACCTACATAGGCTTTGGATTCTTTTGCTCTTCTACATATGCCATTAACATGTCACATTGCTTCAACACCCTTACCACAAGGTTTTTTTTAACCTAATCTTACTCTTTATGATGTCAAGGGTGATCTAGAGATATATTTGAGATATTTTCACACAACATGATTGGATTATGTGCCAAATGATTGGTTACTAAGCTATTTCCATGAAACCTAAAGGAGTATGCTTTATAATGGTTCTATAGTCTACCAAATCCATCAGTGTATGTATTCAATCCTTTATCCGACATGTTCCTAGCACATTTTAGTATCAACATTGGTTATAAGGTCTCTTATGTACAATTTTCACAATAGAAACAAAAATCAAATGAACATCTCAAAGACTATATTCTTTGATATAAGACCATCTTGGCTAATATGACTATCCCCATTATAGATCAAGAGTTATGGGATCTCTTCAAATAGAGCCTTTTACCAACATTACATGAATTTATTATTTTTAAAGGATTCTTTTCCTTCACTAAATTATGTCATACACTAAAGGAAAGAGAAGTAAAATTCATTTCAATAGGCAAAATAAAGTACACTAATACATTAGACATAACTAATAAGAGTAATAAAAAATTCACATCAAAGTCAAATTCACTAATAAAAAGAATCAAAATGAACCAATAATTAATGTGGCTCTAGATCCCCCCCAACATGTGGTTTTATCACCACCTCCTTGGTGTGCATTTACCAATCTAATAGTTTCTCTAGTTATAGTAGTTATTAGAATGTAACATCATCACTCTCCCTCCTATTTGATAAGTTAACCTAGAAAATCCTCTTCTATAGAGATATGATTAGCATGCATTTTGTATTTTCATAGGGCACCAAGCCACACTACAAACAGATGCATTATTTTGAAACATAATATACAAGACTTGATAGATGATAACCTATTTGATCTTGGCACTTCAATTGAGCCTCCACAAGAAAATAAAACATAGGATAAATATTTAGAAATATTATCAAAAAAATTTCCACAACATTCTAAATAATAAAATTGTGACACATCAAGTGTTCACCACACATACCATGCACATCCTCCACTAATTACATACCAAACACCTTCAGTTGAGTCACATCCTTTAAATGGTAGATAGGTGTGTATGAGTCTAGGATTCCAACTAGACCTTTGATATATTTATTAGATTAGGATATTTTTTAGGATAATTCATATTATAATGCACTCTTTATCAGAACACATATTCATAATCATCCTATTCATAATGTTCTCATTGATAATGGTTCCAATGTCAACATGTGCACCATTACATTATTACAGCATTTGGGCTATTCAGAGTAGGATATCACTCAGATAGATATAGTTATCAAAAAATTTAGTGGTCACATATAGAGTTCATTAGGTGAGATTATACTTCATTTATATATTGGTCCAACACATGTGACCACACATTTCACCATAGTTCCCAGTGTAAGAGGTTTTAATATGTTACTTAGTCACCCATGGATTCAAAAAATTTGAGTAGTGCCATCAACAGTTCATAAATGTGTGAAATTCCTTCATGATGATTAGGTTAGTAAAATTTTTAGAGTTTCATATGAGTTATCACTCCCCTTTTTAGATTCATCTCCTTTGTAGACATCCATTTCATTTTCATCACCAGTTTTAGTTTCGCCACTAGTTTCAATTTTTCCACTAGGTTTAGCTTCTCCTCTAGCTTCAATTCCTATTCCACTTCAGATTTAGACATAATTGAGGCATCCATTGTCAGTATATAGGGTTCATACACCTCCATATATTTAGGATTCTAAACTACTTCTATCTTTAATATTCACACCCAGGGTAGTAACATTGAGATCTCATGCTTCTAAACATAAAGCACACTTTCATATAACTCCTTCTCCTAGTTCCAAATGGGTCCCTAAGACTCCCTTAGTTACATACACTTCTTAGAGTTATAGGAGAATCCCACATTCAATTTATACTTCAAAGATATCAAAACATTTACAATGCACATAGCTTTAGAGTCACACTCTTAGCCTTTTCATCATGCTTCACGATCATGCATGATACCTTTGTTTGATACAAGACACCATGATAGGGAGTTTTATTTAAGACTCATTGGTTAGTATTATTTCTTCTCAATATTTCTTGTACATAGCTTATTTCAAAAATACAAAAGCAATAGAAAATATCAAATATCAAATATCAAAAATACCAAAAACCTTCAAATATATCCAAAATAGAAAAACATTTTGATTATATGTATCATCCATGCTTTACATTTCTACTATTATGCTAGACATACATTTGTTGTTCTATGATATTGTTTATCAATTTATCTACATTACCATGCTTCACTTGATCTTCTTTGAGTGTGTGTAGTGATATCCAACTCTTTTATTTCTTCACTCTACCCATTGAGGGGGCATCCTACATCTACATTTAAAACACACTTTGATAGACATACCCATTGGGGGAATCTTATACATGACTACACAATCCAAGTTATGTCATTCCTACACTACACACTCCAAGTTATCATGCTGATGTACATTACTTACTAGATTACACAGATTACTATATCAACATTTCACTAGTATCTAGTACTTGTGTATCTCTTAGCATACACCTAGTCTTATACTGGACATGTCTTACAACTTTGAATCTTGATTTGATTAGTTAGATGTGATTTTATCCTTCTAGTATATACATTCTTTCTCTTATTGCTTAGTATAGCTTGTTAGATTGTATTTCTAGTTCCTACTTGTCTTCTGTATGTGCCTTAAGACAATTTCCAATGTTCTCTTATATTTATGTGTGTGACTTAGGACATTTTCTAATTATCCTTTGCTTGTACTCCTCTATGTGATTATGGATTACATGCTAACTTTCTTATTTCATTGTATGTGTATGTGGCATTTTAACATGCCTTTTATGTATTTTTACAATTTGAATGATGTATGCCCATTTCCCTTTTTTAATTAGCCCCTGGGCCACCCTTGTATGCATCTTGCTTCTTCCTTTGTGTGCTTGTTACTTGATTTCTTTCTATTACTTATAATGCCATGATCCTTATCATGCATTTTCCTATTTTATTGGATGCCATGATGGACATCATGCTCCATCCCTCCAACTAAAAACTAACACTTTTAGTTATAGTTCAATAAATTGCACATGTTACTACATTGTTATATCTATCTAGGCATACCCATGTTGATCTAACAATCTCTCAATTCAAACCATAATATATATTGACATATCTTGCTGATTATCATTAAAATATTATGTATATTTATAGATTAACACACTTTTAGGGCTTCTTCTTTTGAGGGTAGTCATTATATGGTACCTATTCCTACCCTCAAAAGAGGGATAAATAAACAAGGATTTTGTCATAGAGATCAGATTTCCTAATGGGCAAAAAATAGTTTTTAGAACACTCATAATATAATCTAGACATTGAACTAGGCAGAACAGACTAGGCAAACATCAAAAAATCTAGAATAATTACCATATTTGGTCATGGATAATAGTGTCAAAGTTGGACTATAACACTAGACATTAGGGTGTCTTATTCTTTTTGCTCCTATCTAGATAGTAGATTTTTCTTTTATAGAATCAAATAAAAAGTTGAGTTTAGTCATAGGTTTGTCAACTTAGTATAGTAGGCAATAATGGAGCTAAATGACTAACTAGCCTTTATATTATTAATTCACCTATTTAGAGGGATTGGACACATAGTCCAATAATTGATTGACGCACATATGATTTATTAGCTTCACTCAGTGGGAAATGATGGAGATAAAAGAATAGATAGACTTTGTATTCTTAAACCACCTATTTAGAGGGATTGCACACATAGTCCAAAAATTTATTGACACACACATGATTCATTATCTTCACTTAGTGGGCAATGATGAAGCTAAAGGACTAGTTTTCCTTTGTATTATTTAACCACTTATTCAGAGGGATTGGACACACAATCCAAACATCAATTGACACATACATGATTTATTAGCTTCACTTAGTGGCTATGATGGAGACAAAGGGCTTGCCTTTGCAATCTTGAGCCACTTATAGGGAATTGAGCACTTAATTTTATTCATGATATTACTTTTAGTATAACAGACACCCAACATAATCCAACATCATAATAGGTTTCTTATTAGTTCACATACCAAATGAGGTGTATTTATTCCTTTCCCTTCCTCTCTCTCTTACTTAGATTGTGTGCATTCTTATTTTAGATATAGTGTATCTAGTAAGGATTGATCTACTATATGTTTTTCATTACAAATTCACACTTCACACCATGCTCTCTCTATGCACATCTAGCATCACACAACTTCATGAGTTTCACCTATATAGGTAAGTTCATGTATGATTTATATTTTTCCTTTATCCTAGTATTTCAATTTGATACATCACTAGAATAAAGGGGAGAAAATTTAGTCATATAAAATGCAAAATTTGGTAACTTGAGTGTGGCCAATGACATCTAATCCATAGGTTCATCTTGCTTTCTCTCATGACCCTCATAGGCATGTTTTCACTGATTCCTAGTCATCTATAGCCTCCTAGATTGAACCCTTGTAGACCTATATTGTTTTTTCCATGCTTAATCCATCCCCTAGGTCTTATCAACATTGAAACTAAGGCTGTCCTATTTCTGGCATTGTTGTCCAAGTGCATTTTGGCTTCTAACAGTCATATTATTTTAAATCCTTATCCTAATTCATGTCGGCTTAACATGAATTAATTTAACCCATAATCATTAAATACTCTATAAAAATCCATTCAAATTCCATTTATAAGTGTTTACCATCATTTAAAAGAGAGAATCAAGAATACAAGAAAGACTACTCAAGTATATTTCCCTATTCTCTACATACAACCATCTAGTTGTATTTCAATCTTATTCAAAATTTCAAACCAGTCCTTATTCATTACAAGTACACCCAATTTCACATTTAATTGAATTTTCATCACACTATTACACCAATAACTTCAATTAGATAGCTACATATAGCTTTATCCCTCTTTAGATTAATGATATGTAGGTAACATGCCCACATATAGGGTGTGAAGTGTATCCAACATATCCTTTACACACTAACATCTCCTTTTTTTCCTCCAAATTTTACATTCAAGTTCAATCACGAAGAGGGCATAGGGTATTTAATACTAAATTAGGTACATAAAAATATATATAGACTTTTAGGCTTTGATATTTCATAGATAGGGTCACACAGATCTGATGCACAAAACCCAAAAATATTAGATCACTAGGAAAATAACAATAAGATAAGACTAAAGTACCAAAACCCAAGTTTTCCCACTTTTGGTGCTCTTTTCCAATCAAGAAACAAACTCTATATTCCTATTTGTGATAGTCTCCTAAGCCTACACATAGATTTCTAGACCTTGTCTCAGTTGGAACAACACAAAATTAGATATGTTTAATTTTCTCTCTCTCAGTACTATTTTTAGAAAAGCCCTAACTATAGTCAAATTTCAAAAATTAGTATCCTAATTATTGTACTTTATTTATTTATTTTATCTACTCAAATGCATTTATTATTTAGTAATTAAACATCTAATTTACTAAAAATAATAAATCAATATGCATCATTACTTCCACCCATTTAGTAAATTAATCTATGGATGTAATTATGAAATTTTGTCCATATGATGAATTAAGATTAATCTTGATAATAATATCTAATACCCATACTTAAAAGGTCTTAGGTTCATTATATATTATAACTCTTGAGTTAGGTCATGTATGATATTCTCATACTTTTGGCATGCTACACACTTATGCACTTATTGGAAAGCATCATGACTCATGGTTTGCCAATAGTATCTAGTCTAGAGTACTTATTTTCTAGATCCATCCCACTTAAATGGCCTCCAAAAATACTATCATAGACCACATATATTGTAATAATATCCTCTTTTAATGTTAGGCCTCTTAATAAGATCCCATCATAGCCTCATCGATAGAGCATGCTATTGAAGATGGTTTAACCAGATGTGCATTGGATGAAGGATTTATATTAATGATGATTAAGGTCAGGTGGAATTTCATTGTTGTGAAGGTAGGTATAGATTTCATGGTTCCATGGTTGACCTAGATAAGGGATTGTACAAATTTGATAATGAGCCAATGCTTGGTGTGTATGCAATAATAAGTGTTCAACCAAAAAATTGCCTTCAAGGACATCTTCTAGGAGATTTATTCAAGATCTAATAATTTCTATGGCATCTACAACTTTTATATTTTACCTATTCACTTAATCAAAATTTATAAACTAAATTTTTTGATTGAATTGATCAACCATTTTCTTATACGGAAGTAACTTCTCATCCTTAGTCTAGAACTCTTCATTTACTTTTTTGATAATTAAATAAGAATCATTGAAGACTTGAATATGATGCATGGTAAATGATCCATCAAAATATTATTTCCATCTAGGTGATTCTTCAGTTGTCATCAAGAACTCATCAGGGAAGGATATTGTTAATGGTTTTGTGTCTATTATGGGTGTTGTTGGTAGTTGATTTACAATAACTTACCCCTTGATAACCTTTTGATTCACATACTCGATATAAAATTCACTTAAAAACATGATCCAATTAGCCATTATTCATGTTAGGGATAACTTAAATATTATGTATTTAAGTGGGTTAACTTTTTATATTACCTTGACTTGGTTATTTAACATATAAATCCTAAGTTTTTGTGAAGCACAAACCTAAACCAAACATGATTTCTCAATAGGGGTGCAATTGAGCTTGTATGAGATAAGTACTTAGATAATATGTACATATTTATTTTCATTCATTATTATGTTGAGATAAAATATCCCCTATATCATGTCATAATGAAGACATATAAGAGTAATGGCCTTCCTAATATAAGTGGTAAGAGGACTATATGCTTCACTAGATATTGCTTCAAATTATCAAATGCCTTTTGACATTATAAGTTCCAATCAAACTAATCTCCTTTCTTTAAAATATGAGTAAAGGGATAAAATTTATCTACCAACTAAGATATGAATTGATGATTGACCTATAATTTTCTTTGAAGGGTCCTTAGTTGCTTCAGGTTCTTAAGTGGAACCATTTCAACAATAAATTTCAACTTCGTAGTCTACCTCAATGCCTCAAGAAGAGACTATGAATCCCAAGAGTTTTCTTCAAGTGACTCTGAATACACATTTATTGGGGTTTAGTTTAACTTTATATATTATTATCATCTTAAAATTTTGTTAGATAACCATTGGATGTTTTCATATGAGCTTGGACTTTCCTAATATGTCATCTACATAATGTTCCATAATATCATGCATCAAATCATGGAATATGACTATCAAGGCCCTTTGGTAGGTTGATCCAACTTTTTTTAGGCTAAATGGAATTAAATGATAACAAAAATTCCCCTATAAAGTGATGAATTTAATTTTATGTTGATCTTTAGGAGAGTGATTTTGATTTGATTATAACAAAAAAATCCGTCCATGAGGGAAAGCATTTTGTATCTTGCTATAGAGTCCATGATCATATCAATATTGGGCAAAGGAAAGTTGTATTTTGAAAATGCTTTTTTATGTATCAAAATTTATTACAAATGTATATCTTTCCTTGTGATTTTGTGATAGGGATGATATTAGAGATCCACTCAGAGTAATCTATTGATCGAATGAATCTTGATTCCAATAACTTTTGTTGTTCTTCATTAAATAATAATTTTACTTTGGAGTGAATCTTGTAGAGTTTTAGAATTTTAATGAACCACTAAGTGATGAATCACCAAATTAGGATCTAACATAGACCTATTAAAATAACTCCATGTGAATATGTCTATAAATTCTTTAATAATATCAATGATAATTTATTGTTCTTCATATGTCAGAATCACACCCAGTTTGATTATTTTAGTATTTTAATATGTTCTAATATTAATTTATATGAATTCCTTAATTAAGTTGATTGATCTTGAAGATATGTTGGGGGTTTTGATAGATATTTGCCTAAAGTAGACTCATCTGGAAGATCTGTACCTAGTTCTTGATAAAGCTCTCATTCATCAGGGTTTGGTTGGATCTCTTCTAAATCTAGAGAGGGATCAACTTTATCATATTCTTCCTCTTCTATTTGATTTAAAAACTTTTTGTTTCTCTATAAAATAGGTGAATTAATTTAAATTGATAGTGAATCATCTATTTTGATTCCATGACAATATTAAATATTGAGCTCCTAGATAATTAATAATAGCCTCATCATTTTGAAACACATCAAACGATGGCTCATTCCTCTTATCCTAGTCTATTAGTGCAGGGTAACAGAGGGAGATGTTGATATTGGAGATAATGGTGTCATAGAGTAGATTTGTGGAAGCTAGTATTCATAGAGGATATAAATGGAACCTGTCTAAACTTTTTCATCATAAGTAGACTCTTTAGGAATAAAATAAGTATCTATGGTGATAGAGTGGAGTTTAGTGCCTAATGTTTCTATCCTAGGCCAAGTCATCTTGGAATATCTTAAAAACTAATAGGTTCAATATTTCCTTTTTCCTCTTGACCTAGTCCATTACCCTAATAATTCATGTTTTGAAGCATTTTTTAGAGTTGGGGATATTATTTCTTGTGAAAATATAGGGCCTCATATTAATGAGTGATCTAATAATTGTTAAGGTCTTCAAAATATTCTTATAATAACATCCATATGCTAGTGAAGGCTATTAACCCAAATTAATAGATAATAGTATTATATTTCCTCATAGCTAGGGACCCATAGATATAAGGGGATAGTGGAAGGTCTCTTACACAAAGGATTTTGTACTCATATTGCCTATATCCATTGGAGACAATATTCAATCAAGTGATTTTTGGTGACTTAAATGAGGTAGGTGATAGGCTATTAGGGTGAACATATTTCATAGCTTTGGGATTATAAGATGAGATTTGAGTACTGGGGTAGTAAAACCAAATATTTGATTGTTCTATTTGACAACTAAAAAAATGTTTGATTTCACCTAGGATGGTGACCTTCATGCCTTAATGCAAGAATTTAAGACATTGGTGAAGGGAGAAGGGTGCCACTCTCAGATCAAGAATATAAGGGCATGCCAAAATCATATTATAGGGGAGACATACATCCACTACATGGATTAAGGTTTGGTGTACTAAAAAACTCATAGATATATGAAGATATATTATTTTAGCAAACAACCTCTCATTATCATCTTAAGCTTTAATCATTATTAAAGTGGGCCCTAGTGAAGATTTTGACAACCCCAACTTCTTAATAAATTCAATACTACACAAATTTAGGGTAGATCCTCCATCTATAATAACCCATAATATTTTATGGTTGGCAATGGATATTTAAATAAATAATGGATAATTGTGGTAAGGGCCTATGGGTGGCATGTCCTAGGGATTGAAAGTGATCTATTGTGAAAGAGATAATTGACCCACCAAGGCTTGAAATTGACTTGTGTTTATATCCTTAGGAACTTTTAATTCTTTCAAGGCTTGATTTAGTGTCTCCCAATACTTAGATGAAGTTTTGAAAAGATACATAAGGGAGATTTGGGTTGGGGTCTTCTTCAGCTACTGAATAATATGATATGGCTTGTTGAAAGAGTTTGAAACTTTCTTAGGGATGGTGACTTCTTGAAATGAAGAGGTAGGTGGGTCCTTTGGAGGTGCTCTAGGAGCTATTATTTTGCCATGTCTTGTAGTGAGTATGCAACCAACTATGGCCCTATTAATTTTAAGGATAGGGGATTGTGTATTATTGGGATCTTAAGGACCTTTGATTTTGATGGTGTTAATTTAGTGATATAGGGTGGAGTGATAATAAATTTTGTTGGAGGTGGAAGCTTGACCTTGATCCCCTAGTGATTTATTCTACTTATGGTCATGATTTAGTAAATTTTCATGATATATACCTAATTACTAGTTTTTAAATTTACATGTTTGACTCTCTCCCTCAACTTCTATCTCCCTTTTTTATATTAAGTCTTGCATGTAATTTATTAATTCCATGAATTTTTTAATATCATGCGCTTTGACTCGATTGTATTGGAAAAAATTGTCTTCATGGTACCAATCATGGCATCGATTATTATCATCCAAGGGTTGAATCTCTAGGAGAGTGATCATATTAGTATCAATTAATTATTTTAGGAACATTTCAATGGGTACACTAAGACTAGTAAGATGTCATTTCCCCATTCTAGGCTTTGGTCTCCCTCTTAGTATAGGAATACTATTTTTTTTTCAATTTTTAATAATGGGGGGAGATTTATGTACTATTTGTACATGATTTTAGTTAATAACATCATCCCCTACCACATTCTTTTTCTTTTTCAAGACTTTTGGCTCACCCAAGAAAGTATTATATTGACTTTGACTTTGTTCATTTCATGTATATAATTTGATTGTTCCCTTTTCAATAAGTGATATTTATATCTAGATACCCTTCTCTATAATTTCATCAAAAGATTTGGCATACTATAATTTTAGCTGATATTTCAATTATGTATTTAGATTATCAATAAATATTTTAGCCAACTCTTTTTTAGGGACTATATAATAGAATTGGCTAGTAAGGCTTCTCCATCATTGTATAAATGATGCTAGACTCTCCCCATTCATTTTTTTAGTGTTATAGAGGTCAATTATATAAATATCATGCTCTATATTAAAATATAAATGTCTCACAATTTTTTCTATTAGCTCCTCAAAAGTAGTAATGGACCCCTTTGGTAGATTCATGAACCATTAAAGAATGGGACCTATGAGACTTTTAGGAAAGAGTAATAGAAGATAAGCATAATTGTATGTGACCTCATGGCATGCTACATATAACTCTTTAACATGAATATGTGAGTCTCCTCTCCCCTTATATTTATCAAATTTTGGAACTTTAAAATTTGCCAAGAAGGTTATCTCTAAAATGCTCATGTCTAATGGAGATGTGAGGGTCAATATAAAGAAGATTTTCCTTCATTATATTTCACTCTTGGTAAAATGAGGGATCTATTAATGGATTGGAAGCATGAATTTGGATTTATTTTGGTCTTAATGGGTTAAGATTAATGTTTATAGTGGTTCATCTAGGTGATGAGAGCCTTTGATTTTTATAATTTATTTGGGATGTGAGGGATTTGATTTGTTAGGTTAGATAGTCTAGGCAATCCTCCAAGGTGGACCTCCTTCTATCATCCTTAATGTAATTATTTTTATGTGGTTCTTCTTCTTCTATCTCTTAGTCATTATCTAAAATCTTAGGATCCCTATGTTCTTGGTTAGTGATGTTTGAGTGAGGTGGAATTTTGAATCTTGATGGTGGTTGAATGAGATGTTATAAGAGATTGGGATTAAATTTATGGGTAGTTTTCCCCCCACTATGATAAATTGTGTGAGTATTTGGTCTTGGTTTTCATATATATTGATCAAATTATGCTCTAACCTCATGACTACTAAATTATTCATTAGTGAGTCTTTCATCTCCTCCAAGAGTGTGCATATCTCTTTAAGTTTCTTTATTACCCTATTATGTTCACCTAGTGTCCTAAGGACATATTCCTCTTGGTTCACTCCTTGTAGCAATCTTAGGACTTCGGCATGGGTCTTGATTCACATGGTGGATAATGTGGGGTTATGTAAAGAATATTAGGTGTTGATTTGGTGTGGGATGAAAAGGAATGTGACATTGAACACTAAACTTATCTTGAGTTTTAGAATAGAGTGATTAGGATATGTGTAGTAAATGTGATAAGATTTTGGATTTGGATATTAAGGTCTATAATGATCAAGTATTACTAATGTGATAACCCTATAAATGTTTGATCTAATAAAGGGGACTAAATGATAAGACAACTAGATAAATTTTTCACACTAGCAAGATGACGATTGGATGGGTGATAGTTATGAATAGGCAAGGTGATAAGATGAGAAGGTGATAGATAAGACCTAAAAAATTTATATAATTTGGTAATGTTTAATCAAGATAGTTTATTTTTGGATGGACAAAGTGATGAATAGGATTAAAAGTGATGGGTGACCACTATAATTTAGTTTTTAAGATAAACTATACTACTCAAGATTATGTGGATGAGGTAAAGGTGAAAATGATTTAGTTTTATCCCTAATATGGAAGTGTGTCCTAAGGTTTTCTATGTGTTTTGTGAAAAAGTGATAAGGCTAAATTGGCTCACAAAACAATGGGTATAGCATGACATACATAGAAGCATAAATCACAAGCCCTAATATTCATAAACCAAAGGGTGTGTAACCCAATGATTGCAATGTATAATGGATTGTGGGTGAAGATGTAGGTTGGTGACCAATTATAGTATCTCTTGAACCCTATAACCCTATCTACACTTGATAGTCACTTGGGAGCTTATATTGAATCCAATAATAATTTTCTTATTATGATCGATAGGTCTTAAGTTAGGTTTACACAAGGTTTCTAGGGGTGTCTTTTATATACACTAGGTACATGGGACCAAAATTTGTGTAAGGTGTTGTATAATGCCTAGTTTAGAGAATTATTTCTTCCCCTTCATGGAAGACCTATATGGGTTTAACCACTTATCCTAATGATAACTATCCCTAATATTTATACTCTACCAAAATATGAAGTGTGGTTAAATGTGTAGTGATGAGATCCATGTCACCAATCCCTAATGACTAGTCAAGTCCATGGGGAGGAATTCCACATCATGTTTCACCCTATAAAATCAAGATTTGGGGTAAAAAATAGGAAAATAATATTATTTTAGCTGACTATATAAATATGTGAAATATAAATCCAAGAAATCAAAGAGATATATATAACAAATTCAAAATATAAATTCTAGACTAATCCATAATCCTATAAATAAATAAGTTTTAAAAATGATTTAGGGCCTCCTGCTTAGGTGTCCTACACAAAAAGTTGTTAGTAGTTTCTAGGCATCTAAAATCATGTCTGGAACTTGGAAAACTACACTTAGATAATCAATTTTTTAAAATAGATTACAGAGAAGGTAGTACCATAATTAATAGTCAAAAATACAATTGAGAGATATATAGTTTTGTAGATAAATAACTGACAATAATAGTGAGGTCAATCAAAATCACCTATGGTCAATCAAAACTACTTTTGGAAATCAATACCATAGTTATCAAGATGTATTTTTTTAGCTTATAAGGAAAATAATAAATTATATGACATATTAGAAAATGGAGGTTTTTAAATGCTAAAAGAAGGATTCTATCTTATTAAATTAAGTCTATATTAGGTACTAATTAGGTGGATGTATTATCAAACATCCTAAATAAAAACCATTGGTGGATATTCAAAATTGACTCTTGGAATCAATATCATTTTTATTGAGAGGTGGTTTATCTTCTAGGTAGAAAAATATATATACAACTTACAAAAATGTTAAAATATATACAAGAGTATCCATATTAATTTATACTACTTATAAAATCCTACTTGTAAATTATAAAAAGGTAAATTATTAAAAATTTAATAGTAACAACTAGTTATAAATGTTATTCAAAATTACCTATCTAACTTCAAAATTGCCTATGAAAATCAAAATCACTTCTATTGAGAAGCGATTTTGCATAGTTTACAATTTATAGTATGTACAAAATGCACAGGATATATTTGAGATTGCTTATGAAAATAAAACCTACTTATCTAAAAAAATCTAAATATTTATGACTAAAGATCATAAACTAGAGTACTATAAATCATTATCTAACTACTTGGTAAAGTTACCTCTAAAATCAAAACTACAACTAGGATTCAAAATCACTAATGTAAATAGGCAATATTACAGAGTATAGTTAAAAGGGCAGTTTAAGGGATATTTGAGTTTATTTAAACATAATATCTTACTCCTTGTAAACAAAATCACATCCAAATAGAGATAATAAATTGTTACATATCCAAATACACAAGTTTAATTAATGGTTTTATGCCTAACTCAAAACTGCTTTTAGTAGAACCAAAAACATAACTAAAAAATCAATATCGCTATTAAGGACAAGCAATTTTTATTAGTATGAAAACCTTAATGATTTAGAGGTAATAAAATATTTATTCTATCTATTCAAAATAACTAGGTTATCTTAGAGTATAAACCCAACAAGAAGTCAAAATCCCTAATGTTTAACCTTTATACAATCTTTAGTCAAAATTGCAACTATACTATCAAAACTACAAATGTCTTTCAAAATCACCTCTATCAAGAAGTGATTTTGAAAGAGTTTATAAAACTACCTGATAAGTTAATGGTTAATTTTAATCCATGTATTTAGGTAGAATCATAGTTGGGATATTCAAAATTGCTTGTGTAAAACTACAATTTATAGTGTAATATTGCACTTTATTTGGGATGTGAAAATTTCAAGATTTCAGAGCCCAATCTTCTTTTAATCAGTTTTCAAAACTAATTTAGCATGTATTAAATATATAAGGTTTAGTTTAAATTAATGGTACCACTATGGCCACCAATTTATGCTTGTAAATTTAAGTTTTGGATTCAATATACTAAAAATAGTAAATTAACCAAAAACTTACAAAAGCATCAAAGGGAGAGAATATAGAAGAAATAAAAAAATGTGAATGGATTCTTACCATCAATTTTATCCTCTTGTATTCCCCCTAAGATATTAAATAAAATTATCTAATGGTTATTTAATTTTTTATTGGATTGCTTGATAATTATGGCTTCAAGATGGATGGTTTAATGACTTCTTGGATGCAAGGATAGTGGATACAATGAGAGTATAAAGGCTTAAGAGAGCTAGTATATGCATGTAAGAATGGAATTAAATATTTATAGTTAGTCTAAAAAAATCCAAGCTTGGTTATTTATAGTCTAATGGAGGATAATTTAAATGAATTTTAAATTCATTTAGAACTCTCTAGTTTAGATAATTCTAGAGAGTTAGATAAGGCTATAGATTTTAGAGACTTCTAAATCTGATTAATAGTTAATAAGGATTAACTAGGGGGTTTTAAGAAGGTTTAAGGATATATGTGTGGAGGAGAAGCTAGGGATAGGTTGTATATGGTAGGTAGGTATAATATACTTGAATTTTAAATTGGCAAGTAGGGCTAGTAGTTAATTAATGAGATAAGATTAGTGGTTTAGTGAGATGTTAGTGAAATAATTAAGGGATTAATATAGCATGGGGTGTAATAAGGTTATAATTTTGAAGGGAATATGTGACGTGGGTGTGGTATTTAATTAATTATTTAAGATTATGGTTACGAGATTAATCAAGATAAATAGCATAATTAGTGAAATAGTTAAGGCAAGCAAATTGAGATGTATACAGCTACTCATACTCAATTTTTTTGTGGACAATCACTAGTCGAGACTAAGTATATGTACATCCTAACTCTTACATATATTTGTACTACATTCATTCGTGGTTTCATTTCTAGCTTTCCTAGTTTAGACTTGATTGTATTTTTTATGATTCTTCTATTTTGGGGCATTTAAATATGCCATTGTTCTTTGGATCTACACCACTTATATTCATAGATTATTTGGACCTATGCCCATGTCCCTTATGTGTAATTTTATAATTGTGTATGTATACATTTGAACATGTCCTTATATGTGGCTCTAAGCCAACTTGATTATTGCTTACCTATGTGGACATTTGAAAATGTCCTTGTACGTTTTCTTTTATTAGATTTAATGACATATGCCCATGTCCCTTGTATTGTGGCCCCTTGGCCTATTTTGTGTGCCTCATGTGTTTTGTATGTATGCATGATGTCCATGAAAATTTTATTTTTTTCTACACACAACAATTTTCAATGCCATGAGGGACCTCATGCATATACCCTTCTTACATGGGTGCCATTATGGACATCATACCCCATACCCCTAGGTAACTACTTAGATTTGATGTTCTACACATTGATTACATCTATATTGGCATCCTTGTGCAATGATAGAAACAACATACATCTTAGATTACATACTTATGCTCATATTATCTTACATTACAATGTTATATTTACACATTGTATTGGATTATCACACAATTATCATATATGCTCCAACTAACACACATTTTACAAATCTAGTTATTTTAAGGAAAGTTCTTGCATAGGTTAAACAAATATCATAAAAATAGGGTAAGTCCATAGGGGTATTTCATAGAGATAAATCTCCTACATTGCATTAATAAGATATTTTTCAACACACATGCTCAGTTTCATAAAAATAAACACAAGTAAAACATAAGAAAAACAAGGAATTAAAAATTAGTACAGTGACTCAAATTTTAGACTAGATAGACATTATCATCTAAATAGGAATAATAAAAACATATGAAACTAGTATCCAATATGTGGATCTACTATCTAGTAGCCCTAGTTTCAAGGTAGTTAAGATTAGTTATAACAATACACTAGGTACAATATAGGTTTGCATAGATATAACTATTGGTTTGATAGTTATACTCAAATTTTACTTAGTTTCACACAATTTCAACTGAAATTCATTTAAATTACTTAGTTTGGGTGCATCATACACAACATGATCATTCCAATATTTAGTTTAAATACTTATATATAGCCATTACAACTTAGTCCATAATTAGTATACTTAGATATAATATTGAGGGCATGTGCATGGCACATTGTTTCCATATGCTCAATTACACACATGTTGATTAGATGGAATGGAAAAATTGTTTCATTATATATGTTATATACACTTGACATCATATTCCATGTTATCAATAGCTTCATGCCTTGATCCATATACAGTGGTTGGCATTCTTGAGTGGCCCAAAGCTAAACATTATACTCGAGTGGCCGCATAGCCAACATACACAATTATATATACTAAATTATATATTTATATCAATTTATGTAGTTCAACTTCATATGCATCTACTACACATGGCTGTTAAATGATGGATTCATATCCTACTTGATTTTTTGAGCCACCCACATGAGAGGGTTGGAAACATTATCAGTTTAATCCAAGTTATTCACAAGTCATGATCCACAAAGTAAGGATGGGCAATGATGGATTCAAAATTGGATTAAGTAATTGAGCCACACACATATTAGGATTGATCAAGACATAATCTAAGTCCAAGATATTCAATGATTTTATCATGATATACATGTAAACACATAAGTTATCACTAGGTTCATGCATTGGTTTCTATACCGAATGAGGTGTATAGGTTCCTTTCATCTTTCTCATCTCTTTACTCAGATTTACTTAATTATTTTTTTAGTAGTCTCTTAATTTTTATATCTCATAATTAAGGACTAATTTATGCACATTTAATTTTTAGGTCATGCTTTGTATCATGCTTCACATACACAGACTCAACTTCACATACTCAAATTCAACTTCATGAGCTTCACTTCTTAGGTAAGTCTAGGTATGATTCTTTTTCCTTTATGCTAGTCATTTTAATTTTCTACATTTCTATCATAAAGGGTGGGGGAGGGGGGAAATTTAATCACCTAAAATTATTATTTAAGTGTTAAGAGTGCTACTTGAGATAACCTATTCCTAACTTAGCCCTAGACTTAGCTTAGAGCCTTTTATCAAACTTTTTCTATCCTTTATGTAGATCATAGGTGTCCTTAGTTATATAAAACATAGTCTCAAACCCTTATTTATAGATCATAACCTTTTGTACGTAGCATCCTATCAACTAGATAATAGCACCACATTAAGGACACTAAAGTTATATGGTGCTAGTGTCCCCAAAATGTAACTATTGATTTTTACCTGATCTTACCTGAATGTATATATTTTCAAAAGTAAAACCCTCCTAAGGTTGGCCTAAGAATATTGTATTATAAACACGAGTTATTGAACACTATAAATACATGACTTTTAGACCTCTATCCACTAGATGGAAATTAGATGCAAAACACCCATTCAAACATAAAAAACATTGATAAAAATCAAGGTTATTAATCCCTATTTTGTCTTGCTTATGTATATTACCATCTATAGCTTCCCTAATCTCAGATTTTCTATATTTCTAATCTCAAACATACTTAAAGTACTAAAGGCCACTATCATTCTAGCATTCACTTGCACTTTCACTAAGCATTTAGGTGTGAGAACTACATCAAGATTGATCCCTCCTTGGAGTATTGTTATGTAGGCAATGTGCCCACATAAGGGTGTGGATCACATGTCCAACACATTAGACCCACTAACCCATTTTTATCATTGTGTTCATTCAAACCCTTATAAGTATGAAAAGTGAAGGTTTTTTGAGGAAACTAGAGCTATAAAACAAGTATTGATTACATGGACCTAAAATTTGAAACAAAATTAGAATAAGACATGATATATAAAACCCAAAAATCATTCAGGGAGAGGACATTAGTGCCAATTTCAAGACACTAAAGCCATATTGTACTTCTATCCAAATGCGGTGTTATTGTCCAGGATGGGTTCTGACATAGGGTTCTAGTTGATGACATTTAGACCTATTTTTATCACTTACATATTCTATATCAAGTGTTTTCTATATAATTATTTATTTATACATATTAATTACCATTTTTATAAAGTCAAATCTAGTCAAAATCTATAACAAATTAGTGGTTATTTATTGCATATTATTTCATTGATTTAGACTACTCAGCCCTTTAATCAAACATAGGATTGACATAGCTAAACCATAAATTCAAATTTTATAGGTTTATAATCTCAAGAATAATCAAGGAACTCAAAGCCATTATCATTCTAACATTCACTTTCACCTACAACAAACACTTAGGTAGGATAACTACATCAGGCTTGATCCCTCCTTAGAGTATTGGTATGGAGGCAGCATGCCCACATAAGGGTGTGGATCACATGTCCATCACATTTTACCCAATAACCCTTTTTTCTCATGGTGTTCATTCAAAACCTTTGAAGTATGAAAACCTAGGGTTTTTAGAGGAAACTAGATATATAGGAAAAAGTATTGATCATATAAACCTAAAATTTAGACCAAAAATATAATAAGAATTGACCTATGAAACCCCAAAAACATTCAAAAGGATGAAATTAACACTAATATAAAGACACTAGAGACACATGACATTTCTATCCAAATGTGTCACTACTGTCTAGGAGGGGTTCTGACATAGGATCTAGTTGATGACACTCAAACCTATTTTTAGCACTCAGATCTTCTATGTCAAGTATTTTCTAGAAAAGTATTTATTTGTACATATTTATTACCATTTTTAGAAATTCAAAGATAGTCAAAAATTGTAACAAATCAATGTTTATTTATTTCATATTATATCATTAATTTATACTATTAAATCCTATAATCAAATATAAAATTTACATAGTTAAACCCTAAAAGATTAAAATAGTTTGTAATAAAATTTCATTAACTTAAGTAGTTTTTTGGATAGTGGATGCAACATGTGATGTATTAGTACTATGTGTGGTATTACAAGATTGAGATGAATTATGAGTGTGTGATGAGAAAGTAGCATGTACCACATTAGTGGCTTGTGTAGCATTGGTATCAAAATAAGTATTGGTAGAAATGGAAGGATTTATATCAAAGGAAGTATTGGTATCATGGTTAAGGATGTGGGTGTTTTGAAGAGGCCCACTAGAATTTGAACCTACCATGTTGGTATAACTACTTTCCATGGAGGTTGAAGAAGATATATAATATGATGTCATAGTATGATAAGGAGACATTATATAGGGTAAATATTTGGATGCAAAGAAATGGATTCCTCCAAATCCTTAGGAAAAGGTAGGGGAAAGTGATTGGGGTTCTCTAATATGAGGTCCTATCATGAGATTATAGATGGTTATAATAAATTTTACTCTATTTGAGGGTTTTCATTGATGAAAAAGAACATTTACATTATGTATTTAAGATCACACTCATATTATAAATAAAATAAAGGTTTATGTGTCAATGAAGAATGGGGGAAAATACCATATTTTGTAGTGTGAGTGGCAGTATGGACATTTATTTGATCCATAATGGGTGCTAAAAAATGTGTATTAGGAAACCTATTAGGATTGGTAAAACTCATCATGTTTGATTGATTCTATTTTGTATTATCCTCAAGAAATAAATTCATTATGAGTAAGAAAAACTAAAACAACTTGGTAAAAAATGAAGGTTAACTAGTAAGATATAAGGTCAAATTAGTTGGTACAAGTTTTTAAGATAGTAGAAAGAACATGCTACAAAATATATAATCAAACACGTCAATTTTATTATATATATGGTGAAACTAAGTCTAAAGAAGACACAATTATATAGGTTGATTATGTGTTAAAGGGAATTAGAAAAATTAGACTATAAGAGACTAGGTCAAATAGAGTGATTGTATTATGTGGGAAGACAAACTGTAGGAGACACAGTCAAGCTGAACAACTGTGTTCAAAAGATAGAGACAAGTTTTGATAATTATTACTATAGATGATCTAGTGTTATTATGTAGAATAATTGAAATAAACACACAAACAACTATATTTATCTAATATATCTAGTTGTGTTACACAACACAATCCTTGCACCAATGCTAGCTAATACAAGTTTTGTAATATAGTATACAATTATTAGAGATCAAGAAAAAAATATAAATGGTAATATATACGGTCATTCATGAATGTTTTAGATTAAAATAAAATTATAAGTAATTGTGATGGAAATTTATCTATAAGAAATAAATATAAAGGCAATCTAAAGATGGTTTTAGGTAGTTAACGTTGAAAGAGATCTATATTGGTGATGGTATTGGCTTGGTATTTGGGGCCTACCCCCTCACCTCATAATATTGTAGTGATAAAGGTGTCAGGTGATTTTCCAATATATATCATCAATCATGTATTTATAATAGGCTAGAAAACTAAGTTGGTTTCCCCCTTGATGATGAAATTCAAGTAGGCATATCTTTGGTAGAACTTATTTAATGTTTTTTGATGTTATGTGGTTTTGAATTGTGTGAAAAATAAAAATGGTGTGATTAAATCTTTAAATTAAAAACTTCATATTTAGCCTATGTGTTAGTCTAAGTAACCAAAAAATAAAATGAAAAGTGAATTAATTGCTAAAAAGATAAGTTAGTTCCTTTTCTTGAAAAGTATAAGGTGGGTTTAAATGACCATGTATGAAAATAGTATAGAACACAACTGATTGGGTTGATGTTCTCTATTAAATCAAGAGCCAAAATAACACAATATAATGAATTGAATGAGTCTTTTGGGCAAGAAATCAAGCTATATAACTATGTTGATCCAGTCAACCTAGCTCACTACAGGGTTACCATTTTATAGGCTAAAAACTATGAAAAATAGGACTATAAATGAAGAATATAAATGACTAAGATAGTAATAATGAACCTAATAATGTTTGAAGATGCTAAATTTTCTATTTTATACTATGTTGTTCAAATGATTATTTTTAGTCTATTAATAGATTTGATTACATTGACTAAGTCTAAAAACTTGTATGTAAAGAAGCAAACTTGGTTGACCTAATCGATCTAGTTACCTTTAGTTAAATAAAACCTACACATATAAATATAGATTTGATCATAGTGATTTTGTGTTGAACCTATGTAAATAATGTTATATTGTATCAATATATTTGATCTAGTACTGTAAAAATGAAAATATATAATAAATGATAATAAATGAAGGACTAAAATAAAACCTACAAGTGTTAGTTCACATTGGGTTCACAAAAATGTATAAAATAGAATGTGAAGCTAATCTATAAATCAATCCTAGCTCGAAGAAGATAAATCAAACTAGCTCTTCCACTTGTTGGTATATTTAGACAATCAGGGTCATGATCAATATGGATTTTCTATAACTAATTAAGGGTTCTTTTACCACATAATATTATTAGAGAGGGTTTCAAAGCCTCTAGTCAAGTAATACCATGTGACAACCCTAGATAGGTCCTATGTTTTTTATTAATGTAAATGAAAAATAAAATTAAAAGTAACCTAGTGCTCAAAAAAGCTTAAAACATAAAATGGGGGTAATAAACATAAAATTAAACATGCAAAGAATATATCTACTCAATTCAATGCAGAGTAAATCCTAATGCATGGTGAGAGAAACATACTCATAATATACTAAATGAAAATATATCTACTTAGTAAATAGGAGAAATATTATAGAATATTTAACTTTGAAAATGAACCCAGTAAGCCTCAATCTCTCCCTTGGCTAAGGTGTTTTTCAAGAGGTTATTATGGTATATAAGGATAACAAAGATAGGTCATCTTTAGGATACATGACTTATCCTATGTATCCAAAATAATTCTCCCACAAAATAATATTCTTCTCTCCAAGTGTAGTATGAAACCCTAATCAAAATATCTTCAAGTAGAATAGTGGTTAAGTAGATGCACAAATATATGATTCATTTATATCTCTCTATGAAATGGTGAAAAGGATGTGTTTATATAGTTGGATCTAACCCTAAACTCTTTCAAAGTTTTAACTAAAAAATTTAGTTCAATCAACCATGTTCTTTACTAAATAAAGTAGTTAGGTACCAGACTAGGTTGAATGATGCTGACTTGATCTTGTAACATGATTATATTTTAAGTATAGGGTTAGCCTAGGATGAATTTATTTGGTAAATTTCAAAACTAGATTTTGTTTTAGGTGAGATATGTTTGAGGTAGTGAATTACTTGGAGGCGTGTACAAGGGAGGTGTAAAATCTTAGGGGCACTTATAAGAGAGGTTTGTGTTCATTTTAGGTGGTTGTATAGGGGACAATAATGTTATGAAGCACTATGTCATGCCCACCTTTTTCTTGGTATACCCTTTAAGGTATGCTCTTAAAAAGTTTGAGACTCAATGGGTTCTTGAAAGAGATAAAGCATTATTAATTGATAAATTTTAAAAATATTATGCGTATACAACATGGATATTTTATATCTATTGTAAAAGAGGGGGTTCAAAGTATCCATACTTGGTAGTAGATTTAGGATGGCTAGTACCAATAAACCTTGACGATTCAATTGTCTATCTACTTTGATGGCTTATTGTAATATCAACTAATGTGTCTCTACAAAATAACATTTAATTCAAAGGATATAACATGTTTTTGTACATTTCAAGGGCTAGTTGGGAAATTAGTCTATACAACATACTGATTTAGCTATACATATTCTAAAACCCAACATTGAAATTTATTATGAGATTATTATGTTATATTTTGATATAAGATAACTATTGGTATAACACACTTGGGTCAATGACCTACCCAAAATAGGTGAAGAACATGTTACTGAACTGGTTCCATATTATGATAAATCCTTCAAGTAATTTTGAGATCTAATCATATGCCATGTCCATCAAAATGAATGGGTAAATCCTACAAAAAACATCTTCATATTCCACATTCAAAAGCCTCAAAGTAGTTTTCTATGAGTTTATATGTTACTTAGTGACACATCCCACACCTGGGGTAAACATTGGGAGGATTTTTCTGGGTTCTTGGGTAAATCATGAAAAATTACAAGAATGTTGATAGTAAACCCAACCAACCATGACATATGTGCAGCCATAGGTAGAGGTCTTGTTAGCAACCCAAGGTGTACCCTTTGAAAGAGACTTTTAATTATTATTCAAACCTAGTTTAACATGAGATTGGACTAAAGGTTATGGGTGATCTTATAACTATACCAAACCTCTAGATTATAAAGTTATCTCGCCCGGTACATCACTTATGGCTCAGTTTACTAAAACCTACTACTATTGGGTGGAAAGGGATAGAAATTATAGAAAATAAACATAATCTAAGGGATGGTGATGCAGCAATGTGAACATTTATCCACTCAATTTAGACTTTAAAAAACACTAGTAAGTAATGTAAATGATTTAATCTTTCAACTCTAAGGACTCCTATGCAAAAGTGTTTCACATTAAGGTTTCAGTAAGTGATTAAGAAATGAGGGTAATGATGGAAGGCATGATTCAAGGCACTTATCAATCAAACCTCCACTCCAAACTTAGTCACTCAAAATTCAAAGACTATATGTGACCTGTATAAGATCATATACTAGTAACTAGTTGAGACTAGGACCTACCAAGGGAGGAAACTACCACATGTGCAAATTAAACTAATTATAACACACTAACATATATAAATGAGTCTAAAAATAATCATTTAAAGTAATTTAAGAGGTTACAAAGTGCCAATATAGGTAGATTATCCTCGTGCTTAAGAGAGGGATTATAAATTAAGGTCTTAAGGCCTTAATACATAGCATAAAAGTCCTTGAAGAATAAATCAAAATACCATGACTTAATCCACCTGACAATTACAATAATCTTTCATGCATTGAAGTGTCCTCAAAGAGTGTTTTTATGATAGTCAAAGTCTATTTTTAGTAACCTTTAACCCATGAAAGGTCTATTAACATCATATTAATTGAATTCCATCTCTTTTATCTATTATAACATTGACTAGTCATAGACAACTAACTTTCATAAAGCATCAACTAACTACCTCTTCTTGTGGATTGACTAGATCCATATAACTAATAAAAAAACCTTCACAAATGCTCATAAATATGGAAACTAATTGTTTCAAGGTGTAATAGATATTTATAGATAGTTAATTAACTCTATATAGTCTCTCTACATGACCAAGAGTTCATCTTCTGTAACTTGCCCTTCTTTGAATAATTAGGCTATCTTGATTAGGTTCATAGACTAGCTAACTAGAGGAGAGTTACATAGGTACTTCTAAGCAAATAGGTGAACACCACATGATCTGAAGAATTGAAACAAGTCTTAGACAAACACCTACAATGGATTGTAACTTATTAAGCTACCTTATACCTCTTTTTCTACTCTTTTTCTTAGAAAACACTATTTTTTAACAAGTCTGTACACCATCCATACAACATACCATGATCATGACCCTCTTAAAGATTATTATATCATCCAGGTGTTTATCAAGTGATTACCATATATTTCGATGCCTTTTCCTTCAATTATTCCTAGATGAGTTTGTTATGATCCTAATGGGTGTATTTCAAAAATGCCTCAAGGTTTTGGTGTAATGGTTTGTTACATTTAGTATCAGATATTCCACTTGAGTTCAGGTCATAGAGTGGGTGGCTATGCTAACATGGAAGTATTCATCCAAATATATTACATGTGGGGGATCCTAGTGTATGGGCATAAATGCAGACTAGAGCTTCTAGGATTTAGAAGCATGGTGGGTTATTATGATCCTGATGGGTGGATTTCATTAATGCCTCAAGTTTTGGTGTAATAATCTAACTAGGGTTTTAGAGACATTTAAGAGTGCTAAATAATCTTATAAATGATTCATAAAGTTTAGGATATAAATATATGAACCAATTCCATAAAACACTAGTTTAATAATCTCTCCACCTTTCTTAAAGTGCTTAGCCTCCCATGAAAAATCTCTCTATAATAGCGAGCATGTGAAGCCACCTCTTAGGGAAGAAACATGGTTTTTAGGTAGTGTTAGGTGTCTTAAGGTCAAAATGACCAACTATAACATCTCTTCTATATATAATATATTTTTTACATCCATATAGAGACGTTATAATCTTGTTCATGAATATTGGAGGTGTCTTTATGATCTCATCTTGCCTTCTACTACCCCTTCTAGATGACACTGTCTAATGAAACTAATAGACAAGGGTATATTAATGTAGGATTCTTAGAGTTTTGGATTTAATGTGAGTTGTAAAGATCTTATTAATTATTTACAACATGGATATCATATATGAAGTCATTTGGAGTAATTATCTTGGCTTAAACAAGTCATTTCCCCTTTATTTGCATGCATATAGTCTCCTATCTGAACACTTAGTTTTATCTTCCTATAAAAGCAATCATGGAGACCCCTATATATGGTTCTCAAAAAGTTATTTAGGGAATTTAGGACCCATTATCTTCCTTTTATTTCATTATATATGAAAATACCCTTCATTCCCTTGTTCACATGATTAAATTATCCTTCTTAAGCCTAATCCATATGCCATGACCTCTGCATGCAATAAACAATAGGTTGTTATGATGATTAGGAGAGTTAAGAAGACAAAAAATATATTTTTATGACTCAAATAATTCATCTAGATTAATTTTGAAGATTATCTCCTTTATCATCTATATTTTAGGGTTTTAATAAGGGTTTTGTAGATCCAAGACTCTTAGTAATGATTCATAGAGTACATACCTCCAAACCAAAACTTCTTGTTATGGATTTCAATTACACTAACCCCTTAAAATTTCTTAACTAGATCAAGTTCCCATGCAAAATATGTGTTAATATATGAATGTAGGGAAGTACACCTTGAATGACTATATATACTGTGTAAATAAATAGAAGGTTTATTGAGCATTGTTCTTGTTATTGATGTTTGGCATTGATACTTTTCTAGACATTAGAAAACCACACACATGGTTCTAGTCATAAAAGTGCCTTGATCATCCCTTTTACATTTAAAAACATACAAATTATCTTTTTCATCTAACCCATTCATCTAAATTATCTTGACTCACCTTTAGTCCAAGTTAGCTAAACTTAGGCAGCTCAACTCACTCTTTCTAGCTAACACCCTTTTCCACCCTTTGACCTTTTTCAAACCCATTTATGCTTAGTACCTCGACCACCGATAGTTAAAGTAACCATCAATGCTTAGGTCCCAAAGCTTGTAACTCATAATTGGATACTCTTGAGGTAATCAAGAACAAAATTTAATACTTTTATCTACCTCATCCTCTATCACATCATGAACACTTTATAACCTACAATATTATCTTCTTACTCATAACCTTTTACTTATAAAAGGAAGTGAGCAAGAGGATAAATGGATCAACAAATCAAAATATAAATTATACATTCAACCTATCTTCATACAGGTTCTCAAGTATTTTAGGAATTTTAAGATTCTTCATGGAGCTTTCTCTAGTACCAACCAACTTGAACCTATGGCAAAAATTTTCTACTTTTCCTTTGAGCATCGTTATGTTACCAAAATATCTTCAAGATCAGGTAAGAATTTGATTGACTTTGTTTATATTTCCTTTCATCTACTTGAATATATTTATCAATATCCTCCTCCTTACACCCTTCCCATCTCATTTTAGTTACTTTGGACCCTTTGCCTTTCATCTTATAATTATAGAATCTCAAATAGACTTGTACCCTCAATTGTACTAGATCTACAAACCTCTTCCCATGTATGTTCTAATCATTCCTAATCCCATGAGGTAACCACTAATAGTTACCCTTAACTAGTGATGGTTACCTCTAATCAGTGGTGGTTACCAATAACGATCGATAGTTAGCCCTTTATGACCAAAACCCTCATTTTACAACATTAAACCAACCATTGACTAGACCTTAATTTTCCCATTTTTTGTCAAAGACCTAACCAAACCCTAACTAGACTAGATCAGAACATTCATTTAGTAAATTAGGATATTTTTTTAGTTTATTAGATATTTATCTTACATTAGCAAAGTATTCATCATATTTACCTTTGTGTATGCTTTATTTCCTTTATTTTCTCTTAGCATTAACTTGTATCAGAGAGTGGTTGACAACTTCCATAAATAGCTCACACTTTCATGGATCTAGCCCCAGTTAGGCAATCTACCTTTCCTCCTTATCTAATAAATAAACTTGCTTTGAGTGATTTCTTATGTAGGTCATCTTCTCCTAGCCAAAGAATATTTCTCCACCTCATCTGATTCACACATAAATTTTTACCAAGTTTTTCTACCATATCTATTTTACCCTTTTCCACAACTTTTATCTCTTTATTTCTTCTTAGTCATAAAGGTGAAAATTCTAGATTAAACATTTTGACATGACCGATGGGACCCTAGTTCCCTTTCTTCTTTATTGTATGCTCATCAAACAAAATCTAAATATTTCCTTTTGGGTGTAAAATAAATATTTACATTCATGGTTTGCTTGCTTTATTTATCTCACCTAGGTAATTAAAGTCTATTGAATTAATCATAGCACACATATGTTACACAACCAAACCACTCAGACAAAAACAAACATATAAACATACTTGAAATAAGGCCCATTGGGATTTCATCACCCATTGGATCACCTTACCCTTTCTAGCGATCCTACTTAGATTTTATTGCTAAGGGGAGAACCCACTCCATACTCTAGTAGAGTATAAACTCTAGATAAATGGTATCTATTGGCTAAGCGGCATGGTTCAGCTTTAGGTTTATGAAGTGCTGGGATCAAACCCCTAGTACTAGGCCATGTACCTGGTCTAGTATAGATTCTTTTTTAGGACCATAACAAACATAAAACCATCCTTAGTTTTCTATTTTACTACCTAGTTCACAATACACAATTATTTCAGACTCTTTAAGGCATAAGCTAAAAGTGATTTAAAATGAATCCTAGGATTAATTGTGCTTTTAGTTTGTGGCTTGTTTGCCTTGAACTTTTATTTTCTTACTCATTATTTGAGTTGAGAAGTTCATTATTATTTTCAAATTCCTCAAATAGTTTTTACTATATAATAGATGATGAATCAAACCCATCAAACATCCCCTACCTCTTCTTATTCATCATCTATGGGGTATAATTCAGAGGTTGAGGGTTCTCTTCATCATTCTCCCCCACCTACCATACCTCAAATTATTGTTGAGGGTGATGCTGATTTCACCACTTTCTTTGATA
The DNA here is from genome assembly GCA_037957365.1 of Torreya grandis. Taxonomy (NCBI): domain Eukaryota; kingdom Viridiplantae; phylum Streptophyta; class Pinopsida; order Cupressales; family Taxaceae; genus Torreya; species Torreya grandis. The sequence continues at coordinate 47,508 of JARHVA010002768.1, forward strand.
ATAACCCCATTTCCCTTCAACACTATCTTAACACTTTATCTCATCGTACCCAAATTACTTCAGTTCCTCCCATGGATCCTCCCTTTAGCACACCTCATATGTTTATGGTGGGTATTACTTCTACCTAACCCTTGGTTACCCAAGCTTCATCTTATACCCATTATTCATTTTCTACCACCACCCAAATCCAATCTAATATTCTAACCCATAATAAAACACCCCCTACACCAACCCAAAAATCTAATGTAGAGGTAACCCAACCTCTTGTTACTTATCCCACACCCACATTAGAGATAATTTCTACCCTTATTACCACCATTCCTTCCACCATCTCCATCCAACCAACTTATACCCATATCCAAAACTTGGTACTTTCTATACCTCAAACTCTTCCACTCATCGAGCACATGAGTTACTACTCAAACTCAACCCCAACCCACTCATAAATCCATACCTCCAACTATAGTAACCTCTCAAAAAATTCCCACAACCTCTTATAAATATATGCCTAATCCACAAGGTCACATAGCCCCTTTAACTCAATCTTATGTACCCATGAATCCTTATGGGTTACCATCTCAACTTATTATGACCACCTACCCATATACATCTTCACAACCTCCTTATCAATATGTCACATCTACTATACCTCAACCCAACCTATCCTACAATATTCCATCTACCTAACCTTAAATTGACTTAGTCAGGATCTAAATTGACAAAATGAACAATCTTGAATTGTCCATCTCAAGAACCCATAACATTCTCTCTTATGACCAAATATACAAAAAACCTATCCACCCATCCTTCCTAATCTGATCCTATCCTCCTTAATTGGAATTGCCTAAATTTTCCAAATTTCAAGGCAAAGAGGACCCACAACAACATTTGAAGGCATTTCACCATGTGTGTTATTTAATTACACATGATGATGCCCTCCTCCTTTGAACTTTCCCCATGTCTTTGACATGACCTACTCTTGATTGGTATAATTATGTCACCAATAACTCCATCTTTTCATTCACCCAACTCACCCAAGTCTTTTTAGATCACTTTTTAGTGAACATATCTAAAAAGGTTTCCATAAGCAACCTTTATTCTATTAAGAAATTTGATGATGAATTATTTACTGATTTCATTACTCGATGGAGAGGTCTTATCAACCAACTTTATTTCTGATTACCACAAACTGAATTAATTGAGCTCTTTTTACAAGGTTGTGCCAAACACATTTCACCCACTCTCAAATTTCAAACTCTCTAATCTTTTGATGAGGACTTTACTGTGGTACAAAAACTAGAAATCTAATCCATTGAGGAAGGAAAATTAAAAATGCATAACAATACTTCCACCTTTGAATCTAATGATCCTTCCTCATCATCAAAATCCACCAATAAATCCAATCCTTGTAAATCTAAGGCATATGCCAACTCAATTTTTCTCAAAAATGTTCCACCTCAAACCATCTACCAATCCAACCCCTCAACCAATTCCTCTTACTATTTCATAAAATCCAACCCAAATCAAACCAATCGACCTCTAAAAAAATACAATCCTATTGGAGAATACTATGCTTCAATTTTGGGAAAACTCCTCAAAGCAAACATCATACAACTTCTACCCATAAAACCTCCTAAAAAATTTGACACTACTATATACCTTTAAAATGATTCATGTGTATACCATCACATTATTGGACATGATGTTAGTAGGTGTAATACCTTTCAAACGATTGTCCAAAACATGATTGACAAGGGGGAACTCATATTTGACAATCCTAATGCACCCCTTAATCAACCCCTTGATATTTTTGTAAACCATTTCCCAACCATACACCTTATACAAACTATAATGATAACCAACCCAAAACATTTCACAAACATGAGGTCAATATGGTCATTAAAATCATTTATGAACCCTTTATTAATGATACCATTACCTCAACCTCCATTTCATGCATCCCACTCATTGAAGTGGCCAAATTTCCAACCCTTCCTTTGGACATCCAAACTAAGGAAGCCACCTCTCCCTCCTCCTCACTTAATAAAAGCATGTACTTACCCACACCTCCTTTATAAAAATCATATAAGTCAATCATTGCTTCAACTACCTCTTCACCCATGGAGGATAACTCAACTACCATTCCTTTGGAAGTTCAACCAAAGGAAGAAACCATATCCATCCCCTCACTTAAACCTATCACATCTATCATCAAATAACCCAACCTCTCTTTTGAAACCACTCCAAAAGAGGAAACCTCTTCACCTATACCTTCCATGGTAGAATCATCCTCCCAAACTTTACAACTATCTCCCAAGAACATTCCCTCACCTCCACTTAAAGGCTTAATATTTGACACTAAGGATTAAGAAACCAAGCCCATCTATAAACCTTTTTTCCATATCAGTTCAATATTTAGCATTCACCTTTCAACCTAACCTAGATAGAGCCATTTTTCGGCATCATCTTGGTATACTTTATCAAAATAAACCTAAACCTTTAACCACACTTCCTTCAACCTATAAACCCATCATACCTCTAACCAACCCTTCTCCTTCCATGACTCTAAGAGAACCTTCCAACCTTCCTCGACTCTAAATTCCCAAATCATCATCTACCCCTCAAATTAAACCCATCATATCCCAAACCAAACCCATCAAAAACTTGGGGTTACTTTTACTCCCAATATTGTTCATACACCTTTGAAGTTATACTTGAACCCTCCTAAAATACCAAAAAATACACCTACCAAACCTATCAAAAGGATCAAACCAATCAAGTCTCCACCTTAAAATAAACCCATACCACCTTGTTTTACCTTACCTTATATTTTGGGACCTCATCCCTCAACTATCCATATTCCATAATCCCTATCTCACCAACCTTCACCCTTTTCCTCACCTACATATCCTATAAAATCCTCAACCTCATCATCCTCATTTTTGGATAAACTTTTCCTCACTAGTCTCCGACCTATAACCAAACAAGCACCCTCAACTTCTAAATCCTCCACAAATCTAACCCCAACTACACAACCCTAACCTAAACCATTCACCAAAAATATTCAATAATCTTCCAAATCCATGGTGAGACCTCCTCCAAAAGGGACTCCTACTCTACCTCTTAAAACTAAAACCTTAGCACCCTCAACACCTTTGACTAAATCCTACTTAGCCATATTGAAAAGATTATTACAAACTTCCTCTATCTACGTACCACTCATCAAACCATTTGACCACTAACATCCTACACCATCTTGGATTAATGACCAATTAATTTGTGCCTATCATATAACACTTAGACATGATATGAAAAGCTATAGAGCTCTTCAAACCCTTCTCCATAACTTGATGGATGAGGATGATATATTTTTAGATGAACCACCTCTTCTCTCATTACCAACTCAACCATCTATTCCACCATTTTAAACCATACCCTCTCCCACACTCTCATCTAAAAGTGAGGAGGAATCTAAACAACCATCTAGTCCAATGCCTTCTCCTACCCATACTATCCACATGATTATCCAATCTAGGGCATAACAAAAAGGTAAGGAGAAAGATAAATCATCCATCCCTTAAATGTATCCTTCCAAATATCAACCTACCAACCAACCTCAAATACCCTCACCTTTACCCACTCCATCACTAAAACCCAAGATATCCATTTTGGGTTTCCCTTCCTTCAACCCATCTAAATCCTTTTAATTCATAGTGCTTAAGCAACTTCACCAAAATCTGATAAAGATGAGTCTTTATAAATTCATTAACGCCTCACCCTATCATCACCAAGCCCTCATTGAGACACTCCAATCCATTGACGTTTAACCACATAATCCTCAACCTCTAACTACCTTTGTTAGCACTCTTCACCATTCTAACCTCATTACATTTCAATATTTCAAGATTCCATCTATTCATCCTAAGTATCCTCATCTTCCCTTGTTTATCACAAGATACATGAACCAAACTTGCATTAAAAGGGTGATGGCTGATAGAGGAGATAATATCAACATTATCTCCTCGCATGCTTATGACCAACTGTAACTACCCAAGAACATCATGTCTAAAACTATAGTGTTACTTCACTCTTTCAATGACACCATGGCCAATACTTTAGGCATGGTCATCCTTCACATCCATTTAATACCTTACACTATTCCTAAACTATTTTATGTTATAGATGGTAAGTTCTAATACAATGTTTTACTTGGATGCCCTTGGATTCATACCATGACTTGTGTCCCTTTCACCTTATACTAATGTATCCAATTCTAGAACATAGGCCAAGTCATTACCATCAAAGCTGACACAAGTCCCTTCACTTCATGTAATATGGCCTATTATCCAAATGATTTCATCATTCCTACCTCATCCACTTCACCACCCACTAAAACTACTTCCACCATTACCCATGATGAAGCTTTGATAAGCTCATTCATACCTTCATCTCAAATTACCATAGAGGACTCCTTGGAACCTACATTCTAATGTATCTCACTGGGAGAATAATTTCTATTAGCTTTAGATGTTTTTCCCATTCAAGAGTATAGGAGCCTCATCTATGATCCTAGCTATGACCCCAACATTGGCACCATCATTGTTTTCAATCTCTCCAACCATCAAACCAACTTAATCTATGGGGGAGTTAATCATCTACTTATATCTCCCACCTTTACCTCTTCCACCAAACCATTTACCATAGACTTCTCATACCTTGATAAACCAACATTCACCAAACTATATCTTCATAGGTGTACCTAGAAAGGACTCAGTCTTGGCCTTTACAAATAGGGACCTCATGAGTTACCCAAGATCAAAAATCAAAAGCCTTGAGAGTCTTTTAGTCTTGGGTTTGAATCACTTGAAGAACCCACCAATCCACCAAAACCTATCACCAACATTGAGGATGAAACCCATTCCTCACAAACCCATTCCCCTTCCAAGTCTAAGTATTTTGATGTCATTCCTCCTAATTTTTTTTATCAATACTATTAGTTTTGGCCCCTTGATCTATCAAAGGGATGGCCAAACTAAAACCCTTCCTCTCATCCATTCTAACATGATTGAATATGATTCTCCTACCATACATACCATTTGACAATAAGATGATGATTCCATTCTCACATAATTTGGTGTAGAAGATTATTCTATCCACAAATCTCTTCCTCCTAAGAAGCAAACCATGTTTAATGAATCTACCATCGATGTCAACTTGGGTACTCATGATAGCCCCTGCACAATCAAAATCAGTCAATCCATAGATTTTAGGGAGCAATGATATTTTCCTTCCTTCATTATCACAACATTACATTTACCTAGTCTTATAAGGACATGCCAGAGATTGACTCTTCTATTTCCCTCCATAACATTGTCACCTATCTTGATGCCAAACACATGTGCTAAAAGCTTTGTAGGATGTATCCTCACATTTCACTTCTTGTAAAAGAGAAGCTACAACATCTCTTATTCATAGACTTCATCCAACCCATAAACTATCCTCAATGGGTTTATAACATTATCCCTATCACCAAACCCATAGGGGGACTTCACCTCTACCTTAACTTTTGTGACCTTAACCTTTCTTGTCTAAAGGATGACTTTCTTTTACCAAGCATAAAGTAAATTGTTAACCTTACTATTGGCTATAAAATGCTATCTCTTTTGGAAGGCTTCTCAAGATACAATCAAATCTTGATTTCCCCAAAAGATCAACATAAAACCTCTTTCATCACCTCATGGGGAACCTTTTACTATAGGGTCATGCCCTTCAATTTGAAGAACACTAGGTTAACCTACTAGTATTCCATGAATTACATCTTTCATGACCTCATTTATAAAATTATTGAGGACTATATGGATGATTTCCTTGGAAAATATAAACTTGTAAGGACCACCTAGGTATTCTCACCATCATCTTCAAATATCTTATCCATTTTCACATTAGACTAAATCCTAAAAAATGTATTTTTGGGGTCCTATCTATAAATCTTCTTATTTTCATCATCTCTCTTTGAGGAATCAAAGTGGACCCTACCAAAGTTTGTGCCATCCTTGAGATGCCACTTATAACCCACCTTAAACAAATCCATAGCCTGCAAGGAAAAATCTAATCCATCCATTATTTAATCTCTCAATTATTGAATACATTTCAAACTTTCCACCATCTACTCAATAAAGACACTTATTTTAAGTGGAATAAAGACTATTAGTATGTCTTTGATTTTCTCAAAGAATACTTTATTTCTCCACTAATTTTCACCCCTCTTAAGGAGGATCAACCCTTATACCTCTATATATCCATCACTAACCATTCCCTAGGGGAAATGTTGTCACATTAGAATGAATGACACAAGAAACAAGCTATCTACTATATCAGTTGAACACTTATATAGTATGAGAATTGGTACACTCATACCGAGAAGCTTTTCCTTGACCTCATCTTCATAACTACCAAAAATTGTCACTACCTCCTCAATCATAAAAACTATTTCATCGAAAACACTAACCCCTTCAAGTATATGCACTCTAAACCATACCAAAACTAACATATGGCTAATGGCTCATCCTCCTCACTAAGTTCGACCTTGATTTCCTCTATAAGAAGTCAATAAAAGGGCAAGTCATTATTGAAAAATTAGTTGAAGCTCCTTTACTAGACCATTAACACCTTCATCTTACATTTCCAAATGATTATATTGTGACTCTATCTCAAGAATACATCACCTATCAAATTATCATGTTCTTTTATGGATCCCAATGCCAACATGGTGGGGGTGTTGGAATTTTTCTCATTCCACTTGATAGAGAACCCATTCCTTTTTATTTAAGACTTGATTATGAATGTACCAATGACATGGATGATTATGAAGCCCTATTAGTAGGTCTCTAAACCACCTTAGCCTTAGGAGTCAAAACCATTACTATCTTTAGTGATTTCTAACTTGTCATCAACCAAGTTAGTGATTCCTATATATTTAAAAATGATGTCCTACAAAATTATAAACAATTAGGTTATGTAATCTTGGTGTCGTTTGACCATTACTCTATCCAATTTTTTCCATGATACACTAACAAGTTTGTGGATACAATAACTTCCCTTTCTTCCCAAATCCCAACTCAACCTACCACCTCCAAATTATTTGTCACCATTCACCATTTCATCACACCTTTGTATATCTATTCTAACCTTCTTACCATTTGTAATGTGGGAGAATCTACCTTAGACACTTCATACGAATAAACCTTCAACTACCTCAACCTTAGTGTAGTTCCTCCTAACCTCTCTATGAATTCCCGATGAGATTTCATCCAAACCACTTCTCGTTATACCATATTAGGAGGAATCCTCTATAAACATGGTTTTGATGATGTTCTTCTCCATTATCTTCATGATCATGATGCCTCTCACACTATCAAAGAAACCCATGATAGAGTCTATGGAAAACACTTTTGTGGCCTAGCATTTTCTAAACATATCCTTCACCTTGGCTACTATTGACCCACCCTTATCCAAGACTAATATGACTATGTAAAAAAGTGAGTTAAACACACAAGGTCTTCAAAAATCCAAATAAAGTTGACCTTTATCATAATGGGGATTGGACCTCATAGAAGAGATCAACCCTCATTATTCACAACGTCACCACTCTATCATCACCGCTATTGAATACTTCACTAATTGGGTATAGGTTATTCATCTTAATTCTACCAAAGCTAAAAAGATCATTGAATTCATCAACCACTATATCATCTATCATTTTGGTGTTCCCCATAAGATCATCACTAATAATGGAAAATATTTTAAAAAAAAGTCAGTTTAAGGTCTTCACAATGCTTTTGGCATCAAACTTAGCTTTTCTTCACCTTACCATCCATAAGAAAATGGACAGGTTGAGGCTTCAAACAAAGTTATGAAAAAAATGTTAACCAAAGTCATCAATGTTTCAAGCTAAGATTGGAACTTGCATATCCCCTTCACATTATGGGCTTATCACATGAACATTAAAACCTCTATAGGTGATACCACTTTCTCCCTTGTCTTTCGATTAGAGGTAGTCTTACCTCTCAAAGTATAAATTCCTTCTCTTTGTATATCATTACAAGACATTATTTTTGAAAGTGATTATTGTCAAGAAAGTTTAGCCCAAATAGATTTAATTTATGAACATTACCTCATAGCCCATAACCACCTAAATGTCTACCAAGAGTACATTATTCATGCCTATAAACAAATTTTGAGAGAGCAAGAATTCAAAATCAGAGATCTCATCCTCAAAGAGAACCAACATATCACTAACATCAAGAAAAGAAAAAGAAGCAAGTTTGCCTTTAATTGGCTTGGACCCAATATCATCACCACAAGTATGGATTAGGATCTTATCATTTGTCCTCCCTTGAAGGCAAACCAAAACTTGAACCTCTTAATGCTTTGCATCTACATCCTTTATTTTGTTAAAACAAACATTGGACTCACCTTCTTATCTAAATGTCATCCCTTGATTCATGAGATTTTATACCCTCACACTCCTTTTTTCCTCTACTTTTGAGGACAACTCGATTAAAACAAAATGATGTGATTATCCATCACAACTTTTACCCAATCCTAAATATGGGTACCCTGGCTCCACCCATAACATAGTTCTCATGGATATTTTGTCTTTTATGAGATGAAATACCATAGTATTTTATCTTTCAAAACCCATTCATTTCCACCCTCCACTACCCTATTGTGCTAAAAAGTTTCCCTCATAAAGGTACACCTTTAAGCCTTTTATACTTGTCCATGTTTAAAACCAACATTAAAACTATTTGGGATACAAAAATATATCATTTGGGTCACAAAATTTCTAGCATTCTATAGACTACTCCCTTGAAGGATAGCTGCCCCATTTCTTGAACATTATTTAAAAGATAGACTACTCCCTTGAAGGATGACTACAAAAAATCAAAAGCTTAGACCACATCCTCAAATGATGGATATGTCAAATATATATTAAGATAAATTCCTTTAAGCTTTCCATATTTATCAGCTTCACAAACTTCTCAAAATCAAAAAAGCAAAGTCAAAATAGACCCTTTCACAAAAATAAAATAAACATCCCAAGGAAGCTATAATCACCTTTCCCTTCATTCGACTTCCCTTATTGATTAGTATATGCCAACCATATGACATGGACTTGTCTCAATTTAGTTCTTAGGCCACCTATTAAAGGGGCAAGCTTTCCCACATTAGGTTATCTTCCCTAATCACCCATCTACCATTCACTTACCACTTATTCCCCTTCTTATATTCTCTATGAATCAAGGGATTTTGAGATTACTAGACACAACATGATCAAGACACAATTTTAGAAACCAAATTATGCTTATGTGAAGCATTCAAAAGGCTAACATTCACTAATCCCCACCTAACTTTTGTGATGTTTTTATCTTTACCAATGAAAAGGCATCATGCTTCTTTTCTTTCCCTTCTATTATTGACTATTGGAAACATGTGTCTCCTAATTCTCCCACATTGAACCTTTTCATAAACCTCACCCCAAAACCAAACCCAAACCATGTGGTATGTCAAATTGGGAAAAATCATTTAAAACCCACCTTGACCTATTTAGAGAATTTCCTTCCCCAATATTTTTTGGAGATTACTCTTATCCTACTTCCTTCCTCTTTTCTCCACATCACTGTCCCATTACCATAACTAATTATGGCCTAAAGTTTCTATTGAATCATATGTTCATGGAATTATGTAGGCAACATTCATTTTCCTAGTGCATCTAGAGTCAGCATAGTGCATCTAGAGTCAACTTGGTCATCCTCTTTCTAAAATATCCTTCACCTAACACTTGATCATTATCTTTCTACCCACCTTTTTCCCTCTACCATTTGGAGATATCATTTCTCCATAATTTTCCAACCTTTTCGGAGACATAATTTCTCCATCTTTCCCATTTGGGAGAACTAAATTTGGCTTGAAGTTTTTTGTTGGATACTATGTCCACAGAAATATGTAAGTAGAATTCATTTTCCTAGTGAATTTGGAGTCATATTAGCCATCCCTTTCTTTTTAACTATCAAACACTAAAAATTATCCTTAAACCATTACCCCACATCCATTTCAACATTGACCATTTTGACCTAAACCTTTTAGATATTTTTTTGGTCACTTTGCTATGATAAGTTTGACCACACCAACTGACTTTGCCATGTTGAACATTCAAAAATTTGAACATTTTACACTTAGTGCTTGACTAGAACATTAAATTCCTCCATGGGATTAATTTTGATTTTAGATACCCATACACGAGACCACTTTTGAATTTGGATACCCCCACAAACATTGATCTATTTTTCTTAGAAGGATAACAAGTGTACCCAATTGTCACAATATGGTCACGTGGTCCATTGGTCACCTATCTTCTTAGCATTGAGATTATTTTTATCAACATTGGAATCATTAGTCCTTACACAATCTTAGCTATCACATCTTATGCACATGTTGGAATTACAAATGCCCAAGTTTGAACCACATTTTAGTCACCCAACTTTATAACTAACCATAAACCATTCATCAAACCCTAACCAAATTCAACTATTCCTCATCATCTCATAGATTGAGGAGGAACTCCTCCCATACTTGGGGTAAACTGACCTTCAACCAACCTTCAATAACATGATCTATTTTTGTTTTATAGCAAGTTATATAAGAAAAAGGGGTAAAATGTAGACATTAGAAAACTACATAATCAGTTCTAGTCATCAAAGTGCCTTGATTGTCCTTTTTACATTTAAAGCATTGAAATGACCTATTTTTATCTAACCCATTCATCAAACTTATCCCAACTCACCTTGAGTCCAAGTTATCTAAATTTAGTGAACTGAACTCACTCTTTCTAGCTAACACCCTTTTCTACCCTTTCACCCTCTTCAAACCCATTTATGATTGGTACCTATATCATTGATGGTTAAGGTAACTATCAATGGTTACCTTAAATATTTATCATTAGGTCCCCAAGTTGGTAACTCATCATCAACTACTACCAATGTAATCAAGAATAAAATTTAATACTTTTTTCTACCTTATCCTCTAACACATCAAGAACACCTCATAACCTACAATCTTATCTTCTTACTCTATCACCTTTTGATTATGAAAGGAAGTGAACACGAGGAGAAATGGATCCATAAATCAATATCCAAATTTTATATTTAAGTTATCTTCATATAGGTTCTCAAGTCTTCTAGGCATTTGAATATTCTTCATGCAGGTTTCTCTAGTAGCCACCAACCCAAACCTCTGGAAAATTTCTTCTAGCTTTCCTTCAAGCATCATTATGATGCCAAAATATCTTTAAGATTAGGTAATAATTTGGTTTCTTTTATTTCTATTTCCTTTCATCTACTTCAATATATTTATTAGGATCCTCCTCCTTACACCTTTCCCATCTCATTTCATTTACTTTGAACCCTCTACATTTTCATCTTACTATTATAAAATCTTAAACATATCTATAACCTCAATTATAACACATATACAAACCTCTTCCTATGTGCATTTTGAGTATTCCTAGTCCCATGAGGTAACCTCTAATGGTTACCTTTAATTGGCAATGCTTAACACTAATTGGTGATAGTTACCTATAATCATCGATGGTTAGCCCTTTATGACCAAAACCCTCATTTTTCATAATTAAATTAACCATTGATCAGACCTTACTTTTCCCATTTTTTGTCAAATACCTGACCAAACCCTAAGTAGACTATATTAGGACATTCATTTAGTAAATTAGGATTTTTTGTTAGTTTATTAGATCTTTAGCTTACATTAGCAAAGTATTCATCTTGTTTAATTTTATGTATGCTTGCTTTCCTTTCTTTTCTTTCACAATTAACTTGTATCAGAGAGTGGATTGACAACCTCCATAGATAACTCATGCTTTCTTTGATCTAGCCCACTCGTTGTCTAATAAACAAGCTTGCTTTGAGTGCTTTCTTATGCAAGTCATCTTCCCCTAGCTAAAGAAGGTATCTCCACCTCATCTTGTTCATGTGCAAATTTATACCAGGTTTTTCTACCATATCCATTTTACCCTTTTTCATAACTTTTATCTCTTTATTTCTTCTTAGTCATAAAGGTGAAAATTTTAGCTTAAAAAATTATCATTGATGTCAAAGGCTCTTGAGAAAGGTCTTTATGAGGTCATTAAATAATGTAACTATGAGAGAGAATATTGATCAATGTTTTAGTTTTTATAAGAGTTTAATACATGATTAGTATATGTTCTTATCAATACATGAGTGATGTGAAGGTTATCATGGAATGTCCTTATTTTCAAAGTTGTCAAGTGCTTAAGCCTAGTGAGTGTCTTGAGAAGGTATGTGCATAGGATGCCTAGTATTATGAATGAAGGGTCATGATGGATTGTTGAGATGAATGCACAAAAGTATGATAGGTTTCATAATAATTTAATGAGGCATTTTAGCATTAATGTGAGTCTCAAGGTGAGCCTATAGGGGTAGGACTTACAGATTGAGTCTAAAAAAAGACCACTAATAGACCTTACCTAGACTAATGAGGTATAATGTTATATTATCAAGGAATGTGAAGGATGTATAGATATGTATAAGCATGAGAGATTTTCTTAGTATGTGAGTAATGTGGAGAGAACATGGAAAGAGGAATGAAGTTTAGTTTCAAGGCCTAATGTGATTTGAAAGTTAAGGTCTAAGCAATCAAAAAGAGAGAGTATGGCCTAATGAGGGGTCATGATCGGATTTAAAGATGTATGAGACCATATAAGAATTTTTATAGATAATTTATGTTTTTTAAATATTTCTCATGGAATTTCAAGTCAAATATGGAATTTTAAAGCAATAAAAAGTGCTTTGAGGTCTCTTGATTACACAAAATGAAGGGTTCTCAACCTGAGAAAGAATTTGAAGTGTTTATTGGCACATGTATCCTATGCATGATAACCTAAGATATTCATGGTAGATTTGGAATGGTATTATATGTAAATTATAGGCATTATTTTTTTGATTTAGGGTCTATGCTTTATGAATTATCGTTAAGAGTGAAAATATGCTTAAACCCTCCGAGAACCCTAATAAGGACATGATATTCAAGATGTTGATCAAAACAGCCCATAATGGTCTAAAATGAATTTAAAAAATATTTTATATTTTATTAAACTCTCCCAATCACCTATAAGTGTGATTTCATTATCAATTATGTGATTAGACCCTATAGGAAAGTGCACATTTCTCAAAGATTTGATGTAGCAGTCATATTTGACAAATTCAAAGTATCAAAATCATTGGGTTAATAAATTTTTGACTTATATGTTATGTAAATTGTGGTTTATATATAGGTTATATACCTTATGTATTCTAAATTGGTCATCCAAAATAGCCAATCGCTCATAAGCCTAATGGCGGAAACAATGAAAAACTCATGCATGAGTGAGAAGAGGTTTAGGTATATGTTATCATGGAATAGGGATGAAACCAAGTGAATTAATATGTTTTTTATCAATTTTAATAAATTTTCATTTTTTGTATATCTTTTTTAGGTTATTATTGATAATGAAAAAGTTGCTCACAAGTTGACCTATCTAGTATAAATGAGACAATGAGATGTAAGGTCATGAGATTGGTCTACAAGACCAATATTTATGATTTAACCATGTTATATTTATATATAATTATTGTATAATGATATAATAATATATTATACATGAATTATAATTATATAAAATTGGTCATATATGTGTTGAAGGTTATTTTCACCATGATTGGTCTTTGAAGAAAATTGGTAGTTTTGAGTAAGCAAGTTGTAGGAGTGTTTTTGAGTTCTTTTTCTCTATGTAATGAAGTATAATTATATAGATGAATTTTTTGAGGTATTTAAGGTTATATTTATATAGTTTATTATCATGGTTATGTGTCTAATAATTATTTATTCTTTAGTTGTGCAAGACAGACCTTTCTATGTGTGTGAAGGCATAATGTATATAACATTAATGCTGTGATTCAAGTGGTGATTGGAGATAAAATTTATCATGGACATAAGATGAGATTGTAATGGGTATATTTTATTTTAATATTAATCTTTAATTTTTTTCATGAATTTTTAAAGTGTTTCAAGAAGATCAAAGGGTAACATGTACTAATGAAGGCCTAATTGAATTAGGTCTCCTTAAGGCCTAAAGAAGGACTTGTTTCATTTGAGATATTTACAACCTAATTTAATAATTTATTAATGTTTTATTAATGTAATAAGGATTATTTTGTGAAAAATATAATTTTCAACGTGTGTATTTATGACCATTAGGTGTATGAGGAAGAGCCTAGTATAAAAAGAAGGCCTAATAGGCCTAATTATCTAGTTAAAGGATGAATGAGTGAAAGTGAAGGATATAAAAATTTGAATAGATGAATTATTTATTTTATACCATTATAAGGGTGAATAAAAACTATAATGAAGATATAATATGGGTATTATATATTAATATCAAGGTCATATTACCTAATCTATCTTAACATACCTAGATGAGCAAAGAGGCCTAAAAGGTAGTTTGAAAGATATAGAAGAGAGAGAAGAATTAAAGAAGATGATAATAATATATTATATTATAAATAAGTTTTTTTTAATGTGATAAAAATTTCATGTGGTTTATTTGGTGCTGATTCATCTAGGGGGTTGGCGCCTCCTTGAAAGTTGGTGCTTACTAAAGCCTAACTAGGTTGGTACTTAGCTAGTTGGGGTTGGTACTCCATGTGTAGTTGGTGATTAATTAAATTATGATATTTTAAATTATAATAATGTATTCCATTTGAATGTATCAGTGGGTTTTATTCCCCTTGAGGGTTTCCCACTCATATGTGTGCTTTCTTGTGTTATGCTCATGTGAATGACTCTTAATGCATTGCTATATATTTATATTACTTTTATGGTTCAGGAAATGTTAAAGTAAATGTAAAATAAATTTTTAAGTGAATAATTCAATCCCAAAAATCAATCATTTTGTTTATAATAATTGGTATCAAATCTTGGTCCTTTGAAGTAAGTCTAACAGCTTGAAGGTGATCCTAAGAAGCATCAGATGTCTAGTGATCAAAAGGAAGAAGAAAAAATGTATGATGAAGAAGTCTAATATGTCATAGAAGAAGGAAAAGTTAAATTATACATGAAGCTAAGCTCATAAGTTCCCTTGATTATTTGAAACATCAAAATTAGACTATCAAGGATCTGAAGAATTGGTTAGAAGGTGTCAATACAAGTTTAGATTAAAGGAAGTTGAGTATGACAAGTTGAAGATAGAGCTAAATTTCTTAAAAGTTGAGAATGATCATATCATATATAAAATGACATAGTTTGAGAGAGTGTGTGAGAAGTTATAACAATTCAAGATTACTAACATGAAAAGACCAATCATGCATCCCAATGCAATAAAGGATAAGTCATCATGGGATCATGGGAAAAGGAGTAATCAATCAAGAGGTAAGTACATAAATGTTGTTTGATACATCTATCATAATATATGGCACATTAAAATATTTTTATATAATAGAGTTAGAAGTCCCTCAAGATTAAACAAGACATATGAAGCTCTTAGAATGCACGAGAAGAATTAAACATTGGAATAAAAGCCAAAGTAAGTTAGGACTGATCATATTGAGCTCAAGAGTCAAGATGGACTATTTTCTAAGGAGGAACATAAGACTAAAGAAGAATATATACTATATCATAATACCTTTCACATTCAATATGAAGGCATGAAATGGTATATAGATAGTAGTTTCTCAAGACACATTATAGGAGACAAAAATAAGTTCATCTCATTAAATAAGAATGTTGTAGGAATAGTGAGGTTTGGAGACAACACAAATACCATTATAGTTGTCAAGGGTGCCTTGAGTTTGGATAATGGGAAGACAAAGACAAAATGTGTTGTATGTGGAAGGATTGAAACATAACCTACTTAATGTAAGTCAAATTTCCAATTAAAGATACACACTAACCTTTCATGACAAAGCATATGAGATAAAGAGAGATAAATTAGGAAGACTAACTGCCAATGCTAAGAGGTTTGAGATAATCTATATGTCTTGAATGAGATAAATAAGGAAATATTATTTGTGATTAAGAAGGATGAAATTTAGATATGGAACAAAAGGTTAGGTCACCTAAACTTTAACAATATAGTCAAGATGAGCACTAAGATGTCTGTGAAGAACATGCCTAAGATCAAAAAACCTATGAACATACTTTGTAAGGTGTGTCAACATGGTAAACAGACTAAAAGAAGGTTCAAGTCCAGGGAATACTATACTACAATAACCTTGGATTTAATACACACTTATCTATATGGGATTAAAATAATTTAAAGCATTCAAGGAGATAGCTACTTATGTTACTCATAGATGACTACACAAGAATAACTTGGGTTGCATTCTTGAAATAAAAGTCAAAAGCTCTTAACAAGTTCAAGGCATTCAAGTCTCTTATTGAGAATGAGAAAAATGGGAAGATCAACTACCTAAGATATTATAGAGTAGAGTTTTGGTCTAATGATTTTGATGACTTCTATGAGGTTCATGCAATAAAGAGACAATTATAGTAGCTAGGATACCTCAATGAAATAGGGTAGTGGAAAAAATAATATGAAAATTCAATATATGGCTAGAATTATGATAAATGAGACTATATTATCTTATGGATATTGGAGATATGTAGTAAGAACTACAATCCACATTTTGATTAGAGGATAGATAAGGACTAATGGAAACAAGACTCCTTATGAACTATGGAAGGGTATACCTACCAATGTGGAACACTTTAGAGTGTTTGAAAATGTTTCATCAAAATATATGATGAAGACTAGGGAAATTTTCATTCTAGATCTGATGAAGGTATATTATTAGGATATTAATCAATGATCTAAACCTATATATGATATAATAATAGGCTAAAAAATATATTGGAAAGTACTAATGTGAATATTGATGAGACAAGGAAATCACACTCACAACCAATGGATAATTTAGAGAATCTAGACTTCAAGAATGAAGAATAAACTATAGAGGTTGATGAGGAAGAAGAAGAAGTTGAGGAGAGACATGACTCAAAAATATTCTTAAGGTAGATTCAAAGAGATCACCTTGAATCTCAAATTATTGGAAACAAGAATGTAGGTATGTAAACAAAGAGAAGACTGATAAGTAATCTAAATAGAGAAAATGTTGATGTATTATCTAATAATGAACCTAAGAATATTATATAAGCAAGAAAAGACAAATTTTGGATATATACTATGAATGAGGAGTTAGGATAATTAGATAATAATGAGACTTGGCAACTAGTTCCTAGGCCTAAAGACAAAAATGTCATTGACACAATGTGAGTTCTTAGAAACAAATTGAATGAAGATAGGAAAGTCACTAGGAACAAGGCTATATTGGTATGCAAGGGATATGTACAAGTTGAATGGGTAGACTTTGAGGATACCTTTGAACTAATAGTAATATTGGAGGCCATCAAATTGTTTATAGAATATGAAATATTAAAAGGGTTTAAGGTATACTAGATGGATGTCAAATCCACCTTTTTAAATGGGAATTTGGAAGAGGAAGTGTACATTAAGAAAATTGAGGGGTTATCACTATCAAATAAAAAGGACTATGTTTATATATTTAAAAAGGGTATATATGGTCTAAAGCAAGCTCCTAGACCTTGGTATGCTAGGTTAGACATGTATCTATTGGATCTAGGATTCAAAAGAGGAGTTATAAATAGTAATCTATACATAAAGATAGAAGATGACCATTAGTTGATAGTAGTTGTCTATGTGGATGACAACATATTTGGTGGAAACAATTAGAAAATGACCAAGGACTTTTCATAGGTAATGCATAAATAGTGTTAGATGTCCATGCTAGGATAAATATCATTCTTTTTTGGGTTGTAAAT
This sequence comes from Torreya grandis, assembly GCA_037957365.1. Lineage (NCBI taxonomy): Eukaryota > Viridiplantae > Streptophyta > Pinopsida > Cupressales > Taxaceae > Torreya > Torreya grandis. Next base: position 65,478 of record JARHVA010002768.1, read on the forward strand.
CACTCAATATGAAAAAAGGCATATTTATCTCACAATCCAAGTACATAAAAGAGATGTTGCAAAAGTTTGAGATAGACGATTGCAAGGTAATTAGTACACCCATGATCACAGGGTGTAAGTTGAGCAAGGAAGATGACTCTTCAAAGGTCAATTAGACATCATATAGGTTAATGATTAGAATTTTTTTATACAGCACTGGCTCTAGACCTGACATCATATAAGCAATAGATTTTGTGGGAAGGTTTAAAGTAGATCTAAAGGAGAATCATCTACAAGTATTCAAGAGGATACTCAAGTATCATAAGGGGACTATGGAGTATGGGTTATGGTATCCAAGAAATAAGGAGTTCAATTTGAAGCCTATATAGATGAAGGCTAGGCAGGAAGTCTAGATGATAGGAAGAGTACCAGTAGAGGAGATTTATTCTTAGGTGGGTGCCTAGTTTCATAGATAAGTAAGAAAAAACCATTACTATCAATATATACTTGTGGGCCTAACTACATTAAATTGGCTTCATATTGCACTCAAGTCTTATGGATGAGATATATCCTAGAAGACTACAAGGTGGAGTATGATGGTCATATCCCTATTTATTGTGACAATACAAATGTTATAAGCATTTAAAATAATCCTATCATTCACTCAAGGACCAAACACATTCTTATTAGTTATCATTTTCTAAGAGATAAGGTAAGTAAAGAAAGTATTAGACTTGAATATGTTTCTACAAAAAATTAGATCTCAAACATTTTGACCAAATCACTTCCAAAGGTAACATTTGAACACCTAAGACATGAATTATGTGTAATTATTACACCTAGAAATCATTGAAGAAGCCAAATATTTAGGGGGAACTAATCATAATAATTAGCTCTAAGAATAGGTGAGTTATTCTAAGAAGGTATACACAGAGATAAATGGACCATGTTTGTATTATGTATCATAAACTCATAGTCATGTGTGTTGAGTATTTTGGTTTCAAGGAGTGTGATCCAAGGAGTTAAAAACATCGCATTACCATTTATGTCAAATGGTGAAAAAGACCAGAATGAGGAGATAAGATTGTTTAGTTTACATTGTATTTTTAAATCAATGACAAATGGGGAGTTTGCTGAGCATTTTTCCTATCTTTGAGGTTTGGCATTGATGTTGTCATTGATGTCAAAGGCTCTTAAGAAAGGTCTTCATGAGGTCATTGAATAATGTAGCTATGAGAGAGAATATTAATCAGTGTTAAAATGTTTTTGAGAGTGTAAAACATGATTGGTATATGTTCTTATGACTACATCAGTGATGTGAAGGTAAAAATGGATGGTCCTTGCTGTCAAAGTTATCAAATGCTTAAGCCTAGTAAGTGTCTTAGAAGGTATGTGCATAGGATGCCTAGTCTTGTGCATGAAGGGTCATGATGTCTTGGTGATATAAATCCACATAGTCATGATATTTTTCATGAGGTTAATTTAGTGTGTATATTAGGCATTGGATCACTCATGTGAGTCGTAAGGTGAGCCTATAGTGGTAGGACTTATAGATCAATTCTACAAATAGAGCACTGCTAAACCCTACCTAGCCTAATGAGGTATATTGGTCTATTTTCAAGGCATGTGAAGGATGTATGCATATTTATAATAATTATAGAGGTTTATTTAGTATGTTATTAAGGTGGAGATCACATGGAAATAGTCATGAAGGTCAATTTCAAAGCCTAATGTGATTTACATGTTCAAGTCTAAGTAAACAAAAAGTGAGAGTATGGCCTAATGAGGGGTCATGATCATATTTCAATATGTGTGAGCCCATATAAGAATTTTTATATGTAATTTATGTTTTTTCATGTCTCTTCATGAATATTTAGGTTAAATTTGGAAAGTTAAGGGGAAGAAAAAGTGATTTGAGGTCTCTTGAGTGCATAGAATGAAGATTTATCAACCTAAGGACTTTCAAGCATTTATTGGCATGTTTAACATATTCATGATAACATAATATATTAATGGTATATGGTTAAATTTATTATCTAAAAATTCCATGCATTATTTTTTGGATTAAGGGGCTATGCTTTATGAATGATTGTTAAGAGTGGAACCAAACTTAAACCCTCATAAAACCCTAATAAGAAGCCAATGTTGTAAATGTTGATCAAAATATAAAATAATGGTATAAAATGAATAAAATAAATATTTTAAATTTTATTCAATCCTCTCAATAACCTCTATGTGTGATTTAGTTATTAGGTGTGTGATTAGACTCTATAAGATGTACACATTTCTTAGCAATTTTATGTAACAGTTAGAGTTGGCCAAGTCAAAGTATGAAAATTATTAGATGGATAGGGTTTTGAATTTTATTTTATTTCAAAAGTGGTTTATTTATAGTTTATATTCCTTATGTATTATAAATTGGTCATCCAAGATAGCCAATCACTAACAGGCCTAATGGTGGAAATAGTGAAAAACCTAGACATTAGTGAGAAGAGGTTTAGGAATGTGTTATCATGGAATATGGATGAAACCAAATGCATGAATATTTTTTTTAAAATTTTAATAAATTTTAATTTTTTGTATAAATTTTGGAGGTCAGTAGTGATAGTGAAAAAGTTTCTCACAAGTTGACCTATCTACTACAAATGAGACAGTGAGATGTAAGGTCATGAGATTGGTCTACAAGACCAATATTTTACATTTTACCACATTATATTTATAAATTATAATTGTATAATTATATAACTATATATTATACATGAATTATAATTATTTTAAATTGGTCATATAGGTGTTGAATTTAATGACTAGTCTTTGAGGAAAACTGACAATTCTAAGTGAGCAAGTTGTAGGAGTGTTTTTGAGTCATTTTAACCTATCTAATGAAGTATAATAATATTTATGATTTTTTTGAGGTTTTTTAGGTTTTATTTATATATTTTATTTTCATGGTTATGTGTCCAAACATTGTGTTATCTTTGGTTGTTCAAGATAGACCTTTCTATGTGTGTAAAGGCCTAATGTAAACAATACTAATTTTTAATTCCATTTATGAATTTTTAAAGTTTTCCAAGAATATCAAATGGTAACATCTACTAATGAAGGCCTAATTGAATTAGGTCTCCTTAAGGCCTAAAGAAGGATTTGGTTCATTTGAGCTATGGCCAACGTAATGTAATGATTGATTAATGTTTTTGGAATTTCTTAAGGCCTATTTTTTTAAAAATATATGTGTGAAAGTGTTATGTCTAACCAAGATGTGTATGATCAAGAGCCTAGTATAAGAACAAGGCCTAATAGGCCTAATTATCTAGTTAGAGGATGAGCGAATGAAAGTGAAAGATATATAACTTTGAAGAGATAAAAAAAAGGTATTTTAGACCATAATAAGGGTGAATATAAATTATCATGAAGATATAATATGGGTACTATAGATTAAGATCAAGGTAATATGACATAATCTATCTTAAAGAGACCTAAATGAGTAAAGAAGCCTAGAAGGTAGTTTGAGAGAGATATAAGAGAAATAATAATTTAAGAAGATGATCATCATATATTATATGATAAATAAAGTGTTTTGAAGGTGATAAAACGTTTGAGGTGTCTTATTTATTGTTGATTCATCTAGGGGGTTGGTGTCTCCTTGCAAGGTTGTTTTTGCTAAAGCTTACATGGGTTGATGCTTAGCTAGTTGGGGTTGGTACTCCATGTGGAGTTGGTGCTTCACTAAATTGGGATATTTTGACTTATAAGACTATATTTAATTTATATTTATTAGTTTTTTTATCTTCCCTTAAGGTTTTCCCACTCATATGTGTGTTTTCTTGTGTTATGCTCATGTGAATGACTCTTTATGCATTTCTATATCTTTGTATTGTTTTGATGGTTCAAGAAATGTTAAAGTACATGTCAAAGAAAGTTTTAAGTGAATGATTCACCCCATATTCATTATGTTTCCAAAAAGGTTTATCAATAAAAATGACAATTTAATTGCATTCCCCTCATTCAAATACTTCTTTCAAGATTTCATTGAAAATCCACGCGATTTCTATCACCATCAAAATGCAAAGAAGACCTAGATTTATCTCAAAATGGTGGTAGGGTCTCTTATCATGTTTAAGGTTTATCTCCATCTTATATCCCTCAAGGGAATATTAAATTTAAATATGAGTGTGATCAATTCCATACATTTTATGAATACACATACTATTATATTTTATTATCTCAATACTCCTTCATGAAGTTCAAGCTCCCTGTCTTGTTCTAGAATCTCCAAATAAACCACCTAGTCTTATAATAGATTGTTAAAAAAATCCAATAGATTTTAGACACAATAGTGAATGTTTCTACTAGTAATATGAACTTTAGGATATCATTATTATCTTAATCTACTTACAATGATCATTTTGACAAAGTTTGAGAGTCTGAATACACCTATAGAGGCTTCAAAACCTCAAACTTCCCAAAATAAGTTATATGGGTTGACTGTGTGTGTATGAGGATGTGAAAATTATAATTATAATAATAGAAACCATATTATATGGCCTCAAAATGATTTATAAACTATATTTCCTATATAGGATAAACCTTAGTGTCTCCATTATATCATATTTTTTCCTCCCTTTAGGGTTCACTGCCTATCTTGAGTTTACAGCCTGTGTATGCTCTTAAGGAGTCACCTGATTATGATTACGAGTTTTTAGGATTCATATATAACAATATAATCTTTTCCAATACTTATAAACCTATTTAAATCTTTAAAAAGGCTCTAAAAACATTCAAAAACCTCCATTCTTCACTATTTTGCACCTTTAGTTCACACCTTGTATTACATCGTTGTAGGTGATTTTTAGACTAGGACTATGTCTTTTGTCTCAACCTCACATTAAAATTTTTATCCCTCATTATGTCCATGAAATTTTTGAATATTTATTTAGGTTTCAATGCCTTCAATTTTTTTTATCTTCCCAACTTAGCTTGAAAATAGACCAAACCACAAATAAGCTTGTATGTGTCTTTGAAGGCACCTTGTAGGTTTCACTGGCCATCTATTTCACCTATTTATCTTGCATAAAATTATAAATAGGGATAAATATAATTAAAAAATATATACTAACTCTCATTTATTCAACTTTTGTCATGATCTTGTGTTGTGCTAACTGTGTACCTTCATGACAGTCGTAGGTTAATGTTTAGGTCTTTGTACAAATAGAGGTGGGTTTTGGATTCTAAAAGAACTTGACAATGTCATTATCATTAATTAATAACCTATTAAATTCATTGAAAAAAAAAATAGGATATAATTAAAAAAACTCCTTTCATTGAGACTTTCTTTTCACATGCACTATACACCACTTTGCATCAGTAATTTGATTGTACTTTCACCTTGGCTATAGGTGAAAATTCATTACTAGTAGGGTTTAAGGATTTATAACTCATATTTATGACCATGATGATCCTTAAAAACCTAAGAGATATAAATACATTAGATTCGTGATGTGAATGTGGATAAATATTAGTGATATGTATATGATAAAGGGATATATGGAAACTGAGAATGGAGTACTAATCTCACAACAATGGTTGAATGATAGTGATAAAGACTAAGTAGATGGAATTAGCCATGAATCCATATTAAAAATAGTCTTAAAATATCTGAGGTGAGCATAAACATATTCATTAAAAATATATATCATTTTGAAGACTCTCAAAGAGGCATACACAGTGAAAAGTGAAACTTAGGATTCTCCAAATTACCTTAACATATGCTAAATGAGACTATGGGGATGTTTGAGAAAAAAATGGTGGTTGATAGGATATTAAACCTTTATGAAACTTTGATAAAACTGAAATAATTACATATGGTCATTATTTAAACATCTAATACAATATCTTATTATGATTTAACAACTTTGAATACACCATGAACCATACAATATCTTCAACCTTGCCTACACACTACAAATTTGGTAGTTTATGTCTTCCTCAAAAATATAAGCTTGCATGTGTAAGATGATGTTGGATATTTTTGTGTAAAATAGGTTCATACTCTTAGAAATCTCTATAAACTTCCATTTTTTCATCTTCATGCTTAAGAGAGGAGAAAAGAAAGAAAATCAATACCCTACCTGAATGGAGAAGCCATTTTGAGTTCCCTACATTTTTAATGATTATTCATAAATGAGAGAAATTAAAAATAATAAAAAAATACCAAATATTAAATATATATAGTGTCCCTTACTTTTACCAAAATTTTAGATCCTAGTATTCTCTCTCATGGTTGTACTATCTATAAACCTGAAGGGGTTTACCAAGCTGCAAAGGAGCTCGATATAGTAAGAAGATCAATTTTGAGTTTATATTGAATTATTTAATCATTAAAATTCACCATGATACCTTCCACAACCAAAAATACAATCTTCTAACCTCCCTTATATGAAATTAACCATTTTATTCTATACAAACTACAAAACTAGTTGAAAACACTTATTTTCTTGCATTTTCTCCATGATTTAAGCTTTGAAATACCATTTTATGGAAACAAGAGGGATAATGAGATTAAAAAGGCATATTAAAATAACTAATAAGTTTTTGAGAGCAAAAATGGGGAATATTTCACATGTGTGAGCTCTCTTGAAGTCGAAACAATGTTCTAAACTCATAGAGGGGAAACTATCAAAGCATAGATCCATTTAAATAAAGAAATATCATAACCATGAGGATTATTAAATATATTATTGATGCTTTATTGGCCTATTTAATTAAAAATTCATCATTTTAAGACCAAAACCTTCCTTTAGGAAATATGTGCATAGCTTCACAAAGGAGATTTATCAATGTATATCATAAAGAGTACTTTATATACATAGATTCACAAAGGAGATTTGTCAAATTATATAATAAAGAGTACCTTATATCCTCATAAAAGTCTTAAATTTATATTCTATATATTTTTATCACACTTCAAATCTTATATTCAACCCCATACCTTGTATATACTGAATACACAAGAGAATGTCATAGTGAGTCATTAGCTGCCACCTTCAACCATCTTCATTAAGGTAATTTAGATTATAATATCACTTCAATCCTTTGTCAAAGATATCCAAACATACTCAAACATCATGAGGATAATTAACACAAGTTAAAATAGATACATGGCAATGAAAATACATTGGGACCTACTCCCTTCATATTATAGTTAATTAACATTATGATGATCAACCAGATCACCTAAGGACCCAAGAAATCTAGGAGATATGGTGATCAAAAATAGACTCAATGACACCTCTAAGAGTGTTTAATGACTTCAATAAGCAATTAGGATACATCATGACTTAGGATATCACCATGTAGAGGGCTAGGTGGGTTTTATGAAAAGTTTTTGGTTATAGGGGTCAACATTTGGCCTTCGGAGGCCAAATTATCAACATTTTTATGAATCATAGGGGTTGACCAACCTATTGGTTAACGAAACCCGCTAACTTTTCATGACAATAAAAATATTTAAACATGACAACATGGTTTTTATGACTACCATGTATTTCCAAATAATTGACACTTATGACACCTTAGGACTGCAACAAATAACAAGACTCAAATAGAAACAACCAAAGAAAAAAATCCTATACCTAAATAAACACACTTAACATAAGGAAAACAACAAGATATGACATCAAAACAAGGTAGTAGACTACTTATGTTAACCACTTATTGAAATAAGACAAAAAACTTAAAACAATTAACTTGAGATAAAATAATTTTCTCTAAGATCAAATGGAAAACTTGTTTGATCACTATGGCACCATGAGGTCTAGTTGTTATGTCCTAATTTGATTCCACTTAGACATTTATCATTGTATGAGAATTCCCACTTGCATTTGGGGGCATGGGCATGTTCATGTCTTCTTGGTAAATTAGTTAGACCTTTTAGTATTACCCTTAAGTCAATGGGTTGGTTATATTAATCCAATACCCGATCATACTCATTTTAAATTTTCCTAGCTTGCATGATTAACCTCATCTCCACCTCAGTCATAAGATACTATTGATCATGTTGGATATTTTGAGGTTTCCCTTATATTATGGTTGTAAGGTTTGATTATAATAGAGGTGAATATAGTTTCATGACTTCTTGAGGCCATTTTAATTCATTTCTAACTTCCAAGAGTGAAGAGACATCTGTAAATGGGGTGAGGAGTTGATAACCTTGCTTGAGAAGCTCAAACAAGTAATCTCTTGATAAGACAACTTCTTGGAATGGTGTGCTTGTAAATTTGACTCCTTCTTGCTTGATGGAACTAATTCACTCAATCTAAATTGAATAACCTTCAAGTAAATATTATCTTTAGTTGATGATTTCAAAAAAATCCATTGATTGGTTCTCACCTAGCTCAAGTGTTATTGGACTCTATTCAAGTTGAAAAGTAGAAAATGTAGGAACAAACACATCAAAGTTTAAAATTTCACCTTCTTTATCATGCTCATGGGGATACAAGTCATTATTTTCTATCTCTAATTGGTCATTTTAAATGCATTCATCCTTAATAATAACTTGATTATTTTACATGATCTAAAAGTTACCTTGTCTATCATATTCATTGGTTGTCCTGCACTTGTCTATTTCAATTGCTACAAGTTCTTAAGGACTGTCATGATGAAGGTAAGATACCATGTGACCAAGGAAGTCTTGAGAAACATACTTTTATTTTTAATTAGAGTGTCTTTCTCTTATATCTTACTTGCACCCATACAACCTCTTCAAGTTCATCCTATTTTGCATTATGAAAGACTAACTCACACTTATCCTTGCCAAGGTGTGTCTCGATGGTGATTTCATCTTATTGATCACATAATTCACTCTCATATTTGTCACTATAGATATTTATTCATCATGTGTCTCCCAAATAAAAGGCTTTGTATCAATGGATGCCATGGTGTATCCTTGGAAAATCTCAATATGATGAGTCAAATCCAATGGTTGTGTATATGCTTTATTAAGCTTAATGAGCTACCCACCATTGATAACCACCACTTCATCTCTTTTATACATATTTTATTGAATATAATTCCATAATGGGAAGGACTTAAAATTTTGAGGAAGATTGGGAGCTAAATGATTTCATGCTTGCTTTCCACTTTGACACTTGGACTTATGCTTAACTTTTCTTCTCTCTCCATTGACTATTACAATTGTTTCCAAGTTGGAAACTCAGGTTTAGGAGTCTCTTGCATTATATGAATTGTAGATTGGGGGATGAAGGGAGGAACTTTTTGCTAGGATGGAATTTCAATCCAAGGATATTGACATGGGGCAGAAAGAGGTGAAGAGTCATGAATTTGTTTGCATGATTGTGGTTGTTTCAAGGCTAATATTTCATTAACAATGATTTGGCTCATACTCTTCAAATATTACATCTCATTAGAAATATTATGTCTATCTTGGAAGGGTGGCTAGGGAGGGAAAGAGGGAGAGAATTTTTGGTAAGGAGGTAGACCATGAAATTGATGTAGCTCATAGGTAGGGTAACAAGGTCCTTGAAGTTATTGAGGTATGTGATTGGTTTTCCAAGGGGGTTGATGAGGGGTATCATAGGGTTTGTGTGAGACACCATGATTCTGATAGGGTTCAATATAGAGTTGATTAAGCTCATCATAAGTTTTACATGGATCATGTTAGGGATGATAGGGGTTATAATGAAACTAATAGGGATTATAATGGAATTGGGATGGATCATAGGGTTGTTGATAAGGAAGTGAATGACAAAATTCCACCCCATATGTAGCCATATTTCACCACAATAAAAATCAATAACAATGAGTTATGAATAATAAATGATCTTACCTTTGATATGATGACCATATGATTGTTTAAAGCTACTTGTGAATACCAAGATGCTATTGTAAAGGCTCCAATGATTGAATATGTCTCATTAGGTGTACCATAACTATTAGCAATCCAATTTGTACCCTATGAAGTAGAGTATTTAATTATTCTTCAAACCTAGACTAACATAGGAATGGCCTAAAGGCTTTGGGTGAATTTATAACTAGACTAGACCTCTAGATCATTTGGCTAACTCCCTTGCTACATCACTTGTGGCTTAGTTTACTAAAACCTACTATTTTTGGTGTGAAAATGGATATAAAGTGTAGAAAATAAACCTATTCTAAGGGATGGTGATACACAAATTTAAATATTCATCCACTCAATTTGGACTTCAACAAAGACTAGTAAAAACTAAAATGATTGAATCCTTAAACTATGAGGAAACCTATGTAAAAGTGTTTCACTAAGTGATCAAAACATGATGGTAATGATGGAAGGCCTAATTTAAGGCACTTATCAATCAAATCTCCACTCCAAGTTTAGTCACTCAACATTCAAACACTATATGTGACTTGTATAAGATCATATACTAGTAACTAGGTGAGATTAAGACCTACCAAGGGAGAAAACTACCACATGTGAAATCAAACTAATTAGAACACACTAAACCTATATCAATGAGTCTAAAAATAATCCTTTGCATTAACTTAAGAGGTTAAAAAGTGCTAGTCTATGTAAAGTATCATCATGCCCAAGAGAGGGATTACAAATCAAGGCCTTAAGGACTACATATATAGCATAATGAGGAGAGAATAAGAGGGAGAGTGGAGTAGAAGTCATTTAATAAGAAATCAAAAGACTATGACTTATTCTACCTGATAATTATAATAGTTTTCCATGCATTGAAGTGTCCTTAAAGAATGACTTTATGATAGTCAAAGTCATTTTTAGTAACCTTTAAGCCATGAAATTTATATGCACACCATTTTAATTCAATTCCCTCTCTTTTATCTGCTATAAACATTGAATAGTCATAAATAACCAAATTCCATAAAGAATCAACTAGTTGCCTCTTCTTGTGGATTGATTAGATCCATATAACTATCAAAAAACCTTCACGAATACTCATAAACATGGAACTTTATTACTTCAAGGGGTAACTATAGATTTTTCTAGATATTTCATTAGCTCCACATAGTCTCTATACACACCCAAGAGTTCATCTATAAATTTCCATTCTTTGAAAAATTAAGCCATCTTGATTAGGTTCATAGTTTGACTAACTAGAGGAGAGTTACAGAGGTAATTCCAAGAAAATAGATGAACACCTCATGATCTGAAAAGTGAAATAAGTGTCAAATAAATAACTCTAATGGTTTGCAACTTTTTAAACTACCTTTTACCTCTTTTTTTACTCTTTTACATGAAAAACACTATTTTTGAACGATTCATACACCATTTATAAAAACAAACACCATGGTCATGACCCTCTATGAGTGTAGTATATTATCTAGGGGCTTATCAAGTTATTCTCATTTGTTTGGATGTTATTTACCTCAAATCTTCCTAGGTAGGTCCTAACTAGGGTTTTAAAAGAGGTTTAAGAGTGCCCAGGACTTTTAAAAATGATTCATAAAGTTTAGGGATTAAATCTCTAAAAATATTCCAAAAATCACTAGTAAACTAAGCCCTCCACCTTTCTTAAACTTCCCAACCTCCCATTCAAAATATATGTACAATAGTGAGCATGTGAAGTCACCTCTCACAGAAGAAACATGATTTTTGGGCAATGTTAGGTCTCGTAAGGTCAAAATGACCAACTATAATAGCTCTCTTATATCTCATATATTATATACATCCCTTTAGCAACATTATAATCTTGTTCATGAATATTAGAGGTGTATTTAGGATCTAATTTGGACTTCTACTTCCCTTTCTATATGACACTATTAAATAAAACTAATAAATAAGATTATATTACTGTAGGGTTCTTAGAGTTTTGGCTTCACTATGAGTTGTAAGTCTCTTATTCACTATTTCCAAAATTAATATCATCTATTAAGTCCTTTAGAGTAATGGTGTTATCTTAAACAACCCATTTCCCCTTTATTTACATGCTTACAATCTCATATTTGAACACCTAGTTTTATTTGCATGTAGAAATAGTCATAGAGACACCTGTAGATGGTTCCAAAAAATTTATTTATAGAATTTAGGACCCATTATCTTCATTAAAGTTAATTATATATGAAAATACCTTTCATTCCCTTGTTTATTTGATTAACTTAGCCTTCTCAGGCCTAGTCCATACCACATGACCTTTAAACGTGCCAACCAATAGGTTGTGATGATTGAGAGAGTTAGGAAAACAAAAAATATTATTTAATGGCTCAAATTCCTCATCTAGATTCATTTTTAAGCATATTTCATTCATCAAGTGTCTTTTAAGGTTTTAGCAAGGGTTTTAGAAGTCCAAGACTCTTAACAATGACTCATAGATTATGAACCTCCAAACCAAAACTTATTATTATAGATTTAAAGTACATTGAACCATTTAAATTTCTTAACCATATTTAGTTCCCATTCAAAATATGTGTTAAGATATGAACATAGGGAAGTGTGCCTTGAATGACTACCTAGACTGTGTAAGAAAATGGAAGATTTAGCAAGTAAAATGACAAGTTTTTTGTATTCCCCTCATCTATAAACTTATCTTAGGATTTAATTTAATCTCCAAACCATTTATATGACCATAAAAATTTAAATAATATTTGGATCTATCTCAACATGGTGGTAGGGTCTCTTACTAGGTTTAAGTCTATCTTGATTTGCTAGCCTATAAGGGCATATTGAGTTGAAAATTGAGTGTTATCAACTAAAAAAATTATATGAAGACACATAATATCATATTTTATTGTATAAAAACTCCATAAATTTCAAGCTCCCCATTTTGTTCTCAAATCTCCAAATAATCCACCTAGTTTCATCATAGATTGTTAATAGACTATAATAGCTATGAGATAGGACAATGTATGTTTCCACTGGTAATATTACCTTAATTATATCATGATAATATTAATGTACTTAAACTTATAATTACCATGTTTGAGAGCCTAACTAAACCTATATAGGCTTCAAAACCTCAAATTACCCAAAATACATTATATGCGTTGATTGTGTGTGTTTGAGGATGTGAGAATTCTATTTACCATACTCCACACCATATTATTTGCCCTCAAAATTATTTATGAAATATATTTCCTATCTTGGATAGACCTTAGTGTCTCCATTATCTCATAGTTTTACCTTCCTTTAGGTTTAATTGTTTATCTTGAGTTTGTAGCATTTGTATGTTCTTAAGGAGTAACTTAACTGTGCTTATAAGTTTTTAGGATTCATATATTACACTATTATCCTTTCCAATTATTTTTAACATATTTAAATATTTAATAAGGCTATAAATACTTTCAAACATCTTCATTCTTCACTATGTTACAACGTTAGTTCACACCTTGTATTACATGAATGTAGGTACTTTTGAGAATAAGAATGTGTCTTCTATCTAAACCTCACATTAACATTATGACTCTTCATTTAGGTTTCAATTCCTTTAAATTATTTTCTATCTTCCCAACTTAGCTTGAAAATAGACCAAACTAAAAATAGCTCTGTATGTGTCTTTGAAGATAGCTTGTAAGTTTCATTGCCTATCTCTTTGGACTATTGAGATTACATGAAATTATAAATAGGGATCAATATCCTTTCAACATCTCTAATAACACTCATTTATGTAGATTTTGTTGTGATCTTGTGTTTTACTAATTATGTACCTTCATGATAGCTATAGGTGAATGTTTAGGTCTTTGTAGGGACATAGGTGGAATTTAGATGCTAAAATACCTTGAAAAGGTCATTATCATGACATATGAACCTTTTCAATTAATTAAAATATAACCTAGGAGATATTTCAAATAAACTCATTTCATTGAGACATTCTTCTAGCCTCCACCATACAACATTTTCCATCATTAACTTGACTATACTTTCACCTTGGTTGTAGGTGAAGATGAACTATTAGTAGGGTTTAAGGATTTAAAATTCATCTTTATGAACATGATGATCCTTAATAACATGAGAGATATCAAAACATTGGATTCATGATGTGAATGTGGATAAATATTAGTGATATGTATATGATAATGGGATATATGGAAATTGAGAATGGAGTGATAAGCTCATAACAATGGTCGAATGGTAGTGAGAAATTTTATGAAGATGGAATGAAACATGAATCCATAATAAAAATAGTTTTATAGGATCATATGTGAGAATAAACATATTACTTAATAAGATATATCATTTTGAAGAATCTCAAAGAGGCATACATAGTGAAAAGTGAAACCTAGGATTCTCTGAATTACCTTAACATATACTAAATGAGACTATAAGGATGTTTGAGGATAGATTGGTGGTTGATAGGCTATGAAATAACAAGGAAACTTTATGAAAACTAAAATAAGGATATATGGTCATGAGTGGAACATCCCATAAAATATCTTATTATGTTTTGACAAACTTTGAATCCACCATAAATTGTACACTATCTTCAACCTTGCATGCAAACTGCAGATTTGGTAATTTATGTCTTATTCAACTCTATATACTCACATGTTTGAGATGAGGTTTGAAACTATTATTGGAAAGAGGTTTAGACTCTTAAAAATCTCCATAGTCTTCCATTTTTCTATCACCATGTTTAAGAGAGGAGAAAACAAAGAAAACTGGTGCCCTACCTAAATGGAAAAGCCATTATGAGTAACCTACATTGTTAATTATTGTTCATGATTACCCTAATTTTTTAATTATTATTCATAAATGAGAGAGAGTCAAACTAAGAATTTTTTTTGAAAGATGAAATATATTTAGGGTCCCTATTTTACTAAATTTTGAATCTATTTGATGTTTAAGGAGAAATAGAGATGAAGGGTAGGGATTAGAGATTAGAGAGAACCTATATTAGTTACGCACTATATCTAGATGATGTTGAACACTCCTCTTTGGATAGGGAGGACTTTTTGATAATAATAAATTACTACCACCAAAAATATTTGTTAGTAGATATATGAGTGGGCTGCTAAGCTACACGCTTATTCCTAGAAGTGTCAAACTTCCTTAGAGATGATAGTCCACTTTTTGAAATAGAATTGGTAACGAATAAAAAATGAAATAGAGAGTAAGAGAGATAAATTTTTACTATTATTGAAGTCTGAGTGCAATAGAGAGTGACACAGTATAGGTAATGTGAGTTGTTGATGTTATTGGAGGTTAGTTGGGTAGGCTCAGGGAGGTTAATGTAAATACAAAGTCATTGATATTAGTTAGGTTATTGATGTCCATAAGGAGCTATGGTTGATGTCAATTATATGACCGATATTGGTTATGTGACCAATTTTGGTAGGGGTAGTATGTTCTCAAGGGGTTGTAGGAGACTTTTTTTAGCTAAGAGGTGGATGTTGGTTAGGTTTATGAGGTTGGGAAGAGTCATAAGGGAGTGTGTAAGACTTAGGTGGGACTAGATAAAAGGTTGGTATGTTTGGAGTAGAGTAAAATAGGTGAAAGATTTTTACAACTCCTTCATAGGGAGAGTCAAGATGTTCATAAAATGATAAATATTATAATGTAAAGTAATTGTAAAATGACTATTTAAAGGAATTACCAAAACATAGAGATATACTTAGATGATAAAATGGATGAATCTTGGGTGAAAGATAGATGGCTATGATGAGGTGTGTTAAATCAATAGGTTAATAGAAAGATAATCATATGCTATCAGTTTAGAAGAATCCAAGCTCTATGTAGTATATCAATTCCTAATCTAGATTGATTTGTGTAGAGTAATAGTAAGCTTGGATGTAGAAAGTTGAATGCTAAACCCCATATGCAAATAATTGAGATTTTATGATTTCTACTAGCCTAATCATTAGGTCATAATTTGGATTAAGTAACTAACATCGATGATCTCACCAACATCAGCTGTGGGTTGACCAATATCAATGACATGAGAATAAGTAAAAGGGTTATTTTTAGCCTATCTTCTATTCTTCCTCATGTCAAATGTGGTATACTTTAGGATATGGTATAAATGTGAGGTTAAGAAGGATGTAGTTAGTTAGGAATTTATTTTTTGGGTAAGAACAAGTCATGGGTAGTTAGGATTAGGGGAATAAGTCTTGAGGTGACTCAAATGGTAAGAATCTCTTTTTAGGGTGAGGTGGATAGGTAAGGTGGCATAACTAGTTTTTAATTAACTTAATTAGATATTTTAAATTTATTAAATGTGTGAGAGGTAAAATCATGGGTTTTAAAGGCTAATTTTTAAAAAGGGCTCAAGGGGGGTTTTGATACAGGGAGTTATGCAAGTGTGTGATGTAATTTTGGTGTCTATATTTACCCCTTTTTGTCTTATAATTTGTACTAACAAGTTGCAAGACAAAAACAAAAGTTGGATGCTCTAGGTATTAGATGAGGTATTCCACTTCAAAATGGGAACTGACAGAGGAGAATCTAGAATTGGGTACTAGTTTGATAAAGAGTTAAGTGGGTGGGTAGATGTTGAGTGAAAGTGTGATAACATGGTTGCTTGCATGTATAGTATGATAAGTTATAGTTGACATAATTAAAATCAAGTAAAGGGAAGGAGGACTCAGATAGAAATAGCCAAATCATAGCTTGTATGTTATATCTAATAAGGTTAAAATGATCAAATTTGTATCTTTAATGGACCATGTATTCTATGTATCTAAGGTAAAAAGTGCTCTTGGTAAACACAAAAGGTTGCAGGTGATAGGACTAGCTTCATCATGATCCAAAACACCAGATATCCATGTGTGTGTACAATAGCTAACTATAGTGAGGCAGCATAAGCAATCAAGACAAGTAATGTAAGGTTGGTTTAAAAATATCAATAGTTGAGGAGATATTCACAATCTCCAGTCAAAGTCATCATGGGTGGAGATTGAAGTGATCTCTAATGTTGGTTATCATGGTTGGGGAGATATATGTGATCTTCAAGTTGGTTTTCATGGTCAAAGAGATATACATGATCTCTAAGTTACCCTAGATTAATGATGTAGTCCAAAGGGTTGTGGTTGGGGTTGGAAACTATAATTTAAGGGTGTTGATGTCAATTATGTCCCTAATGTTAGTAAGAAGTATTTTCAACATTTTTGGCTTAGGTCAAGGCTACCAACATTGATGGGTAACTAAACCCAATAAAAAGGGGTTTACCAACCCATTAAAACTCATTTAAAACATTTGATTGGAGATAAAAAGAGCTACAAGTGCTATTGAGATGGTAGGGCTAGGAAAGGACCCAACTAGAGGTGTGTTACCATAAGGGATAGCTATTTTAGCTTGAAGGAGATATAGAGATGAGGTAAGATCCTCTATGGGATGAATTTGAATTTAAGTTTACTAATTTGTTATTTTAGGTTAAATTTAAAATTTGGTGGGAAAGAATGTTATTAAAGGGATACGAAATGGGGTGGGGTAGGTTTCAATGAATTTGGGAGGGATTTAGGGGTAATTTTTATGGAAAAACTCAAAAGTGGGAGATGAGTTAATTAGCCCTAGGGTCAAACTAGTCATCGATGTCGATGGGGTTCACTAATATTGATCGATGCTAGTGCTAATGTCGATGGGGTTTACCAATGTCAAATGACACCAAGTACTGATATCGACATATAAGACCAATGTTGATGACCTTAAAAAACCCAAAATAGGAGAAAAGGCCAATTTTGGATCTCTAATTGAGTTAGTCAACTAGCCTAATGGCTGACCTAGCCTTAGAAGCCCTCGTGTTGACTGCATGCTACCTACATAGCCCAGTTAAGGGTCTCAAGCCAATGTAGTTGTCTCAGTGCATAAGGAAAAAAATTTGAGGTATGGTTAAATTTTTTTAAGGGAAGTGGTTAAGAAAAGGTAGGTTGAAATAGGTGATGGGACCTAAGGATTAAATGATAAGTCACAGGTTAAGGGATTGAGATATAGGCCATGGGGCCTAGAGTTGTGATAGGAAGTTAGGCCTAGGGTGGAGAGATAACCAGTGAGGCCTAGGGTGGAGAGATAGATAGTGAGGCCTAGGGTTTAGATGGGTGAATAGGTTAGATAGCTAGGTGGGTATATGGATGAGCTAACCTTAGAAGACCCCATGTCAACTGAGTGTTTCCTACATATCCCAATTGAGGACATCAAGCTAATGTGGTTCTCATAAAGAGAAGGGAAAAAAGGGTGGAGGGTTATATTAGAAAGTATGTGACTTAAGGTTTGTCTGTGTGGATGTAGGCTAGGTAGGAGTTGATGTTATGAGATTGAATACCTATAATGTTGACATGGATGAGGAGGGATGTCACCCTAGATGATTGGGATCACATGGAAAATTTAGGGTTAGGAGGAGTGTGATGATATTGCTAGGTTACATGTGATGTTAGTTTGATGATATCATTGATAGAGAGGTGGGAGCACACCACCAACACCTTCCATTTGCTAACCAGAGAGTTGACAATGACATAGGAAGATGTGTACAAGATGTTAAGATCACTACTTCAAAGTGAGGAGCTATTCTCTTATTCAAGAGAGGAACATGATATTCACATGGTTACATTGTTTGAAGAGAATGTTAGTAAGGTGACTTATCACTTAGTGAGCTTTGCATATGAGTTGATATACACTACCGATGAGGAGTAGCATTTACTGAGTATCCTGATGATGATAGGGATTACAATATATGCACTACTAGATGTGGATAGGGGGAGATTTCCTATTATATTTATAGGTGTTATGGCATAGATCATTGAGTAGTGGATTATGTATGCATATGGACCAAAATTTTTAGCATAGTTATATAGAGAGGTGTGGGTTTGAGGTTGTAGTGATAGTACAGTTTATGTATCAATCATTTAATCCATTGTTGGGCATATGAGCACATCATGCTGACATGGTCATTGGGGATACCCATAATTATTATAGTTAGTTTTAGGGTCAGGTTTAGATGGTGGAGAGATGGTATGGCCCAGACACAAGTAGATGACATAGTGTGGGATATTGATTATTATAAGCATATAATAGAGGCATTTATTCCTATATATATATTTTTTAGAGGCACTAATTGACATACCCTAAATTTAGAGGATATGAAGAGCATCTTGTCAATTTATAGAGCACATTATGGGTTAGAGGGAGATGAGCCAGAGAGCTAAAAATGATACCCATGGCACATGTCAGGAGATAGTTTAGCATGTTATAAGATGTGCCTCCTACATTTCCTCAATATAGGAGGGATGATATATAGGCATCCCTACCCTTTCCCCAAGAGATAGATAGGATGAAATTTAAGGAGCTACTAACAGGCTCAAGTGTGGTAGATATTAGATGCACAGTGGCTTATCTTGCGTGGTGGATAGGTTTGCATCCCATAGTTTAGGTTAGGATACCACCACCAAATGTATAGTGAGTGATGAGAGAGATGTAGTTTCATAGGCCCAAGATGTAGTAGTACAAACCCAAGATGTGGTAGTGTAGGCTTGAGATGCAACATAGTCATAAGTATTGATCTTACAAGGGCAAGTTGTGACATTACAAGGATAGGTCAGGGCATTACAGGGTTATGTTACTACTCTAACAATAGAGAGGGATAGTTTGAGATTAGTAAGATAGGTTAATCCTCCTCCACCATAATAGGTACTAGTACAGAGGCCTTTATTAGGTGTGATGGGTCCATCATAGACTATATCTCTACTAAGGTACAATACTGCTCTTGCCGATATTTCTTAATATGAGAGGGTCATTAGGGAGTTCCCATTAATTCATAGGTATTTTGAGTTTAGAGATCAAAAGAGATTAGTGACATGTGCCATGGATTCTAGCTCACATAGACATAGACAAGTGGAGAGTGGTGATGACACTACTTCTTCACGACCATGACTATAACATCAAGGATTCTAAGTGCCATATTTTGTTATTGATATTGTTATATACACACCAACTTGGAAGTTAAAGATGAGAGATTTATATTTGAGGGAGAGGTGATACTTATATGATCCATTGATGTACATTCAGATTCAATGCATATATATATATATATATATATATATATATATATATATATGTATGTATGTATGTATGTATGAGATGTGTTATTTTGAGATGCATTATTATGATGGCGATAATGTTGATCTTATTATAATGATGTGGATGCTTATGTTATGTTAATGTTAAGCATGTTAGTTGAGTTAGACTAGCATTTCCCATATGTGTGATGTTAGAGACATAGTTGATTTGTTAGCTTCATCTTAGCATTTTTCCATATTTTTGATGGTGTATGCTTAGAATGAATAGGTTGGCTAAGTTATTTTATTTCAGCATTTTTCCACATTTGTGATGGTGTATGCTTAAAATAAATGGAGTAGGCTTGATAGTTTTTCTATTTATTGTTGTTTAGAGAAACTATGGTTGAATGTTGGGTAGATTTCTTAGGAGCAATGGTTTGCTAGTTTTAGTATGGTTTGGAGTAGTTATGATTGAGATGGATATGTGTTAAACATGTAAATCTAAGAATTAAGAAGAATTGGCAAAAATGTGAGATGATGATTGAATCTTCTTTTTGTGAGATTCGATCTCAGAAGAGAAATCAACATGTGATTGGGATGTGAAATAAAGAAGAATGATGCTCATGTATAGGCAAAGACCATAATCATAACATAAATAGGCTCAAGAGTATGATCCTCTTTCATGCTTTGCATCATATGACCATTTTATTTGTTAGAGAAACATCATACTCACCTTATATCGAGTGAGTTCAAAGTCCCTTGAAAGAGTATGAGGGGAAAAGGGTAAAATGAGGGAGAGTGTTTGGGTAGCATAACCTTGTTAGTGGGGATGGTATGCCCCTTATATGGGGGACCTGAGAGCTACTATAGGAAAGTCCATGATTTTTTTTGGTGGTGTAAGCTGATTAATGCGGCAAGCCTAAAATTGTATTTTGTTTGTGTTGAGGTCATATGAAGTAGATAAGTATGAGAATCTTCTAAGTCATTATTTTCTCTTGATTACAAAGCTTGGCCTAGCCATCCTTCAAGGTAGTGGTCTAAGCTTTTGTTTTTGAGTTTTAATATCTATCCTTTAAGGAAGTAGTCTATTTATTGTATCAAAGAGAAGTTATGTAGCTATCCTTCAAGGGAGCAATCTATATTTAGAATCATGACCTAAGAGATTATAACTTGTCTATATATCCCATTTTTTTATTTTTAACTTTAGTCATGGAGATGACAATAGAGGCTTAGGTGTTTTCCACTTTGAGGGCAAAACCATAGACTTCATAGGTTAACTAAGTGTGTAGGGCTAAGGGTTAAGAGGAAGAGATATGAATGTAATAGGATTGCTCAAGGGATGATCTCAATTTAAACATAAGGTGAAGTATCACTTGATTAAAAAAATAATGGTCATAGGTGCAAAGCATTTAAAGGCTCAAGTTCTGGCTTTCCTTTGAGAGAATACAAGTGATAAGTTCCTGAGCCATACTTGTGAGTTATGATTTAAGGTCTAAGCATATTAGGAGAAAACTTATCCCATTTTATTTTCTCCATGTTCATCACATGTTGATTTTCCTTTAAGATGAGATCTCCAATAATGAAATCTCACTCCTTGAGACTTTTGTTGTAAGTGTATTTGATACACTCTTGATAGATTTGGAGGTGTTTGAGGGCTATGAGATGGCATTCATCAAGCAAATTAAGTTGAGCCAAATGTTTTTGTTGAAAGTCATCATTAGTAAGTATGTATTGTAGAGACATGTGAAGAGAAGGAATTTGGACCTCAAGAGGTAAAATAGCCTCTATCCCATAGACCAAGGAAAAAGGCATGGCACCTGTAGGGGTTTGAATGCTAGTATGGTGAGCCCATAGAGCAAAGGAAATGTGCATGTGCCAGTCCTTTCTAGTATCATTGACCACCTTCATGAGGATTTTGGTCAAATTTTTATTAAAATCTTATGCCTATCTATTTGTTTATGGATAGTATGGTGATGAGAAACTTAATTTGATTCTAAAGGTGTCACAAAGAATTTAGACAGTCTTATTTTTGAATGATTTTTTATTATCTTTTATAATTTTATGGGGGATACCAAAATGATAGATGATGTGATGGTTGATAAAGTCAACAATTTTGTTAGCCTTAGTGGAGATGAGATGAATGGCCTCAACCAACTTGGTGAAGTATTTAGTAGTAGTAATAATAGAACAATGATGGAAAGATGAATGAGGATTAATCTAACTGATTAGATCTATATCCCATTAGGAGAAGGGAAAAAATTCTTTGAAAAATTGTAATGCATGGCTTGGAATGTGAAGGAGGTTAGTGGTTTGTTGATATTTGATGAAATGTTGAATATAATCACTACAATCTTGATGGAGTATTGGCCAATAATAGCTAAGTTAAAGGATACACTTGGTAACTACATTACCATTGAAATTTCCACCACAAATCCCATCATGGATATCCTTAATGGTGAAGGGTATCTCAGTACTAGTGATGCATCTAAGGAGGAGACCATCAAAAACTCTCTTGTAGAGAAGTCCCCCTAGCATAGTATATTGAGTGGGACATTTCATGAAGACATGCCTCCTAGTATTAGAGAGGTTAGAAGGGGTGATAGAAAAGGAAAAGTAATCCATGAGTTTCTTGTACCATAAGTCATGTGGTTTGTGTGTTACATTGCCTATAAAAAGGATGTTGGTTGATACATAAGAGGGCAATGTTAAGCGATGTACAGTGACATAGATATTTTAGCAAGAGAGTGAAGAGGGTATTTGTGAAGCAAATGAATCCATTGTGTCAGTAAACTTGCTTGTAGATCAAGGAATAGTTTTCAAAAGGTAAGAGTAAAATGATCCAAATAGTATATCTACATGATATTTATATCATTGTAGAATTTTGTTTTTGCATAGGTAGGAACCATTAACCTAATTAATCACTAACTAAGAGTCACTAAAAATGGTTATTGATTTGACACCCAAGAAAATAACCATTTGAATCCCTAAGATCAAAGCTTCATATTTAGCCTTATTTTTAGTAAATTCAAAATCTAGTTTAAATGACAAAGGCTTAGGCTCACCATCAAGAGGGATGAGGATGACCCCTACACCCCCACCATGTTCACATTTAGATCCATCAAAAAACATCATCATTTGATAGGAGATGTCATCAGTGGAGATTGTTACGATGGATTCATCAGGGAATTTGAGGATAGAAGGTTCGTTGTCAAGTAAAGGGGTAGCAACTAACTAGTCAGTGATCATTTTCCCCTTGATGGAATTTTGTTAAATAAATTATAAATCAAATTTATTAAGGAACATGAGTGATCAAGCTACATGTTGGTTGTGATATGGCTTAGAAGCATGTATTTGAGGGGATCAATATGGGTGATGATGTAGGTTTTATGATTTAAGAGGTAATGATAGAGCTTGGAAGTTGCAAAAACCAATGTGAGACAGATTTTTGATATGGGTATATCAACTTTCATAATTAATAATCAATAAGTGTGTAGATTATGTATTAAACTACTTGTTATTGATGGTGATCATCCTGATGTGTAATCATAGCACCTAGAGAATGGTCTATTGTAGATATTTAAAGGTAGAAAGGTTAATTTTCCATAGGTGGAATAGAAACTAGTGGGGAAATAAGATATCATTTGAGTGTGTCAAAGGCTTCCTAACAATCTGTATTTCAATGGAAGGAGATATTTTTTTTAGGAGATGGTGAAAGGGTTAGAAATGATCAGACAACTAGGAGATGAAGTAGTAGATTGACTAAAGCTTGCCTTGCAAGATATGGAGTTACCTAATATTAGTAGGTGGAGGCATCTCTAATATTTCTCAAACCTTAGTAGGGTCAACTTCAATACCATGGAAAGAAATGATAAAGCCTAAGAGCTTACCAAAAAGGAGACCAAAGATGCATTTCTTTAGGTTTAATAGAACATTATATTGGAGGAGATGAGTGAATATGATTTTGAGAATCATCAAGTGATGTTGGCAAAGTTTAGACTTTTTGAGTAAGTCATCCATGTAGTCTTCCATATTTTTTTGTAGGAGATAATGGAAGATGTAAGTTATGGTGCATTAGTAGGTGGCACTAGCATTCTCTAGACCAAAAGGCATGACTCATTAACAATAAGTCCCCTATGGGGTAATGAAAATTATCTTATGTTGATCCTCAAGAGTAGTTAGGATTTGATTATAACTTGAAAACCCATCCATAAGTGATAACATCTCATGGACAACTATTTGATCAACAAGTTGGTTGATACATAGCAAAGGGAAGTCATATTTTGGACAAATGAGGTTTAAGTCAAGTAGTCGATGTAGATATAGATTCCTCTAGTTTATTTGTGATAGGAACAATATTGGAAACCCATTATGGGTAATTGATGGGTTGAATAAAGTTAACAAAAAAGAGGTGTTGGATTTCTTCTTTGACAAGGAGAGTAATATGAGGGTTCATTTTTTGAAGCTTCTACTTAACAATTTTATCATCTCAGTTGGTGACAATATTATGGGTGACAAAAGAAGAGTTGATACCAAGCATGCCATTATAAGACCAAGAAAAGGCTTTTCTATGGTTATTAAGAAATGTGGCACAATTTCCTTTCTCAAAAGAGTCTAAATACTAGCCAATCTTAAGAATACAGGGGTTATCATGAGAGGGAAAATTAATGTTAATGGTTGATTCATTTAACATAACCTACATTTTGAATGGGAGTGAGTGTTGGATATAGGAATCATTTACACCCATGTATGTGAGAATATCATCATCATCTTGACATTAGATAGTGTTGATAGTGGGAGAGTCTTCATCAATCATTTCAGGATGAATGAAAAGAAGGGACCTTGTTTCCTTATCTTGGTGATAGGTGAGGGGCCCTAAATGGATTGCATTTATTGAAAAATAAATAGGAGGTATAGATACCTCTGATTTAGTAGGTGATGGTGGGGGAGAGGATGGAGAATGAGAGACTATCTCTTCAATAATTGGTACATGATAATTTTTGGTGAGTTTATTTGGTTCATCAAAACCCACTCAATGCCACTTTTTAGCATTTTTAATGGTTTTACTGGTGGGTTATTTAATGGGAATATGAACACCCTACTCATAATGACCCAAACCAAATCCTTTCTAGGCACACCTATAAAGATAAGTGTGAGTGAAACTAGGCTTGATCAGGAAAGAGAAGTCATTGGTAAATGGTTTTGGTGAAGAGGATGGATTGCCAACAATAAGATCCTAATCAATTCCCCCATATGTCAAATTAGTTCAAAAGTTAGGGGGTCCATAAGGGATGACCATCCCAATACAGGGATCATAACTAGGGTAAATATGAATATTTCCATATTATTGTGGAGTATGGAACACGTCAAGTGTGAATAAATGATATTTTTTGAGCAACGGATGTTTGAAAGTTTCCTCCATAGGGTCTTTGTCAAGAATTTGTATTACTGGTATCTGTGTAATCAAGGTAGTGGAGCTTATGGAAGCTTCAAAATTATCATGTGGATAAGATGATGTCTTTAATTTAACAAGAGAATCATTGGTTCTATAAGTCATGTTGCATGTTTTGAAAGGAGGTGGGTCAGTAGGAATAGCATGCACTTGTCCATTGTGGTCAAACTGGACACAACCATGCAAAGTTGAGGGCATGCATGCCATAACACGTATCCAAGGTCATCCAAGAATTATGTTGTATTATAACTCTCCTTATACAACATAGAATATCTTAAGAATTAAATGGGTACCCATACACACACACACACACACACACACACACACACACACACACACACACACACACACACACACACAAAAGACAATAGTGCCCACCATAATAGTTGTGGTATTATTAAAGGAGTAGAGAACTGTGTTAGTTTATGACATGTAATTATCAAGAAGAGCAAGCTATTTGTAGGAATGAGGGGAGATAATATTAATAATATCTCCCCCATTCATCATGACTCTTTTAACATGAGTTTTATCAATATATGTGGTGATAAAAAGGGAAAAATCTTGATCTTCAAGGTGTTGAAGTGGAATTTCTAAATCACTAAAGGAAATCAGGGAGATGGAGTTAAGAGAGTTGACTAAAGTTGCAAGAGGTTAGGGATCATTAGGTTGTACCTTAACCACTTTCAAGGCACTAATCAAAGCTTGATAGTGTTGGGGTGATTTTTGGATTAACTCATATAAGGAGATTTTCATAGGGGTTTGGTGATGTTGTTTCACCATCAAGCTTTGAATAACCTCTAAAGATGTTGGTTTTATGATACCCAAGATGGCAATCTAGGCATTCAGAGGAGTATCTTTGGAGAAGGGATGAGCCCAAGGGGTAATGACCTTTTCCTTACCTTTATCCTTTTGATTTTGTAACTATGCGGCCACATTAACTATGTTGATATAAAACATAGGTGAAAGAGGTGGCAAAGGGGGTATAATAACATGTTTGGGTTGGAATTTATGTGGAACAACATAAGGCATTATGGATGTTAGAGGTGGAATAACAAGAAGGTTAATGGGAGTATCAACAAAGAGAGTGTTGACATCAAAGTGTTGTTGAATGACTACCATGAGAGCTTTACAACTCTCAGTATTGTGTCTAGGCAAATGATGATATAGACACACTTGTGTATCATCAAACCAAGATGGCTTCAGTCTAAGAGGGCTATAAGGCCTAATGGGAGGAAGATTTATTATGAAATATTGCAACAACTGTCATAGGAAAAATATCTGAGAGCCTATGAGTGGGCTAGCACTTGTTATTATAATAGGAGTGGACACCTTCTTTAGTTTAGGAGTCACAAGGGTGATTTTGTGTTACACCTTTTTAGGTGGTGGTAGAGTCACATGTTTTGTTGACACTTTCTTGGTGTTATATATTATGGTGTCATATGTGAAAGGCCTACTAGGTGGTAGAGCTAGTCTTTATTTTTGCTTGGATTGGTGATACTCTAACTAAAGTAGAGGGGCATGCTCCTAAAATTGATGGCAAAGTTGAGGGTGGAAGAGGGAAGGATTGGTGATATCTAGGAAGCTTAACATTATTCTATAGTTTAAGCTACAAAACTCCAAATTGTGGTTGGAGAGTTAGATCTAATTTCACATGTGGATGAATTAGATTAAAAGATTAGACATATGCCTAAAGACCTAATTTTATTTAATGTGGTAGACACTTGTGAGGGTGAGGGATCTCACATATAAGGGTGAGCTTCTAGTAATTTCAGTGAAGAAGCTTTGACTTTGTCAAATACCTTGGGGTAAAGGGTAGTGAGAGCGTTGATGGTAAAAGTAAACACTCATTGTGTATGATAAAGAGTTTTAAGTCAGTCACGAAATTCCACATGATCTAGCTTCATGGAGTGAAGAAACTCTATAATTTTCACTAACCACGAGAAGGGTTTAGATGAAGTTGATGTATGCCTTACATTTGCTTCTTTAAAAGGCTAAGGTGATTGAGAAAGAAGGAAATTATTGGTCTCTACTACCTTAAGCCAAAGATGAGAAAGAGCCATAATAAGGTCTTCTTTGATAGAGATAGGAAAAGTGGCATGGTCTTCCATGGGTGGAGGAGAGGTAGATGAAGAAAGCTCCTCAATGGGGTAGAGCATAGGCATAATTTATCCCTCAATAGTGGGCAAGGAATAGGTAAAGTCTGATCCTCCATAGGTAAAATAATTGGTAAAATTAGTTGAATCAAATTAGGCATAATAGGTCTCTCATCTAATGTAGGAGTAGATAACACGGGCTCTTCTAGGTGCAAAGGAGGAGTGGATGGGGTACTAAGTTCTATCTATGGAGGAGATACAAGTGAAGAGGGTTCCTCAAGAGGGTATAAGATATGAATGATGTACCACTTAACATGTAGTTACAGAATGGGTAAGGCATGGTCCTCAAGTGGTAAGACAATAGGTAACATTGGTGTAAAAAGAACTAGCAATATAGGATCCTATTATGGCAAAAAAAGTGGTAAAGGAGGCTCTTCCTCATGTGGGAGTGGAATGGGTGAAGTAGGCTTTTCTACTTAAGGAGAAAGAATGGGTAAATCAAATTCCATCAATTATGGGGGAGGAGTAGGTAAAATGAGTGCTTCCTATTATGGGAGAGGTTATACTAGAGGTAAAGGAAAGACCATATTAACCATATGGATATTATGATCACATGAGTTATTACTCATGGTTTAAATAATATTTTGATTGGGTGAATGGTTAGGAAAAGGCTATTTGAACACATTCATATTCTGATTAGCAGGTGCATTAGGGTTATCCAAGAAGAGATCACCCCTGTCAAGCATGTCTTGAACAATGTTATTTAATGCTTTACAATTATTATAATTATGGCCTTTGACTTGATGGTAGCCACAAAACTCATCCTCCTTATACCAAGTTGGAATAGGATGGGGGGGTCAAAATGTATAGGAGGCTTGATTTGAGGAAGGGTTATGGCTCCTTGTTATTATAATTTTTCCAAAATAGAAGTATATCACTCCCTAATGGGAGTGTATTGTCTTTATTAATACCATTGTTGAAATTGCTTGGTTAGATTTTTGAAAGTCAAGGAAATAGGTTGGATTGTGGTTTTGGAAGAAGATAATTTAGTGACCACTACATTGGTGGAGCCTTTAGATTTTTGGTTAGAAGGTGAATTCTTAAAATAATAAGAGTCATTTGATTTGGAATTGGCATTCTTACTATGTAACTTAACTCTATCTTCATCTATAGCCCAAATATCAAGTTTTTGTGCTATTATAAAGGTTTCATCAAATGTGTAGAAATTGTGTACTTGGAGTGTGGATGAAATGTTCTTAGAAAATACCCTCGAGAATATCTCAATAAGCTTAGTTTGGGGTAAAGAAAAGGAGATTTGATTGATTAAGCCTCTCCAATGAGTGGCAAAATATGTGATAGACTCGTCATCAAAATTTCTAATAGAATAAAGGTTTGTAATAGAAACCTTTTTAGAAATGTCAATGGAGAAATGGTCTAGGAATATTTGTGTGAGTTGGGTAAATGAGAAAAGGGAGTTCCATGTTATAAATCTACACCAATTTGGGCAACACCTGAAAGAGACATAGGGAAAGCGTGAAGTAGTAACGCATCATCATGCCCTATTAAATAACATGCATGTTTAAATGATTATAAATGTTATTTTGGGTCCTCTTTACTCTAGAAATGAGTAAACTTAGGGAGTTCCCATTGGATTGGATAAGGGTGAGTAGGCATAAAAGGATGGATGGGCTCATTTCATATCTGATCATAAGATAACACATTCTTTGAACCCAATACAAATGTTTATAAATTAGACATCTTGTCCAATAGCATCTTAATGAAGTTTGGAGGAGGATTGGTTTGGTAGATACCCCTTAAGTTATATTTAACTTGATAAGAAGTAGAGGGAGTGTATGACATATCTTATTTTTATTGTGTTGATGCAACATAGGGGTAGTGAGTCATAATCTAGGGGCAAAAATGAAAGGGGATTACCCTATTGGGTTAGAGATAATGCTTTGGTTACATGTTGTTATTGTTTTCATGGTTATAATAGGTAAAGGGTGAGTCATAACTTAGGTAATTATAGGTGTGAGAGTAGATAGGATGGGTACCACCAAATTTTGAAATGGGATTAAACTTGATAGAACTGCTTGTGGTTGTGAAGGCAGGGAAGTCACACCAGGGTTTAGGTGGGATTGGGTAGTTGGAGATGATAATTTTTGGACATTATTTATGATTGGGTTACTTTTCAAAGCATTGGTTTGAATAACTATAGGAAACATAGTGGAGACAACTGAAACTGAAGTTATCTCTATCAGAGAAGTTGGCATACCATATAGTGGGTCACATAAAAAATTATGGGTTTGGCTCATGACAATGTAATGTTGAAGGGCTGCCACATTGTGATAAAAAAAATTAGAAAAATATTGATCTCCTTCAAGAATAATAAAAATTTGGTTTGGGATAGGAGTATGCTCTATATATGAAGTATGCTCCATGATAGAATCAACAACAAGAGGAAAAGGTGGAATTGCTTGTTGGCTTCATAATCAGCAAGAATTTTGGCTTGGGTTCACATCAATACCATGTAAGAAGTATAAATAGTCTTAAT
Organism: Torreya grandis; assembly: GCA_037957365.1. Taxonomy (NCBI): domain Eukaryota; kingdom Viridiplantae; phylum Streptophyta; class Pinopsida; order Cupressales; family Taxaceae; genus Torreya; species Torreya grandis. The sequence goes on from JARHVA010002768.1 coordinate 95,488, forward strand.
ACTCTATATTAGTGATAGAATAAGGAAAAACTAGGTTTGCATGTAGGTAAGTTGTTTTTTTAGCTTACTATTATGAGCAAACTAAAATTACATAGTCATTGATGTCAGTCACTTGACCGATGTTGATAAGATAAAGTCTAGTGACATCAGTGGGATTAATTGATGTCGGTCATTATGATATCTTAGGAGATGAAAAATCCAATGTTTTAAAAACCCATAGGAAAAACATAGGTAAAATAGAGGATGCAAGAGGTCTGTATAAGGAGAATGAACACTCAAAAAACCTAATATAACAGGTTATACAACCTGAGTATTATAAATGTTGTTGATTTTGTAAATCAATGGAAAAACATCCTTACCAACCCCAAAATATAGAAGGAAATATAAAAATAGAGAAAGAATATATAGCCACTAATTTTTAACTCCTATAGATTAATTTTAGTCTCATTTTGGCTTATGCCTTAATTAGATGGTGAGATGAGATTTTGGTTACCAAAGGTACTAAAAAGCAATCTAGAGCTAGTTTTAGGTTAGTGTTGGTACTCAAGAGGAAATATATCTTAGATCAAGTACATGGCTTGTTATAGGAGATTGCTCCTTGTCCTTTATGGACTTGAAGCCAAGCTAGGTCATTTAGCCAAAATATACCTTCTACCTAGAGTTTATACTCCACTAGAGAACTAAGTGGGTTTTCCCCTTGGTGGTGAAATTCAAGTAGGATAGTTGAGTAGGGTAAGGTGATCCATTAGGTGATGAAATATTGATGGGCCTTGTCTCAAGTGAATTTAGATGTTTGTTTTTGTGAGTGTGATCTAGTAGTGTAACATATGTATACTATGATTCATTCATAATGGTTGTAATTAAGTAGGTGAGCTAATATGTAGCAAGTAAATAATGAAGTCTAGTAAGTTTTAAACCTAAATTTGAAGTGTTTGAATTTGAATGAAAATAATGATGAAATAAGAAAAGAGAATGAATTTCAATATCCTAATGTGCATACAAGAAAGAGATAAAGAAGAGATTATTTTAACTTGCAATAAAAATGATAAATTTCTTTTAGAGGCAAAAGGAAGAGAAGAGTGGCAAGGAAGAAGAAATTTTAGTTTATTGACTTTAAACAAAAAATAAAATGTTGAAAATTTCATTTTGAGGGAGAAGATAAGGAGAAAGTTTAAGGAATGAAATTTTCACTATAATGCACCTATATGAATTCTTAAAAAAAACAATGAACCCAAGGAAAACTCTAGGGTCTCACTGAGCATGCTAGAAATGTTTCACTAAAATTTGAATCTATTTGATGTTTAAGAAGAAACAAAGATGAAGGGTAGGGATTAGAGATTAGAGAGAAACTAGATTGGTTGTATGCCATATCTAGAGGATGTTGAACACTCCTCTTTGGTTAGGGAGGACTACCTATGAATAAGAAAGTACTACCACCAAAAATATTTGTTAGCAGATATATGAGTGGGTTACCAAGCTACGTGCTTGTTCTTGGAAGTGTCAAACTTTCTTAGGGATGATAGACCACTTTTTGAAATAAAATTGGTAATGAATAAAAAATAAAAGAGAGATTAAGAGAGAGATATTTATACTATTCTTGTAGTCTGAGTGTAGCAGAGAGTGACACAGTACATATAATGTGAGTTGTTGATGTTTTTGGAGGTGGTTTGGGTAGGCTCAAGGAGGTTAGTGGAAATACACAGTCATCAACATTAATTAAGCTAATAATGTTAGTAAGGAGATATGTCTGATTTAATTTATATGAGTGACGTTAGTTATGTGACCAATGTTGGTAAGGGAAGTAGATTCTTAAGGGGTTGCAAGAGACTTTTCTAAGATAAGAGGTGGATGTTGATTAGCTTTATGAGGTTGGAAAGAGTCATAAGGGAGTGTGTAAGACTCAAGTGGGTCTAGACAAAAGGTTGGTATGTTTGAAGTAGAGAAAAATAGGTGGATTTTTATAACTCCTCCACAGGGAGAGTCAAGACATTCATAAATTCATAAATAGTATAATGTAAAGTAATTGTAAAATGACTATTTAATGGAATTACCAAAACATAGAGCTATACTTAGCTGATGAAATGGATGAACCATGGGTGCTAGATAGATGGATATGATGAGGTGTGTTAAAGTAATAGGTGAATATAAATACAAGTGTGTGATGCCAATTCAAAACAATCTAAGCTCTATGTAGTATATCAATTCCTAATCTAGACTAGTTTGTGTAGAGTAATGGTAAGCCTAGACGTTAAAAGTTGAATGGTAAAGCTTGTTTGTGAAAAATTGAGTTTTTTAATTTCTAATAACCTAAACATTAGGTTGTAATTTGGATTAAGTAAATAACGTCGATGATCGCAATGGCATAGGTCATGGGTTGACCGATGATGATGGCAAGAGAATAGGTAAAAAGTCTATTTTTAGCCTATCTTTTGTTATTTATCATGCCAAGTGTGGTATCCATTAGGAAATAATAGAAATTCAAGGTTAAGAAGGATGTAGTTAGTTACAAATTTATTTTTGGGGTGATAAAAATCATGGGTAGTTAGGATTAGGAGACTAAGTCTTGAGGTGACTCAAAGGGTAAGAATTAGTCTAAGGATGAGGTGCCCAGGTAAGGTGGCATAGGTAGTTTTTAATTAGATTAATTAAATATTTTAAATTAATTAAATGTGTGAGGGGTAAAATCATGGGTTAGGAAGGATAATTATTAAAAGTGCCTCAAGGGAGGTTTTGATACATGGAGTTATGCACGTGTGTGACATAACTTGGTATCTACAATCCCCTCATTTTTCAAAAATTTTAGATCTTAGTATTCTCTATCATAGTTGTACCATCTATAAACTTAAAGGGCTCTACCAAGATTTAAAGGAGCTCAATGGAGTAAGAGGATCAATTTTGAGTTTGTATTGAATTCTTTTATCATGAAATTTCACCAAGATACCTTCCATGACCCCACTTTCAATCTCTTGACCTCCCCTGTATGGAACTAATTGTACCAGTCTATACAACCTATTATAATTGTTGAAAGCACCTCTTTTCCTACATTTTCTCCATGATTTAAGCTTTGAACTACCTTTTTTGGGAAACAAGAGGGATAATATCAGTCAAAAGGTATATTAAAACAAGTAATAAGTTTAAGAGAGCAAAAAAGGGGGCATATTTCACATGTGTGAGCTCTCTTGAAGGAAAAACAACATTATAAACTCATATAGGGGACACTTTAAAAGCATATAACAATTTTACTAAATAAATATCATGACCATGAGAATGATTAAATATATTATTGATGCTTTAGTGGCCTCTTGAAGTTAAAATTTATCATTTTAACACCAAAACCATTCTTTAGACAATATACACCTAGCTTCACAAAGGAGATTTGTCAATTAATATCATAAAGATTACCTTATATCCTCTTAAAAGGATTAAATTTATATTATATATATTATTATCACACTTAAAAGATTATATTCATCCCCATACCTTACATATAGTGCATACACTAGACAATTTCATAGTGAGTCACCAGTTTTCACCTTCAACCATCTTCATTAAAGTACTCTAGATCATAATTTCAATTAAATACTTTATAAAATACATCCAAACATACTCAAACATCATGAGTCTAATTAACATAAGTTGAAACAAAGACATGACAATGACAAGACATTGGGACCTACTCCCTTCATATGATAGTCAGTGAACATTATGATGATCAATCACATCACCTAAGGACCCAAGCCATCGAAGACATATGGTGATCACAAACAAACTCAATCACACCACTAGGAGTGTTTAATTAATTTAATAAATAATTAAAAGATATCATGACTCAAGATAGCACCATGTAGAGACCTAGGTGGGTTTCATGAAAAAAATTTGGTTATAGGGGTTTCCATTTGGCCTTGGGAGGTTAAATTTCCAATAGGTCTATTAAGAATAAAATGAGAAGATGAACTAGTAGGTGTAACCATATATATTGATCTCCCTCTATTAATTCTATTTTTCTGACATAATTATAATGGGGATATTATTATTCATCCAAGACAAGCTTAGGATCTATTGATCCACATAGTAGGCTATTAAATTAGATATTTGTTAAATAGTGAGAAGGGGTTTCACCATTATATCACCAAATATTTTTCTATGTTAAGGTATGCATACAACATGATAGGAAAACATAATGGATGGGAAGTAATATTTAGCTTAGTGGCCCTATTTCTAGCACTAATTTTTTTTCTATATTTAAGCATACAATAAGTTGGGAAATCATAAAGGATGGGAAATAATATTGATATAAATGGCCCTTCTTATATCACCAAATATTTTTATACATTTAAGCATACAATAATATTTTAAATCATAAATTATGGGACATAATATTTGGTTCAGTGGACCTCCTTCTAGACCCAGTTGTTGTCCAGTCTAAGATCTTGTTCTTAGATACACCTATGAGGTTAGATGTATTGAATGAACCTGGGGAATAATTGGTGGAATTTCATCCTATAATTTTAGGATTATTACTAAGATAATCTAGGGAATGATTTTTATGTATGGGGATCCATTAGATATCCTACTAAGAAGAGATCTCCAATAAATGTAACACTACCACTATAGGTCCAATACCAAATTTATCATTGATGTACAAAACTTATACACTTATAGCTAGACCCATTACAACATATTGAATTTAATATCCCTATTTTACTTCACTTTAATATTTATAAATGAAGGTAAAGATCAATTTTTCATAAATAGACATCAAAAGAGAGGGAGGGTAAAGCAAAAATAAAGTCTTCTAATTAAAGAGGAATACAAATGCTTTTAGGACCAAAACATGCCTAGTTATAGTTGTACCACTGTATGTTAAGTTTCACAATGGTTTGGGCTTAGGAGAAACGTAATATGGTCAATTATATGTATCCTTAGATGAATTAACTACAAAATATCTATACTTAATCACACATAGATCCTTACAGACTTCAACTAAAGTGAAAAGATTCAAATAACCTAACTAAAATTACATAAGCACATTTGATTTAATGCACTAAATATATATAAAATGAAAAATTATAGACCTATAACACTAGTATTAATCCATTAAATCAAATTAAATTGGAAGGAATTCAAATAACTAGACACATTTTCATAGAAAATTAATTTTGCATTATTTTGATAGTGTTTATTTTCAAATAGAGTTGACCCTTATAACATACTAAGACACATTATATATAGAAGGGTGATATGGGTGTTGCTTCTAATGGGAATGAGATCCAAATCTTGGAAATCAAATCCTAAAATGGTAAAACATAATTATGTCAGAATATTCCTCATTCCATAAAAAATAAGAAAGAGTGGAATTTCATGGGTCACTAAGGAGCACCGAAGATAAGTATAATGTGGACCACATCTTAATAGTTCCAATAGGTTTTACTAGGATGATAATGAGTTGTCTATAACGTCAAACATCTGCATGTTGATAAAATACTAATGGAAGAGCATCTTTCCTAGACCTACTATGTATATGAGGTGATGGGAAAATACATTTTTTTCCCCTATGGAACTAAAAACAACTGAGGGATAAGACACATGGAAATTTTCTAATATATATATGGCTACTTAGCCTCAATTTAAAATGACAAATCTTGATATATAATTCATTACATTCCATCGTATTTTATTCTTATCATGGGACTAGTTCAAAACAAGTGCCCCAATTGAGTTCCTTGGGGTTGTGACACTTGTCAATTTGATGCCCAATCAAACCCTATGGACCATGTATTTAGATCATGGACAAAAATTGATATGAATTCCAAGTCATCCTTAAAATGATAGATATATCCTTATAGTTTTCTAAAAACCCATATTTTTATTTAAATTACTTTTTATAGAGAGAAATTAATGGCATGTTGTCACTAATTTTGGTCTCTTAGTCACTTTACTGAGTCATATACTATGCCACATGTCTATTATCATAGATCCAAGAATTTATTTATTTGTCACTATCATTTCAACCATGATTTAGATAAATACATTCATGTGGCTTAATTATGATAGTCTACTTTATATATAAGCTTTGATTTAAGTTCCCTTAGGACCTTGTCATGGTTTAGTGATATGTTAACATGTGGAAGGCCCTCACTCACCTAAGTGATCATAAGATCCATATAGTTATTTTATTTTTTGCATTATATGAGTTATTGGGATGCCACCACATGGATGAATATCACTTGTTTATGGGTCTTCAATATTTAATATGGGTCTAACTATTTATATACTTGAAAAATTGCAAGTGAGTTAGATCATGCCATATGGCATGATCTAACTTATTTAAAGGGTTTCCTAACTTTTGATGGGTTAAAAATGAGTGTGATGTTTCCACATGGATCACCCTTTCTTTTCTATATGATCACATGCGTTCAGAGTATGTGACTCTACCTACTAGTCATAGATGAGCGAGATCATGACATATGGCACAATCTAATTTATACATTGGGTCACCTACATTTATATTATGTGCCTCTAATTATTAATAATGGATGAGCATCATCATTACAAATGTCATAATATGTTCTATCTAGAGGGTCACTTGAATTTGGAGTATGTGCATCTGCTTGTTAGCCATAAATGAGTAAGATTATGCCACATGGCATAATCTCACTTATCCAAGAGATCAGGGTCCTCAAGACTTGGGCCACTTCATGGTTATGATTTGAAGGAATGATATGGAAACATGTGGAATGATCTTAGAGATTAGGGCTTGATTAAATATTTGTCTTATCCATCTTAAGTCGATAGACATGAGTAACTGATATGAATAAATGTGTCATAATACTAGTTTCTTAGGTTCCTACCAAACTTAGAATTAGAACCTTTTGCCTCATCATCCATGAATAAGAGATATGAAGATATACATCTCAATATTATGAATCTTTGGGTTCTCTAAAGGAATAAACTTCGTTACTTCAAAAATCCTTCATGGGGAAACTAGGTACTGACATGTGGACTGATCCTAAGGCTCATTGAGTTCGCAATTGTAATTTAAAATCCAAGACTTATTTATTGGAATTTTAACTCCTTATCACTCTTAAATATGATTGTTGATATAGGTTCAAGAGAGACATGTGGCCATGGTCTATGTGAGGAAACATTCAACAAAATGACTAAGTATGAAAAGGTAATCATACTATAGGTAGATATTTCTAAATTTGACCAACTAATAGTTGGTAAGGTAGACTTATGGGGTTATAAAAATCTTTTGAAGAACAAATAACCATGGTAATTTTGTTTTTAGCTTAGTTGGTCCATAAAACCAAAATCTAAATTTGATGAATGTTATGGTACCAAAAGTCAAATACATATATATATAATAACTTTGATAGATATATCCATTCAAAATTTTGACTCGGGCATCAATAAAACTAGTGGAACAAATATGGGGACACTCAATCTATTTAAAATCATATCAAAACTTCATTCTAAATAAAAACTTAGACTTAATCTAGCTTAGACTTGGATTGATTCATTTCACAAAAATACCGGAACATGGAAATTTTAAGCTAAAAGAGGGTCCTCATTTAAAAAAATTACAATGGAGTATGTTGGTCTTAACATAGCCTAAATCGACTGATGGATTAGGATGGGACATCTAATGTCTAGTACGCTCCATCCTCAGCTAGTCAAGATCAATGATAACCACATCTATCTTATTTATTGCATAATTAGGATCTATTTCCATTGAAATGTAAGTAGTATTAGTTATTGTTTCAAAATATAAAATGGGATCATGCTTATCCTTAATATATTTCACATACTCCAACATACCACCAATGACTACCTCAACACACACATGTTGTATAAATACTTGGAGGGATATCTCTATGATGGTTAACAAATACTCATCATCCATAATATAAAAATTGATACATGATATCATTATCAAAATAAATAAAACTATACATAAACACTAAATTAATTTAAATACATACCCATAAAAGTGCCTAAGGATTAGGCACTAGTGTACCACTAGAAGCTAATACACCCTATGCCTTAGGGGGATCATATACCACAAACAAAAAAATTAGTCCACCTATAATATCACCACTATTATTTATATGTTTTTTTTCAAAAATAATTAACATCTAGTGTTTATATCACAAGAACCATAGGTATTAGTGGAATGGTAACCATATCTGTAACACTAGGTCAACCCACATCCCCCTCCCATAATATATATTTCTTAAGTAATATCAACACATGTTTTTAGGGGAAATATCTTGAAATTTCAAACTAACATATGTCATGTTAAAACAATAAATTTTCATACAAATAAGGCCATTAGTCATGTATAAAAATGATAACTTAAATGCACCTAAGTTGCACCATATCTTCTGGCTATCCTCTAAAACCATTGTATGGGCACCACAAAATGTATCTAATAGATAGTTGTTCTAGTATATGATGAAAATAAACCATTACACATCTCATAACATGAGTTATACTCACTTACCTCTAAAAAAAATGTATGAATAACCCATAAACTACAAGGCATCTCTAAGGGATGAATCAGTGTGATTTCATCAAAAGACCAACATTATAAAATAATGGCCAAGCCCAACTCTCCTCCAAACCCATCTTACGTAAATATTTATAGGTTGATGTACATGTGGGCCAATAAGGTACATCCCAAAGAATATCTTATTCCATGATCCACAATATAAAAAAAGTAGGTGCATCTAATGTGAAATTAATATACCACCACCATCAACTATAATAAATTAAGCCAATAAGGCACACATGAATTTATATAAATGTCAAACATTCTTTAACATAATATTTTATAATAATATGGTAGTATCATTAGGGCCATAATGAACACCTATAGCATGTATATCCATGTAAAAATGATCTTGAGCTAGAAGGTCTATCCCATCACCACTCCATAAGGTCTTGTCTCCTCATAATGGGAAACTACGTAATCCTCTTGGGTAGATATCATCTCCTTATCAAAAAAAATAAGGTAAAATTATTTTAGTCCTATCACTTAACAAAGTTAATCCTCATATACATGTCATAGGACATAAATTCCAACCACCTAACATGCCCAAGACTAGTTATGTCTTAATGAGCTTAATTAGCATGCACTAACTCCCAACATGTTGGTGTCATATCATCGTCAACTACCAGTCTTCACTAGTCCTAAAAGTTTCTCACCATCAGCTATATCCCTTCAAAACTAAAACCAACAACATAACCATGACCATAAACCATTCCCAATTCATAGCCTACTAATATGACATAGTTTATAAAACATGACCTCGCAATATGGCATCATCTATGGTGGTATAGTTGTTCAAACAAATTTTAATTTAAAATATCCCTCTCAAACTAATGCTTATCAAACAAATTCCCACCAAAATAGAGATTGAGAAAACAAATCATGAGAAAGATAATACAGAATATCATTGCCAACTATCATGTGGCTCATTGAATTTGCTATGCTTGGTCCTTTGTTTGCTCTAATGAGATTATAATAAAATATTTAATTTACCGAATTACAATCCTAAGAATAACATTTCTAGTTAATTCTATTTTAGTTTTTGTTTCAATATGGTTTCATGTCACATACAAGTCTAAATAATTTTTGTGTTTTTTTTTTGGCATAGGTAGAGGTGAAAACAAGGTGTACTTGAGATCCACTCTACAATGTTTGTATCCTAACATGCATTGGTGGGTAATGCCCTCTACATAACGTTGATAAACTACATATGTATCTATTTCTATTATAATCCCACCTACCAATATTATGGTGGTAATGCATCCAATGGAAACAATAATGTAGTGCCAATCAATTTTGTATGCACTATGACTTGCCACATTTACATCTATAACAACCTCTTCAGGGCCATGCCCATGATGTTTTTGTTAATATCTATACTTTTCCAAGAGGTAGGAGACTTTTTTCAGTGTAATATATGCTTCATCATCTTTATCAACTAAAACAAGAAACTTGTTATGTAATGGCATTCAATAGAGTATCTCTTCTTCTTGGAGGACATAAACTAATGATGGAATTCAATGTCAAAATTATTTTAGTGTAGGTAGGACTTCATCATCTTCATCATCTATAAAAATATTCTACTCTGCTAATGGTGTGGAATGCACTTCATTTACATTGTTTGGTGTGGATATAAACATACGGATTAATGGTAAATAAAACAAAGATGAAAGTACAAGTGCATTGGATATTTATCTTGGATAGATAGTCTCATTTTATGCTCAAATTTATAAAAATAAACATTCCTTTCAGTTAAGTTTTAATCATTAACATTGTTAATGAATTTCTATGACCATAGTTTTTATACTTGTTTTCAATCTTCAAAATAATTTAAAATACTTTATATGATTATTGGATATTAAAAATGTATTTTTCATTAAATTTAGCTATAATTTGATGTAGTGTCTTGAATCTTTACCTTAATCTTGATTGGTTTTCCTTTGTTAAAGGTTTAAATTGAGTTTTTATGAACATAACATTGGAGTTTTTGGCTTACTTGAGATTGGTTTTACCTTGTTGAAGTTTCAAATTGAATTTTTATGAGAATAGTGTTCATTGTACTAATTTAAAATATTTATAATAATTTAAAATACATTTTATAATTTTTTAATATTAAAAATATATTGTTTATTAATTTTTTTAAAAAAAATATTAACTTAATTTAATTTAGTATCTTGAATTTTTATTTTAATTGATATTGGTTTTATATTTTTTAATATTGTTAAACAACCTAATAATTAAATTAAAAATAGGGTTACAAATATGATTATTTTTTATCAATTTTACAATGCTACATGTTTGTAAAGCAAAAAAATTAAATGTTTGAGATAATTCAATGTGTACATAATATATTCATATAAATATAATATATATTATAATTATTTTAATGAAAAACATGATATAGTTAACCTTAATCTAATATTATAATCATTGCCCTATGCTCTTCATTTTTTTTGAAAACTACCTCTATCTTCCTAAAAATTAATTACATCAAAATCGAGAAGTTGTCTCCAACATTTTTGAAAACATAAATTTAATCTTGCATAAAGGGAAAATGAAATCTTTGCTAGCATTTTTCCTAGATAAGATAATATAAATATATTAATGTACAATTAATGACCATAAAAGTAGGTCAAATGGATTGTAGATAATAATGTAAGTACAAAGTGGGAGAGCCAAAAGATTCCCAAGAAATAAAAAAAAATCACATACCTAAATAAGATGGAAAAACTCAAAATATCAATCCCATGAATGTAAAATTTGGTGTAGAAATTAAAACAAGAATAGTAATGGAAAGATGACTAAGGAAAAGCAATGAAGGAAGTCTATCATGGAATAAAAGATCCAACTCTCCTAATATAAAAATTTTCAAGGGAATGACAACTAGATGAAGAGGTAATAGAGTCTGGAGGATGCCTATTATGTTGCTATTTGGAAACCATTTTATATCTCAAAGTCCTAGTAGATCTATCCTATCTCTTGGAATAGGACCTCATATGGGCCTGAGTATGATGGCTCAGGGAACTTTGGATGGTATCTATGGGCCAAAAAAATCTGGAGTAAGAAGTAGAGTTTGTCTCAGCATGGTACTTAGTGCCTCTCACTAAAGTTAGTAATGTGAAGAAGGAAGTGTTCCACCAAGTAGAGTTTGGTATAGAATGTGGTTGAAGTGTGTACTCATGAAGCCTCAAAGCCTCTTGTATATATAAGGCCAAACATTTTTTATCCTCATACCTAAAGAAATCAAAAAGAGCAAGTTCCCTCTTAAATAGGTAGTATAACCTCCCTCTGATCTCATATTAAATAGGGTAGAGGAAGATGAAGTGTGTATTTATCTTAGTATCCTAAAGAATACACAGCTGGTAAATCCTATCAAAATAATCAAGGTGGTGATCTATCTCACATCAAAGTCTATGAGAACCTACTATAAGTTTGCCAAAGGGGATGTAAAGGGCATTCATCTAGTGAAAAAGAATATATTAGGGATGTATAATGAGACCATCACTCAACTCTTGAAAGAGATTAGCATAAAAGGCCATATTAGGGCATAACCCCCCCATGAGGGTTCATCTAAGTTGTGTGGATGTACTAATTTTAAATTTCCTCTCTAATGATCTTGTGCATTACCTATCTAGTAGGCAGAAGGTGGCCCAGTGCATCCAAATAATATTGAAAATAAAGAAGATGATCCATCTAAATGCCCACTATCCCTAAAAGGTTAGAAACCTTAGCATACTAACTACAATCATGGTGAAGAGAATCTAAATGAGGAATAGCTTTCAAAGAATAATAAGATAAGCATGCATACCTATCCCACCCCTCAATAGAATCAAAGAAGCCTTATATGTGGTGTATAAAATAAATAAGGTCAAAAATTATCTCTAATCTAAAAGGACATGCTCCCAACTTAGCCAAAATAATGTACTGGGGGATAGTATTCTTGCACCTAATAAATTGGCAAGGGAGAAGTGTCTAGACTCTCTATACATAATCCTAGTTATCCACCAGTAAGGAGGACCCATAAAAAATAGACATAAAGAATAGTGGGTTTGATAAGGAAGTCCATGAAGGACCTTTTAGATTAGATGTCATAGAGTGGTGGTAAAATTATTGTCTCTCTAGGAGGGCTAAGGATCTATAACCCGTATTAACATGAGGCTGGAGGGCTTGTCTCAAACTAAAACATGGGATATATAACTAAACTTCCAAGTAGCTATATGTGTTAGTGATCTCAATCTCCTTTACCTTGAATAAGAAGTGGAGGTATGAGGTCTTCCAACCATTGAATATCATAACCTTGGTTTTAGCTAGGTTGACAATAAACTATCAAAGGTCATAGAACAAGGTTAAGGTATCCCTATATCTCTATAGACCATATAGAGAGGAGGAAAATAGGACCACATCATCAATAAATAAAAGGATGGATATCATAACCCAGTGAAGTAAGAACCCATCATTATCCTAGATATACTCATGGAAGAAGGACTCGAGCTCATCTATGTATATCCCAAAGAGAGTTGTGGGCATGGACACCCTTATTTGACCCCAATGGTACTCGTAATGAAATATGATTGCCTATGGTTTGTATTAATGTGACCCAAAATAGTCTCATATAGATGCATAATGGCAGTAAGAAGGCTCTCAAGCATGCTAATGTCTCCGAGTCTTTGAAAAAGTGCTACATGTAGAATTGAGTCAAACGCATTTTGAAAGTCTAAAATGTAAAAATAAACTTTCAAAGATCAATGGAAAGCCTCCTAAATAAAAAATTAGAGTGTAAATATATAATCAATAGTCTAGTAAGCTAGATAAAAACCTACTTTCCCCTAGTTATGAGGTGTCTACACTCTAACTCTTTATAAATATGCATATAGCGGATTGTAGCATAAAGTTTGAAGAATGTATGACCCACCATAGCTATTATATAGTTGTCAAGATCTAAGATGGGGTCTAATTTGTTGATGGGGTGAATGGTATTATATAACCAATCTAATAGAAAACCTAATCATACAACATGGTTAAAAGGTTCACTCACATAGATACCAAGAACCCTATAACCATACTTGAGAAATTTTGCATAGAACCCCTCCTCATCCACTACCCTGATACTATTCATCACTTTGACTACCTCTCTAATATTTTTATACATGAATAAGTGGTAATAATATGGTGGATAATAAACTTGGATAAGTGGCTATCTAGGAATATCATAAATATTAGAAGTGTGAGACAACATGGATTTAGGGATAAGATCTAAGGGAAGAGGATAATGGTGAGGTAAAATGGTGCACCAAAACTACTTAGGATAATGCTAGAGAGATACACATAAAAAGTATTTTTTATGGTGAAGGAGACAGTGGTAAGAAGTTTTCAAGGTGGAATAAGATGGGTGGGCCTAGATAAAAGCATGTCATAATTGGTAGTGTAGGAATTTGCACTCATCATCATAACACTTGTTCATGGGGAAATATTTTTATATGTGGGAAGTGGAGAAAGATTATGTGGAATTAGGGAAGGACATGAGGAAAACTTCACAAATGATGGAGGATATTCAGGCATACTTGGCCGTGACACTATCCACAAAAAAGAACTATGACTTAGAAGGGAGAAATTGCTAAATATGAGAGGAAAAGGTGTCAGGATCCCCTCCATGAAACCAAAAATGTTGTGAGGGTGGAGACACATGGAACCAAGTCAAAACCTTTCCAAAATTATAAAAATCAATAATAAAATTTCAATGCATGGGATATACATAGATAGCTAAATTTCATTCCCTTGTTTGCCTTCTTTCTTGACCAACATATAAAAAATTATCTCCTTATGGGAAGATCAAATTCCTTCCCTAAAAGCATAACTACATTAACATAGGAGGATCAAGGTTAGTAGATCATACCTTACACCACTATAGTTTCACATTTAACCTTATGCTTAAATAAATAACTACATTAGTATGTTCTATGCCTACATGCCAAGTTAATCCTTAAAAATACACTTCTACATTGTGCACAACTCCTTTAGTGTTAGTATCATAACCAACAAATTATCATTAAGTGTTGGTATCACTACAAATGTCATTTACTAATTTTCACTCTTTACGTACTACTTAGTCACCATTTAAGGTTTTCAACTAAGTAGTATATTAGCCTACCATCATTTCAAGTTTTCAACAAACTAGCATAACTAAGTGGTCACTCTTTTTGGGTTTTTAACTATTTTGGCCCCTATCCTAATGTTTATACTATCTTACCAAAAATTTAAAAAATTTGGAAGTCACAAAAAATAAATGCACAAACCTTACTACTACAGCCAAGGGGATGTTTGGTTAGGTAACTGTAGAGGTTATTATGGTTGACCATAGACTAGCCCACTGGGCTTTGATGTATCCACTGCCAATGGTAGTTGATAAGATTACGTCTTTGTATTTACCTTCCTATCCTAGATGATTTGTCAAATTTTTTGTGGAGTAATGAACTTGGACTCTTATTTTATTTGGGCAATGGCTAGATCAACTTGAGCGATATCCTTCTTGAGCATTTTCCAAGTGGAAAGCACTTTAAATATCATGGCAAGTAGAATGTGAAATGTTACCTAGTTAATCATCATGTTTTAAAGATCTTCATCTTATGTGATTGTAAGTAATTCCTTGGTATAATATTATTTCTAATGAATGTCCAAGATGATCTCATCTAATATGTCTAATGTCCTCTGGGCTTGGATGGTTGTAAAAGTGTTTTACATTATTTCATTATGCCATACTTACAAATTTTGTATGGTAGCATCCCTATAATCCATAAATTATTTGGTCTCTTCTCTCATTTTTTTGCATTTATTGTTTGATCCTCTAGTATGGCTTTAGCTTGGTTGACAGTGGAAAATTTAGGCTTCATAGTGGTTAAAGATTGATTCAAATGATGTCACCAGTTTAGAATATATTGGTGTATCTTATTGGTCTACTTCATAGTGATTTCTATGACCTATTCATACTCATGAAGGAGTTGATACATGACTTCTATTTCGATCTTGATAGCTTGTCCTTTTGTGCATAATGCCAAAACTTTATGTGTAACTCATCAACTCTTTATGAGTTCGGTCAATAGTGTAGTAAATTATTTATTTCTAACATGACTTTATCATCTATTTCTTATGTAACTAAGGTAGGATAATAATTATTGATAATTTAACTCACATTTTCTATCCTCTCTTCTACTTCATCCTTCAGTCTCTTTTTTGCTTCATCCTTTAGCCTCAAGACTTCCTACTCTTAATCTAAATCCTTCTACGTAATGGAAAACTAGGTCACATCTAATGATGTTTCTAATGTAGTGTTGTCAATTGTCATGGATGTGGTCCTAAATCTCATAGAAGTAGGTGTGAATCAAGTTAGTGGGAGAAAAAACTTAGTTGTCCATGTGGATGTAGTAGGGACATGCCATATCCATTATCTAGAGATATGGACTACCTATTTGGTGTCCTTAAAGTTGAAATTTATTATTTATTTTCATACCTTTCAAAAATTAGTTGTCCATTGATACTCCAAGCCATTCTTGAGCTAAAAGGTGTGGGAATTAAATTCAAATTCAAATAAAATGATGACATTAATAATATAATCATGTTAATAATGTGATCACATTAATAACATGATCACATTTATTGACTGACATGATCATGGTATTTAATAACATATTCATATTACATACTCTCAACATCTTAAAACCTAAATAGGAGACATTAGGCTTAGTAGTCTTAAGATCAAATATTGGTTTTAGATTAATATTTTTGTTTGAGACCAATGTTATTATCAAGAATTGATATCATTGAATGATAATTGGAGATGTATTAACCTATAATTAAATTTATTATTTCTTTGATCCCAATATGGTGTGCAATGAGGCCAATATATCCTAAATTGACATTAGATGGACATATTACCTTGGATGGAGCTTTGTTGGTCCCAATTACATATCAAACTAAGCTTAAAATGTGGTTTTTTATAATATGATGTGTAATTAGAGATATAATTGGCATCATATGGACATAATTCCTTTCTTAGGGCTCATTTAACCCTGGTTGTCTATTAGATTGAAGTAAATATTCAACTAATTTAATATGCTGTGATATCAAATCCCTAATTGACATTAAATTAAAGGAATTACTTGTATGGGGACTCATTACTCTTAATTATAGATTATATTGAATAAATTACTCAATTAATTAAATATGATGTTGAATTATGGAAAAATATTCACAATGGACATTAGATGGACACAATTCATTGCATGGGGTGGACAATGCCGACTGATCTTCTAGGTGGAAGCAGTTAATTAAATAGGACTTGGTTATCCTCAATTATGTATAGTATTTTTAAAAATATCAATTGATTTAACATGGTATAATTAGATCCCAAAATGACATTAGGTGGATGTAATTCCTTTCTTGGGGATTGAGTGGCCCTAGTTGCATATCATATTGAACATAAATACTCAATTAGTTCAATATGTTGTGTAATTAGGGCTAATTAGGGCTTAGATGATAGGTATGAAAAGGTTCTTTGGGATAAGATATTTTTCAATAAATAGTATGGATATGCTATTTATTTTACAACCTTTAGATGAAGCAACCTTGTGTTGGGACTATCAAGAAATAATTGTAAATTTAGATATACCCATAGTCACTTGGGTGACATTCAAGCCACTGTTGGATATCTACTTAAGTGATAGAGTAAATGAAATCCATAACCTCAATAAAAATGAATATAATGCATGTTTTCTAACCTTTCCTTAGTACATGGGATATATGTAAATAACTTATTTTTGCATACATGCATTATTTTTACTTGAATTCTTGAGAAGAGAAGTTACAAATTAGATGCAAAGAGTAAAACATGTATGTAAAAAATTATAGTCCTAATAAGTGCAAAGAGAAAAACATATATATATATATATATATATATATATATACACACACATATATATATATATATATACATATATATATATATATACATATATATATATATACATATATATATATACATATATATATATATATATATACATATATATATATATGTATATATATATATCTATATATATATGTATATATATATATATATGTATATATGTATATATGTATATATATATGTATATATATATATATCTATGTATATATATATATATATATATATATGTATGTATATATATATGTGTATATATGTGTGTGTGTGTGTGTGTATATATATATATGTTTTTCTCATATATATAATATTTAACTCTATATAGGTAAATGGTGTCATCCTAACAGAGGCAAACATATTCATAGATGGCCCAACAATTAGATCCATATATGAAAATAATGGTTGTGAAAAATTGAATGTTGTAAATGTCAGCTATGATGATGAAGGAACTATCACCTCCTGTGACATAAAAATGACATATATATTATATTAAATTTATATGTAATTTAATTTTTATCTTATAAATTAAATTTTTGAATATAACTTAAATTTAACATGACATGTATATAAATATGTACCTGCATCTATGTGGTGACTAATGTCTACACACCAAATGTGCATGCCAAAAACTCATCATTCATAAGAATATGATCTAATCCATCTGAACCATCAACACCATCATCATCATAATGTCATGTGTACATAAATCCATACCAATTTCAATGGGAGGGTCAAGGTTGGGTATCCTATGGTGTATATGTAGCATCACTATGTGAAAGCCTACTCATATACTGAACAAGTGTATTTGTGAGTGAACTAAGAGCATGGAGAGTGTCTATCTCCATGACCTAATAAACCATAGAGGGGATATCATGCTCAAGATAATTTTCGATGCATATCCATGAAATATTATTAGGTATATGATGTGCACCTAGTCAATCCTACATAGACTCATTCCCTCAGCTTTGAAACTCACTAAAATAAAAATAGTTGGGAATCCAGTTGAGGACAAAATCATAGTAGAGTTTCTTCAAAAAATAGAATGGAACCTCATGGTTGTTACATGGTGTATATTCAAAGACCATCCACCATTGATCCCAAAAATTGACCATGATTAATTTATGTACACAATTATGGATAGGAAAATGTTAGTGGTTATGATAAAGGGGCATTGGTGGTTGGGTTATTGAATAGGGCACAAATGTTGGCTTTTAAAATATCCAAATTCTTAACCTGAAGGGATATCAACTTATTAGCATAATATGCCTTACAAGTATCCCTATATGAGGTACATCAATCAATTTGACTCATTATAGAGTCAATTTAACCTAATAAGGTTTGTATGGAATTGACTGGGATGCCCTAATAGGGTGCAGTGGGGGTTGGTTGAATTGGGATCCCTCATTATGTCAATAAAGTATTTAATTTCGAGTTTATTTCCTACAATGTTGTCATTTTTGGGAACTTTAGGAAGGTTAGGTGGAGGGATAGGATGAATAATAGGGTTTTGCGGAGGGTTAGGATAATGACCAACCAAAGGGTTCTATAGAGGGTTGGGAGGATTAGTAGTATGGGATGTTAAAAAAATGTACAATTAAAAACTAGGGTTAAAAAATGAAAATTATTAAAAATTAGGGTAAAATAGGGAAGATTTTGATCATGTACCTCTCTTACATAGCAACATCATCGATCAACAGCTCTATGGGGTTAATTTGAAAGCTTCCTGGCACTCTTTAGAGTCTTTTAAGTAGAACATGATTATGAAAACAAGGGAAGAGATAGGGAACTCAAATGCAAAATGAGTAATTTTGCATTCAAGTTTCCCTTTTTATTTTTTTACACTCAAGTAATGTGATCATGTTATTAATGCAATTACATTATTTTAAAATTCAATAATGTAATCATGTTAATAATGTGATCATGTTATTATTTAATATAAAATGATCACATTATATAGTAACATGATCACATTATGGCTTAGAAATATTGAGCCTAGATTTAAATAACATGATTTCATTAATTAAATAACCCTATCATGTTATTAAGTAATGTGATTGTGTTATAGGTAATGTCCATAGAATTATCCCCCAACTCTGTGCACTTACCCGGTGTGTACAGAAAACTAGATTGTAACATATTGAGATAAATGGATAGTTTCTTGATTATAGAAACTAAGAAAATTCATCATAAATTTTTCAAACTAGAATAAATTATCTAGCTTAAGTAACCATTTGGTGTTAGGACATCATAGTGGATGTTGTAATGTTAGGGTTCCTAATTGTGTTTCTTCTTGAGCATCTTGGGAAAATAGAGTAATTTATGCTACATCTATGAAGTTGAATGGTTCTGGATCAATACATTTAATCTATAATATACCTAACCCAATTCGCATTTCCTCTTTTTGGGCAACTCATAGTGGAATATATAGTTGACCTCTATCCATGACTTGATGAATTGTATAGGATGAATAATTGCTCTGAGTGGTTGTGCTCTAGTTTGAGATTTGTTCATGATTATATATTTCAAAGGTCAATTACATAAGTGTATTTTTAGCTAAAGGTTATAATGTCTTATCATTTTTCATACCTTAATATTTTATAGTGGTTTGGCACCCAATTTATAGTATTTTCTATAAATCACCTTGATAATGATGTTTGGTGCCTAGGTGAGTAGTTGTCTTCTTAATTAATCAATTTGATTTATGTATCCACTTGTCCTTTTATTAACAAATATATTTTGAAACTAATGAAATATTTTTAAATGTCATGCTATTAATAGTATATCATGACCATTGGCCTTATTCTCACCATACCTATCTTGATGTTGCCTTCCTAGACTTAATTACAATGTTTGATGTAGTTGTGTCCAGTTGTCTTCGACAAGATGTCTCTATAATGTGATCGCATCCTATGATGATAACTAGTTCATAGTGGTTGTCATGTGTTTCATAGAAATGAAAACACTATAAAAACATTTTAAATAAGAAAAAAATAGAAAATAAAAAATATTAAATTAAATCCTAACAACATGGTGCTACTCATCACCCACTCACTTTTTTAGTAGAATAATAGAGATTAAAGGTGATATGGATTAAGTCTAGAACCATTTATTCATCATAGTAATATGTCTGCTTATACATATTTCAACACTATGGTACCCTATGGTGATACTTAATGAATGATGTAGAGTGATTTCCATCTTATACACAACTTTTTGGGGAATGCTTTAAATTTGCTATCATAAAGCAATATTATTTGGTTTGAGTAAAATTGCTTAGATCACAAGTTGTGATCATGCCATGATTTTTGAATTTGTTTGTTGATATATTGAATCTAGTGTACTCTTAATCTATTTTATTCCATCTTGGTGAAATCCATTATTTGTGTCCTTAATTAATCATGATTTCCTAATCTTGTGGTCATTACAATGTATAGACTATGTATAATATATTCAATAAGCATTACTACCTCAAGGCCATATACCAATTAAAATGGAATGAAACCAATAGATATCTTGTAATGTCTTTCATAG
Source organism: Torreya grandis (assembly GCA_037957365.1). Lineage (NCBI taxonomy): Eukaryota > Viridiplantae > Streptophyta > Pinopsida > Cupressales > Taxaceae > Torreya > Torreya grandis. The sequence continues at coordinate 116,526 of JARHVA010002768.1, forward strand.
GCCCATAGAATCACAATAATTTTATCATCCTAATCATTTCTCTAGACATTGTAAATTGTTATTAACATCTACCCAAAACATTATTGGATGCTTCTACCTATCCATTGGCTTATGGGTGGTAAGCCATGATTTTATGGTTTGATATCATGAAATATTCAATGAGAATATTGATTGATAAAGTGCATACCTATATCAATTACCAACTTAACTAGACATCCAAACCTCATGATAATGTTTTCATATAGAAACTTGGTAGTATCATTCACACCATAGCTTGGAGTGGCATCAACTTCCTCCTATTTCATGAAATAGCCAGTCATAGTGTTAATGTATCTGGCATGACTATGTTTACTTGGGGGAGTTATAAACCCAAAAAATTCAATTCCCCATTACTCAAAATGTTATTCCTCAAGCATAGGTACTAAAGGAATTTCTTCTCACTAGTTGGGCTTGCCCATTCTTTGATAGATGTTGTAGTGTTTAAGAACTTTGTGCACATCCTTAAATAACATAGACCACCATAGACCACTCTAAATTATTTTATTTTTAGTGGATTCTCCTATGAATTAACCTCCTATAATCACTTGATGAGACTATTTAATAAGCTATGATCACTCATATTCTAGAGCTACCTTGCATAATACATCATCTTTTTAGGAGTGACTATGAAATATGATGGATGATGAGGAAGTGATTAGAGATGATGAGGGAATGACTAAAGATGATGAGGCATAGTGAGGGTCAATGAAGAAGTGATTAGGGATGATGAGGGATGAGGAGGAATGATGAGTTATAAGGATGAAGTGATTACAGATGAGGGAGGGATGATGAGAAAGTGAAATCAATACAAATTGGTCATTTAGTTTGCATAGATTAGAAATGTGACCTATGTTTCCATAATAAAATCACTTCTATCTCAAAAATTTGGTCATTATTTTTGGAAGGTTAATGTTTAGAAATACAAGTTCATAATTTTTTTAAAGTATGGACATCACAATAAATTGAGCCAATATATTGGGTACATATTTTTTAATTTTACTTAGCTCTATTGTCCAAGGCTTGGTACATTTATTCGGAATATATTTGGGAGACTCAAACTTGACCATAAGTTTAATATGAATTAATATAAACATTTTTATTTGAATATGCATATCCATTGGTACACAAGGCCTTGCATAATTTTGTTTTGTGTCATAGGTGAGAATAATATATTCTAGTTGCATAGATACACAAATCATAGACTAAGATAATCACATATCTTCACACAAATATAAATAAGCACTAGGAAAAGAAAGAGAAAGAATAATTTATACTTAAATATTATAGTAAAATCTATAAAAATGTAGAGGACACTAATAAGGGTGAAATTGAATAATATATGGATTTGAGAGGTTTTTTTTAAATAGAGAGTGACACAAATGAACTTAAAATGTAGAATGTAGGAAAAACCAAAGAAGATCATCTTTAAAACCTGAATATCAAATAAAAATACAAAAAAGGAAAGTAATGGATTTCATTTAGGGGGAAATAAGTAAAATATACCAATAACTAATGTGGAGGAAAACTAAGAACATTGGTATAGAATTAGTACTAAAACTATCAATAATTGGTTACTATTGGACACAAAAGAATATATCAAAGGAAATTCAGTAGTTACAAGTTTATGAAGTTGTGTTTCCCACAAAATTTAAAATTTTTTAGGGTGTAGACCCTTCAATAGGTGAGATGCATATTGAACTCAAATAATGCATAATCCCAATAAAAAAATGACCTTATAGGCTGAATCCCAATATGAAATTGAAGGTTAAAGTAGAAATAAATAGGATGGAATAGTCAAGAATCATTTATTTGATATAAAAATTGCATTGGGTTACTCCCATGGTGGTACATCATAAAAAGATAGGGGAGATACATGTTTATTTAGATTGTTAATAATGGAATGATGTTTCTACCAATGATTCATTTTAAATTCATTTCATAATTGAAATACTTGAGTTGGTTACAATTCATGAATTTTATTAGTTTATAGATGGGTTTAGGGGATACCATTAAATTATCATTACTGCTAAATATTAAAAAATCAAATTTTACAACAGAATGCAAATCATTTTCAAACATGAACCCACACACATAGTTGGTAGAATTAGTCTAATTTTATATATTTTTCATGATTCAAATATACACTTGGGATAAAATATTATGTATTTTGAACCAATTTTCATAGATTTAGGACATAGTTTTTTTAGATTTGAGACAAATATTATATACAATTTACAGAGCATTGGTTATATTTTGATAGATAATTGAGATTGAGACACATTATAAGTGTATATACCATGAAAATTAACCAATTCACATATACATATTCAAATTATTATACATAACTTAAAATAGTTTTAGTGAAGGGGCATGTATAGTGTTCATTCCTTTCTCACCACACATTGATGCACCAACATTTAAAGACACATTGATTGAGCCTTTATCTATTTTTAGGAGTTGTCTCACTTGAATAGTGTGGTGAAGACTCAGCATCATCAATATCCTTGTCACTACTCCCATTTTTTTGGGTTTAGGTGGTTATACCATTTGACCTTTGTTAGATTGGATAGATTATGTGCACACTTGAGTTGTGCAATTGAGACTTAGTTCTCTTAAAGGACTTGACAAAACTAAAAATTATAAAAAATTGGAGGCATGATAAACCTCATATTCCCCTCATTACATATCCAAGTTTAAGTTTTAAACCTTTCTATCCAATTCTTTAGCAAGGAAGCATCATCACCAAAATAAATTACTAAGGGGAAACATGTTTTCATTAACACAGGTGCATTCCTTCCTTGCTCTTTTTACTTTCAACTATTTCAATTATTTATTATTTAGATTATATTTAGTAATTACAATGTAACATATTATTTTTTATAGGCAATGGACAAATAAAGAATTCAAATGGGGCTCAAGAAAAGGCTAAGTGTCTTCTACATAGAAAGGTACACATTTCATTCCTTTAAGCTAGTAATTTCATCTTTATTAATTTACTGAATTAAAGGCAGTGTAAATTTAGATGCTAAAATATAATTTCATATGACATAATAGTATTGTATACCTAGAAATACCAATCATGGAAAAACCCTTTAGTTTATGGCATCCCTATTGCTAAAAGTCTCACATTCATCATTTCACTTTACCTAATTTCTTATCCTATAGTCCCACCATAACATTCTGATGACATAGATCACTTGTAGCCTATAGTTTACATAAAAACCAATTTCCATCCTACATAGAAAATTACAGATCCTAAATAGCTTCTTACCCTATAGGCCATAAGCATCCAAGTCTTATGTTGCTTCAAACCTCTTGAGGAATTATACAAGAACCACTCCTTGTAAGACATTTGTTATAGTATATATTGTGTAGTCTAATTCTTCATCCCAATAATAATTTTTCATGTACTTAGATTTTTACATGATTCTTTTTGTTTCATTTAATGTTCTACTTTTTATTTATACATCATTTTATTAAGTTGAATGATTTATGGTGAACTATTTCTTTATTCTAGTTTTATAGCAATAATAAAAAACTCATTAGATACATACTCACCTCATATATCTAATCTTACCACTTTTACGTAATCTCCACTCGATTTTTCAACCAATGCTTTGAACTATTTAAATATACATATTAAATAAAAGTAGATCCTATTTCTATATATATATATATATATATATATATGAAATATTTCATATGGATTTATATATACTTTTATTTCATATTCATTTTTTGGTATTGACAATAATGTTATATTCCATTTGAAATAAAAATACTACTAATACTATTTTATATTTTAAATATCCTAGAAATATAGAAAAGTTAAAGTAATTCCTGCATTCAAAATAATAATTATATATATCCATTGGAATGAGAAAGGCAATTTATCATGTTTGTTGTTTTATACAAGTGGAAATGGTATTGGACCTATCATTTTGAATGTTCAATCCAAAGCTATCCTACCTATTGACATGATATTTCAAACTTGTTGAGGGTAGAAGATTGTAAAAAAAACTATTTATTTGAGTTATTCAAATAATATACAAGCATTTATAGATTATGCATTGATATGATATTGATCATGGTTGTTATTGCTTATGGGATTCAATACTTTTTTACCATTTGATAAATATTTTATAAACCCTAAAAATTGAAAAAGGTTTTCACTTATATCAAGGGCCATCATATAAATGTCACTAAGGGAGAGGATCCAATAGTTGAATGGGTTCCAAAATTTGGGATAGGTAACCCAATAGTTATGATAGCCAAAAGAGTCATTGTACAAAAATTTAAAAGTGGGTGTACAATTTACTTATAATTTTAGAAATTTGACCCATTAGTTGTGTACAATAGCCAATGATATGATGACACATCATTTGTTCAAGTATAGGTTACCGATTTCATATGTATCGATCACACTTTTAAAAAGATAGTTTTTTAATACCTTACATGAAAAATGTTGTGTTGGTGCCATACTACCATGTTAGAAGATGAAAATCTAAAATTAAATAATAAACTTGTCAAGCTCTCTAACTATATAATTCTTGTGTTGATGTGGCATAGTTTGAGTGCCATGTAGACCCAAAATTAAGATGTTCAACTACTAGGCATTTTCCCTTATCTATGTTAATATTTTATATGTTTTGATTTGCTTTATCCATATATCATCTTATTTTTAATTAAGGTAGATAATATTTATAATAGAAAATAAATTTATGGAGGGACTAAAAATGGGGACAAATTTTTTGTCAACTTTGATTGCAATTATGAAATTCCAAATTTGTATGTCAGTAGGTGATTGGAAGCCAAGAGCATTATTTAAATCATAATATATAAAATCAATAATTATTTTAATTTAACTAGATATATTATATCATACACTTGAATCTAAAGTGGTGATGATCTCAAAGATAATATTAAATAGATGAATCATATCAATTTCTCTTCATAGAACTTGGATTGCGACTCACTCTTGCATGTTTTGTGGACTTATTCATTTGAGGTAGAACATTCAATTTTAGCATGGCCATGGGAATGAAACCATTGCCTATAACACCACTGGAATCTAGAAGTCTAAAGGATAAATTGGTTATTTTGGATACATAAGTCATTCACTTTTTCCACAACTTGGTGAGATTGGACACATTACCACCAGAATACTGATAGGTGGGATTATATTAGAACTATAGCCATATGTAGTTGAACAATGTTATCTGGAGGACATATCGATCAATGCATGTTTGGATACAAGAATTATATATTAGAGGTTAAGTACACCTTGTTTTTACCTCTACCTATGCTAAAAATGAAATAAACACCTACATAATTTAGACTTGTATGTGATATGAAACCATATTGAAACAAAAAAAAAATATAATTACCTAGCAATGTTCTTCTTAAGAATGTAATTTATTAAGTCACATCTTTTACTAAAGCTCATGATCAATCTAATTAGACCAAACAAAGCACCATGTCTTGCAGATTTGATGAGCCACATGATAGTTGGGAAATGATATTTTGGATTATCTTTATCATGATTTGCTTTCTCAATCTAAATGAAAATAAAATATCTCACATGTATATAAAATAAAAATCAAGGTAGACACTCTTATTGTTATGCTAGAGGCATTCTCATAGTGTGGGTGATCCTTCCTAATGGTAGTCATGGAACTACTTGCGAGTTGTTTCTGACAGTTGTAATATATGAACTCAAGCCTAAGAAGTTTGAAATTTACATAGCTCTCTAATTTAGTTTGGTTTCTTAGACATGTTGATGTTTGCTTTAAATTTTAGAAGTCTCAATAGGTCATAAACATTTCATGGTTACCTTATAAAGGTTGTATGGTACTAAGTTCATGTTCATGTGGCACCTACTAGCCATTAGATTTAATTGCTTACAGGGGATAGGGTATTTTTTAGTGGTGAATATTTGTTAATTAATTAATATTCCATTTTTAGGATTTTGGTTTTAGCAATTTTTTGGGTCAGTAAATGGAACCATATCGCCAAAATTTTAAGGATTTTTTTTTGGAGGTTAGCTTACCAACCCTTTACAATGATATATAAGATTACACTTAAATTCACTAGATTTATATAGTATATCCCCTAAGGGCCTGACCTGTACCAACCAACTAAAAGAGAAAAAAATTGAATAATAGTAGTGAATTAAGAAAACAAATGATAGCATTGAAAAACAAGACAAATCACATCACCAAATGATAGAGCTAAATGACTAAAATGAATGGTTAAGATGAATGGCTAAGATAAATGGTTAGGATGAATGGCTAATCCAAATGGCAAGGCTAAATGGCTAAGTTAAATGACCTAGCCAAATAGCTCAACTAAATGACCTAGCCATTCAACTTAGTTTTTTGGCTTCACCATTTAGCTCAATCATTCGACTCGAGCATTTGGATTAGTCATTAAATCCAACCATTTGACTTGTCCATTCAGATCAGCTATGTAGCCTGACCATTTAGCTTTGTGAAATTATCCCCTACATTCATCTCATTATTTCAATTCTTAGTTTTAGTTTAGAAATTAAATTGAACCATTCAATTTAAGTGTTTAGTTTAACCATTCACCATTACCCTAAGAGGATACACCATGCTTGTGAATCAAAATTTCTTAGATTCACTAGATATTTCTAATATTTTTTCTTATAGGGCCTCTTAAAATGAACCTTGGTAGGTGAGATTAATTATCCATAAGACCTTTTTCTTACTCCTCATCCCTAATATCATCTATAGTTCATTCATTTCCATATCATTTGCAAAGCCAAACAATGAGCTTTCGATCTGCTTCAATTTTGTTGGGATTTGTTTGAGAAGTAGTAGTTTGAGTGGGATATTTGAAATTCAATTTTTTTGAAAAACCATACCACCGTGAATTATGCCATGTTTCCAAGTAATGTTTTAGAAAGTATGTCATATAAGTAGGCCATAAATGGGGAAGAGTCATCAAATTAATCAACAAAAATGTTGAAAATCTAGTGATGCCATAGTTTACAGTAATAGTCATCCTAGTGGTTATGGTTTAGAAGGGCTATAGTAGATGGTGAGAAATTTTGAGGAATAGTAGAGACCATCTCGCCAATGATTGATGATGACCAACACACATTAGGAGTTGGCATGTATTGGTTAAGCTCTACCATTATGTCTAGTGTATCCATTTCATCATTGATCAATAACAAAACACATATAATTTACATCATATAGCCACATTGAAACTCTTTGTCACCCATATCATCCTCAAATCACATGTTTAAACAAAATAAATTAACCCTCTCATACAAAAAATGATCAACAAACTTAAATAACAATAACTACTAAAATATTTATTTTTCTTTGACATGAATATGGTTAGGTGGATATGTCCATAGATAGTTTTGACATGATCCAAAAAATTTTATGGATAATATTTTATCTAAGATTCCATATACAATTTTTCACCCAACTTGAAAAATTATGGAATGGGCCTGTATAGGTCCAATACTGAGATTACATGACTAGAAAACTTTGAAAAGTAATTAAAATACATACAAGTGATTGAAATTTCAAAATTTACATTTATCAAAAATTGAGTTTTTGGATTACCAATGGAAATTCATCCTATAACTACAAGATGGTCTTAACCTACTAAAAGCAGGTAATCCCTAATACTCTCTTCTATGGTAATTTTTCTCTCTCAATGATCATAAATCATGAAATCTCAAATTATAAATGAATTATAATTTATTTTCAACTAGCCTATTTATATGGGTCAACCTTTTTTCTTGAAAATTTGAAACCTCTAAAACTAATTCATCTTTAACTTGCACACATGATATCTCAAACAATACATATCTAAATCAATCCCTATAAGTTACATTAAAACAAAAGTAATGTTATATTACACATGGTAATATTGATATTGTACTAATAAATCCTTTCAAAAATGATAAATTTAACATTTAATTACATATGCACAGAATCATTGCCTCTTATTTACTATGTCCAAATACATTCACTATAACTATTATCTTCAAAAATCTTTATTTCTCAAGGCTCATCATAGTACAATAGTTATACTACAAGTGATCAAGTTCATAATATGTTAAAACAACAAAAAATCAATCAATATTTAATTAAAAAACTATAAGTCACTCAATCATAATGAAAAAGGTAATATTATTGTTTTGATATGATGAACTCATTAATTTCATCCCTCACATCAAAATGGGGCATACATTGTCCTTGTTACAAAATACATTATAGCATAACATGTATAATTTTGAACATCTCAAAATAGTCACATACTAAAGAACACACAAAAATATGAATACAAGGGGCATCGACATATAGGTGCACTCAAATCAAATCAAATACAAAATGTAAAGATTTAAAATAATGTAAAAATAGATTCTATAATAGAATATGCATTTTCAAATATTCAAAATAGTTTACAAGTCAAATACATGACATATGTTAGCAAATTGATATATATTTTGGGGGAATATAGTATATATAGACACTTAATTTTAAAATATAAAAGCATATATTTATACAAACTTGAATGCATACACATGGGTATATTCAAACAAGTTCAAATATTAAAATTACAGGTTGCAAATAAATTTTAAATTGAGTATATAGATGCATAACATTCTATATTATTTTTTTGAGATTCTTTTTCATGCACAATTTTCAAAGATCAAAGAAGAAAATTAAAAATTTCAAAGGCATGCTTATTTTTCATGCACAATTTCAAAGGTAAAAAATAAAAATTCAAAAGAAAATATTCATTTCAATTCAAATCTAGGAGAAATGCAGTCATGATGGGGGCATGAATACTCTTAATTCTCTTTTGACCATGAAAAATAGATTTATATCCATCTAAAATGGTGTGATTTTATCTATAATGAGTAATGTAAATTGAGGATTAGTGACACTCAAAGGCCTTAACATTAATTATATAAAACCAATTATGCAGTTCCATATTTTATTTTGAATGATGTATGTTCTATTTTAATAACACTAGAAAATGTTGGCATCGCCTCTAACTAACCCTATCACGGATATATGTTTTTTGAAAAAATAAAATATGTACTAATTCCTATTTATAAGAGCCATGAAAATGAAAATTTATAACACATGTGATTGATAAGTTAAATTCAAAAAATTGAGACTAGATCACTCTAAATTTGAAAAAAATTCAACACAAGCAACTACTCTCTCTAAATTGATTCAACAAGGGGGAAAATTTTCTCCAATATAATATCCCATGATAGGGATCACAACTTCTTTAGTTACTCCTATTAATATGTTCATGGGTATAGTGACAACTAGTGACATACTTACTCTCGCTTTACCTCCTGAGGGTTTATTCACTTCCTATCTATGAAATAAATAGGAACAAAAACATCTTCTCTCCACTAAGAACAACAAGAAAATTTTCCATAGGTGAAGTAATAAAACACATGTAGAGGCATAATATTTACTCACTCTTTAACTTCTTAAATTAAAAATTAAGTCTTTCAAATTTCATACATGGACATTAGCTACTATGTGTTATTACAAACTCTACCATGGAATATCTTTCATAATCAAAATTATAAATAATAAGACAAAGTGTGTATACACACATAGGTTTTATCCTTTCATTCAATATAAAAAAATTTAATTACTATAATAAAGAGGGGGGAAATGTATATATCCTAAATTGGTACAAACCCATATTTTATGTCTTTTATTATAATTTTGTATGCAAATACTAATGATAATGAATAATGTATCTATCAATTCATTTTACTTGGGTCCTTATTTATTCTAGTTTGTGAAATTTTATTTTGGTTATTCATTTTTCTAGTTTGTCATGGGGATCCCCAATTTTGCTCCTCTATCCTTCTGGATAAGTCCATAATATCTAGACATGTCCATCTTCCAGCTTTGTCCATGAAGTAATAACTTGTCCAAGTTTAATTTTTGGAGAATATTTTGAGTCACCTTTCATTTAATTATTATATTTATCTATTGGGTATAATCTTGCATTGTATTTTATGTTTCAATATATCCTAAATGTAGACACCAAAATTACATCACAAACATGTATAACTCCTTTTGTCAAAACCCCCCTGACCCCATTTTAATAATTAGCCTTCCTAACCCATGTTTTCACCCTTCACACATTTAATCAATTTAAAATATTTAATTAAGTTAATTAAAAACTACTTATTCCACCTTACCTAACCACCTCATCCTAAGACTAATTCTTACCCTTTGAGTCACCTCAAGACTTAGTCCCCTAATCCTAACTGCCCATGTCTTGATCTCTCCCCAAACATAAATTCCTAACTAAGTACATCCTTTTTAACCTCACATTTCTATCATTTCCTAATGGATACCACACTTGGTAGGATAAGGAACAAAAAGTAGGCTAAATATAGCCATTTTACCTATTATCATGCCATCGACATTGATCAACCCACAGTTGATGTCGATAAGATTATCAACATCAGTTACTTAAGCCAAATTCCAAGTTAATGCTCAGGTTAATAGAAGTTATAAAAACTCAGTCATCTCATACAGGCTTTAGCATTCAACTTTCCACATCTAGGCTTATCGTTACTCTACACAAATCAATCTAGATTAGGAATTGATATACTACATAGAGCTTGGATTCTTCTAAATTGGTAGAACATGCTTTTATTTTTGTTCACTTATTACTTCAACACACCTCATCAGATCCATCTATCCAGTACTCATGGTTCATCTATTTCACTAGCGAAGTATATCTATGTGTTTTGTATTTCCTTTAAAAATTCATTTTATAATTACTTTACATTATATTGTTTATCATTTTATGAACATACTGACTCTACCTATAGATGAGTTATAAAAACCCTTCACCTATTTCCCTCTACTTCAAACATACCAACCCTCTATCTAGACCCACCTGAGTCTTACCCACTCCCTTAAGACTCTTCTCAACCTCATAAACCAAACCAATATCCACCTGCTAGCTTAGAAAAGTCTCTTACAACCTCCAAAGAACCTAATACCCCTAATAAGATTGGTCACATAGCTGACATTGATCATATCTCCTTAACATTGGCAACCTAACTAATGTCGATGACTATTTATTTCCACTAACCTCCCTGAGCCTACCCAAACAACCTCCAAAAAACATAAATAACTCACATTACCTACACTATGTCATTTTCTGCTACACTCAAACTTCAATAATGGTACAAACATCTCTCTTACTCTCTCTTTAATTTTTTTATTCATTACCATTTTGTTTCAAAAAGTAGACTGTCATCTCTAAGGAATTTTGACACTTCCAAGAACAAGTGCATAGCTTGGCAGCCACTCATATACCTACTAACAAGTATTTTGGTGGTAGTGCTTTCTTATTCACAAGTAGTCCTCCCTAGCTAAAGAAGAGTGCTCAACATCATCTAGCTATGGCACGTAACCAATCTGGGTTATCTCTAATCTCTAATCCCTACCCTTCACATCTATTTTCCTTGGGTTTATTGCTTGTTTCAAGCATTCATATAGGTGCGTTATAGTGAAAATTTCATTCCTTGAACTTTCTCCCTCACTTTTTTTCTCAAAATGAAATACTCAACATTTTATTTTCTATTTAAAGGAAATAAACTAAAATTTCTTCTTTCTTGCCACTCTTCTCTTTATTTTTCCTCTAAAAGAAACTTATCATTTTTCTTTCAAGATAAAAAGAGTCTCTTCTTTATCTCTTTCTTGCATGCACATTAGGATAGTAAAATTTATTGTCTTCTCCTATTTCATCATTGTTTTCATTTAAATCAAAACACTTTAGATTTGGGTTTAAAAAATATTGTATTTCATTATTTGCTTGTTGCATATTAGCTCACCTAGTTAATTACGAGCATTATGAATGAATCATAGTACACCAATGTTACACTACCAGACCACACTCACAAAAAGAAACATCTAAACTCACTTTATAAAAGGCCCATAAAGATTTCATCACTTGATGGATCACCTTACCCTACCTGACTATCCTACTTAGATTTCACCACCAAGGGGAGAACCCACTCCATTCTCTGGTGGAGTATAAACTCTAGACAGAAGGTATATTTTAGCTAAGCATCCTAGCTTGGCTTTGGGTTTGTGAAGTGCTGGGAGCAATCTCCTATAACAAGCCATGTACTTGGTCTATCACAAATTTTCTCTTGAGCACCAAAACTAACCTAGAACTAGCTCTAGATTACTTTCTAGTACCTTTGGTAACTAAACTCTCATCTCACTATCAGATTAAGGCATAAACCAACACAAGACTAAAATTAATCTCTAGGAGTTAATAATTAGTGTTTTTATGTTTTTTTTTACTTTTCTATTTCCTTCTATATTTTTTGAGATGGTAAGCATGTTTTTCCATTGATTTACAAAATCAACACCATTCATAATACTCAAGTTATATAGCCTATTATTTCAAGTTTTTTGAGTGTTTATCCTCCTTATACAGACCTCTTGCATCCTATATTTTACCTAAATTTTGTTGTTGGGGTATTTCTAATATATTGTATTTTTCATCTCCCAAAACTCCACAGTGACTGACATCAGTTAAACCCACCAACATCGGCAGACTTTAACCTACCAACATCAATCAAGTGACTGACATTGGTGACTATGTAAATTGGTTATTTTCAATTTGATCAAAATAAAAAGCTAAAACAACCTACCTGCCTACACCCAATCCTAGTTTTTCCTCATTATGTCACTAATACAGAGTTCTAAGATTATTTATACTTCTTATTGTATGGTATTGATGTGAAGCCAAGCTAAAATAATTTATGATTATACAATCTGGAAACCACTTCCACCTTCCCCTCTTATTGCTAATTCTATCATAGAGCATATTTCAGATACAAAGCATACTCCCAATCCCAACCAAATTCCCATTTGCCTGAAGGAGATCAATATTTTTCTAAATCACAATGTGGTAGCCCTTCAACATTACCTTGCCATGAGCCAAATCCATAATTCTTCAGGTGACCCACTATATGATATGCCAACTTCTTTGATGGATACAACTTCAGTTTTAATTGTCTCCACTATGTTCCCCATGGTTACTCAAACCACAACTTCAACAAGTAACCTAACCATAAATAATGTCCAAAGTTCGACATCACCAATTGTCCAATCCCACTTAAACCTTGTCATGACTTCCCTACCTTCACAACCACAAGTAGTTTAGTCAAGTCTAAACCCATTTTAGAATTTGGTAGTACCCATCCCATCTACTCTCACACCTATAATTACATGAGTTACGAATCACCATTCACCTAGTATAACCATGCCAATAACCCAACCTACAATAAAAACACTCAACCAAAGCATTGTCTCTAACCCAATAGGACAAGCCCTTGTCATTTTCCCCCAGCCTATGACTCACTACCCCTATATTGAGTCAACACAATTGTATCAAGCTATGTCATATGCTCCCTCTACCTCTTATCAGGTTCATTATAACTTAGGGGGTATCTCCCAAACTAATCCTCCTCTAGACCTCATTAAGATGTATCAGATATGAAATGAGCCCATCGATCCTTCTATTCCTATTCACCCTTATCCAAGCCAATGGGAACTCCCCAAATTTACTTATTTCTAGAGTAAAGAGGATCTGAAATAGCACTTGCGAGCATTTAGACATGCTTGTTATTTAATAGGGCACAATGATATGTTACTACTTCACACCTTCCCTATGTCTCTTTCAAGTGCTACCCTAGATTGGTATAGCTCTATAACTTTTTACTCCCTTTTCTCATGTAACCAACTCACATAATTATTCTTAGACCACTTCTCTATCAACATTTGAGAAAAAGGTTTCTATTATAGACCTTTATTCTATTAAACAATTTGATGACGAGTCTATCATAGATTTTGTTGCTCACTAGAGAGGTTTAATCAATTAAATATCCTTCTCTTTACCCCAACCTAGGCTTATTGAGATCTTCTTGAAGGCATGTGCTAAGCACATTTCATCCACACTCTAAGTACAAACTTTTTGCACATTTTATGAAGCCTTTATAATGGCACAAAAACTTGAGATCTGGCTATAGATGAAGACAAAGTCAAGTTGCATAGTAAAAATGCCAATATCAAATCAAATGAATCCTCTTCTTCTAACCAAAAATCTAAGGGCTCCACCAATGTAGTGGTCATTAAATTAGCTTCTTCCACAACCACAAACTAATCTAATTCATTGACCTCACAAAATCCAACCAAGAAATTCCAACAATGGTATGAACAAAGATAATACACTCCCATTAGAGAGTCATATACTTCTATTTTGGAAAAACTATTGCAATAGGGAGCCATAAATCTTATTAATCAAACCTCCTCTATAGTTTGATCCCTCCCATCTTATTCCTACTTAGTACAAGGAGGATGATTTTTATGGCTACCATAAAGTCGAAGGCCACAATTCTAATAACTGCAAAACTTTCAAGAACATTATTTAAGGCATGATTGACAGGGGTGATCTCATCTTGGATAACCCTAATGCACCTACTAATAAAAATACGGATGTGTTCAAATAGCCTTTTCCTAACCATTCACCCAATCAAAATATTGTTTAGAACATGGCTAATAACTCATGTGATCATAATATCCATACAATCAATATGTTCTTTCCTTTACCTTGAGTCCAACCTCTCCCACAACAAGAGGCACCCATTTTACCTACTCTCCCACAATTGATAAAGTTTATTTTTCCCATTCTTCCTCCTTAGGTTGAATATCCTACTTCACCCATTCCACTCTTACATGAAGAAGGGCCTCTTATACTTCTCTTATTCCCATAAGAGGATCCTATATTTTTAGTTCCTTTTGCACCCATTTTACCTATCCTCTTACCACTTGAGGACCATGCCTTACCCATTCCTCAACTACATTTTGAGGGGAACATCATTCCTATGTTATACCCTCTTGAGGAACCTTCTTCACTTACCTCTCCTCTATTGATGGAAGGTATTACCCCATCCACTCCTCTTTCACATGTAGAGGAGCCATTGTTATCCACCCTTACATTAGATGAGAGACCTATTGTGCCAATTCTAATTCAACCAATTTTACAACTTATTTTACCTATGGAAGGTCATACTTTACCTGTTCCTCACCCACATGTTAAGGGATAAATTATACATATGCTCTACCCCCTTGAGGAGCCTTATTCACCTACCTCTCCCCCACTCATAGAATACCATGCCTCTTCTCGCTTCTCTATCAAAGAATACCATGTTATGTCTCTTTTTCACCTTTGGCATGAGGTATCAGAGGTTAATAATTTCCATCTTTCTCAATCACCTAAGCTTTCTAAAGAAGCAACCGTAAGGCCTACATCAACTTCATCTAAACCTTTTTCATGATTAGTGATAAATCTATATTTTTTGACTCCACAAAGATAGATCATGTGGCATTTTGGGATGAACTTAAAACCCCTTATCCTACACAACAAATGTCATCCTATACCACTCATCCTGTCACTACCCTTTATCCCAAGGCCTTTGTCAAAGTAAGAGTTTTTTCACTGAAATCACTAGAAACACATCTTTATACATCAAATCCATCACCCTCATAAGAATCTACCACATTAAAGTAGATTAGGTCTTTAGGCATTCACCTAATCTCTAATCTAATTCATCCATAGGTAAAACAAGATCTAACTCTTCAACCACAAGTTGGAGTTTCATGGATTAAACTAAGGAAGAATGTTAATATTCTTAGATATCAATGATCTTTCCCTCTTCCACCCTCAACTTTACCATCAATTTTGGGATCACATCCCTCTACTTTAGTTGGAGTATCCCCAATCCAAGTGAAACCAAAGGCTAAGTTACATCCACTACTACCTCTACCACCTTGTAGACCTTTCACGTCTAACACGATGAAACCTACAACTAATAAAGTTTTATTAAAACACATGGCTCCACTTCCACCTAAAAATGTGCCATGCAAAATCACCCTTATGACTCCTAAACCAAATAAGGTGTCTACCCCTATTACAATAATAAATGCTAGTCTACTCATAGGCTCTTAGATCTTTTTCATATGCCATTTTTTGCAATAATCCATAATAATTATTCCTCCTATTAATCCTTATAACCCTCTTGGAAAAAATCCATCATGGTTTGATTTTACACAAGTGTGTTTATATCATTATTCACTTGGACATGATACTGAGAGTTATAAATCTCTCCCAATAGTCATTAGACAACACTTTGATATTGACACTCTCTTTTTTGATATTCTCATTAAATTTATTTCTATTCAACCCATCAAATCCATAATGTCTCATACCATTCCACTTTAATTCAAACTCAAAGATGTTGTCACACACCCTTTGCCACCTCTTTCACCTATGTTTTAGATCAACACGGTTCATGTGTCCATGGAGTCACAAAATCAAAAGGATAAAGGAAAGCGAAAGGTCACTACCCCTTGGGCTCATACATTCTCCAAAGACACTCCTCCTTTGAATCCCAAGATTTCCATTTTGGGTGTCCCAAAACCAACATCTTTATAAGTTATTCAAAACTTGATGGTAAAACAACTTCACAAAACCCTATGAAAATGTCCTTGTATGAGATAATCCAAAAATCACCCCAACACCTTCAAGAATTTATTAGTTCCTTATAAGAGGTTGAGGTACAACTTGATGATCCCCAGCCACTTACAGCTTTGGTCAGCTCTCTTAACACTATCTCCTTGATTTCCTTTAGTGATTTATAAATTCCACTTCAACACCCTGAAGATAAAGATTTTGCACCTTTTATCACTGCATATATCAATCAAACTCATTTTAAAAGATTCATGATCAATAGAGGAGATAGTATTAATATTATCTCCACCCATGCCTATAAATAGTTATCCCTTCCTAAGAATTACATGTCTCAAACCAATGTAGTGCTCTACTCCTTTAATGATACCATAGCTACTATGGTGGGCACTATTGTCTTACATATCCATGTGGGTCCCCACATAATTCCTAAGCTCTTCTATGTTGTATAAGGATATTTCCAATATAACATACTTATTGGATGACCTTGGATACATGCTATGACTTGTGTGCCTTCAACTTTGCACCATTACATTAAGTTTGAGCATAATGGGTAGGTGCATCTTATTCCCACTGACCCATCACCTTTCAAAACATGCAACAAGACTTATATCCCCAATGATGTTCACATTCCATTAAAGATATCATCTAGTCTATAGTATACTTTTGAAGCTTTCACAAGCTCCACTACTTTGATTACATAGTTATTGACAACACAAATTCCTGATAATGACTCTATGAAGGAAAATTTCAAGCATCTATCACTTCGAGAATATAATTTTTTGACACTTGACATGTTCTGTACTCCTCAGAATATGGAAAAATTTATATACATGAACCCCATATTAGGATGGTCATCTCGTATGGTCCCCATAACCTACGAATTAATTTCACATATGGGGGAATTGATTGAGCTCCCACTGTCAATAATCCCTTCTCTTCACCAAAACTATTTAATTATGAATTATCTTTATTAAAAAATCCTATCTTTGCTCATACCTACTTTATAGGTGCATCTAGAAAGGATTTGGTTTGGGTCATTATGACAAGGGTGTTCATATTCTCATTAAATATCCCACCAGTAAAACCATTGAAAATGCCAAAAAGTGGCATGGAGTGGGTTATGATAAACCAACTAAAAACAACAAAAAATTATCATATACCAATTATCAAAGAGCTAATTTATCCTTCTCCATCCTCTCCTCCACCATCACCTACCAAATCAGAGGTATCTATACCTCCTAATTTTTTTCAATAAATGCCATCCATTTGGGCCCCCTCACCTATCATCAGGGTAAGAAATAAGGTCGCTTCCTCTCATTCATCCTGAAGTGATTGATGAAGACTCTCCCACTATCAACAATGTTCAATGTGAAGATGATGACACTAATCTTACATATATGGGTGTAGATGATTCCTATATCCAATGATCATTCCCAATCAAAACATAGGCTATGTTAAATGAATCAACCATTGACATTAATTTTACCTCTCATGATAACCCCTATGTCCTTAAGATTGGCCAGTCTTTGGATTCCTCTAAGCAAGTAAATTATACCATATTTCTTAATGGCCATAGCAAAGCTTTCGCTTGGTCTTATAATGACATGCCTAGTATCGACCCTTGTATCATCACCCATAACATTGTCTCCAACTGAGATGCTAAACCTATTAAGTAGAATCTTTGAAAAATGCATCCTCATATTGCTCTCCTTATCAAAGAAGAGCTCCAATGCCTCCTTTCTATTAACTTTATTCAACCCATCGAATACCTATAATGGGTTTCCAATATCATTCCTATCATAAAAGTGATAGGGGGAATCTATATTTTCACCGACTACCATGACTTAAACCACACTTGTCCAAAAGATGACTTCCCTTTGCCAATTAGCAGCCAACTTCTTGATCTAACAGTTGGCCATGAGATGATATCACTTATAGATGAGTTCTTAGGTTACAATCAAATCTTAGTTGCTCTTAAGGATCAACACAAGACAACTTTCATTACCCCATTCGGGACTTTCTATTATCAAGTCATGCCCTTCAATCTGAAGAATGTTGGTGCCACCTAAAATTGTGCCATGACTTACATCTTCCACAATCTCCTACACAAAATTATGGAAGACTACGTGGATGACTTACTTGGAAAGTCTAAACTTCACCAAAATCACTTGATGATACTAAAAATCATATTCACTCATCTCTTCCAATATAATGTTTGACTAAACCTAAAGAAATGTGTCTTTCGTGTCCTTTTTAATATCTATTAGGCTTTAGTATTTATCTCTATGGTATTGAAGTCAACCTTGATAAAGTTAGAGCAATATTAAACATGCCTCCACTTAATAATATCAAACAACTCCAAAATATGAAAGGCAAGTTTAAGTCAATCTACTATTTCATTTCCTAGTTAATAGTTCATTACCAACCCTTTCACCATCTCCTCAAGAAATATGTCTCCTTCCATTAGAATATAAATTGATAGGGAGTCTTTGATGCACTCAAATGGTATCTCCTTTCCCCACTGGTTCTTATTCCACCTAAGGAAAACCAACCTTTCTACCTTTACATCTTTGTAATAGACCATTCTTTGGGTGTTATGATTACACATCAGGATGATCACCATCAAGAACAAGTGGTTTACTACATAAGTTGTACACTTATTGATTATGAAATTCAATATACCCATAATTAAAATCTTTATCTTTTGTTAGTTTTTGTAGCGTCCAAGCTCCATCATTACATATTAAATCACAAAATCTACATCATCACCCATACTGATCCCCTTAAATACATGCATTTCAAGCCATATCATAACCAATGTCTAGCTTGGTGGCTCATGCTCCTTGTTGAATTTGACTTGGAATTTATTCAACAAATGTCTATCAAGGGGCAAATGATCATTGGCCAATTAGTTTTTGCCCCTTTACCTAATAACCAACCTTCAAACCTTGAATTCCTTGATGATTATATCATAATGCTCTCCACTGATGACATTTCTTATTAAATTATTATTTTATTTGATGGGTTTAAATGTCAACATGGTGGGGGTGCGGGGGTCTTCCTAATCCCTCTTGATGGTGAGCCTATGCTTTATCATTTAAACTAGATTTTGAATGTATTAAGAATATGGATAAATATGAATCTTTGATCATAGGGATTCAAATAACTATTTTCTTAGGTGTCAAATCAATAACCATTTTTAGTGACTCCCAACAAGTGGTTAATCAAGTTAATGGTTCTTACCTTTGCAAAAAAAATTGTAATGATATAAACATTGTGTAGATACGCTATTGGAATCATTCAACTCCTACCTCTTGTAAACTATTCCTTGATCTACAAACAAGTTTGTTGACATAATGTATTCTCTTGTTTCACAAATACCCTCTTCACCCTCTTCCTCAAAAATCTATGTCACTATAAATCACTTAACATTTCCCTCCTATGTATCAACTAACATCCTTTTTATAGGCAATGTAACACACAACCCACATGACTTATGGTAAAATCAACTCATGGATTACCTCTCATTTTCTATTACCCCTTCTGACCTTTCCAATAATGGGATATGTGCCTTCATGAAACATTTTACTCATTACACTATGATAGGGGGCCTTCTCTATAAGAGAGGTTTTTATTGTCTCCTCCTTAGATGCCTCGCTAGTATTGAGACCCCATTTTCCATTAAGGAATTCCATGATGGGATTTGTTGTAGACATTTAAATGGTAACACATGTACCAAACATATCCTTTGACTTGGATACTATTGGCCAATACTGCATCAAGACTATAGTGATTGCGTTCAATGTTATGTCAAATGCCAACAACATGCTAACCTCCTTCATATTCCAAGCCATGCCTTATAAGTAGCCAAAGACTTATATCCCTTCTCTTAATGAGGTTTAGATCTAATCAGTGAGATTAACCCTCATTCATCTCTCCATCATTATTCCATCATTACTGCTATTGAATACTTCACCAAGTGGGTCAAGGCCATTCCTCTCATCTCCACTAAGGTTGACAAAATTGTTGACTTTATCAACCATCACATCATCTATCATTTTGGTGTCCCCCATTAAATTATAATATACAATGGTAAATCTTTTTAAAATAAGACTATCTAAAAGCTTTGTGATGATTTTAGAATAAAATTAATCTTTTCATTATCGTACTATCCATAAGCAAATGGATAGATAGAAGCTTCTAACAAAACCTTAACCAAAATCCTCATGAAGGTAGTCAATGATATTGGTAAGGATTGACATATGCACATTCCATTTTATTTATGAGCTTATTGTGCTAGCATTCAAACCCCTAAAAGTCCTACACCTTTTTCCTTGGTCTATGGGATGGAATTTATTTTACCTCTTGAGGTCTAGATTCTTTCTCTTTGCATCTCTCTACAAGACATACTTACTAACGATGACTTTCACCAAATTTTTTTGGCTCAACTTGAGTTACTTGATAAACATCATATCATAGCCCTAAACCACCTCCAAATATATCAAGAGCGTATCAAATGCATATACAATAAAAACATCAAAGAGAGAGACTTCAATATCAGATATCTCATCTTAAAAGAAATTCAACATGTGACAAACATGGATAACAACAAACGGGGTAAGTTTTCTCATAATTGGCTTGGGCCCTACATCATAACTCACAATTATGGCTTAGGAACTTCTTTCTTATCTTCTCTTGAAGGAAGGCTAGAACTCAAGCATTTAAATTTTTTGCACCTATGACCATTATTTTGTTAATCAAGTGACACTTCACCTCATGTTTAACTTGAGCTTGTCCCTTAAAAAACCCTATTACATTCATCTCCCTTCCTCTTAACCCTTATTCTTACACACTTAGCTAACCTACGAAGTGTTATGGTTTGTCCTCAAAGTGGAAAACCTCTAAGCCTCTATAGTCATGTCCATGACTAAGGTAAAAAAATGGGATACATAGACAAGTTATAGTCTCTTAGGTCATGATTCTCAATTTATAACTCTCGCTTGAAGTACAGCTACGTAACTTCTCTTTGATACTATACATAGACTACTCCCTTGAAGGACAACTATTAAAAACAAAAAACAAAAGCTTAGACCACTCCCTTGAAGGATGGCTAAGCTAAGCTTTGTTATCAAAGGAAATACTGACTTAGAAGTTTTTCATATTAATCAACTTCATATGACTTCAACACAAACAAAATACCATTATAGGCTTCCTACATTGATCATCTTACACAAAAAAAAAATTTAAGTCATGGACTTGCCTATAGTAGCTCTCAAGTCACCAACGGAAGGGGCATACCATCCTTACTAAGAAGTTTATGCTACCTAAACACTCTCATTCCTCTTACCTTTTTCCCTTCATACTCTTTTAAGGGACTTTGAGCTCACTTGATACAAGGTAAGTATAACACTTCTCTAACAAACAAATGATCAAATGATGTAAATCATGAAAGAGGATCATACTCCTGAGCCTAATTATGTTGTGATTATGGTCTTTGATAATATGTGAGCATCATGCCTCTTTCTTTCCCATCCCAATCACATGTCAATTTCTCTTCTGAGATCGCATCTTATGACAAGATTCAATCACCATCTTGCCTTTATACAATTTTTTCTTGATTCTTAGAGTCATATGTTTAACACATACCCATCTCAAGCCAATATACTCAACTAACTACCCAAAACCATATTAAAAATAACAAACCATTGTTCATGAGAAATCTACCACACATGTAACCATAGTTTCTCTAAACAACAGTAAATAGGAAAAATATCAAGCCTATGCCATTTATTTGAAGAATACACCATCAAAAATATGGAAAGATGCTAAAATAATAATAAATAATACCCAACCCATTATTTTTAAGCATACACCATCACCAATATTAAAAAATTCTAAGATGAAGCTAACCAATCAACTATGCATATACTATCACAAATATGGGAAATGCTAGTCCAAAAATTAACATAACATAAACATCCACATCATTATAATAATTTTAACATCATCATCATCACATAAACACATCTAAAAATAACAAACTCTCACTCATATATATATATATATATATATATATATATATATATATATGTTGAATATGAATGTACATCAATGGATCATATCAATATCATCTCTCTCTTAAAAAGTACATCTCTCATCTTCAGATGATAGGCTAATGTGTATAAAACATCTAACACTTAGAATAATCAAGGCTATAGTCATGGTCATGAAGAAGTAATATCATCACCACTCTCTACCTATCTACGTCTACATGAGCTAAAATTTATAGCATATGTCATTGATCTCTCCTACTCTCTAAACTCATAATTCCTCTAAATCTATGAGAACTCCTTGATGGCCCTCTCATAGTATGGAATATCATCTAAATTAGTGTTGTACTTAACTATAGATACAATCTATGATAGACCCATCAAACCTTTTGTAGGACCCTATATTGGTCCTTATGGTGGTGGAGGAGTAGCCTATCTTACTACTCTCAAACTATCTCTCTCTTTCTTATCAGTGTAGTAACTTGACCCTATAATGCCCTAACCTATTCTTGTAATGTTGTAACCTACCCTTGTAATACCAACACTTGTGCCTATGTTGTATCTTAGGCTTACACTACTACATCTTGGGCCCACATTTCTACCTCTTGGGCTTATACCACTACATCCTAGGCTTGTACAACTACATCTCTCTCTCTCTCTATCTCATCACTTCTTATACATCTAGTGGTGGCCTCTAACCTAAATCATGAGATGCAAACCTATCTACCAAAAAAGATAAGCCATTATGCATCCAAGATATAATACACCTAGTCATATTGGTAACTCCTCAAAATTTGTCCCATATATCACCTGAGGCAAGGGTAGGGGTGCCTCTATATCATCCCTCCTATATAAAGGAAAGGTAGGAGGATCATCCTATAACAAGCCAAACTATCTCTTGACCCATGCCAATGATATCATCTCTAACTCTTTAGCTCTTCTCCATCTAACCCATAATGTGATTTATAAACCAAAAAGTTGCTCTACCTATCCTCTGAATGCTAGGTATGTCAAGTAAGGCCTCCAAACAATATATATATATAGGAATCAATCTATATATCATGTGTCTATAATAATTAATGTCCCACACTATGCCATCTACCCATGTCTAGGCCATAGCCTCTCTCCACCATCTAAACTTGGCCCTAAAACTAGCTACAATCATGGTGGGTAGCCCCAATGGCCATGTCAGCATGATGTGATCATATGCCCAATAATAGAGTAAATGCTTGACACACAAACTATATTATCACCATAATGTCAAATTCCATAACTCTATATAATTATGCTACAAAAGTTATTCCCCATGCATACATGATTTGTTGTGCAACCATATATTCCAACACACTTATCAACACAATAAGAAATCTTCCACATCTACATCTGGTAGTTTATATATTATAATCCCTATCATCATTAAGATACTCAATCGATGTTACTCCTCATTAGTAGTGTATAGCAACTCATATGCAAATCTTGCTAAATGATAGGTCACCTTGTTGACATGTTCCCTAAAAAATGTAGCCATGCAAATATCATGCTCCTCTCTCAAACATGAGATGAGCTCCTCACCCTAGAGTAGCAACCATAAAATCCTCTACACATCCTCTTATGTCACTGTCAACTCTCTGTTAGGCAAATGGAAGGTATTGGTGGTGTGATTCCACCTCTCTATCAATGCTATCATCAAGCTAACATCATATGTAACCTGATAATATCATCTTTCTCCTAATCTTATAGCTGCCATGTGTTCCCACTCATCCATGGTGACATACCTTCTCATCCTCATCAATAATGTAGGTAGTTGATATCATAATGTCAACTGCCACCTAGCCTACATCCAAAAACACAAACCTCAAGTCACATACCTTCTAATATACACCTCCACCTTTCTTTCCCTTGTCCTTAGGAGGACTACATTGGCATAAGGCCCTCATGTAGGCTATGTAGGTAGAACTTAGTTGACATGAGGTCTTCTAAGGTTAGCTCAGATATATACCCACCTAACTATTTAACATATTAACCCACCTAAACCTTATACCCAATTGCCTATCTCTAAACCCTAGGCCTAACTTTCTATCTTTTAACCCTAGGCCTCATGGCTTATATCTTCAACTCTAGACCAAATGACCTATATCTCACACCTTCGACCCCATAACCTATCTTTTAAGCCCTAAGTCCCATGACCTATTTCAAACTCCCTTTTCCTAACCACTTCCCTTAACAAATTTTTAACCATACCTCACCCTTTTTCCCTTTGCACTGGGAGAACTACATTGTCCTGAGGCCCTTACCTAGGCTATGTAGGTATAAGTCAATCGACATGAGGTCTTCTAAGGCTAGAATGGATATTAATGTCATTGAATAACATAATTAGGAATCCAAAATGGGATTTTTCTTCTTATTAGGGTTTTTTTTCCTATGATTGACATTGGTTAACACTATCAATGTCAGTGTTAGATGTCAATCGACATCGACACCTTATCAATAGATGTCGATGAGCCTTATCAACATCAATTACTAGTTTAACCTTAGGGACAAATAGTCTACCTCCAAAATTTAAGTTTTTCCATAAAAACTACCCCTAACCCCTCCCAAATTCACCTAAACCTACCCTCACCCCATTTACCATCCCTCTACTTGCTCTCTCTCCCCCAAAACATAACTAATTTACCCAAATGACACATTAACTTATTTAAATTAAAATTTAATATGCAAGCATCTTACCTCATCTCTCCATCTCCTCCATGTAAGAATGGATGGCACTGGTGGTGGTGTACTTCTAGTTGGTTCCCCTCCTACCTCTATCATCTCTACTCATAACAACACTCTCTCAATCACACCATGGCCCACCAAGCACTCAATCTAACCCTCACTCTCACACACTCTTCTCAACCACTTATTTCTTGCCAACTCACCACCAATAGATAGGCTAGAGTTATCCTATGCCCCACAACACCCAGAGCTCTTTTTCTCCAATCAAATGTTATAAATGAGTTTTGGTGAGCCACCAAACCCTTTTTTATCAAGTTTGGTCACCCATCGATGTTGGCAATCTTGACCTAGGATGTTGATGTCAATAATACTTACTACTAACATTAATGACATAACTGACATCAATACCCTTAAATTAGATTTCTTAACCCTAACCACCACCCTTTTGACTATACCCTCAGTCTAGGGTAACTTAGAGATCACATAAATCTCCTTGATAATGAAAACTAGCATTGGTGATCACATATATCTCCATGACCATGAAAACTAACCTTATATGTCACTTAAATCTTTACCCATGATGAATCTAATTAGAGATCATGAATATCTCCTTGACCATTGACCCTTTTTAATGAACATTTCACTACTTGTCTTGAATACTTATGCTACCTCACAATAGTTGGCTATTGTACACACACATGTATATCAGGTGTTTTATATCATGACCAAGCCATTCCTATCACCTATAACCTTTTTTTTATACTAAGAGCACTTCTTAACTCAGATCATGGAACACATGGACCATTAGAGCTAAAAATTTGATCATTTTAACTTTATCAGCTATCACTTACAAGCTATAATTTAGTTATTTATATCCAAGTCCTCCTGCCTTCACCTATTATTGATTATGTCAACTATAACTCATCATAATATATGTGTAAGCAACAATATCATGCTCTCACTCAAAATCCACCCAAATAATTAACTCCTTATAAAATTGGTACCTAATTCTCGATTATCCTTCATTAGTTCCCATTTTGAGCAGGGATACCTCATCCCATACCTGGAGCATCCAATTCTTGTTTTTGTCTTAAAACTTGCTAATACAAATTATAAGATAAAAAGGGGAAAATGTAGACACCAAAATTATTTCACACATATGCCTAACTCCCTATGTTAAAACCCCCTTTGACCCCCTTCTAATAATTATCCTTCCTAACCCATGTTTTCAGCCCTCACACATTTAATTAATTTAAAATATTTAATTAAGCTAATTAAATACTATTTATGCCACCTTGCCTAGCCACATCATCTTAAGACTAATTCTTATCCTCTGAGTCAGCTCAAGACTTGGTCCCCTAATCCTAACTACCCATGACTTATTCTCATCCCAAACATAAATTCCTAACTAACTACGTCCTTCTTAAGCTCACATTTATACCATTTCCTAATGGATACCACAATTGGAAGGAGAAGGAATAAAAAAATAGGCTAAATATATCCCTTTAACCTATTCTCATGCCACTGACATTGGTCAACCCATGCTTGATGTTGATGGGATAATTGACATCAGTTATTTAAGCCAAATTCTAAGCTGATTCTTAGGTCAATAGAAATAAGAAAACATAGTCATTCATATACAGGGTTTAACATTCAACTTTATACATCCAGGCTTACTATTACTCTACATAAATCAATCCAAATAGGAATTGATATAATACATAGAGCTTGGATTCTTCTAAACTCATAACATGCACTTATCTTTTTGTTCACCTATTGCTTCAACATGCCTCATTAGAGCCATCTATCCGATACTCATAGTTCATCTATTTCACTAGCTAAGTGTGTGTGTGTGTGTATATATGTGTGTGTGTGTGTGTGTGTGTGTGTGTGTGTGTGTGTGTGTGTGTGTGTGTGTGTGTGTGTGTGTGTGTGTGTGTGTGTGTGTGTGTGTGTGTGTGTGTGTGTGTGTGTGTGTGTGTGTGTGTGTGTCTGTGTGTGTGTGTTTTGTAATTCCTTTAAATAGTGACTTTAAAATTACTTTACATTATAATATTTATCATTTTATAAACATCCCAACAATCCCTATGAAGGAGTTGTAAAACTCCTTTGCCTATTTTTCTCTACTTCAAACATACCAACCCTCTATTTAAACCCACTTGAGTTCTACCCACTCCCTTACGACTCTTCCCAACCTCATAAACATAACCAATACCCACCTCCTAGCTCAAAAAACTCTCTTGAAACCTCCTACGAACCTACCACCCCTACTAACATCAGTCACATAATTGACATTGGTCATATCTCCTTATCAACATCAGTATCTTAACTAATGTTGGTGATTATATATTTACACTAACCTCCTTGAGCCTATCCAAACAACTTCCAAGAACATAAACAACTCACATCACCTACACTATGTCACTCTCTAATGCACTCGGACTATAAGAAGGGTATGAACATCTCTCTCTTACTCTCTCTCTTTCAATTTGTTATTCATTACCATTTTGTTTCAAAAAGTGGACTAATATCCCTAATAGGAAACAAAACATATATAATTGCATTTAGAGTTTAACACATACACATATGTGGGAGAATTACATTTGAGTTTGAGACCTCTTTGGAGTATTGGAGATATAGTGCATTGTTAGGTCATTTAGTAGTGATTGACCAAGGTTATTATAACTCAATCTCTTTCACCTGATCCCAAAACATTCGATATCAGTTTAGTTTTGTGTGAAATAAACTATGGTTTTGTTATTTTAAGTATAACACATGACATTCAATATTTTAAAGCTCAAAAATAACCCTAATTTAAATAGATGCAAGAAGTAGAATGTTCACAATTAAATGGAGATAAGTTTGAAGACAACTAACCTAAATCACTTGCACTAGCATCCAATTTTACTAGTCATGTTTTAGAATATTCTTTGATTTGTTACATTCAAAATTGTAAATTTTGTCTTCTATTGTTATTAATTAATTACAATCAACTTAAACAAGTCCAAAATCAATAGATTTGAACAAATTACAACACTATATACTTATAGTATATCTTCCTAAAATTAGTTTCTAATTCTAAGTATGCAAAGTCATCTCTCATACTAATTTACACTACTAGACAATCTGAACAACTAACACAAATCTATACATGAGCTAAATGTATCTAAGCTTAGTTTTTTTTCTAGAAACAACAATTTTCCTCATTTAAAAAATTATCAAAATATAATTATTGACTATTGTAAATCATTAGTATTCTGATATTCTCTATTTTTACACCTATATACTCACATCAAACATTTATTTGTTTTATTAAAGTAAGGGTAAACACTTACCAATGTAATGGGGCATAAAATTTTATTTAAAATTCACTCAATTTTTATTACATTATTTTACATACATTATGATATTTTATTATGTTTACATACATGTTTTTTATGGATTTGTCAAGGATTCTAAGCATTTTTGCTATAGTATGTGATGACACAAGATGCATTCAACTCTTTATTTTGATATGGGTGATTTGTAGGAATAGGTTTTCCTCACCTCAACATGGGGGAATATATGTACTAAAGTTTTCTAATTGAGTGAAATTGAGAAAAATATTTTCAAGATTGAATAAATTAAGAGAATTGAATGAAATGGATAGAAATAAAGGTGTAAAATATGGATAGATAGATTGTTACTAATTCTTTAAAAAAAATGATTTATATATTTATTATAACTTACTCTAAAATTTATATTTGATATAAGAGCATAAAAAGGTGTTATTCACCAATTATGATATCATGATTTTAATAGAAACAATTGTATTCTTATGATGTTCCTTTTACAAAAATTATTCAAAATTACTATATTCACATTAATTGGATATGACATTGATTATTTTTTGGAAAATATTAATTATTTTAAGCTACAATAGAGTTTTTCAAGGATCACAATGTGATTAGAATCATTTATAAGTTTAATCCTTATTTCACTAGGTATGTCAAGGTACATGTTTCATTTGTTTACTATTTTTTTTTTTTATGCACACCTGCATTCACATCTCATAGACACTTATAATTAAGGTCATTATGTAGACCCTTAATTTTTTTACAAGGATTATTATTATAATTTTTTTAGTGTAATTTTATGCATATGGTGTATTAGTTTAGTTTATTTTCTTATTTGATTTTTTGTGTATTTGATCTCTCCCTTTCTTCTCTATGTTGCCTCATTTCTATTCTTTATTTTATTTTATCTCTTCTATGTTTTATGATCTTGAAGATTACTTAATCTCTCCTCTATCTTATTCTTCCTTCAATTTTATATTACTTGTTTAGTGTTTTCATGAATCTATCTCATATATATTTGATGATCTAGTTTATCCATTATCATTTTTTTTAGTGATAAACATCCTAACTATTATATGAACCTAGAAATTGATAGGTATGAAATCCGTATCAAGATATCTTATAATCTATAAACTAATAAGTATGAACAACTTGTCATAATGTCTGGGAACCTAACAACCATTATGTATCAATGACTTTTCATATTATTTGGGAAAAAATAATTGCTATGTTTTAGTAACTTTTCATATTGTATAGAAACCTAGAGACCATTAGGTATTCACCAATTGTCATAATCTTTTGAACTTAGTGAACAATAGGTATTATTTATTTGGCATATTCTTGGCAACCTAATGACCACTAAGTATCTTCAAATTGGCATATTATTAGGAAAGTAATGATTTTTAGGTATCAATGGATTTAAATATTTTGTGAACCTAGAAACCAATAGGTATCAATAATTGGCATATTATTTGGAACCTCATTATAACTAAATTATTTAAATTAGCATATTAAAGGGAACCTAATAATCTCTAGGTAGCAATATCTTGTCCTTCTTACAAACTTAGCAACCTCCAAGTATCTATTTGTGAGACCATATGGTATCTTCAAGATAGATCTATATGAATATTTTGGATTATTCCCCTATATAAAGCTATTAAATTAATTATTTAATAGCTTCTTGAGGACATTAAAAATTGTGAGATTATATTATTTTATGGTGCCTTTTTTTTTTAACTAAACAGGGTAAAAATTTATTCAAAAATGGGAAAAGCAAGACCATTACACAGCCTTATCCTGCTCAACCAGAAGAGTCAACTTCTGGGAGCATTGCAGAGGCAGTAAATTATAATCCAGAATCTTCCATTGGGGTCCCTGTTCAGAAGCCCACTTGGCCAAACAGTCGGCAACCTCATTCCATTCGCGGGGAATATGCTTGAAAGTGACGGAATCCAACAGTGAACTTAACTGAAGAACCTGTTGCACAACCTCAGCCAATCTCCAGTCGGCATTAACAAAATTACGATTACTGATCAGATCAATCACGACCTGGGAATCTGACTCACAGATAATGTTTTGCCAGCCCAGATGACAGCCATGTTTCAGCCCCTGAAGGACGGCCAACGCCTCCATATAGTTATTAGAGTACCATCCTTTGTATACATAAAAAGCAAATAGAAGATTTCCAGAACTATCGCGCCCAGTGCCTCCAATTCCCGCATCCCCTGGGTTCCCACGCGAGGAGCCATCAGTGTTAATCTTCAGGAAGCCAGGCGAGGGGAGAGTCCAACGCCCAAGTCTGTTGACAGGTATGTGGCAGTGCCTATCTCTCATCCATGGATTCCTAAGAGAGGCAGAGGGAGTCACGACCCACGGCTTGCCAACAATGTTGAGCAGAATATTCTGCTCTTTCGTTCCCAGCCCAATCACACTCAGCCCTTTGGCAGCGAGAGTCTCCTGCAAAGTCAAATGCACAAGCTCCCATATGGCGTCGACCTACCTCTGCTCCGCACAAAAGACGCACCTGTTCCTTTCCTTCCAAACATTCCACAGGATAAAAACCGGGCCAGCAAACCAAGCCGCCTGGAGGGTCGACGCTTTAGCAGGGGGAGGATTAAGGCGCTCCCAGAAGTCAACTAAGGAAGAGGCGTTCCAGCAAGGACTGCGCCAAGCTTGCCACCATCTATGCCATAACTGTTTGACAAAATTACACTAAAAAAATAGGTGTGCCCCTGTTTCCACCTCATCACAGCAGAGCTCACATCTGGAAGGCCCTTGAAAGCCACGCTTGCACAGATTGTCCCAAGTGAGGCATCTATTGTACACAAGCATCCATAAAAAGAAATTACATTTAGGCCAGGTAACAGAATTCCAAATTTTCTTCCCCCAGCTGAAATTCACCTCACCATGAGCTAGCTTCATCAAAGTCTGATATCCCTTCGAGACGGAATAGTTTCCAGAAGACCCGCCTCCCCAAGCAAGCAAATCCTGGCCCTGAAGAGAGTTACAGTTCCTAGCATCAAGAAGCTGAGCAAGCTCCGTCCTGCTCTCCATGGATCCGCCAGGGGGCCAATCTAAAGAATTTTTCCATTTGAAGAAAGTCGCTAGACCCACTCTGTACTCCTCCTTGTAGTGCGCCACATTGTTCCAGCCAGCCTCCTGGAAAGCCACACATAATTCCTGTAAATGTGGGTGAGAGGACGAGAGCGGGGGCGCGCCATCCCACGAGTCCTCCCAAAAGAGAGCTTGCTCTCTCATCTTACAAATCCAAAAGAGGCTGTGTTTAATAAGCTGAGCTCCCAGTTTGAGGGTACTCCAGATCATGGAGCCACTCCTCTCAAGGGGCATCCGAGCAATGACAGAGGGATCCACCCCCGGGTAATACTTAAAAGTCAGGATCTGAGCCCACATCTGAGCCTGATTAGAGCACCATCTCTAATATAATTTGGCATCCAGCGCCTGGCTAGCCAAGATGGTAGACCTCAATCCAAGCCCCCCATCTTTCTTGGGCCTGCACATCGTATCCCACTTGACCAAGCTCCATTTGGTGCACCGAAGATTACCACTCCAGAGGAATTGGCAGGATAGGGCATCAAATTCTTTGAGAAAATAGATAGGAGTAGCCAACACCATACAGCGGTACACAGGAAGAGCTTGGATCACTGATTGCAGCAGAGTAACTCTCCCAGCAGTGGATAACCATCTGTGCGTCCAGTGATTCTCTTTCTGTCTCAGCTTATCTAAAACATTATGCCAGAAGAGGCGTGGCTACCTGCCAACCACTATAGGAATGCCCAGATAAACAACCGGGAGAACTTGAATTTGAAATCTCATAATGGCCGCAATCCACCTCTGTATCGGGCCAGGAGTGTTGAAAAAATAGACGGAGGACTTATGGTCATTGATTTTCTGCCCCGTAGCCTCTAGATACATGTCAAGGGTGTCCCTGAAAGCTTCTGCCTCGCGAATGTGAGCTTTCCCAATCAGCATAGTATCATCAACAAACTAAAGATGGGACGTGACTAAGGCATTCCCCCACTGCCAACCCTGCACAATGTTCTGAGAGACCTGGAATTTCATCAGCCGGCCCAATCCCTCCGCCAAGATGATAAAAAGATAAGGTGATATCGGGTCTCCTTGCCTCAGGCCTCTTGCTGCCCCAAAAAGTTCAGTTGGCTGCCCATTGATGAGAACCGAATAGGAGGGCGTGGTAACACAACTCAGGACCCATTGGATCCAAGCAGGGCTGAACCCAAAGGCCTGCATGATACTTTTCAGAAATCTCCAGCTGGCTCTATTGTAAGCCTTAGCTAAGTCAAGCTTGATAACCATGGCCCTCTCCTGAGAAGAACTCATAGAGTGAATGGCCTCAGAAGCAATAACAACCTCATCCAGGATCTGCTTACCAGCAACAAATCCACCTTGCTCCTCAGATATAATCAGCGAGAGACAGCTTTTAAGCCTCTCCGCTAAGAGTTTCGTAATAATTTTGTAAATCACATTGCAGAGCGCAATCGGTCTGAATTGATCCAGCTGGTCCGCCTGTTCTTTCTTTGGTATCAGGACAAGGAAGGTAGCATTCAAGGCCCTCAACATTACCTTGTTTATAAAGGATTCCTGTATAACATCAAAGAGATCATGCTTGATGACATCCCAGAAGTCCTGATAGAACTCCACTGGGAAGCCATCTGGCCCAGGGGCTTTACCACGTTTCATACTGAAGACCACCCCCTCAACCTCAGTCCGCTCAATAGCCCTCATCAGAAATGCATTCATCTCTTGCGTCACCACAGAAGGGATGCAGGACAACACATTATATTCAGCTATCTCAGAGGGGTGCCGCTCTACAGAAAATAGCCTAGAAAAGTGGGTAACTGCTGCTTGAGAAATGTCCTGCAAAGAGCTCAACTGAGAGCCATCTAGGGTCACCAAGTGGGTTAAATAACTAGTATTACGCCTAGCCTGGGTAGACTTGTGGAAGAAGGCAGTGTTCCTATCACCTTCTTGGAGCCATTCCAGCCTCGCCTTCTGCTTCCAGAAGATCTCCTCACGGAGTTCCCACTCAGTAAGGTCTTTCACCGCTTGGGATTCAGCCTCATGAAGCTCCTCCGAGAGCCCGCTGTCTCTAATTTGCCTAGTAATCACATTCAGCTGGTCCTGAGCCTTCTTCCTCATATTATGAAGATTCCCGAAGCTGTGGATGTTCCAATACTTAAGCCTCCCTTTGACGTACTGGAGTTTTTTTGCAAAGGAGAACATGGCTGTACCAAAGTTGGGTCCTCCATGGCACCACCACTGACCCATAAGCTCATGCAGGGAAGGCTCACAAAGCCACATTAACTGAAACTTAAAGGGAGGCTTCCTTGGGGCCAAAATCTGGTTAGTGGACAACTTAATCGGCCAATGGTCCGATCCACCCCAGTCCAGAATATCCGAGGTGATGGATGAGGAACCATAGTGCCAGTAGCAAGAAACCAAAAATCTGTCCAGGCGCTCCGAAATACCTTCCTCTCCACTCCTTCTGTTACTCTAGGTAAATGTGCCATTGAGAGGTTTAACATCTGAGAGGCGTAGAAGGTCAATATTTTGCTGAAATAGTTTCGATGAAGGCCCCAGCTGAGCCAGACCGCCTCTCTTTTCCCCCAGGTTTAGGACAGCATTAAAGTCTCCTGCCACTATCCATGGCAAGTAGGGGTGGCAGCTTCTGACAAACCGCACATGATCCCATAATTTTTGCTGTCCAGGAAGGTCCATAGGGGCATAAACATTAGTAAGAAGTATAGTTTCCCCCAAATCCTTCGAGATGGCTATCATTGTGAGAGCAGAATTGCTGGCCAACTAGCCAAGCGGGGTTATGCAATCCGGGTTCCAACACACTGCCAGCCCATCGAAAGACCCAGCTGCCCCCACGCACTGGCTGTGATTGAAGAAACAGCGCTTCTGCATAGAAGATAACCATAAATCAACAGAAAATTTCATCTCCTGAATACACAAGATGTCAGGAGAATTAGCATGAACCAGTTTAACAATAGCTCTTTGACGGGGAGAGCTACTCAGACCCCTCATATTCCAGGAGAGAACAATCATTGGGAAACTTGAGTGAAGTGCTCGTTTAGGGGCTTAACATGCCCTGCCTCCACTAAAAGATCACCTGCAATTTTTAGTTTCTCCTGGTCTTTCCTTTGCCCCACACGTGGGGGATTGGGGCCAGTAGGCTTCTTAAAAGGTCGTGGCATAATGCCCAGACTAGAGGAGGAACCTTTAAACGTTCTAGACGCCTCCACCTCCTTTGCCAGGTCGGCCCAGCAAACTTCTGAATCCCCTTTGGGCAGTAGAATAGAATTGGGCGCATCCTGCATTTCCTTGTCAGTCCCCTATGTCAGCCTCATGACTAAGGTGGAAATTTCCTCCTCAGGGGCAGATGGTTCCATTGTCCCTTCATCCTCCATCTGTAGTGGCTCCGGAATACCGTCTTCTATATTCATGCTGTCTAGCACTTCAAATCTGTTAAAATCAACTTCATTTTGTCTGTCAAAATTTGCCCTTTTCCTACCACGAGACTTCCCCCTGCGCCTGACTATGGTAAATCCATCTTTGTCAGGACCTTTGGAGCCAATACTGCCCAGTTCAGCACCTTCAGTTTGGAGCTGGTTTTTGCCTTTATTCAAACCCCCTGATTGTATATGGGCTGCCCCAAACTGTTTCAGCTGTCTGGCACCTCTATCCCAATTGGGCCCCCGAGACCCAGCTGCTTCACCTTGAATATCACTCTCTTTGACCGCCTACGGGCATTGTTTGTGCAAATGGCCATACACATGGCAAATACGACAATGAAATGGAATGGCTTCATAGTCGATTTGTTGGATCCAGGATGAACTTCCCAGACAAATCTCGAGCGAATCCAGAAGGGGATTATTCAAATTAATCTCAACACAAATATGAGCGTAGGAAATTACCTTTTTATCCAGAGTTTGATGTGCAATTGCCATCGGTGCTCCAAGCAGAGTCGCTATCTAACGAAGGATATCCTCCCGCCAAAACTCCAGGGGCAGTCTTGGCAAACGAACCCAAACAGGGACACATGCTGGGAGATCTTCCGCCGAGTTGAAACCAGCGTGCCAAGGCTTAAGGAAGAGGCCATTTCTATCATAGAAGTAAGGCCCCCCTTCAAAAATCCTATTTCGGTCTGCTACAGAGGAAAAATTGACAATGAAATAACTGTTTCCTGCCAGCAGGATGTCAAAGTCTCCAGCAATTTGCCAAGTCCTCCTAATCCAAGCTTCCAATGCTGCTAAAGAAACATGGATTCCCAAGAATTTGCAAATGAGGGCATGTGTCGACAGGTATTCCACCTCTTCTTGCACAACCTCCTGAGAAAGAACCAGAACTGGTCGCTCCAGAGACCTGGGCAGACAACCATTAATTTTTTGCACCCTGGCCTTCTCCTCACTGAAAATCTTTTCTGCCTGCTGCTTGATCCCCCCAGGTAGAGGTCGTTCCCTTCTGCTGGCTTCATGCTGGCCGCCCAGCTGCAGTCTGTCGCTCCCCACCATCGCGCCTTCGAAAAAGTCTAAATCATTTTATGGTGCCTTTTGATACTACCATTATTTTCTCATTTTTCCTCTGTGTATGTTGTTTTCATATTTAAAGTATTTCAAAAATGGTATGAGATCTAAAATTATGACTCTTGGTTAAATCCACCATAACTAGAAGGATCTATTACAAATTCACTAGATGTGGAGATCATAGATCAAATTTCCCATGATATTATAGATCTGGTGAAGCTATTTTGAAAAAATTAGACCAAGGTAATGTGAAGAATGGTTCCTATTAAAATTGGGTACAAATGTCATCTATAGATAAATATGTTTCTCACACAAAGGAAAAATAATCTATAGATATTTTATAGTTAAATTTGTTTCTCACACAAAGGAAAAATAATATTTAGAGATAAATTTATTTCTCATACAAAGGGAAAACCATATATAATAATATTTTCAACTAAAATATGATTCACCTTAGAAAAATAAAAAAATGGATAAGGTAATAGTGTAATTTCACTCACATGGGTAAGCTATATAGCATGGGATAAAGGGATGAATATTTAATTAATGAGTGAAGGATTATGATTAGTAGTGGATGGAAATAAATATTCAATAAAGTAAGAATTAAAGTTGAATGAATACTTAAATAGAATTGATAAATCCAAAGCGATGATAATAAAGAATGAGGAAATGGTATTAAATACATGCATTGTATAAAGACTCTCCTAATGATGTATAAGACACTATATGGAAAATTTTCAATATTCTATATTAAATTTAGATATATAATTTATAGAAATAATTGATTGAAATTGATCCAAAAAAAATTAAAATTTTGAGAACTGTCTTGTACAGATCAAAGATATTGAATTCCAACCTTGAAAATGATAAAAGGAAACTCAAAATAATGACCAAAATCTTGTGAATGATGTGATATAAAATATAAGTACTCCTTAAAAATATTTTATATAATTGCTAATCTCCAAAAAATTAAGTTAAGAGATAAATCTCAAGTTTCTCTTGAAGAACTATGTCAACTTTTTATCATGGAATAAGACAAACTTATAAGGCTAGGAAAATTAGGAACAAGAAATAGGTCCATATCAAAATAAAATAAAAAAGAGATATTTGTAGATGTGAAAGGATGGTAAATACTTAGAGGAGATGACCCCAAAAATAATAAAATAATAAAAAAAATTATAAAATAAAGGTATCCTCCTTCAGAGGAAGAGGTTGAGGATGTGAATAATGTCTCTATTGTGGAAGAATTGGACACAAAGTTTTCCAATGCCACCAAAATAAATTTTAAGATGACAAAAATACATAAAGTTAAAATAATTATGGGATTTAAATGTAATATATGTGAGGAATCAATATAATGAGGAAGATGAGGTAATGATAACAATGCCTCTATTTTTAGCACTACATTTAATTATACTACTTTCAAAAGTGAATGAATTATTTATTTAGGTTGTAATCATCACATTTCCAATAATGATTCTCTATTATCATATTTAAGCTACTATTATGAGAATAAGGTGTTCAGAGGTGAAGATCCCTTCATAGAAATTGTTGGTAATGGATATATTACTTTGAATAATAGTGTGAAATAAGATATATATCATGTACCCAATCTTGGCATGATATTACTTTCTATTTATAATATTTATCAATAAGGGTAGATTATTTAGTTTTGGTTAGATTATTTTCAAGTTAAGGATATCCACAATAAATTTATATCTAGGGTAATAGAATCCTTTCAAAAAAAAGATAAATCTTATAACTTTAGATATTTGGTGAGAAAAAGTGTTATAACACTTTTGTGTGAAGCACTAATATTGATAAAGAGGGTAAAATATGGCATAATTGGTTAGGGAACCTGAGTTTTCAATTCTTATAGTTAATGGTAAATTAAATATGGTCCATGGTCTTCCCTCCTTCAGTTTGTGTAAGATATTGTGTGAAATATGTGTGCTAGGAAAACACATAGGGAGAAGTTTTATAAAGGAAAGGTTTGGAGATTTACACAACCAATTTATATCATAAATTCATTAATATGTTATATGAACCATCCCTTTCTATCCATTTAAAGATACACATTGGCCTTTATTTATAATAGTACTAGAATGTATTGTAAATAGCTCTTTGAATTAAAATATTTGGGTTTATAAAAATTTAAATTAAAATAAATGGTAGAAAAGAAATATGAGTATTTATTTAAATTCATTAGATTCAATATAGGGGGATAATATGAAATCATTGAGTTTAATTTTATTATCAACATGGGACTATATGAAAAATAATAGTTACTTATCCACCTCAATATAATGATGTGGCTGAAAAAAATAACAATACATGAGTTTTTCCCTTTGGAGGTGAGATATATAGGCACTCTAATTTGTAAGAGATATATATTCACTCTATTTCATCCAAGTAAAATTACCATGTGTATGCTATAATAATTTTTTTATAGGGTATATAATATTGGGGATAAA
Organism: Torreya grandis; assembly: GCA_037957365.1. Taxonomy (NCBI): domain Eukaryota; kingdom Viridiplantae; phylum Streptophyta; class Pinopsida; order Cupressales; family Taxaceae; genus Torreya; species Torreya grandis. The sequence goes on from JARHVA010002768.1 coordinate 155,297, forward strand.
TACACTATTTTATAGGGTTCCCACTAAGGATATACAAGATATCACTTCATATTAAAAATGGCACAATAAAAAGCCTAACACTACTCATTTTTTAGGATTTGGGATTCATTGATTGGGTGCACTTTATAAATGATAAAATAAATAATTTGGACCCAAATAACACAAATCTATGATGATGGGGTATTTAGAGATGTTAATAAAACACAAAAGTTATTTGATCCTTCCATATTTGATGTCATCATAATAAGATATGTTATATTCTATAAGAATTAAAATAAAATAGGATGAAAAAAATGTAAATATCAAGACTATTTCAAACCATCATCTATCCCTTACAAGCCACCTTTCTCCCAAGATAATTTCACTCCAGATATTCCTCAAATTAAAGGAGGATTTTCTATTATGTTTGTGGAAGAGAACAATAATGTGTATGAATATGAACAAAATAATAGTAGTGTGATTGGAAAAAAAATATTTAAGAAGAAATAATTATAAAATAGGTAAACAATATGACTAAATAGGCCACCACATTGAAGCCAACGAAAATAAAATAAATTATTATACTCCCTTTATGACTATAAGCAAAAAAATATATATATTTTCTCATATCAAAAGTGACAAATTATTGTGATCTACATATATGAAGAAGCTAAAGAGAATTTTGAATGGGAAGAGGCCATGAATGAAGATTAAAAATATATAATTAAGAATTCAAAATTGAGAATATTTCATCGTCATAAGGAAAGAATGTGATTGAATTTGAATGGGTCTATAATAAAATACACTTTTTAAAGAGAATTTTAGAGATATAAGGTAAACCTTGTAGAAACAAGTTTTTTCACAAAATAAGGAATAGATAAAAGTTAAAATTTTGTACCAATGGTCAAAATAGAATATGTTAGGATTGTTATCTCTTTATAATATAAATTTAGATTAGAGGTACATCAAATGGATCTAAAATTTTATTTTATTCCTTGATATCTTCATAAAGAAATATATATATGGGGAAACCTCCCTCCCAGATTTGAGAAACATGGAAATACCAAATTCATATAAAAGATAAAGTAGTACTTGTATGATTTCCAACAATATCCAAGGGATTAGTATGATAATATTTAAAAATTATTCATTAGTCAAGGATTTGACATATGTCAATCTAACCATAATGTCTACATTAATAATGAAAATAATAAAATTATACATTTGTATATATGTCAATGATTTAGTTCACATATGTCCCTCATGAAATATGATTGGACATATGAAAATTGAACTAAAAAAATTATTTGAAATAACTTATCTTGGATTAATTAAATATTTCATTGGAATTCAATTTGCATGGGAAGAGAACAACATGTTTAACCATTAACCAAAGTATGACATTGATTTTATTGTGATGTTTAATATGATACAATTTAATATTTATCCATTTGGAGTGAAGCTACTAATTGATTATTATTATCAAGAAAAAAATTTATTGTTATATAATAAATGTTTCAATAGTATTATCTATATAATCCACACCCTATCTGATATTTCCTTTGTAGATAATTTTGTCCCACATTTCCTACAATAACCAAAAGAAATTCCTTTGTAACTAGAATTTTTTTTTGAGATATATCAATGGTTAAAATCACATGGGAAGAAAATATTTAAATAAATTCATTAAAATATTATTGGGTTATATTTATTCATAATAGGTAAGTGATATTGATACACACATATATAATTAAATATACATTTTCATTTTGAGATATAAACCAATTACATGGTATTGTAATAAATAATAGGTGGCTTCTCTTTCTACTATAAAAGAAAATTATATATGAGTGGTGAGTGATACTAAATATATTTACTAGATTTTAAAATGTTTAGAATATTTTTGGTTGGTTTATCAAGAAGCAAATTCATTATTTTATGATAATCAATGTGTCATTCAAGTTTTTAAAAAAATAATTAACTCATGCCAAAACCAAATATATTTAGATGCAATATTACTTCATTAAGAAACACATCCATGATGGATTAAATGATATAAAAGACTATATAAATATGGATAAAATATTATATATTCTCATTAAACCTCTCATATAATTCAAAATTTTACAATTACAAGGCATACTTAGAATTTAAGGAGCTTTCATCAAATGAGGAACTTAGTAAATGAAATTTTATAAGTTTCCTTTATGTCAGGATTTAGTGGGTATACCAAAAAGTAAAGACATGATTAATATATGAACCTATAAACTAATAGATATGAATTAATTTTGAAAATATTTAGGAAAGTAGCACATGATAGGTATGATCAACTAGCTAAAAAATTTCAAACCTTAGTGACTACAATGTATAAATGAATTTTCATATTATGTGGGAACCTAGTGATCACTATGGATTAATGACTAGTAGTATTATATGTGACAATAACACACCCAAAGTATGTGAAAATTGTCATTATTTGAAACATATCAAATTCTATGTATAAATGAATTGGCATATTCTCTATAGAGAACACGCTATGTTTAACTTATTCTTAAAAACCTAGTGACCACTAGGTATCATTGACTTGGTGTATTATTGGGAACCTAAAAAAACATTATAAATTAATTGGTTTATTCTTGGGGAAAAAATTATTATTAGGCATCTTTAACTTGGCATATTCTTAGGAACCCAGTGACCATTGTGTATCTCCTTGTGGGGGACATATTGTATTTATAAGATAAGTCTCTATTAAGGTTTGGGAGTATTACACTCCAAAAATATATTAAATAAAGTACTTGATAGTTTATTGAGGAATTTAAAAACTATGAGATTATATTATTATATTTATCAAATTTTTATTTTGACACCACCATTATATACTTATTATCTCCTTTTTACATGTTTTTCAAATTTATAATGTTTATATTTTTTTGGCCCTTTTTCCACTTTTATTTTATTTAGATTGCATAGGAATTTTTTTCATAATATTTGTTTTTATTGGAATAGGATTACATTAAAATATTCCCCTAATTATAATTTTAGAATACTATACATACAAGGCCTCTTGGAGTAATTTAAACAAGTATCAATAGGAATCATCAAGCATTTCAAGTCTAGACATACTCTAAAAATATATATTTTTGATATTAAGGATGTACATTAAGGTTTAGTTATGTATTTTTAAAAATAAGGATTAGGTGAATGAAAAATAATTGCATTGCTCTTAGGGATAAAATGCAATTCTCTTACTCTATAAATTATATTCGCTCTATAGTAGAACTACATTAGATTTAATTTCAGCATGCAAGATATGTAGTTGCAACTCCTTGAAGGTTACTCAAGAAAAATAAAATTGTTCTTGTTCTAAATTTAATATTATAAGTGTTTTTAATGAATTTTTTAAAGAGGAAAAAAATTGTCATTCTACTAACCAATTCTATAAAATGGTTTCACAACACTATATGACATCACTCTATGGAATTAACCATAAAGTTAAATATATAAAAACTAAGTGAAGTATAAATTCAGTGATAATAGATAGTTTTGAAACTTTAATAAGTTCATATTATACATACCACTTAATACATCCTTCACATATTAACTCGTATGTATAAAATTGTTGAATCTATACATGTGTCATGTGATAGTCAAACTTTTAGGACAAAAAGACAACCAATTCTAAATTATTTTTTTAGTCTTATAATTTTAACATAAACAACTAAGTGTGTCTAATCTAAATATTTTATATATCCTTTAATTATTAAAATTTTATTATTAATTATTTTATTCATTAATATATCTAATATTAACTTATGTCCACCTAAAGTCAAACTTTTAGGACAAAAAGACAACCAATTCTAAATTATTTTTTTAGTCTTATAATTTTAACATAAAAAACTAAGTGTGTCTAATCTAAATATTTTATATATCCTTTAATTATTAAAATTTTATTATTAATTATTTTATTCATTAATATATCTAATATTAACTTTTGACCGGATGTGTCTCTAATGGTTTTAGGTCCATTTAAAACCTGTTTTTGCTACTTCATTGTAGTGTTTTTAGGCATTGCCTGTGGGCTTAAACATTCTTTATTTTGCTCTCTGTTACAGGGTTTCAGGGCCCCTTCAAAACCTGTTTTTACCTCAATCTAAAACTTATGTCCACCTTATTACATGTCTAGTCACTCTCATAGTGTAATCATTTACTTATGGTTTATAATGTTTCCATAATTAGATCCTACACTAATATATAATGCAAGGAGGAGAGCCTTATGTGCTCACCTAAGGTGTAGATTTAGGGTAAGTATGGTAAGTTTCAGTTAGTTTCATGCAATGGTGAGTAGGTTAGATATTAGTTCAAAGTCTATTCTATGCATTTGTACTACCTGTTAGTTGTACCAAGTCTTACCTTAGAGACAATTGTCTTACTAATGGTTACATTAAAATTTGGTAGAAAATTAATAATAATAATAATATAAAATAAAATAATTATGTTCGAAACTTAGATATTCATCACATGTGGATTTATTGAATAACTTCATAGTATTAAATATATTGTTCATGCTCTACAAGGCACTTTCAGCACATACAATGCAATTACTCTTAGGATAAATCTTAATTATAAATATAATATAAGGACACAACACTATATATATATATATATAGTTTATAAGTTTGTAATGTATGGTTACAACTGGACTTCTCTAAAGTGATCCCTTAACAACTATTCATTATCCATCTCCGTAGAGGCAACTTATTCCTTTATTTTTCAATTACTTCTTATATGATCTTAAGAGCATTTCCTGCCAACTATTTTAATTGTATAGTTACTTATTTGATATACCAACCTTAAAATTTAGATATTTCATGTTATTTTATGTCATCTACCATTTTTTTCCACCACTTTATTTCCAACTATCTTTTCAAGACATGCTATAAGAATTTACTCCACTGTCTTCCCTCATAATTCTCATTATGTCTTTTGGGTCAACATGTTATGACTTACCAACTTATATATATAGTTTATAAGTTTGTAATCTATGGTTACAACTGGACTTCTCTAAAGTGATCCCTTAATAGGTATTCATTATCCATCTCCGTAGAGGCAACTTGTTCCTTTATTTTTCAATTACTTATTATATGATCCTAGGAGCATTTCCTGCCATCTATTTTAATTGTATAGTTATATATTTGATATACCAACCTGAAAATTTAGACATGTCATGTTATTTTATGTCATCTACCATTTTTTTTCACCACTTTATTTCCACTATCTTTTCAAGACATGCTATAAGAATTTACTCCAGTGTCTTCCCTCATAATTCTCATTGTGTCTTTTTGGTCAACATGTTATGACTTACCTTAATCCTCCCATTTTTTTTCATTAATCACACATTTAAATGGTTTAAAATGGTTTTTACATGTATTAGTGGAATGTTTTTAGGCATGCACATAATGTAGTGGTTTTTATTGTGCATATTGATCCTCAACTATTAACAGTGATATTTATTCAAATGATGCATGCTCATACACATTTATCCTTTGAGACTTAGATATTTTTGAGGTAAAAATAACCTTAAATTAAAATAGTTATCCATACCCAAACAAAAAATTCACTTTCTTACTTGATTTCCTTGTGAAATCCATCTTCCCACGAAGCTACACCATAGGTAACAGCTTCATCTAGATTTACACTTTTCTACAAACACCTATTTTACATGACTCCCCATGAAGTGATTTTTATAATATTAGGTGTAAAGTGAATTTTTTCATGATATTTAAATAATGTTTGTATAAATATTTGTATTTATTTCTAGTTACCCCTCCCCCCACTTCATAGCTCAAAACCTTCCACCAAGAGGCACAACAACTCAAAGCATTCAACTCTATCCTTGGAATTTCTTAGGTTTAAATTCCCCTTAACACTATCAGGACAATTAATTTTTCAGGATCACATGAGCTCATTCCTAAGGTTCTTTAGGCCTTCTCTTTCCACTTACATCTCTTGATTTATCTTGTTATAACCTTCCTCTCCACATCCTTCTAGAAGGGTGTTTATAGATAAGCAATTCCTATGTACCTTATGAACTTTTGATGGAAAAAACTTTAATATCGTTACACCATCATGGTTTATAATTGGGTTACCCTCAATAGGTCAGTGTAGTTCCCTGTATGGCCTTAAAATATAGGTGGGGGAGGCTACATGACTTGTAGGAATCTAGTCTCTGCTTCAAACTTCATACTATCTCCTAGTAGGTCTAACTAAAAACTACCAAGAATGGTAATATGGTGATCTATAGTATACTCTCCTTTAATTACCATATTCTATGTGCATAAATCCATTATGCATCTTCTTGGCCTGAGACATTACCAATTTTCATCAGTGCAAAGTTATAGTCACCATTCTTCAACTACTTACTCTTCTAATTTAGGTTGTATTCATGCATGGATATTCATTGAGATCCTCATGAATTCTCCAAGGATTATCAACCTCTACCTATCTATGTGTGATGGAGGCCCATTAATTCATGCATATTCATCTTCATTTTTAATTCATTTTCAAGCAATGGTCTCCTTAACCTTGCTTCTATTGCTTATAGGATCTTGATTTTCTTATTAACTCCAAAATAGATAGGATTTAAACATTTATAGCCTCCTTGATTAAATATCCCAAATGAAAAAATATGTGTGGGACTTCTAGCTCTTTAGCTTTGGGTTATCTTTTTTGTAGTCTCAAAGCATGGCCTTTCAACTTCTTTCTCTACTCCACCCTTTGAGCCTCTTCATTTCTCCTCACAACTATTACCTCTTAAATCCTCTTATTATCTCCTTAGTATATAAATCTATCAACATTATCCCTTATTATCATAACCACTTCTTAGAATAACTTATTCTATTAGCTTTTATTATGGATCAAGTGTTCATATTTATATAAAAATAGTAAGTCACTAGCTAATCCAATTTTTTTTGACAACTATCCATCCTCAAAGTATGTCACCTATTTCCATCATTTCACACCTAGTGTAGATTATATGCATCATATCTTGGGTTTTAAAATCATAATAAGTAACATACCTTAATCATTCCCTGGTCCCATCCATGCATGCCCTTCCCTTGCTAAGTCACATCTCACACTACTTAGCTCTGACAATAATTAATTTGGATTGTGCCTTAGATCTACCATCCTTTCCTATAATTTGGTCCCATCATTTCTAGTTTTCAATTCATCTATCTCATTTACTATCTACTTGTCATTTTTTATCTTGAGGCTCAACATCTATCACTTCTTATTTAACCTTTGGCTTGCCCAACACACTAACTTATTCTATATACTATCCGTCATGTGCATTTCATTCCTATTTTTAGCTTCTTGTACTCACTTCTTCTTATTTCTTATTAATAATGCCTTTACATAGATTCCATTTTTGAACTTTCTAGGGCACCAACTATTCCAAACTAAAATCTATTCTTAGTCCTTGAGTGTAATGTTTTGCTTTATCTTGGTGCCCTCTACTCATTTTGTCTTATTTTTTGTTTTAAAAAAATCACCTTTTCACATTTTTAAGTGCTTCCCAACATCACCATAGGTAATTAAACATCTATAAGTTTTAAATTTAAAAAAAAAAACAAAAAAAAACTATCACTTAACTTGTTTGAATGGATATTAAGAAGTGATCACATCTTATTACCTTTTCACATAATTAACATGCATAGGCCCTATAAAAATAAATTAATCAAAGGAAATGGTTTAGATAGCCCTATTACAACTTATCATAAAAAATGACTTATTACATGGTCATCCTAAAATGGTAACTAATGAAATGTGCTTATGGCATATCAATAATACTAGGATATAATTGACAACATGATAGTCCCTAAAATTTTCTATTATACTCATTCTTTGGGCACATGGTAGTCACTTCTTTAGAAGAAAAGGGAAAATTGACATACTAACTAAGTATAGATTTATCCCTTTAGTAGTACTAGGTTCATGTGAGACCTAAACCTTTATTTAAACTGAATATTTACCCATCCTTTAATTCCTTAGAGTTCCTTTTTTAGTGTGTGAAACTCTCATGATATTCATATAGACTACCTTCAAACTAAGACCTAATATGACTCATGAATACTAAATACTTGGAACCTTATTCATTATCTAGGAATGGAAGTGTGATTGGTTATCTATTTTATAGGATAAGGTGATCATGGTGTATAATCTTTCTTATTCTATCTCAAATAGGGGGGTAAATTTACTACCCTAGATCATCACCCAACAAACTCATATGTTTCTTGTACCCTTCAGTCACAAATTATGCTCAAAGTATTCAAGTAGATGTTTGCATCTTGCCAACCTAGGGTGTCTCCTTCTAATTGACTTGTATGATCATGGACTTACATGGTGATTTTGTGGATAATATTTTTCTCAATTATGGCCTTAACATACTCAATGTATATGACACCTTGTTCTTTTGTCAATAAAATCACCATGTGATCACTTCAATTCTCCAAGCTCATATAATTTTGTTTGAAGGGTAGATACACATTATTGGTGTAACTCCATGGAATTCCTATCAACATGAGGTAGTTATCTTACTCAATAATCTCATTCACCTCAAATTAAATGTTGAAAATGACATCCATGATCTTAATGTTAGCATCATGAAGAACTATTGTGAACTAAGCTTTATTATTGTTGGCCATAGCCAAGGAATAAGGTGATGGATTTAATATGAGACTTACCATTTTTAACCATGCATCTCCCATAATCACATTTAATTTGGCACCAGTCTCTATCAAGATGTCATAAACTAAGTATCCATTGATCTTAAAATCTACAAGAAATATTGATTGAACCTTGAACCTTGGGAAATTGTCATCTCATTCCCACATGTTAGGCCTAGAATCAAGACTTATACCATTTGTGTGATATTAAAGTCTATAAAAGGGTTATTCAATATACATATCACCCTATTATCTTTAAGGAGAGCTATCATATTGGAAATATCACTAACTTTATCCTTTTGTTCCCAAAGTTCTAAATAATCTTTCTTTAATTATTGGGTCAGATGAAGTTATTATTATAGGTGCTTGATCACATGAATGGACCTGATAAACATTCTTTTTCTATCATGATACATCTTGGGGATTTTTAAGGGAAATCATCAAGCATACTATTTTAGTTTCAAGTTTCACAAGCTTGTTCCTTAGCTTGGCCTTTTTAGTGGGAGTCATTTCCCTTAGAGCATTTATGTTATTGCTTGCTAGAACCAAGACCTTAGCTCAAACATTCTTATTCATATTTTTATTATACACTCTTAAATTATGTGCACATTAGAACATCCCAACCCCTATCTAAATATTTCCATTCTACGTAATTATTACATATAGGTATAGGTAATCCTCAACCTTTTAGATGCCCTAATAATACATAAAAGTAGAATACTAGGGATAATATTGTTGAAGGAGGTCCAATGGGACACAATTATTAAAGGAACATTATGGGAATCTAACCCCATCATGTACATTAATTTAATCTTTATTTATATTTTTCTTATTTGGATAACCATACCCAATATTATCTATTCCATATCTCGATGATCCTATAATAACTTGTTATGCAACTCACTCTCATGCCTCATGAAATTCATCAATCAACCAAAAGTCATTCATATTTGGGTAAAAGTGTTAAATATATTACAATATAGAGACACTTTGGTCTCTATTAATTTTAGAAAAGGATGTAAGTACCAGGTATCATGGCCATCATGATAGAATTCACATGATATTTTGAAGGTGCACACATTACACCTAGGGTATTTATTCTCATTATGCCATTCTATATTACAATCATTGTATAATAAACCAAGTCATGTGTTATGTGCTTGGTTAGCTAAAATATATTGCATCGATTTTTTCATCATTGAACATTTTAATTTCACTACTAAGATAAATCATGTATCCTCCATACCAAGAAACTCAACTTGTATTACATGGAGAGTGCGCATTAGATTTTCAAATTCAAACCCCACCCAAAACCATTGGGCATGATGTAAAAGGTATAAAACATATGAGATTTCAAACACCAAGGTATTAAACATGTCATCATATGTGTGAAAACTCTCACTAGGTTATTTCTTATTCTCCTAATAATGGAACTAAAAATATTGCATGTCTACTTGGTTCAGAGTATAATAGTTCACCCACACTACATAGAACTTACATAATCAAATCCTATTCTAAGAAACACTCACTTTAAGTTTAGAGAGAGGGGAATCACATTAGGTTAGGGTTAAATGAATATAACAATGAGGGAGTTGGATATTGGTTTAAAGGTTGTTATACACATTTATGTTGCTTGCTAATTATATCGAGTCTTAGCTTAGAGAATCTTTTCTTGATAATGGTTATGTTAAAACTAAGTATAACATGGACAATAATAATACTAATCTATAAATAAATAATACTATTCTAGACTAAAATAATCATCACATGAATCACCATGTGGATTTATTGAATATCTTTATAGTATTTCATAAATTGTTCATGCTCTACAAAGTTTTTTTGACACATAAAATGCAATTTCTATGAGGCTCAATACTAACTCAAAACATAATCTAATAAGAGGAAATTCTATCTATACATTATGATATTATACAATGTTTGGTTATAACTAACCTTCTATAATGTGATCCCTTAATAGCTGGTTGTTATATAACTCCTTAGAGGCAACTCATTCCTTGATTTTTGGCTACTTATTATAGTATTCTAAGAGCCTTTCCCATTAAATTATGAAATTATATAGTTATTTCACTTATATACCTTCATAATATTTTAAATTCATTATGTTGCTTGATGTCATCTACCATTATCTTCCACAATTTGTTTTTTAATTATATTATTAGTATCTTCTGTTAGACTTTATTCCACCATCTTCCCTCACAATTCCTGATGTGGTTCTTTGGTCAACATGTTAATAGTTACATTGATATTCCGATTTTGTAATTAATTATACATCATCACTATTTTATATAGTGTAAATTTATCTATTTTGTGATTTATTTAAGGTGCACATGTATGGTGCTAGTTTGGATTGTGTGTGCCACTCCTCAACTATTAGTGTTGATCTTAATTCACCTAATTCACACTCATTTATGTTGATCCTTTTGGCCTTAGTCAATTTATTTCAATAGACATATCCATTCCATACCTATATCCCTATAATTATATGAGGATGAGGAGGAACTAATGATATTCTCCTGACTATATATCTATGCATATAACCGTACCTTGCCATTGAGCCAATAATACCAAGGATGGGAGTAGAGTTTAATGAGTATATATAGTGTCTGTTTCATTGATATGTTTCACCTATATATATATATATATATATATATATATATATATATAGTATTTGGACATATTCAACCCTAGAGATCATATTTGGGTGCTTGTAGATTTATAGGGGTATATAGGGTCATTTTCATATAGATATTAAATAGATTAGATCATACCATATTTATAGGGGTAGGGGTGGCCAAGGGTAGTCTATATGGGTTTCCTCTACTATATATTATGGATTTGGATTAAAATTCCAATGAAAAACATATTATGCCATATTATATATAGCTGGGAGAGTGACTAAACTACTATATACATCTATCTCTCTCTCCCCTTATATTTCCATATGGGTTCAAACATCCATTTGAATTAATGCATTTTAATCCAATACAATATGCATTTATATTTGGAATTAAAGAGACTATGTTATGTATCTATAGTTGGGTTAGGGGACAAGCGTGCATAGTATGTATATATGATATAATAGTAGGATGGGAAGGAGGGAATACCCTCACCCTCATCTTGTATATGTGTGTGTCTATATATATATATATATATATATATATATATATATATATATATATATATAGTAGTGGTAGGGAGGGGAGGGGGAGGAAATCCCCACATATAATGGACCAAAATATATAATAGATAAGAGTACCAATTATAATTTATTGGGAGATTAGTTATATAATATGGTTAGCATTAAGTTCTTAAATTTTCAAGATATAGAGATGGGTTTATGTCTAGTTAATCCAAACCCCTACACCAACATCACATTATTCAACTGGTTAAATTACTATTATACCTCAACTAGTGATGGGTTAGTTATCATTTAAAACCTAGACCTCCTAGACTAGCTATGATAGGTCTACATTGGGTTGACTAGATAATAGTGTAATGAGCACTCAGTTAGGTTATTATATAAGAGATTGGGACATGTTTGTGCTTAAGAGATGAGATATATGGGTTAGTGATCAGTTAGAATTAGACCCTATATATATTTATAGTGATTAAACTAGGGTAGAGAGGTGGTAATCATGGAAATGAGAATGATGGAGCTGATCAGATTCCCTATCTATATATGAGGTACCCTCACCTACCAATATATCTATTTAGGTGGCTTGCCACCTAGAGTTTTTATAACCACCCCTAAATAGATATATAGGATTTACTAACTAGAGGAGAAGAACACTCTTTCCACTTGATCCAAAATTTACCTATATATTTGGTGAGCCCCACTCCCTCTATGTATGGGATGTAGGTGTAGTATATAGTTTGACTAGCTACCCTTGAACTCTATTTGGGGAGGAAATCTAGTAGCCTATAATGGATAACCAATTTTATGTGGGAAAAAGTTTTTATATTGATTAGGTTTGTTTGATCAATTAATACACATGGAATAAACTCTAGTGACATCTACATATACATGGGATCCCCCAACTTATTACTATTAAATATTGATTATATTGAAATCTATACCAAAGAAAGGAGTGGAGTTATTCTTAGGGTAAGAGAGTATGTGGTGATTATTGAAGGTAAAGATTATGATAAGATCAATATTCCATCATTTCAAAGTTAGGGGGATCCTTAAATAAGTGTATATCCACCTGAGCTAGCTTGGGATGATTAGTATATGTTATTAGTTAGGTAGGGAGACAATGAACTACCTAGGATTTGAATCTTTCATCTAACACTGTAGTAAAGTGAATGTGCATATTCAATTCAATATTCATATTTTCTATCTAAGGGGTGGAGGGGGGAGGAGGAGATGAATCTAGGATATATAAGATAAGGAACAAAGGATGGGCTATAAATTCAAGTTGAAGACCAAGACATCGAGGGGTGATGCCATTTTAAGAGTGAAGTGGCCATCCCTTCCTATAATTTAATGTACTAGCCTATCAATATAGATAAAACACTCTATAGAGAGTATATACTATATAAATCATGCTCCCCCTATATATATGTATGTATGTAAGTTTATATATATATATATATATATATATATATATATATATGTAATCTACACATACACACACACACACATATATATACATGTATATATGTATATATATACATACATATATATATATATATATATATATATACATACATACATACATACATATACATACATATATATATATATATATATATATATATATATATATATATATATATAGGGGTACCCATATATGGATAGGGATATTTAATAGACCCTATCTATATAAGGGAACCATCACCGTGTGTGTGTGTGTGTGTGTGTGTGTGTGTGTGTGTGTGTGTACACACACACACACACATGGTGATGGTTCCTTTTTATAGATAGGGTCTATTAAAGATCCCTATCCATATATGGGTACCCCTATATCTATATTGTAACATGGTAGATCTAATTGTTGTTTTATATTATACATTTAGTGATCTCTATTGTGTATCTCTTTAGATTATTTTGCATAGTTAGTTTGAAATTATGCATAATTTTTTTATTATATTTTTTAGCATTAAATTTAGGAATAGATCTAGAAATTTTAAAAATATAAATTGAAAAAAATACTAATGTATGGTTCACATTGATGTAATTTATCTAAGGTAAGATGATACAAACCATAAAATAATGTTAGGAGGTTTGGCAGTAGTTTTGGAAATGTATTTAGAAAATGTTTTATCAAATCTCTCTAAATCATTAAATTTTATGCTAAAAACTATTATTATTTTTAATAAAAATCAAGTTTTTATTAATCAAAACAAGATTAAAAATATATTTTGAAATATAAAATACTATAGATATAAAACACTCGACCAATAAAGGGTCTTGTTAATCTAGAGAGATGTAAAGAGACATTAAAAGAGTTTGATCCACTTGATCAAAATTATCTTATACAAGAAGAAAGATGACATAATTCAATACCTTATTTTTCATTTTTTTTTTGCTTATGAATTCATATTTATGTGGATATGGTTTCAACTAATGTGATAAAAAATTTTAAGTATTTTCAAGATTTGATTTAACAAAAGGAAATGTTGGATAGATCTGACAACTTGCTTGCTCATGAAACATTGGATTATTAATTTAGAGTTCCCATATATATTAATGCTTGTGAGTTTTAATTTGAAAACTAAAGTAAGTACATACTTTCAACCAATATATTCAACAACTTTGTTTTAATATTTCCTAGTAATCAAGATAAAATATAAAATAACAAGTTGAGGTCTAGACCAAATCACACCACCAATAATGGACATACTAGGGTTGGACATCAAGGCTTCATAAAAAAAATTAGGGTAGCTAAAGTGTATGTCTAGGGTATGGTAGTGGCTTAAATAGTTGTTGATAAACCTATCAAGGCTCCATTTTTTAAGAAAATGAAATGCAGTTGTAGACATCACATTTATGCATTACTTTTTCTTGAAACAAGATTTTGCATTTTCCACCATAGCATGTTGAATCCTAAAAATCAAGGTGTCCTTCAAAATGGTAGTAACTTTAAATATTATTTTATTTATATCAATCCAAATAAAAATCATAAAAAAATATAAGGAAGACCATAAAAATTTGATGAGGGGATTGCCTTTGAGATATCTATTGTAACAAGAGTTCCTATATTGAGTGTAAGAGTCTAAGCTGAGATAGTTTCTGAAGTGAACCCAAAAGTAGAGAGAAATATTAGTCCAAATAAAGGTTGTTTCCTCACAATAAAAAATAATGTGAGATATAGTTTCATAGGACTTTAATCACTTGATGTAAATATGGGGACCCAAGATACCTCTCTCATTGAGGTTTTCACCAATGAGAATATTGATTTTCCTAATGTGACACTAGAATAATTTAATTTTAGGGGTTATATTAAAGGATTAAATATTATTAAGGAAGTGATTAGGAAATTTCCTTTGGATATTTAGAGGAGAATTCAACATGGTAGAGGATAAAGAAGACAAAATTGGAGGTGGTTACAATGCACGGAAAGGTAGTGAGATCTTTTTCTGGTCTAAGTTCAAAAGAATTCATAGAATTGATGATCCTCTCTTGAAAGGTAAGAGCCTTAGTAGAGGAATTTGTTATACTTGGTGCAATAATCAGAGTAGTAATATAAGATAGTACTCAAGGTTCAATAATTTCTATATAAGCATGGAGTCATTGGTAGTTTATATGACCATGAATGGTAATGTGGTGATTGTGTTACCCTTTACTATGTCTGACCACCACCCTATTGAAATGACATTCTCATTGGTTAGAGAGGAGGAGAAATATTCATTAGAGTTTAAAGGTATGTATAAATTTAATGTCTCACATTTGATAGATAGGGTATGTTTGGAGGGTCTATAAGCTTCTTAGAATATTGGTAAATCTATTTATAAAGCCAACTCCAAAATTGACCATTGAAATTTTAGTATGTAGATTACCAAAAACTTTGTAAGGAGATATGGATAGATCAAATCTATAAAGCACATAAAGATTTCAAGGGATAATCAAGAGAAGCTCATCTGAGTGGAAGCTTGGATTCAACTTGACTTGACCAACGGGGCTCTTATTGAAGAGCTTAACCTACTAAAACACCAAGCTAACTAGACATAATTATATATCACTATAGGGGGACATGTCTGGTCTAGGCTAACTTGGCTTAATATCAGAGCTAGAGGGTCAAAAAAATTCTTCAAATTTTTGAAAATTAACCATACTAAAAGCAAAATTAAATAAATCAAAGTCAATAGAAAAACTGTATAATATGTTGCTAATATAAAAGGTTCCTTTTTTGAGTTTTATTCTATCCTTTTTTGTTCTAATGGATCTAGTGAATGTATTAAATAGACAAAGCCTTGTGTGAGGCATGCATCCTTAAGAAGGTTGCATAGACTCAAGCCTCTTTTTTGGAGGCTATCATCTCACTCAAAGTCATAAGTGCTATTGATTTATTAAAATATGATAAGGCAAATGGGTTTGATGGATTCCCCATAGAATTTTACAAAGTTAATAAGGAATGGATTGCTAATGATTATTTGGATATATTCAATTAGGCCATTGCATCCAACACACTTGGATTGGACATTAATAGATGGGTTATCAAGCTTATTCCAAAGGATGGTAACCTATCATCAGTTAATAATTAGAGACCAATTACCCTTCTTAATGTCTCCTACAAGATTCTGATAAAAATCCTTATAAGGAGACTATCTTCTCTTGTTCCCTCTATCATATCAGAGACTCAAACTAGCTTTGTTAAAGGGAGATACAATTTTGATAATCTAATTAAAATATGGGAAGGTATGTACTAAGTAAGATATTTGAACCAATATTTTGGTATGATATTGCTTGATTTTTAAAAAGCCTATGATAGAATTGAGTGGCCCTTCATGGAGAGAATATTATGTGCCTTTAGGTTTTAGGTTAGATTCTATATAATGGTAAATGTAATTTTAAGGGATGATTTAGCTACCATTTAAGTCAATGGTGAACTGACAGACTCCCTTATGCTTCAACGATCCATAAAGAAAAGATGTCCACTTTCCCTATCACTCTTTAATGTGGTAGCGAAGGCTCTACATTACCTTCGTAGGTTCATGAACATTGGGTCTCTGGTTAAAGGTATCTCTCTTTCAAATAATGAATCTATAATTGATGTCATGTTTGTTGACAATACATCAATATTTATGTTTCTATCTATTTTTTGCTTTTCTTAGTGTGTAAAGGAAGATATTATGTTACGAGTTTGTAGAAGAATACCTATTGAATGTGCTCATGTTAAATCTAGATGATTATGTATAACTCTTATTTGTCTAGGGAATAATACCTAAAAATAAGAAAACAATACCACAAAACTTTTTGGTTAGACAAGTAGATGGGTGGATTGCCTAGAGTGAGCTAGATCCTAGAAGTGAAAGATTTCTAGGACACTGTCAATCCAACTGATTTAAACATTTAAATTGAAATGATAAAATAAATGTGATTACATTAAATGAAAAAAAATTAAACTAAAAACAATAAAAATACATCAAATAACTAAAATTAAAACAAATAAGGTAAATGATTTGCTAAAATAATGACTAGATAAAAGCAACTAATTCTGAAATTTAGTCAAAAAACAAGGTTATGGTTTTGGTTTGGTAACTTGATAAGGGTCAAAAGAATGATTTGGTTGGGGTTGGAAAATGGTTGAGATGATAAATTTTAATATGTTCAAGAGAGAAAGAGGGATAAATGGTTAAGAAGGGGACCACGAAGGCAAAAGGGCAAATGGGGTAGATAGAATAAAGACAAAGAAGAGATTAAGGGTAAAGAGGAAAATGGGTGAAGGGAAAAGAATAATTCCAAGGGGTTATGGTTTGGGGGACAAGAATGAAGAGTCCAAGGAAGATAAGAAAATGAAATTAAATAAATAAAACAAAAGTTACCTTCCAAGCTTGAAGAAGAGTGTTGATGAAGATGTTTTTGAAGAAATTTTGGCAGAGTTTCATTGCTTTGAACTTTACTCCTTTAAGATGAGTGGCTTCCCTCAATAATATAAAACCTAAAAAAAATTTATTTAACCAAGAAACAACATAACCATGAGTGAAGGGAGAGGGTCATATTTATAGCATTTGATGTTAAGAAACATGCCAAAGGAGTGGAATAGTGAAATGTGGTGCCATTTTCCAAGTGGGCTCATAAGTGGTCATGAAATACAAAGGGGTGAGACTCCCACTTAGTTAATAGCTTTTTTATTTGGTTGGTTTGTCTCCCAACTATCTAAATATTCCAAAATGGAGTGGTAATCATGCACATGAGATCACATGGGTCCAAAATACTTTCCACCACTCACTTCCATATTTTGTCTAAGTGCCCCATGAATTTTGGCACCATTTTTTGATTAGGCTCATAAGTGGTCATGAAATTCAAGGGGGTGATATTTCCACTTAGCTAATAGGTCTCTGACTTAGTTGGTTTGTCTCACAACTTGATAAAGAGTCAAAAATGGAGTGGGAATCATGCACATAGACTCATATGGGTCCAAAATACTTTCCACCACTCACTTCCATCTTTTGGATAAGTGACCCATGAATTTTGGCACCATTATCCATGTCTAAGGATAAAAACACTTGTTGAATGATGGTCCCATATGGAAAAATGTGTCATACTTCAAAGTAGGTCCCTTTTGGTGCTTCATGATGTCATTAGGTACCTTTGAGGAGCTTCCCAAGTGGGGTATGGTGTCCCACTTCAAGCCACCTCACTTTCAATCCATGTCACTTACCACATCACCTTTCATATCACCTTTCATGTCATTTACCATGTCACCTGCCATGTCATCATGAAAAGTGATAATGGGTCCCACCGTGAATAGTGATAGTAGAATAGTGATTTGGTTAGGTTAAGAGGTGTTAGTTAAAGCTTAAGAAGGTTTCAAGGGTTTTTAGGGGGTCCTAAGGCATTCAAACATCTAGAATTGTCAATGTGTTATTTTTTAGTGTCTAAATTTTTCCCCATTTTATTATGTAACTTTCAATTAACAAGCTGAAAAAACAAAAAATAGATAGCTTGGTCAAAGGTCAGGATGCCTCAAGTATGGGAGGATGTGTTCCCTCTTAAACTAAGAGTCGATGAAGAAAAAAATTAGGTATAAGTTTGATAAGAGGTTGGTGCAAAAAAATGGGTTGGGCATTTGAAATACATATGTACATAGAATGTGATTAAGTGTGATAGCCAAGATCACACACAAATAAATGTTACTAATGTGGGTAAAATAAATGTCAAATTTCAATAGACAAGTGACCAATGTAACACATGACTACAACTATGGTTGGGCATATTGGTGGTTTATTAGACAAGGTCAGTCCTATTTACAGGTATTCAAGCTAAGAAGTTCTCCCTTAAAAAACACAAATGGTCTAGTTGTGTACTAGGTGGTGAAAAATCAAATGTTCAACATGGAAATATTGGTTAGTGCAGTCCAAAGGACCAAGCCAAGGTTTTTGTAAAAATATTCAATAGTTTGAGTCAAAATGGCTAATGTCAAGGTGGAAAAAGGTGAATGGGTGAGGATGGGTTGGTATGGGGTGGCTGGGCTGACTTCAAATGCACTAGGTCAAATGGATGTTGCCTATATAGTTCTATGGATAAAATATCCAAAAGAATTTCATTACCAATGTAGTTATTTAGTGGCATTCAGATGGGTTACCCTAATGTGATATACCACATGGTTAGGTTTGGGTTGATAGTTTGGTAATGGTGAGGTGTCATGGTGTAGATTGGTGAATAACCACCATAATAATCCCACATGCATTAAGATAGAAAATATGGATGGTCAAGGTAAGATAAATAAGTGGGTAATAAAAGGATAAGCACCACAAATGTCCTACAATGGATCTAAGCCAAAGAAGAGGTACCTTCGTGAGGATGTTACACCTTCTAAAATTATATGAGGGTATAAGAATAGTGATGACATATATTGTTATAAGCTAAGTTTTACCTATCATAGAAGGGAAAAACTTTGACATAAGAGGGTTAAATGATAGGTGAAAGGAAGTGGTTTAAGAGATAATAACCATGGGATCCCATCTTGTTAGAGATGAAAAGTATCCATGAGAACCATGCTATGGGTAGAGCCATGGTACCCATATTTAGATTAGGCTATGACTGTGATATTTAATCACATGGTTATATATTGTAATCAATTGTACTCAAATGGAGAGGAGAAAGATGGCTAAAGGTGAAAATATTGTTAATCAAGGGACAAGCTTAAGTTAGATAAAAATTAAGCTTGATCCTTCTTTAATAGAATAATGGATGTAGATGTGAAGCATTGAGAGGCTTGAGTTTTGGTTTACCTTTGAGAGAGGACAAATAGTAATCTCTTGATCCATATTTATGGGTTATGATGTAAGGTCTAAGCCAATTAAAATCAAACTTACCTCATTTACTTTTCTCCATGTTGGTCACATGTTGGTTTTCCTTAAGGATGAGGTCTCTAATATTAAAGTCTCACACTTTCAAGTGATTTTTATAAGCATTCTTGATACATTCTTGATGAGCCTCATTTATTATCCCTCACCCACATCTATATCGATCAAGAATGTAAGACTAAAAATTATATCTTGAAAATACATACAAAGAGAGGGAATTTGGACTTCAAGAGGTAAGACTGCCTCTACTCTAAGGACTAGAGAGAAAGGGGTAGCACCTATAGAGGTTTGAATGCTAGTGTGATAGACCCATAGATTGAATGGGATGTGCAAGTGCCAATCCCAACCTAAAACACTGATGAATTTGCTTAGCATTTTGTTAAGAATTTTATTAGAAGCTTTCACCGGTCCATTTACTTATGGATGGTAAGGTGAGGAAAATCCTATGTTGATGCCAAATGTATCACATAGACCTTATACTTTCTTGTTTTTAAAATATTTTCCATTATCGATGATGATCTTATTAGGAACATTGAAGCAATAGATGATATGATGGTTGACAAAGTTAACAATCTTCTCTACTTTGATCGAGATAAGAGGAATAACTTCCACCCACTTGGTGAAATATTTGGTGGCTTTGATGATGGAGATATGTGAATGCAAATAATGTGGGTTGATTTCTTGAATGATATTGAGCCCTCATTATGAGAAAGGCCAAAATTCCTTTGATACTTGGAGGCCATTAGCTAGCACGTGATTTAAATTAATGTGTTGTTGACATTTAACACACTTTTTTACATAATCACAATTATTTTGGTTGAGGGTGGGCCAATAGTAGCCAAGGTGAGGGATACATTTAGAAACCACTAGACTATTAAATTTTCCCCCATAGATCCCATCATGTATTTCTCTAATGGTATGGGAAGCTTCATGGACACATAGGCAATAAAGAAGGAGACTATCAAAACCATGTTTGTAAAGGATTCCTTCTAGTATGGTGTAATCAGAGGTATTTTGAACAAAGGTTCTTTGAGAGTTCCTAGAGAGGTTGGGAAGAATGATGCCTAGGTTAAGGTAGTTAAAAGTTTAGTCATATCAATTTTTTGATGGGGATTCTTCCACACTATAAATGGTAGGGAGGTTAGATTGGTTATAAAAGGGTATGGGAAAATGATGAATGGTGACAAATATTTTGGAATTAGAAGGCTAAGAAGGGATTTGGGAAGTAAGGAAAACCATTATATTATTGAATTTGTTGGTATATCATGGAATAGATTAGATTGGGTAACATTCAAATGATGCTAAAATTTTGTCAGCTAAAAATTTGTATTTTTGTAAGACAACATTCTTAAATTGATAAGAGTCATTGACCTAGTTGACCATTAGTTGGGAATCACTAAAGACATTAATTTTCTTAATTCCCAAGGCTAAAGTGATTTGAAGACCTATACTTAGGGCTTCATACTCAGCCATATTATTGGTGCATTCAAAATTAGGTTTAAATGATAGAAGAAGGGTTTCACCATCAAAGGGGATAAGGATGATACCATCTCCCCCACTATGTTGGCACTTTGACCCATCAAAGAACATATTTATTTGATAGGTTATTCTTCTTAGGAAAGAATGGTGATTGATTCAATTTGAAATACAAGAAGATGAATTTGGCGATCTATTAAAGGTGCTTTGGTCAATTGGTCAGCAATGTCTTTCCCTTTAATTAACTTTTATTGAAGGAAATCATGATCAAACTATGCTAAGAGCATAACCCACTTGGACATACATTAGTTCTAGTATGGCTTGAAATGCATGTACTAGAGTGGGTTAGTGTTAGTTATGACATAGGTTTTATGGTTAAGAAGGTAGTGGTGGAGTTTGGTGGCAATGAAATTCAAGGCTAAGATAAGTTTTTTAGTATAGGTATACTGATCTCCTATTCTACAAGGTGTGCCTAATGTAGTATACAAATTTTTCTCTATGTTTTTCATCTTGGTGAGCCAACATTGCCCCTAAGGAATGGTTAGTGGTAGATATATATGGGTAAAAGGGGTGGTCATCCTTAGGAGGGGTGAAGACAGGTAGTGACAAAAGGTATTATTTGAGAAAACCAAAGGATTTTTGACAATTGTTATTCCATTTAAAAGAGACACCCTTCTTCAAAAAGTGATGGAAAGGTTGGCACCAGTCTAAAAGCTAGGAAATGAAATGGTGAATGAATTGAAGCTTTCCCTATAGGATATGAATTTACTTAAGGTTGATAGGAGGAGGCATCTCTAATATTGGTTTGACCTTGGTAGGGTCTACCTTGATTTCTTAGAGGGAGATGATAAATCCAAGAATATTTCCTAAAAGGACCCCAAAAACACATTCCTTGGGGTTGAGTTTGGCATGGAAATGGATTAGGTGTTAGAAGATAATGTCAAAAAAATTCACATGATCTTTGTGAGATTTGGATTTTCCCAAGAGGTCATTGACATAGTCCTCTACGATGGTGTAGATGAGGTCATGGAATATATAGGTCATGGATCATTGGTAAATTTCACTAGAGTTATTTAACCCAAAAGGCATGACTCTATATCAAAAATCTCCCCAAGAGGTTGTAAAGGTAGTTTTATGTTGATCTTTAGGAGCAATCAAGATCTAATTGTAACCCAAAAACCCATCCATGAGAGACAACATCTCATAGCTAGTTGTAATATCAATAAGTTGGTCAATATTAGGTAGAGTAAAGTCATCCTTGGGGTAGGTGAGGTTAAGGTCATGAAATTCCACAAAAATGCATAGACCCCAAGTGGCTTTGGTGATAGGTATAATTTCTTAGACCCATTAGGGGTAGTCAATGGGTTGAATGAAGTTTGTAGATAGGAGATGTTGAAGCTCTTCTTGGATGAGGAAAGATATACAAGGATGCATGCATTGAAGTTTATATTTAATAGGCTTGACATCATGATGAGTGACTATGTTATGGGTAGCAATGGTGGGGTCAATCCCAAGTATATCATTTTAAGACCAAGTGAATGCTATATTACAATCTTAGAGGAAAGAGGAGAAGTCTCAAAGTTCTTTGGCATTTAGTGATTGGACTAATTTGATAATGTGAGGGTTATTTGTAGTACCTAATTTGATATCCTTGGTGGATTCATTTAACATGGTCAAGGATACACAAGGAAGGGATTTATGGATTGAAGAATATGGGGCACCAAACTAGGTGAGAATAGAATCATCATCCTAATGTTGGATGGTTTTAATGATAGGAGAATCATTTTCTACCATTTTAGGATGGATGAGAAGAAGGGTTTTAGTTTGGCCATCCTTTTGATAGGTCAGAGGGCCCAGAATAATAGTATTAACAAAAAAATTATGGGTAAAGATGTCAAAATCCTTAGACTTTGAAGGAGGTTGTGGTGGTGAGGAGGGGGTGTCTTCCTTTATGGTGTCAATATGGTTTAGGGAGTGTGTGGGGTCCTACATGGATATGAAGGATAACGGTTCCCAAGGTAGTGGCCATAGTGTCATTAAAGGATCAAAGGACTATTATGGATTTTGACATGATATTTTTTAGTAAGTTAAGTTGGTCATAAGCATATGAGGATATGATGTTAACACTAGCTCCCCCATCAATCATTATCCTTTTGAAATGGGTTCGGTTGATGTAAATGGTAATAAAGAGTGGGGGATATAGGTCCTTTGGGTACATAAAAGGTATTTTTGAAATCTTAAAGGTGACAATGTTGGAAGTTTAGAGGGAACCAATAAATGTAGCTAGAGTTTAGGGGTCATTGGGTTAGACCTCAATGGATTGTAAGGCCTTTATGAGTGCTTGGCAGTGATGGGGAGAAATAGAAATAAACTCATACAAGATCATTTTTGCCAAGTTATGGTGAAGCTACTTGAGGATAGCTTTTCAGATAGATATTACAGATGGGTTGGATTGAGGAGGGTTATATTGGGGGGCACCTAATATAGACACCTTAGGTTTTATTGATGATGGAGATGGTTGGATGTGGTTTGATTGGGAGTTTGAATAGGGTTAAGTCCAAGGAATGGACACATTAGCCTTCCCCTTACCCTTTTGTTGTGATCTAGTTACCATGTTGATGGTATGGATGGAAGGAGAAGGTGAGGTAGTAGAGTGGTCAGGCTTGTCTTCATTATTAGGTAAGAGTGGGGGAGTGGGTAAGTTTTGGGTAGGACTGGTTGTTATTTGGGTTGGTATGGGTGGCATATGAGGTTAATATATTAATATATCATCCTCATAATAAAGGTGGTGGATGAGAGTTTGGAGAGCTTTACAATTCTATATATTATGGTTAGGTGCCTTGTGGTATAAAAAAATCAAATTGTTATTGAACCATGATAGTTAGGGACATGAAGGCTCAAAAGTTTTGATGGGTGGTAAGATTAAGGAAGTGATTTGAAA
The DNA here is from genome assembly GCA_037957365.1 of Torreya grandis. Taxonomy (NCBI): domain Eukaryota; kingdom Viridiplantae; phylum Streptophyta; class Pinopsida; order Cupressales; family Taxaceae; genus Torreya; species Torreya grandis. Next base: position 179,912 of record JARHVA010002768.1, read on the forward strand.
TAACCATTGGAGAATGGTTAAGAATTAGTTAAAGGTGATAAAGGTTTAGAAATTTTTGTTTTGGGTGTTAAGGTAGAAGGTTGTTTGGAAGTAGGTTTGGTAATAGGTGTCTTAGGTAAGGTGGCATGATTGGTTGATGGTTTTAGTTTAGGAAAGATGGTTAACAAGTTAGAGGTGGAGGATGGTAAGGTATGTAACTTAGGTATTGCTGGTGCAATAAAAAGAGGTGCATTAGGAAGCAAGTGTGAAGGCATAACCAATAAAGGTGGTGGGGTTTTGGTAAAAATAATGGGCTTCATGCTCAAGGTAGAGGGATGAGGACCCAAAATTGAGGGTAATGTTGAGGGAGGTAAAATTTGAGGCTTTAGTACTTTAGGTAGTTTTACTTCTTTGGTTTCTTTGGTTGTTGGTTTTTAAAGGGGTTTTCTTACTTGGGTCTTGATTAGATTAGGTGGTTGAGGGTTCGTTAGTTTGGTGGAGTTTTTGGTTGGTTGGGTGGAGTTTTTGGTTGGTTGGTTATTAGAAGTGCTAGGTTGGTCTACCAAAGAATGGGTTGGAGGTTCTAGTTTGGTAACATAAAGGAGACCTAATTATTGCCAAAAGGTGACTCAAATCATGACAAGGTTGGGGATAAATTCTAGTTTTTACATTAGCTTTGAGAAAGGTTTGATTCCCTGAATGGTGGATCTAAAAGGTAATATTTTAGGTGGAGACATAGGGATGATAACCTTGTCCTCTTCCTTAATCAAAGGATGAAAGGTTTGGATAGATGGATCTTTTATGGGAGTAGATAGGGGAATTTCCTTCTCATGAATAATTTTTATGGGAGGGGAGAATTGAATGGTAATTAGTGAGGAAGCTAAGATGGGTGTGTGGTTTGGTGTGTCAGTTAGAGGGGAGGTGTGTAATTCTACTTCCTTAATGAATGAGGAAGGAGGAAAAGGTACTTTCCTGGTTTGGGTTTCCAAAAGGGTAGAAGGTAACTTTGATACTCTAATAATCAAAGAGGGATTGGTAGGTTAGTGAGTAGGTTCTTTATTAGTGGAAGTGTTAAGAACCATATTAACGGTACAGGTATCAAGAGAGCACTCAATGTTGTTACTTTTATTTTTGGTAAGAGCATGGTTTGGAAAAGGTTTCCTAAATATTTCAAGGTCTTGGTTGGGTGGTGTATTGGGGTTGTCCAATTTAATATGCCCCTTGTCAATGAAGGATTGAATAAGGTATTTGAAGGTATTGCACCTATTGATATCATGTGCTATGACTCGATGACATGGGGAAAAGACATCAAACTATTGGGGTGGTTTAATTAGTAGAAGTTGGATGATATTATCTTTTAATAACTTTTCCAAAATAGAAGAATAAGGTTCCCTAAGTGGGGTTAATTTCTTTTGGTTGTTCCAATCTTGGTTTTTTGGGTTTTGGTTTGAATAATTAGAGGAGTTGGAGGTTTGGTTTCTTGGGTTTTGTTGGTTGGTAGATGGTGGAGGTGTAGCTTTGAGGAGAATAGAATTTATGGTTCCTTTGTTCTTAGTGTTGTTATTGGGTTGGTTGTTTGAATTGGAGGAAGAAGCCTCATAGGTTTTATAGGTTGAGTTATTATTTTTGACTTTAAGCTTTCCTTCATAAATGGCTCAGTTTTATATTTTATGAGCCATGGTAAAAGATTCATCAAAGATCTAGAAGCTTTGGACACATAATGTGAATGAGATATTCTTTGCACATACCTAAGAAAATAAATCTATAAGTTTGAGTTGAGGTAAGGAAAATAAAATTTGGCTAATTAAGCTCCTCCAGTGAGCCAAAACATCAACAATATACTCATCCTCAAATTGCCAGATGTAGTAGAGCTCGGTGATAGAAAATTTCTTGGATATATTCATTGAAAAGTGATCCAAGAAGTTTTAGGCTAGTTGGGTGAAGCAGAAGATGGAATGTTTGGGTAAGGCACTATACCAATGTAAGGTCAGGCCAACTAGAGACATCAAAAAAGTGGAGATAAGAAGGGCATCATCATAGGTGATGAGATAACAAGCATGCCTAAATTCCCTAAGGTGCTATTGGGGATCCTCCTTACTTTAAAATTTATAGAACTTGGGAAGTTACCATTGGGGATGATATGGCTTAATGGTTATGGATGGGTGGATGGGCTCACTATAAATTTTGTCATAGGATAAGGTATTGTGAGCACCTAAGATACATGACTCTAAGGTGGTCATCTTGTCCATGATTTTTCTGTTGATCTGGCTAAGATAAGAGCCATTATGAAGTGGCTAACACTAAGGAATGTCTATGAGGTAATAAGTTTTATGGGATTATCATGATATTATAGGAAATTTATTTTGAATTTTTCCAAGATAGATAATTTGATTACCTCTTTACAACATAAGAATAAAAGTTTTATTTGGTCAGATAAGTGTGCAGTGGCTTTTTAGGAATTGAAAAGTAGGCTTACTTTAACACCAATATTAAGAGTTTTTTATCCTAATGGTCAATTTTTAGTAATAATAGATGCATCTTGGGATGGACTACGAGTCTTTATGTAGGATGGTGTATTGGTAGCTTATGAATCAAGGAAGTTGAAGCCTTATGAGGTGAATTATGACCCTCATGATCTTGAACTTGCATCAATTATTCATGCTTTACAAATTTGGAGATATTATTTGTTGGGAAAGTGTTTGAGGTCAAGACTAATAATTTGGGACTCAAATACATCTTTACCCAACCAAACTTGAATGCTCATTAGAGATACTAGTTAGAATTTTTGTTTGACTATGACTTTGATATCATTACATCAAAGGCAAAAAAATAGAGTAGTTGATGCCTTAAGTCATATAAGGTACATAACAACTATGGCTACTATCAAGAGTAATTTTAAGGATCATGTGATCAGATTCTCACTAGAAGATAAATTCTATTATCAATTTAGAAAAGCTTTATCTAAAAATTCTTAGAATCCTAGGTATAAAAGATACAACTTAGAAAATGATGGCCTTCTATGATACAATAGAAGGATGTATGTGCTAGATAAAGAGCATCTAAGGATCATAGTGCTAAAGGAACTACGTAATGCCCCATATTCAAGATATCTAGGAGTAACCAAACTCATGGTAGATCTTAGACCACTTTATTTCTATAAGGGAATCAATAAAGATGTAACAAACTTTATGTCATGTTATCTAGAATGCCAGTGAGTGAAACTTAAAAATGTGCACCCAAATGGATTATATATCCATATGACATACTATAATGGAAATAATAGGTGATTAGTATGGACTTTGTCCAAGGATTACCATTGTCATGGAATTGGCACAACATGATCTTGGTTGTAGTTGATAAATAAACCAAGGTTGCATATTTTATACCAAATAATTTAACTAATGATGCACCAACTTTTGTGACAATATTAGTAAATAAAGTTTATAGATTTAATGGATTTTTAGAGAAGATCATATCAGATCATGATCCAAGAATGAATTTTAGGTTCTGCTTAACTTTGAATTCAACTTTGGGTATGCAACTAGACTTTAATAGTGCATATCACCCACAGACTAACCAACAAACTAAGTTAGTTAATCAAGTGTTAGATGATATTATTAGTATGCATTGCATGGATTATAAATATAAATGAGAAGAAGAATTTCTATTGGTTGAGTTTGTATACAATTCATACCGATCTACTTTGAAGATGGCACTATTTGAAGAACTTTATAGAAGAAGGTGCAGGACACCAATCAATTAGGACAGGTTAGAAGATAAGGTAGTCTTTGGACTTGAGATGATTTTAGAAATGGAAAATCAAGTCAGAACAATCAAGCAAAGATTGGCCAAGGATAATGATAAGAAGAAGAGTTATTTTGATCTGAAGAGAATAACTAGGTAGTTTTTAGTAGGTGATAAAGTAATTTTGTGGATTAAGATGCAAAATATCTCAATTAAATTCAAGAAGTTAAAAAAACTTTCATTAAGATATGTGGGACCCTTAGAGGTTTTATAAGTGGTCAATCCTATAGTGTATAGGCTTACTTTTCCACCATCCCTATCTCTATTACATAATGTCTTTCATGTATCTTATCTTAGAAAGTATATAGCTAATCCTTTACATGTGTTGGATTGAAATGATTTATAGGTTATAGATCCCGATGTGGTCATGGTAGAATCAATCAAAGTAATTGATACTCACAAACTTCATTTATGTAATAGATAAGTGTCATAGTGTAAGGTCTTGTGGGACTAATACTCTGAGGATAATGCTATTTGGGAGGACTATGATGAGTTTTATAGGGTATTTACACATTTATTTGCTTGATTGGATGCTTCATAATATATTAATTTTTTCTACTAAACTCTTTTTGTTATTCAAAACTATTGTTTGAATAAGTGTCATCAAGATGATGACCAACTTTAGGGGAAAGGATATTACATCTTGATTTATCACTAAGCTAGTTTACCTAATTATCTATGGATTATTATGGTTATTATATTGATTTATTACTTTTTAAACTAAATTATAAGTTATGAGTTGTTATGGGATAGTTATACATTACATGGATTTCATGATTTCATTACTATGAGTTAGCTATACTGTGAATTTGTACATAATTATTATGTTATATTTATTTTTACAACATTGTTTTATGATATATATCATGATGTATTAAACTAACTACCTTCTTGTCATGAGTTGGATACAAGAGAATTCATCCCTGAGAGCATGACAGAGGGAGAAAATAATCAAAGAGGGTGAAGTAGATGAAGATGGTGAAGGATGATATAGAAACTGCTAAAACCCATGCACAAACTACATCATATTTTACATGTTATATGCATTAGGTGTTTGTATTGTTAGAGTTAGTATGTTTTTAAAGTTAATTATAGTTATATACTATATTTTTCATGTTAGTGAATGTTAGTTTAAGTTTAGTACTTATAAATGGAGTAAATATGATGTATGATTGCATTATGTATATTTTATGTAGATTTAGTTCATAATGTCATGGTATAACTATATTATGTTACTATATTCATGTTGTTTATGATCATGATAATAGAAATCTATATGGATGATATCTAGTTATTATTATATATAGAATACTAAAAACATCTTTACAATGTTTTGTAACATTAGTTGTTATCATTGATATTCAAAAATATCAATATATTCCTGAAGGTAACAAATTAACAAAAGACTTATATAATTTATATAAAATAGTAATAAAGTGATAATTATATTTTACAATACTTTTATGGATAGGATACTAATTATCACTTTATTTTTAGATTACAATATTATTTTAAAATTATGATATTGTTTATCTTTAAAGGATTTTGCAAAGATTATATTATAACCTAAGATCTAAGCCTAATCTTTCTAACATGTATAGATTATGTTAAAGTGGAAGTAATACTTATCATTGCTAATAATATTTTAAGTGAACTTTTAGAGTGAATTACTTGGACTTGTAATGTAGAGTAACATTCATAATTTTAAAATGAATATATTAATGATTAAATTATTAGATAATGTTTGACTAAAGTGAAATTAGGGATTTTATTACACGTTATTAATATAATTTAACTAGTGTTAATCCCTATTTGGAATGGAAAAACATGATGAATATGATTTAGAAGAGATTACATGTAAATTTTGGATGGAAAGGAGTTGGACGAGTAGAGTAGGATAAGAGGTGAGTCATGGAGGAAGAGACACGGTGAAGGAGGAAAACATAGCATAGAGCAAGGAAGAATTGGAATATATTGGTTCATTTAGTATCAAATTGGAAGTGACTAGAGAGGTTTGTGTAGTAATTAATTTCATTGATTATATAAATTTTGGTTATGTTTGGATTATTAGGATTTTAAAAATGTTTTAATCTTGAGTAAAGAATGTAGGCTTAGCCCTGTGGATGGCTTGACCATCCACAAAAATAAGCCATATAACTATTAAAACCCTAAGACTACAAATAATTCAAGTTTGTATAAAGATATTAGGGTGAAGATTGAATGTAGTGGTTTGGCAATAGAATGACCTAAATAAAGATTGACCCCTAGGCTCTTAGAAATGACATATATGCATATCTAGACTGCATATATGTGTGTGTGTCAAATGCTTAGAATAAATGTTTTAATATATATTTATATACTCATATATAGAGGAAATTAACCCTATGAGTATATATTTAAATATTTATACATATATTTAAATTTAGTTTTGTAGAAAGACATCATATAGGTTATGAGTTCTTGATATAACTGAGTACAAAGGATTTTTGAATGGGTTAAAGGGAATTCAAGTTTCTAACAATTATTTTGATATATATATATATATATATATATATATATATATATATATATATATGGGTTTTCATTTGTTTTGCTTGCATACACATGGGGACTGAGTATATGTGTATAAAGTTATATGGAAACATAGACTATATATATATATATATATATATATATATATATATATATATATATATATAACTCAACTATATATTTAAGTTAATTGAGAAAAAATATACACATTTTTATTCTTATGTTGACTATATATTTAAGTTAATAATGATCAACAAATATATAAATATATGTATATTTTGACTGTGTGTAATTAAGATGATTTATTGAACAACAAATATATATATATAGCTATGATTTGAACTTAAATGAACTAAGATAGAAATTGTGTTGAACATATATATATATATATATATATATATATATATATATATATATATATATATATATATATATATATATATATATATATATATATATATGATTTGAACTTAAACGAACTTAAGATAGAAATTGTGTTGAACAGGGTATATACATATATACCTATGACTGCATATCCTTATTCAAACAAGATTGACATACATGTGTGTATACACACACACACACACACACACACACACACACAATTTATATTATTATTATTATTATTATTGAGTTTATGTGTTTTATGAATTTACATCATAAGCCATATGTATGAAACACTAAAAGATTATACTTTAATGAATTGTGCATTTATTTGAACTATGAGTATAAAAAGAGTTAGGTGGACTATGTGGATAAAATTAAATATATTTAGTGTTTTAGTTTCTAAAATAGTGAACACATGAGGCCAAATGAGCCAAAATGGATCAATAATTTGTGAGCTTTGAGATTAAATTGGAAACATACAAAATTATATCAAGGCTTATATATTTTATAATAAAAATAGTTTGATCTTTTGTTACACAGTAACATAACTTAAATTGAGGGAAAATATATTAGTTGTGGAAACATTAAAATAAAAAAGGAACAATGTTAAACACTATTAGAACAATATATATATTGTTCTAATAGTGTTTAACATTGTTACTTTTAAATTTTAATGTTTTCCCAACTTATATATATATATATATATATATATAATGGAGTATAAATAATACTAATATATGTGTAAATAATAGGTATCATGCCTATACTTATAGAATGTGACAAATCAAGTGAGTCATGTAATCCCTAAGGATGGGGAAATATAATTTTACGCATGAAGCCTAAGATCATGAATGGAAGAATATGTGTTTTGTTTATAAGTTACTTAACCTTTATATTAATTATGGCTACTAGTTTCTACTTAGAATATGAATAATATACCAAGATATTGATAAATGTAAATGTTTGAATTTTCTCTAAAATTTTGAGATTTCAGTCCAAGTTTATATTTTAACCATTTGGGAAATAAACTTATTATTAAAAATTATTGTAGAGATTAATTCATATGTTTGATAGACTAAATATATGCAATGTGATTATTTCAATAATTAGCATGTGTTAGTAGTTTTTGTTAGAAATAATTTACATAAATCTGTTGGTTATATTAATGTTAACCAAATCTCATATTGTTGCTACTATCTAAGTAGTGAGACAAACTTAGCTAGAATAGTTAGCATCACTAATGCTAGATGAAGGTAATCCTATCAAGTGGCATGTATAAATTTGACTGATCCATGAGATCAATAACATTTTCATATTTTTGGCCAAATTAATGTTTAGATAGACATTATAATTTTATATACATGATTTACATGTTTGTGTAATATCATGTTAGAATGTATTTTCTTTATTGTACACATTGTGTAGTATACATCTCATAGCTCATGGGTACTGGCATGTCTCCCTAGATTACTCTACCATCACTATCTATCCATCTATGAAGGGAGGGACATTCCCTATTTGGGGGATTATGTGGGGGATTTATGGTCTATGTTTGGTGTGAAAAATCACTTGGATGATGCTCTCCCTCCCCACTACAGTAATTATTGGAGACTACACTTGAGATTATCAAAGATACTAGAGTTAGAGTGACTCAAGTTTCATGGAGTATTGCATCTATTTTATATTTATATTAAGGTATAATGCTTTTTAGAAATTTAATTTATTAATTAATTTACAGGATAACAATGACCATATTATTGTACCATATGGGGCTGGATTTTAATGTGATTACTTTCCTTATGCAATTATGTTATGTTACATAAGATGCTAGTGATCAATAATTTTTAATGTTACATGTTTACATATGTTTAATATTCTTAGTTAGTATGTTAAGATCACTAATTAAATTCTCTTGGTACAATCTAATGAATGAATAAGTTTTATTTAATTTTTTTAAAACTTTACTACATTATTCTAGTAAATTCCTGTGGGGGTGTTACAAAAATGCCTTTCCATGAGATAATGACACCACTATTTGATTACATGAATGATCACAAACATTTATTTCACATATGAGGGCCTTTCCATGTTTTTTAATTTTATTTTTCAACTCTCAAATGATAAAGGACACCCATATTACATTAGTATTTCCCCAATGCCATGCCTAAAAATGTCAGATTCTAACACAAATGTCTTAGAGAAGTTTGGAGTAGTTATAAGTAATATCTTCTTTCAATTGTTGGAATTCTTGGGTGGCTAGGTATGACCATGAAAATAAATCCTTCTTCAATAATATTGTCAAGGGTGTTGCTATGCAAGCATAGTTACCAACAAATCTTTTGTACTAGCATGTTAGACTTAAGAATCCTCTTAAACCTTTGATATTTTTAGGTTTTGGCCAATATTTCATAGCTACAATCTTCTTAGGGTATAATTTAATGTCTTCATGTGACACTACGTCTGAATTATTCCACTTCCTTCACCCTAAAGGTATAATTGGATTTTTTGGTATAAAACTGATGATCTTTCAATACTTGTAATAACTTTTATACATGTTGAAAATGTTCTTCCTATGTTTTATTTTAGGTTAGTATTTCATCAAAGAAAACCAATACAAATTTTTGAATCAAATTAATGAGGCTCAAAAAAAGTAAATATAGCATTAGTGAGACTAAAAATCATAACTAAGAACTATAGTAACCCTCATGTGTGTCATGAATTTAGTCTTATGTACATCCTCCTCCTTTACTCAAATTTGATGATACCTCAAACACAAATTTAACTTAGTAAATAAAAAAACACTAATCAATTCATTCAATAATAGGAATAAGAGACTTATCTTTGAGAGTGATCTTATTGAGTTCCCTATAATTTTATCACATTCTCTATGACTCATCATTTTTTTAAACCATAAGCAATAGATATGAATAAAAAAATTTACTGGGATGAAAAATACCTAAGTCTATGATTTCCTTGAGCAATTTTTCAATTTATGACTTCTGTTCATTGGGGGTATCAGTAAGGTCTAATATTAGGAGGAATACTTAAGGTCTAATATTAGGAGGAACACTTAAGGTCTAATATTAGGAGGAACACTTCTTGGAATCAATTCAATTTCATGATGATGATCTCTATCTAAATGTAGGCCCTTTGGTTCCTCAATGAATTATTGATGGTGTTACATATTCTCTTGAAGATTTGGTGGACCTTGATTTTCTACATCACAAGCTTCCAATGAATTTAGTCATGCCACTATGCCCTAAAATCCTTTCATAAGCAACTTTTCCATTCTATGAGAGATAATAATTTTGATTGATGGTGATTTCATGCACTTAAGTCTATAAATTTTTCTATTCATATTAAAAACCATGAATAATTCTTGAAAACTTGAAATACACTATTCTTAATTTTTGAAGCCATTACACTCCCAAAACTACATCTACTTCTCCAATTAGGATGACAAACATTTATAAATCAAGTTGATAGTTCCCTATTAAGATTTTGATATGATGGCATTTACCCCCATAAAAGAGTTACTTCCCATTAGTAATCATGACTTGAAAACTAGATACTAGATACACAAAGCAACTAAGCTCATTAGCTAATTTTCTATTCAATGAAGTTATGTGTGCTTCATGTATCGACCAAGTATCACCTTCACATTATTCTTAATATAACCAAACACTTGGATTATTTTTGGTGTGCTTATCCCATTTAATACATGTAGCGAGATAGTAGGGCTTTCTTCCTCAAATTTTGCATGGTCTTGTTTTATTATTGGTTCATCATTAGCTAACTACTCCTCATCCAAAACCTAAATCTCAATAACCATTAGTATTTTCTCACCATTGACACACTTATGTCCTCTAGACCATTTAATGTTGCAATGCCAACATAAGCCTTAATTTTTTTAATGCCTCTTATTGAGGAGAGAGTTTGGTAATTTGCCTTGGATTAAAAGAGTTAACCACATTTCTATCAAAAATATTAGTCATATTTATATATCTCAATCTCATAGTTTTACCTTGCATAGATATCTTAGCTACAAAGTTTCATTACTTAGTGTATAGTGCTTGTTACATTGCTTTCATAAGTGTATATAGTTCCAACAAATAAACATCATGCTTAATTAATTGATTTAGTCCATTGATGTAAAATTACAATCTTTGATAAGGTATCACTTTTAGAGTCCAGATTGCCTTTCTCATATGCTTAGCATTGTATTCAACTACAAATAATGTTTGTTTCAAATTTGTGAATTGGGTGAAATAACTTCCTTTCTATGGCTGATCATAATAGGTGGCTAAGTCCTTAGGACATTCATCCCAACTAAGCACCTACCCTTTCTTGTCACTTATTGTCAAATTCATTTCAAGGAATGGATTATGAATATAAAAGATATAGAATACAATTGATAAACAAAGCATAGAATTAATAAATCAACACATGACATAGGAGTTACCATGAGAAAATATCAAAGAGGTAAAAAAACCCACCAATGTGATATTCATTAATATGAGAAACCAAATCACCCCAATACATAAACTTCTTTTCTCACTTCTTCTTTGTGCTTTCACAAAACCTTGTTCACTAAAAATCATATCAAGATTGAATGAATTTACAATAGGGGTAAAACCCTATTTATAATATTCATGAGGAGGTGACCATTGTAAAATAATGGGTCCATCCATGCCAAAATCATATTTAATAAAATTTGGTAAGAATTAAATAATTATAATATTATTATTTATTTAATCAAGGTTTTTATCTTGGATTAATAAATAATATATTATTCATTATTTAATTAACACCAAGGTGAGCTAAGGTTTAATGAAACACCACTTAATCATTAAATTTTGCAATACTCCCCCTTAATGTTAAGTGAGGATAAATGTCATAGTCACCTTAAAAATGAATTGTACTATGTACATAATTGAATTATTTGAAAACCTTCATCAATCCAGACATTACATTTTGAAACAAAAGGAATTATAATTCATAAACTACTCGAGAGTAAGTTTAAGCTAGCATGATCGTGAGATTGCACCTTATAATTTCTCATGAATAATCACTAAACATATTAGGGGCCTTTTATGACATAAAATCTCCATTACAAAGTATGATTTTAATGTATTAGGGTACAAAATTAAAACTTCCACATGATGTTTACTCAAATCACATAAATTCCATATGAAGTTTACAATGCTTTATAATGAGGAGTATAGACAAGGAGAAGAAACACATGGCCATTAGGAAGTGGCATTGTCATATACACTCTCCCTTAATGGAAATTTTGAGAGGCCCAACATTGCATGAAACTGATAAAACTTGATAGCACCAAATGGTTTTGTGAAGATATCTTTCACTTGTTCATCCTTAGGATAGAACTAGAGATTAATATCACCATTGAGAACTTTCTCTCAGTTAAAATAAACATGAACTTTGATATGTTTAGTTCTTTGGTGTTGTACTAGATTTTTTCTCAGAGCTATACAACTTTGGTTATCATAATGAAAGATGGTAATATGAGAAACATCTAAATGAAGTTATCCCAATAGCCTTCACAACCACATGGCTTCTTTCGCAACCTCCATAACACTTATGTACTCTACTTATGTAAAATAAAGAGAGACAATAGATTACTTCTTATAGATCTAAGTGATATCACTTACACCAAACTAAAACATATATTCAAAAGTAGATTTGTGATCTAAAGTATCACCATCACGGTCAGCATCACAATAACCATATAAATTAACATTATCAATGGATTAATAAAATAAACCATAGTTTATATTTCCTTTGATATACCTAAGTAATATCTTTGCTAATTTCCAATGATACAAATAAGGATCTTACATAAATTTATAAACAATACTAACATTATATGAAATATCTAGCCTAGTAATCATTAAATAAATCAAACTTCTAATAAGATATCTATATAAAGTAGGGTTAGATTTTTCACATGCAAGTTTTGGATCAAGTTTAACATCAAATTCAATAGGAGTGGAAAATATTTACAATCAAGAATGTAAAAATGAATAAGAATATTATGTGCATATTGAGATTGTGATACAACAATTGAGTCATTTCTAAAAAATGATGTATAATACCTAAATCAGTAATTTCAAAATTTTGACTTAGTTTATCTTTATATTTATGAATTAAACTAGTTAGATCATTAATAATCAAAAAATCATCAACATATAATAAAATTAAAATCATATGACTATTTTTAACTTTAACAAAGAGATAAGTATCAGAGTATCAATTATAGAAACTAAATAATTGAAAAATAAGTAATTTTATATTACCAAACTTGAGGAGATTGTTTTAAACCATACAAATATTTATTTAACTTGCATACATAATGTTATCTATTAGGGTCAATGAAAACTTTAGGTTTAATCATGTAGATTTTCGCTTCTAAATCACCATTTAGAAATACATTTTTAACATTCATTTGGTGGATAGCCCAACCATTTTGAGCTACAAGAGCAATACAAAGTCTAATAGTACTCATTTTTGTTATAGGAGAAAATGTTTCAACATAGTCAATTTTGATTTTTTTAGTAAATCCATGAACAACTAATCTAGTTTTAAACTTGTCAATTTTACCAATTGAATTATATTTAATCTTATAAATCCACCTACAACTGATAATATACCTTTTAGGTAGAGGGACAAGATCTCAAGTCTAATTTTTAATGAAGACATTATATTCAACTTGCATATTAATATTTCATCTATCATCTTGAGTAAATTTATCAAATGATTGAGGTTCACATTCATACATAGTCATTAATGCGTGATAATAATGTTGACTTCTAGTTAATTTATTAAGTTTATCAATATTAGAAGATTGAATTTTTTTTTAAAAAAAATCTATTTAAGTCTTTTAACTTGAATTTGAAACTCAGGGGTTTCCTCAGACTCTAAGTTATCCAAAACTAGATCAACTTCCTCAAGGACATCTATTTCATCATAAAGAGAAACATGAGAATCAGGTTCATTAATACAAGAACACTAAGAAAGTTCCATACAAGGCTCACAATTTTTTTTAAGAATAAGAAAATTACTATTCTCAATTATTTGGCATTTATAAGGATCATACACTCTTAAACATTTTTCATTACCTCCATAACTTACAAAAATGCAAGAATAGGAAGTGGGATTGAGCATCTTTCTTTTAACATTTTGAATAAAGATAGAAGTGGGACTATGAAAGATCATGAGATGAACCACACTAGTTTTTTTTAGTCCATATTTATAAATAGGTAAAAAAATTAAAGGATTTGGTAGGGATTATATTCAAAATATGAACAACAGTATTCATGGCTTCGGCCTATAAGAACTTAAGAACATTTACGGATTGCAATATTGTTCTAGCCATTTCTATGATGGTGTAGTTTTTCTTTTCAATACGTTGAGGAGAATAGAGAGTTGTTAGTTTAATTTGAATACCATAAATAATGTAAGAAGAATAAAACTCTTTACTAACATATTCACCACCATTATTAGATCTTAATATTTTAATAAAAAAATCATATGTATTTTTAATATTGGCTTTAAATTTTTTAAATTTAGACAACACACCAGATTTATTTTTAATAATAAAATACCAGATCATTCTAGTGTAATCATCAATAAAAATAAAAAAATACAAAGAAACATTGATATATATAACTTCAATAGGTCCTACAACATCACTATGACTCAATTCTAAAGGATGTGAGGAATTCACATCATGATTCTTGTGAAAGGGGTTAATATGTTGCTTATCACATAAGAAACCCTCACAAGTTTCATGATGAGAAGGGATAAAAGGAAGTCCAAAAACAAGATTATTTATAGACATATCATGAAAAATTATAAAATTAACATGTTCTAATCTTTCATGCCATAATTAAGATTCATTCTTACTATACAATGAAACAAAATATGCAGAAGAAGAAAAAAAATATATAAACCATTTTTTTTAACACCTTCAACAATGAAGAAATAAAAATGATTTATAATAGACCAATTATATTTAAATAATGTTAAAATTAAATTATCATTTATAATTTGAGAACAAGATAACAAATTATTTTTAAGTTTAAATACATAGAAAACATCATTTATAGTAACATTTGAAATTTTTTCATTTCCATGTTTATTTGTTTTTAAAAATACATTATCTTCCAAGTAAATTCTTTTAGATATATCTCTATAATCACTTAAAATACCAGATAAACATGTCATATAGTTTGATGCACTGCTATCTAATATCCACTCATTTTCATTTCAAATAAATAAAATAGCATACACAATAATAACATTTGAATTTTGATTGTTATTTTGACTAGGGTGTTGATTTTTATGCTTGTTTTTAATAGATTTATTTTATTTGATATTTTTAGAAGATTAATTTTTAATTTTATCCTTATTTTTATAATATAATTCCTTTCTATGACCAAATCTACCACACATATTATAATTTCTATTAAACTTAGGTTTATGATTCTTATTACTAGATTTTTTATTCTTGTATTTACCTTTATCAGAATTAAGGTTATATTTATAATATTTAGTGTTATAAAAAATATTATTTAATGTGAGAAGTGCCTATGTGTAATTATCTTTAGAATCAAAATTTATCGTAACTTGCTCTTCTTGAATTAGGAGAGCAGACAAGGTGGTAGGGTTAAGGATATCTTGCTCAATTTGATACTTAGATTCAAAATTGAAATAAAATTTATAAATTTTTCATGAATATTTAACCAAATGATAAAATAAATCAATTGATCCTAAATCAAAATACAATTACATCCATCCAACCGAGCTTTAATATTTTTTATTTTTGGAAGAAAATTCACAACTTTCTCATCACCTTTCATAGATGTAGTTAGTAATTCAAGGATTAACTTAATAATATTTGAGAGATGTGTGCCCTCATGCATGGATTCAAAGAGTTTTCAAGCATCTCTAGGAGAATATTGATTACCAATGTGGATAATGAATTCATCCTCTACACTTCGTAAGATAATAGAATAGTTTCCTATGATTTTTGTTGAAATACATTAGTAAGCTCAAAGCTCACATGTCATCCAAAAGGAGAATTTTCAATCCCAATGACAACATTTTATAACCTGTGGGCCATAAATTTAGATTTAACATGAATTTTTCATATATTATAGTTATTTCCTTTAAGTGTTTGAGATTTATTTAAATAAATTGAGGCAAAGCCATAGCTTCCTTTTAAATAAGACAATAAATAAATGTTTAAATAGAAACATTTTAATATGAATTTTAACATAATTTTATAGTAAAACAAAATTTGAAGTGTAAAAACACAATATGGTTCAATTTAATGTTTGATAAAGTAAGACTTTTGTGAAATATTTTGATAAAATAAAGTGTCATAAGTATCATATAAATACACTAAAAAAAGAATAATTTAACAAATTAACCTTTTTAAAATGAATTTTTGAACTATTTTTCAAAATAAAATGACTTTCATATGAAACTATACTTAATTACATAATTTAGATGTCAAATAATAAAAAAAATTGAATTAAAGTTATACTAATTTAAGTGTCAAAAGAGTCACACTCAAAATAAATATTTAAACATTATTATTCAAAAAGATGTAAAAAATACAATAAGAGGATTGAAACTAAAAAATGAATCACTTCAATGCATCTAAAACGTATCAAAACCTAGAGATCGACTAGTTACACAACTATGTTTGTCAAAATATATTCACTAGGTCAAAAATTGAAAAACTAGCTGACAGGTCAGGGATTTAGCATGTGAAAAAGTTGGCACATGAACCAAAAAAGGGATTTCAAATTAAACTAAATTTTAAAAAAAAATTTGACCAAATCAAAAAAGATTGATTTAGGGGGTTTTAAACTTGGGACCTCCTTAATTGTAAGATCTATAAAAAAATAGACCACCAACTCTTCTAAGAAGCTTTTCAAAATAATACATGCACTAATCTATATTTAGACCTGTTTCAATCTGATTTTATTTATTTTTTAAATAAAAAAACAATAATTAATACATGTTTGTAAAAATAAATAGTAAATAAAAAATTACTAATTTTAAATTTTTGATACAAAATAGATTTTAAAGAAAAGTGGTGCCAACCTACTTTTGCATGGAATATTAGAATTAAAAATAATAATTATTTTTTAAAATATTTTCCACAAAACTTTATGGCTTACCTTTGTATGATTCTATCCATGAATATGATGCTTCTTTAGAGGAAGAAGTGCTCCTATAAACTTACACGGGTCACCAAAAAACATGAAAATTATTTCAATCTTTTGATTTTTTTTGGTAAAGAAGGAATTTAAAAAATTATATTTTGACAAAAAAAAAATGTTTTTAATTATCTTGGGTTGATTATGGCACCCCTGTGATTGAGGAAGATTTAATGCTTGAAAAAAATATGAGTTTTTTTAAGAGTGTACAGAGATGTTTCGAAATTCTTTTGAAGTGTTTTGAATGAGAGATAGACCTTTAAAGTAATCCAATCAAAATTATTCTCCCTGCTTGCCATGCATAGGCTTGAAAAATAATTAATTTTTTTAATTAAATGTAAATCAGTTGGTCTTCATAATTTATAATGGATTACTCTACCAATTATATTCCCTCAGGCTCTATTACCATATCAAATTTATTTGAAGGAATGCATTATGTGCATATACAAGATCTAGAATATAATTCATAAGCAAAGCATGTAATGAATAAATCAACATATGACATAGGAGTTATTGTAAAAAAACTCAAAGAGGTGAAATTCCCACCAATGTGATATTCATTATTATGAGAAACCAAATCACCCTAATACATAAAATTCTCTTCTCGCTTCTTCTCTATGCTTTCAAAAAACCTTGTCTACTTGAAACCATATCAATATTGAATGAATTTACAATAGGGGTAACACCCTATTTCTAAAATTCATGAGGGGAGGTGACCACTGTGAAATAACAGGTCCATCCATATAGAATTCATATTTAATAAAATTTGGTAAGAATTAAATAATTATAATATTATTATTTATTTAATCAAAGTTTATATCTCAGATTAATAAATAATATATTATTCATTTTTTAATTAAAACCAAGGTGAGCTAAGGGTTAATGAAACACCACTTAGTCATTAAATATTCTAACACTTATAATCCACTAGTACCACTAATAAAGTTTATATTTTAGATGTAGTGAGGCTATGTCAACCATTTAATTCTTTGTTATATTGGGCAACTTAAAATATTGTTACATAAGACTTATATATAAGATTAAATCCATACCATCAAACTCGTAGATGTCCATATTGTTGTCTCAATTTTTGAATAGGAAGTAAAAAAGCTAAAAGTGTTGAGTATTTCGATCACAAATTTGGTCAAGGTTATCTTTTTCTAAGTCAAAACTATCTTACCTAAAATTTTCAAGGTAAAAAGTCATACTTGGTCAATTGTCAAAAAGTAAATTGAAAAAATACAAAATTTAATTTTGCTTACTTTGTTGGGTTTTGATGAATATTTAAACACATATCAAAGGTCTAATAGTTATTCAGTAAGCTATCAAAATTAAAATCATGTGAAAACACACTATCAGGATCCAATAGTCTAAAAAACATGTCATTGGGGTTTGATCACTATCCAAACACATTTCAAACTCTGATATGTGTTCAAACACCTATCAGGTCCCAATCAAATGATAAACTTCTATCAGATTTTGATTCATGTGAAGAAACTTCTTGAGAACTAAATATTAGCCAAACACAACATTGGATCTTGATGAATTCTCATGCACACTCAAACCTTCACCATTAATCCTCCTTAGCCCTCACATGCATAGATTTATCATAACTTGCAATATAATTCTTCAACCTTTTCCATTCAACCCATCATATTCTCATTTTTCCTCACATGTCCCATCCATCATTGCCCTCTTTTGTAGGTTTAGCATATTTCTAGTCTTTAACTTTGTAAGTGTTTACATAGTTTTGGATCATTCTCAGAACAAGTAGAGGAAGATTAGGGTTTGAAAGTTCTTAGCACTAGTGTTATTTTTCTTAGAATTTTCTTCAAATATATATGTTTTCTCAAAACATTTCCAAACCATCCCCATGAAGATACCATATTTATTTTGAGTAAATCATCATTAGAGTTTACATTTGTTTTTATCATCATCAGACACTAATCATCTTACCAACATGACATCAAATCCTGAGGCATGTTGGTACAATTTTCAGACCTTGACATCTATTCTTTCACATTACAAAATCTGACATCCTATTGAGTAGGCTATCAAAACCTAATATTCTATTTAACACTCTATCAGATTCCAACTACCTATAAAACATTCCATTAGAGCTTGATACCTTGGAAAACACTCTTTTGAATTCTGACATTTATATTTGCACATCCTAATTTTTGCCTCTTATTAGAGCACATTCAAAGTTCCTTCTTTTTCAAAGTAATTTAGGTGTTAGTTTTGATCTCACAGGAAATTAAACTCATCAAATATCAACATTTGAAACCTCAATCAATGAGACTACAAGAAAATTACTCTAAAAAGAACCCTAACAAGAAGAAACTACAATTGGAAGAGGACAGATATATGAGGTATCATTTTCAAAGAGTGGTTCCACCTTCACCCTTGGAGTCTAATGTTGAAAAAATAACTGATACTGACTTAGGTCATATTGATATCCAAAAGATTTTTGGAATAGAATAAGTAGTGTAAAAAAAAATTATGGACAACATTTATAAAAATGGATTGGCATAGGAAATAACATTCCCAACATTAGTTTAGTGTAAAAAATTAGTGTTGAAAATGGATTAACACTATGATGTTGAAAGAGTCATTAATCCTAATGGAGAGTTGGTATTATGCTTAGGTCTAGAACATATTGATTGCCTACAATAATTACCTAATAGGTAAGCATTTGTTAACTTGAATCTTGCATTATCTCAATAGTTCTGGGATTCTAATACTAACTCCTATTCAAAGTGGGTCAATAAATAATGGCTGACAAAACCTAAGCATATAAAAACAAGGTTACCTAAGAAAATTTCTATATTTGAATTCATGAATGAGGTTAATGAAATGATTACTATTCTACATAGAGTATGGGGGCCCAATTACTAGAAATTTATAAACATGGATGTACAAGTATATATGGATCATTCACCAAGATAATTAGTATATCAATTGGGAATAATTAATCAATGTTTCAATTCACAAGAAGCTTGTAGAAGTTAATGCAACTTCCAAATATATACAAATTCTTACATTGTCTATGATATTACCAAAAGAAGGTTATACAATGGTTTGAACATAATAGATGATATTCAAACTATGAATATCTATGATTTATATCCTAAACTCTCTTTGAAATAAAGTGCACATCATTTTCATAGGGTAAATGATGCATTCTGGTAATATGTAATTCAACTGTTAAAACTAGAACCATCAAATTTGAGTCTATCAATTCAATCCTCTACAAAGATCTCTAGGTGGGGAACATGGTTCATACATTTCTCAACTTTCACCTACTTAAGAATTTATGGCTATGAAGTTGTCTAGTATATGCCTTTGAGAAATGTTGATGACAAATGGTTTTTGATGGAACTAGTGAGACAGTGGACTAAAACATAAAAGCTATTGTCTTATAAACACAATTTTGGGATAAAATTTCCTATTTCTATTAGTTGATATACATATGATTTTTTGGGCAAAGCAAAATCAATCGATGAGGAAATGACTCGAGTTACTCTCTGAACATTTGAAATCTGACCTTAATTTGATGTTAAGGGCATGATTCATAATATTATTGGTTATTCATATCAACATGTGCATCACTTTGAGGACTAATAGATGGACTGTGATGATGAAAAAGATGCGATAATTCATGATTAGTCATGATTCACTTTGGAATAGGTGATTATATTTGATATAGTGGAGATCAAGAAGAATATAAAAGATGAATATCCATTAGATCACATCTATGAAAATGATGAAATTGAATTAAAACTTATCCTAAGATTTGATTGGAATAATAAAGAACCTATATTTCTCGTTGACAAAATTCAAGAGGTATTGAATAGAACTCTTGAGTGGTTAAAAAGTAAGGGCATCAATTTTTATAAAACAATATTTCCTTCTCCAATAAAAGAAGTTAAATTGGGGATTTCTCATCAACAAAATCAAATAAAAGTAGAGACATCCTCAACAACAAGAACCAATAATGATCTAGAAGAAATAGAAGCTGAGATAGAATTTGAAGCTATCACAAAATATATTCTAGTTAAGAATCCACTCAAGTTGAAGATAAGCAGATTGAGTGAAAATATTTTTGGTACTCTGAATCTTTACATTTTAGATGAAATTCCTTTTGATAATTTTTTCTAACTTCAACCCCTAGTAATTAATACTGCACATCAATTTTTGGATTCTGATTCCTATTTTTTATTAGATTATTTTATTCCTCCTCAACCTGATATTTTAAGTTTAGTATCTCTTACTAAAAATGTTGAATTTCCTACTGAACCTTATCCCAAGATTCCAGTTGATATAATAGAAAATTAGAAGGTGAAATTGTACTTGAAAAATATTAAGTTTTTTCAGATCCTCTTTCTCCTTTTAAAAATATAAAATATTCTGATACTGCCCTCATGAAACAAACTCCTAATGTAGAGGTTCTTGATTGGCTAAATGAAGTTATGAATAAAATAAAGAAGATTGAACAACCATAAGAAATTGATTTCAATATTCTAACAACTATCCATCATCGAGCAACAAAGACACTCAAGACAATCTCAAAAATAATCATAAATCAAAAAGGAGAAAGGTATGCAAAAGTAGATGCTCCTCACGTAGAAAAAGACAAAGATAATGTCAGTTCATCTGACTACCATACCACAAAGATCTATATGGGAAAAGATACAAGAGAAGTTGTGAAATAAAATGTCCAGTCGACAATTGACATGTTATTTGAGAAGATGGATTATGATAAAATCACTAAATATCAACTCAAATAAAAAGTTGACCAACTAACATCCGTAGTTCATAACTTGGCAAGACCAACTCAATATTCAAATTCAATTATTGATCAAATTTTTGATATAGAAACACTTAATGTTGTAGAATAAATTGACCATATGATCAAAGCAACAAAAGAGTGGGTTGATAAAATTTTACATGGTATCATTATACTTCAGACAACATTAGTTATATGTTATGAAATTCAATCTAAATATGATCAAGCAAATAAAACTCAAAACAGATATGAATAAGAGATACAAAAATGTAATGATTTGATCCCTGTATTGGAAGAATTATCTTTTTTTTAGATGACCTAATTTAAGAAAATGTCACTCAAAAATAAGAAGTTGTATATCTCACCAAATTTTTGGTGGTTGTAAATTTTAGAGTTTGCATTGTCAAAGAAATTGTTAATAAATTTGAAGATTCTAAGTCAATAGGAAGAGATGATATCATTGAGATACTAAGAGATGTAAGCAAATTAAAATGCAATGTCATAAATGATAAAGGGAAATTGTTATTTGAAGAAATCATTGTTGATCAATTCAAGAAAGTTTTCAAAAAATTACAACTTTAAGCTCCACAATAAAATTATGATTCAATTTAGAAAATAAATGAGTATCAGAACAATTTGGGAAAACTTGATATAATGTTGAAGAAATTACAAGGAACAACTCAAAATATGATAGATTTATATTGTTATGCAAAAATAAATTATACATATTTTGATGGGCCAGATGAAGATAAAATGTTGGAAATCATGCAAAGATTCAAAGAATATTAGAAGTCATGGCCTAAGAAAGAATAAGAAGTCTAGATCATCATCAATGGAGATGATAAAGAATGATTCTATATCAATTTTGAAATTTTTCATAATTTTGTATTTCTTGAATCATTCTCACAATCTTAATTATACAAATCATACAATTATACTAAGTCATTTTTGTAATTTTGAATTGTGCAAATTTTCCAGCACATTTTTAAAGTTGTGCAAATTTTTCTTTGGACTTTTCAAGTTGTGTAAAAACACTAACATATTATTGCAAGTTGTGCAAATTTCTTAATGCATTTTTTAAAATTTAAAGTTGTGAAAATTAGCTAATGTACTTTTACATGTTCTCAAAAAGGCAAAAAAGGTAGTTACACTCCGTAACCACCCATTTTAACCTATAAATGAGTGAGGGGCTCATTTATAGGAGTTCTTGATAGTTAAATTTTTTTTGGAAAACTTTTAAAAGTGGAAATTATTTTAAAAATCCAACAAAGATCAATACATAGAGATTTATCAAACTTTACATTCAAGATTTATTTGTAAATGATGTATGTATTTACTATCTGCATGTGTTTAAATATTTGTTTGTATAATGTGATCATAGTTGTTATAAACTAGTCAAAACATGGAAATCTCATTGTAATATTTATTATCAAACCTACAATTATTATTTTTATTTTGGTGAAACCTAAGTGGAGTTAAAAGTAATTTTTTACTTTTTCACAAGAAAATGCAAAGTAATTTTTATTTTCTATTATAAATCACATATAGTTATTTTGGTGTATGTTATGGCTCATATGGATACATATATGTCTTTATTATTTATTGAATGATAAAGGTTTTATATTAGAGAGATTATATCCCACTTTTTAAACATTTCCAGTAGTTTTCTGAGTTCAACTTGTTGGGTTTGTTATTCTCTTCATTTTACAAAACATATTTATTTCCTTTATGACTCTTTCTCATACTTTCCATTCTTTATCCTTTTCATACTTTCTGGTTATAATAATTAACCTAATGAGACCTATTTTTACTTTAAAAACTTTCCCTTGATGTATTTTTCTGGATTTTAATAAAGGTAGTTTCATCTATCAATAGGAGAGGGACTTTGTCTCATAACTATTGAGGACAGACATCTGTCTATCCACCCAAAAAAAAATTACACCAATAATTTTTATCACCCACAATGGGGCACATTTATGTAACACTTGTGTAACCCACATTTTGATATATTTATCCATATGAGTTTGCCATCAACTCAAGAACCACTCTATCAACCTGAACTAGATTTAGAGTAATCTACACAACTAGATATTATTTTCCACATTAGACAACTTTCTTGGGATTTTGATAAAATTTAGTTACCAAGTTCCAAATCATTTTAATAATTTTGAACCAAGAGCTCGACTATATAGAAAGAACAAAAAGAATCCATGCACATAGAAAAGCCCATAGAGCTCATCAAATATCTTAAAATCAGTAGGTTTCATTCATGACTATTTAAACTATTTAAAATCTTGATTATCAACCTAAGTTGAATTAGATATAAGTTTTTGAATAAGATATTGCCTCAAGTCTTCAACAACTAGCCTCGAATAACAAAAAAAAAATCACTCAATTCAATATTGTCACTACAGTGATAAATATAGAAGAAGACTGTGTTATCATTATTCAAAGAAACATCAAAATTGATTCCAGAATATAACCAATAAGAGTATATGATATAGTTACTCAAAGAATGTTTGCATTAAAAAATTCCTTTCATGACCATTCAAGCAGTCCAGGCACTAGTTCTTCAATTGAATCTTGAATTGTTAAGTTAGATACAAGAAGATATTTATTGATCCTTGAGAGCATTCATATGGGATAATAAAACTAGTTCTACACATTTTCATAGAGTCATAAAAGTGTTAGAAGATGAATAAGATCATGTTGTTTTGTCATAAAGAGGCAAAGTACTAGTTTTAAATAGATTTAGATAAGGAATATCAACTAATAAGATTCTTCAATTTCAACCAACTCCTCATCAACAGTAAAAACTAGTAGAAAAATAATTTACTAGAGCTAGTTAATCAAAAGGTAAAATTAACCCTTTTTATTAGTTTCAAGAAGCCTCTAATTAAAAATTAAATCCTGAACAAAAAATCCAACACAAAAAAATAGTTACTCTTCCAAAACAATCATCAGTTAGGCTCTTATATTACAAAGTGTTGTTATACCACTACAAGTAGTATTTCTAGTCAGGATTCAACCTTGGGGTAACATGTTTGGTCCTTTGGATCTAGGATAATTACATGATATTTCAAAAATCTCATGAAAGAAATTTTCTAAATTTTTAGGTGAGGGTAAGGAACATCTATATGAACATATCACCACTTTGTTTGTAAGCTATGACAATATATATATATATATATATATATATATATATATATATATATATATATATATATATATATATATATATATATATATATATATATATATATATATATATTGAGAAGAGCCAAGGTAGTTGATTTGACTATAGTTTAAATGTTTGTTATTGATGTTGAAGATGATATGACAATAGCCAAAAAAATTAAATAAATAACCATCAAAAATTAAAACACAGAGTTTAAGCTAGTATTCCATTGAATAAATTTTGCAATAGATGGATAATGACATAACAACTTTTAAGAAATAATTGCCTCAAAAAATTATCACTATTCCTTATCAAGATATCCCAAGCATAAATTATGTGCCTTTCTAAAGGGATCATCCTCGATTGTAAAATTCTCAAAAAAAGATTGCATTGGAAGCTCCTCAATAAAATTCAAATCCACATGTGATTGTTGTAGAAATGGAAGAAATATTTGGGTATGAAAAAATTGAAGAAGAAAATGAATCAAAATATCTAGACCTTCAAGAATATGAAATTGAATAACTTGGTGGTGACTCCACTAATACGTTCTTATAATATAATTCAAAAGAAGATGGTTATAAATATATTTTTGGAGACATGAATAGTCAGTTATTTGTGGTCTTCATAAGAGGTTAAAATTTTAAAAAAAGGATGAATAAGAAGAATCTACAAAAGTTATTCTTCTATGAGGAACAACACCTCTAGTATAGATGAAAGGAACATAATCAATAACTAAGACATGTGAGTCTTCTATGAATGCCACTACTAGTTATCCAAAAAATACTCTTCTTGTCAATACTGTGAATGTATCTCAAAATGTATTTTCTTCTTCTAGTCTACCTATCTTTGACATAATTGAACATGTCAAAAGTATTAAAAGTCAAATGTCACAAGCTAAATATTTGAGATCATTTTTAGATCAACTAGAAAATCTAGTAGAATTTATTAAGGGAAACAATTCCACTCAAAATAAAGATATTTCCAAAGGAATACTAGCCACTCTACCTTATTCAAATCTAGTAAATTTCATGGCTGCAATAACTTCCAAATCAGATAAGGTTGACCCTTTTTACATTTCCTTATTTTTATAATGGATGTAAAGTCATTAATTATATCATTGACATAGGAACCTTAGATAATTTAATTCCTACCAAATTTTCTCATGCCCTCGGCCTAACCTGTATAAAACATTTTAGTCATTGTTATTCTATATAGGCTAAACAAGTTTCACTAGTTGGTCAAATCAAAGATGCCCAAGTTGCTCTTGCATATTTTTTTCAAATGAGGATTAAAATCAACATTTTTGTAGCTGATATACTAAAAAACTATGGTATTCTCTTGGGGAGAATTTTTTTGTAAAGAACTTGGTGGTGAAATTCAACTTAATTTATCTCATGCAATGATTCTAATCAAAGGAGTCAAGAAACACCTTGAACCTAAATTAAAGATGAAATACACTATGAAAAATGTTGATGATCCTAGGGTAGAAATTTTTTATGAAGATACTTTAATATGCAATTATTTTTTGATGTCATAGAAAGATATGGACTTGCCAGAAAATCATAGAAACTAATCCCAACAAAGTCTGGACATTGAAATTTGTTGGTAGTTTCTATTCAACATGATTTGGTGTAGGAGTTGTCATGATATCTCCAAGTAAATAAATATTTATTTTCTCTTACAAATTTTAGTTTGAATGTACTGACAAAATAGTAGAATATAAAGTAATTTTTAAAGGACTACAAGTTGTAGAAGAAATGTGAATTAGAAAGCATTGGGTGATGCAAAATTGGTTTTAAAACAACTCAAAGACTAGTATCAAGTAGAAAATAATAATTTAAGACACTATAATATTAAATTTTATGATAATATAAAATATTTTGAGGCATTATCCATTCAATCTATTCAAAGAGAAGATAACTCCAAAGTAGACACACTTGCAGTATCAGACTCATTATTGATTCCACATTCAAAAGTTGTTAAACATAAATACATATTTGAATTTTTGTACCTACCTAATGTACCAAATTTTTTGGATAAT
Source organism: Torreya grandis (assembly GCA_037957365.1). Taxonomy (NCBI): domain Eukaryota; kingdom Viridiplantae; phylum Streptophyta; class Pinopsida; order Cupressales; family Taxaceae; genus Torreya; species Torreya grandis. The sequence goes on from JARHVA010002768.1 coordinate 206,875, forward strand.
TGGAAGGTTTCCAATAATGATCAAAAGATCATTTATTTTCTTTAAAAAGTTGATATTTTTAGGAATTTATATTTTTAATGTAGTGATTTTTCATACATAAAATCTTCTCTTCAAATTCAAAAAGAAGGCATAGCTGAAGATCAAGACAAAGGAGTAATAAAATTGAAAGGGAATAAAATTATGAAAGGCTTGGTCTCATTAGAATAAATTTTCAACAAACATGACAGGTTCATTAAAAAGAAGATGCAAAAAGATTTTCTCAGTTCAACAGACTATGAGAAAGTAAACATTAGCTCTAAAGAGCAACCTAAGTTAGTTAAAACTAAAAAGTATTTTTCACCAAAATAAAAGATAAGATTCATCATCTTACTTCAAATATACATTGATATTCTCACATATTCATATGAAGATCACAAATATTTTCATCCGATGGAAATGCAACTTATAGTTCCTCTAAAACTAGATGTTAAACCATTCAAACAAAAACAATGATAGTATAACCCAATGATTGTAGGTACAATATTTATAATTTTTTTGAAAATGTTAAATGTATGTATTATTTTTCATATTCATCATTCAACTTGGATTTTTAACATAGTCCTAAGTTAAAAAAGTGGACAAATTAAGATTCATATAGATTTTGAGAATCTAAATCAGGCATCTCTCAAAGATAACTATCCATTACTCATCATGGATTAAGTTCATCAAGTAGTTACAGGTTATTAAATTATCTTGATGTTGGATGATATTTTTAGTTATAAATAGAATGAGGTTGATAAATAATATCAACATAAAATAACTTTTACAACTCCATGGGGCACTTTTTCATATTGACAAATGCCTTTTGAATTGATCAATGCAAGAGCTACATTTTAGAGAGCCATGAACCTTGCATTCAAATATTTTAAGAAGAAGATAATTGCATATACTTTGATTATCTAACTATGTTTTCAAAAAAGAGGGAAGGTCACTATGAACACTTGAAAAAGGCATTCAAAAAATGTCGACTACATGGTATTTATCTCAACATTAAAAAGTCCTTTTTTGGAGTAGCTAAATGGAAACTCCTTGGGTAAATTGTTTTCAAAGAAGGAATAAAGATTGATCTAGAAATAATTAAATCAAACCAAAAGCTATATTTACTGACTGATAAACTATGTGTTCATTCATTCTTCAAAAACTGAACTTTCTAAGAAAATTTATTCTAGATTTTGCAGAACTCAGTAGGCATATTGCTGATATGATGAAAGAGAAACCCTCCTTTAAATGGAATAATGAAGGAAAGAAGAAGTTTAAGAAAATAAAAATTTCTATCATTTATCCACCAACTCTATTTTTTCCTAATTTAAATAAATAATTCATCATTTATTGCTATGCCTCATAACACAATCTCTCAACCATATTGGTTTAGAAGAATGATGAAGGTATTGAATCTTTCATTGCTTTCATGAGTTTTAATTTGAGATACTATGATATGAATTATTATCTAGAAGAGAAATAAGCATAAATAGTTGTAAAAGATATTAAATAGTTCTTGTATTATATTTTACATTCACATTCCATTTTAATGATGTAAATTATAACAATCAAGTCTATTTTGACTCAATAGGAGCCAGGATCTAAGAGAGGTAACTGGATAACCAAGGTACAAAAATATGATATAGAAATCAATCCCATGAAATTGGTTCAAGGGAAAGGATTGTGTTAGCTCATAGTATAACAAGAATATTCTCATATAATTCCTTCAATAAATTCTAACAATCAAAACAAAGAGTATCTTCCTTTTATTCTTTTTGTAGATTCTACTAATGAGTAGTTTACAAATATTTATTTCTTCTTGACATATAGAGAATGCCCATCCAATTTGGATACTAAGCGACGTATAATTCTAAAGTTGAAATCTAAAAAATATGTAATCTGAGATGGTACATTACTCAAAAAGAGCATTGATGGTTTTTTCTTAAGGTGCATTGATAATGAATAATAAAAAAACTCTTACAAGCTTTTAATGATCAATCTTGTAGTGGAAACTTTTCTACTGCAGTGATGACTGACAAGATTTTAATAGATCATTAATATTTGCCTACACTTTTCAATGAATCTTATGAGTGTGTCAGGAAATATGAATCTTGTTAATAGTTCATCAGGTGACCAAAATTTATAGCATTTCCTCTTAAGCCAATGGTGATAGAAGATCCATTTTAACAATGGGGGTTCGATTTTGTAGGAAATGTAAATCCTCATTCAAGTGAGGGATATATGCATGTTATTAAAATATATACTAACTCAAAAAATAGGTAGAAGCCATCCCCATTAAGTAGACAGCTTCGAAATTTGTTTGCAACTTAATCAAAGAAAACATTCTCGTAAGATATTGTGTTCCATAAAAGATTATAACAAATAATGCATCAAATTTTTATTCTTTAGAACTAATTAGATTATATTATGGATTTAGTATCTCATTATCCCACTTTTATGACTACTATCCACAATAAAATGGTCAGGCTGAGTCAAGTAATAAGAACCTTGTCACCATCATTTGCAAGTTAGATGATGAAAATCAGATAAACTAGCACAAGAAGTTATATGATGCATTCAGTTTAGATAACATAAAAATAAAGAAACATATACAAATCTCCCCATTATAGTTACTCTATGGGATTCATGTGGTAATTATAATAACACTTGAATTGCCTGCACTTCAACTAGCTAGGGCCATTTAAAATTATAATTTTGAAAGTCCTTTAGACAAAATAATTTTTTATTTTAAAAAAAAAGAAGATAGATCCAGAGTTTTTTATAGAATCACTAAACATTAGGCTCAAGTTAAATCTATTTTTGGTAATAAAATGAAAAAATATAATTTTAAGTAGGAGATCTTATTCTCTTGTGGGATAATCATAGAGATTCAAAATGAATTCATGGAAAGTTTGACTCGTTATGGATGGGCCCATTCAAGATCAAACACTTATATGGAGACAATGATTTCTATTTGGCTTATCATGATGGCACACATCTACATTTACCTATATCAAGAAATATCTCATGCATTACTTCGAGTGAAATTAGGTAGTCCCCTATATGTAAGTATGTACATAATAATTCTGGATTTTATCCTTTCCCTATTATGCATGTGAGTTATTTTTACATAATACAATAATTTCCCTATTTTTCATGCATTGGTTTTCTTTCCTTCTATATTTCTTTAGACACCTAATTTAAGTTCAAATGAACTACACATCTTCCATCTTATATCAATTCAAAAATCTAAAGCTTCTTCAATCTTCATAATTAAACACATTTTCATGAACCTCTTCAAATGAATAGATGATAAAAAATCAAAATATTCATGAATAGAAGATTTTGCCTAGAAGCATGTCATATAATTGAGATAAATGAACTAGATGTTAGTTGGTAAGATTAGGATCTACAAATTTCATAGTAGGGTATTTGGATTGATAGTGCATGTTCATTTAACATATGATTGAGATAGGCAAACTAGATATTAGTTGGTTAGATCAAGATGTGCAAGTATGAAGCAACATCATAATTCTCAAGAATTTATAACAATGAAATTCAAATAACTACATAACCCAATGTAAACTCACCAATTTGTGAAACTAGAATATGGACTTATGCTTTAGTCCCTTATAGTTTGAGGTCCTTTGTCAGAGCCAATTGCTATCCTAATTTTTTAACAAGAAGTAACAAAGTTAAAAGTGTTAAGTCTCTTAATTGTAAATGATAAAATTGAGTCAAATTTGGTCAAGGTTGTCTTTTTCTAATTAAAGAAATGTCTTACCCAATATTTTCAAAGTCAAAAGTTAATCTTGGTCAAATATTAAAAATTAATTGTCAAGTTTTGATGACTATTTAAATATATATCAGAGTTCTGATAGCTATTTTGTAAGCTATTATAATCTTACTCATGCAAACACACCATTAGATTTGATAGTTTGACAAACATGTCATCAGAGTTTAATGATTATCCAAACATATTTCAGATTTTTATAGGTGTTCAAACACCTATCAGGTCTCAGTCAAATGATAAACCTTCTATAAGATTTTGATTTGTGCAAAGAGACTTCTTAAGATCTGATCATTTTCAAATCACAACATCAGATTTTGATGAATTCTCCTACACACTCGAACCTCTACCATTACTCCTATTTATCTTTCACAAACATGAATTTCTCATAACCTAAAATATAATTCTTCAAACCTTTCTATTTATCCCATAATTTATTCATTGATCCTCGCATATCCCATCCATCATTTTCATCTTTTTAAGGTTTAACATCTTTATGATCTTTGGCTTTGTAGGTGTTTACACAAGTTTTGGACCATTCTCAGAACTCAGACAAAGGAAGACTATGGATTGATTTTTTTTGGCACCAATGTTATTTTTCTTAAAATTTTCTTCAAATATTTGTTTGTCTACTCAAGACATTTCTAAATCATCCTATGTAGATCCCATATTTCATTTGAGTACGTCATCATCAGAGTTTGTATATGCTCTAATTATAATTAGAATCCAATAATCTACCAAACATGACATCAGATATCAAGGCTTGTTGGTGCACTTATTAGACCCTGACATCTATTTTTGCTTATCATGGACTCTGACATCCTATTGAGTAGGATATTGGGACCTAATATTATATTTAACACTTTATCAAAATCTTACTACCTATTAAACATTCCACAAGAGCCTGATACCTTACTAAACACTATCAAATTCTAGCATTTGTATTTGCACATCCTTATTTCCACTTCTTGTTAGATCACATTCAAAGTTATTTCTTTCTATAAGGCAATTTAGGTGATGTTTTTGATCTCACAGGCATGTAATCTCATCATATGCCAAAATTTGATACCCTGATCAAAGAGAATTCAAAAAAAGTACTCTAAAAAAGACCCCTACTAGGATGAAACTATAATCGGAAGAGGACACATATATGAGGTATCAATTTCAAGGAGTGGTTCCACATTCACACTTGAACTCTAATATTGAAGAAATAAATGACACCGACTTAGGTCATATTGATATGGAATATTTATGGAATTAAATAAGTGGTGCACATAAAACAAATTATGGACAAAGCATTCATGACATTGGATTGGCATAGGCAATAACATTCCCAACTTTAGTTTAGTGTCTATAGCTAGTGTTGACAGTGGCTCAACACTATGATGCCGAAAGGAGGGAAGTCAAGAATCATAATAGAGAGTTGGTCGTATGTTTAGTTCCAAATCATATTGATTGCCTAATACTATTACCTGATAGGGAATCATTTTTTAACCTTACTCCTATATCAGCTCAATAGTTCAAGGATTCTAATACTAGCTCTTATTCAAAGTGGGTTAATAAGTAATGGATTATGAAACCTAAGCATATAGAAACAAGGTTACCTAAAAATATTTATAGATTTGAATTAATAAATGAATTCAATGACATTTTTTAATTCACAAGAAGCTTATAAAACTCAATACAACTTGTAAATTCTATATGAATTCCTACCTTGTCTAAGTTGTTTCTAGAAGAAGGTTCTACAATGGTTTGAACACAATAGGTGATATGCATACTATGAATATATATTATTTATATCCTTATATATCTTTAAAATAAAGTGCACATCATTTTCATAGGGTGAATGATGTATTCTTATAATATTTAATTCAATTGTTTGAACCAAAAACATAAAATTTGATGCTATCAATTCAAGCCTCTATAGAGATTTCTAGGTGGGGAACATGGTTCATACAATTCTCTACTTTTCACCTACTTGAGAATTTTTAACTATAAAATTTCTTTGTATATGCTTCTGAGATATGTGAATGGCAAATAGGCTTTGATGGAACTAGTGAGACAATTGATTTAAACATAAAAATGTTTCTTATAAACACAAGTTTGGGATAAAATTTACTATTTTTGTTGGTCAATATACTTGTGCTTTTTTGTCCAAATCAAAATTGATCGATGAGTAAGTGACTCAAGTTACTCTCTAATCATTTGAAATCCAATCTTTTGATGTTAGGGGCATGATTCATAATATATTTTGTTATTCATATCAACATGTGCATCAGTTTGAGGACTATTGGATGGACTATGATAATGATAAAGATGTAAGAATTTGTGATTATTCATGATTTACTATGGAATAAGTGATTATATTTGATATAATGGATATCAATTAGAATATAATAGATGTTTAATATCTATTATATCACATCTATGAAACATATGAAATTGAATCAAAACCTCTCTTAAGAGTTGATTGGCATAAGAAATAATGTACATCTCGTTGACATAAATCAAGGAGTATTGAACATAACTCTCAAGTGGTTGAAAAACAAAGGAATCAAGGTTGATAAAGCAATATTTCCTTCTTAAATAAAAGAAGCTGAATTTGGGATTGATCATCAGCAATGTCAAAAATAAGTAGGGACATCCTTAATAATAGAAACCAGCAAGGATCTAGAAGAAACATAAACTAAGATATTAGTTGAAGCTATCACAAAATCTATTCCAGTGAAGAAGATACTCAAGTTGAAGATAGGGAGATTGGTTGAAAATATTCTTGGTACTCCAAATATTTTCATTTTAGAGGAAAATCCTTTTTATAAATGTCCCCATCCTCAACCCTTGGTAATTAATACTACATAATAGTTTTTGAATTTTGATTCTTCTTCATGATTGGATTCTTTTGTTCCCCCTCAACTTGATATTTCAATTATAGTATATTTTACTCAAAATGTTGAATTGCCTATTGAACCTTCTTCCAAGATTGTAGTTGATATAATAGAAAAATTAGAAGGTGAAATTGTACTTTACAAATCTCAAGTTCTGTCATATCTTATTCCTTCTTTTAAAACTAAAAAAGAATTCAATACTACCCATGTCCAATAAACTACTAACATAGAGGTTCCTAATTGGATAAATGAAGTTGTGAAGAAAATAAAGAATATTGAATAACCAAAATAAATGTATTTCAATATTTTGACAATTGCCCAACCTTGGGTGGCAAATAAACCTAAGACAATCTCAAAAATAATCACAGATCAAAAAGGAAAAAGGTATATAAAAGTAGTTATTCCTCTAGTATAGAAGGACAAAGATAATGTCAGTACATCTGAATACCAAATCCCAAAGTTATATGGAAAATCTTAAAATATAAGGCATAAAATAAAAAATCCAATATGTAATTGGCACATTATTTGAGAAGATGAGTCATGATAAAGTCACCAAATATCAACTCAAAGAAAGAGTTGAAAAAATAACATCCATAGTTCAAAAATTATTGAGACCAATTCAATATTCACAATCAATTTTTGAAAATTTTTATGATACAAAGACACTTAATGTTGTAGAATAAATTGGTCACATGGGAAAAGCAACAAAAAGTGGGTTGATAAATTTTTACAACATGGTGTCATTATTCGTCAAACATCATTGATTATCTATTCTAAAACTCAAATTGAATATGATCGAGCAAATTAAACTCAAAGTAAATATGAAGAAGAGGTGTAGAAATGGAATGAGTTGATCCCTATATTGTAATAATTCTCTTTTACTTGTCCAAATGAATTTAATCAAGAAAAGGACATTCACAAATATTGAGCATATCTCATCGAGTTTTTTCAGGCTACAAATTTTTAGAGTTCCCATTGTCAAAAAAAGTGTTAATAAATTTGAAGATTATAAGTTAATATGAGGGGATGCTATCTTTGAGATACTAAGAGATGTAAGAAAATTGAAATGAAAGCTCATAGATGTAAAACAAAATTGTTATTTGAAGAAGTCATTATTGATCAGTTTAAGAAAAAAATTGAAAAAATTACAACTCTAAGTTTTGCATTCAATTATTAATTAATTCAGACATTAATAAAGTATCAAAATAATTTGGATAAACTTGATAAAATATTGAAGAATTTATAAGGAACAACTCAAAATTTAGATCTATATTGTGATATGGAAATAACTTATACATATTTAGATGGGCCAGATGAAGATAAAATATTGTAAGTCATGCAAAGCTTCAAATAATATTAGAATAATAAGCCATGGCCTAAGAAAGAAGAAGTCCAAATTGTCATCTGTGAAGATATTAAAGAATTATTGTATATAAATTTTGATCTTTTTCATGGTTTTGTATTCCCTGAATCATTCTCACAATTGTAATTGTACCAGTTGTGTGATTATACTAAGTCTTTTTTTAAATTTTGAATCATGTAAATTTGTCGACACACTTTTTCAAGTTGTGCAAATTTAACTTTGTACTTATATAAGTTGTGTAAAAATACTAATGAATTTTTGAAAGATTTGTAAATTTATTAACATATTTTGATAAATTTTAAGTGGCACAAATTAGCTAATGTGTTTGTACATGTTCCCAAAAAAGAAAAAAAGGTGGATACACTCATAACCACCCATTTCAACCTATATATATGAGTTAGGGGATCATTCATATGGGTTATTGATAGTTATAAACTTCTGAGAAAACTTTTGAAAGTGTAAATTATATTTACAATCCAATAAAGATCAATACAAAGAGATTTTGTAAAATTTGCATTCAAGATTTCTTCATAAATAATGTATGTATGTATTTATTTTTAGAATGTGATTGTAGTTGTTATAAACTAATCAAAACTTGGAAATTTTATTTTAGTATTTGTTATCAAATCTACATTTGTGATTTTAATTTTGGTGAAACCTCGATGGAGTTAATTTTTTTTTTCACTTTTTCACAAAGAAATAAAAAGTAATTGTTGTTTTATGTTATTAGTCGTATACAATTATTTTTGTGTACATTATGTGTTCTTATGGACACATATATATCATTCATATCCATTGAATGATAGAGATTTCTTACTAGAGAGATTATTTCCCACTTTATTGACATTTCCAATAGGTTTTTGAGTTCACTTTATTAGATTTGTTATTCTCTTCAATTTTCAACACATGTTTCTTTTCTTTATATCTCTCTTTCATACTTTCATTTATTTAGCCTTTTCACACTTTTTAGTTAAAATTACTACCCTAATTAACCCATTTTTACTATAAATACTTTACTTTGTTGCATGTTTTTGGTTTTTCAATAAAAGTAGCTCCACCTACTAATAGGAGAGGGAATTCATCCTATGACTGTTGATAAAAAACATCTATTTATACATTCAAAAAAAATTAGATCTTTGATAGGTGAAATTTTAACCTTGAGAATGGTTGTCCTATGTTTGCCTTGTTCCTCTAAGGTGGTTTGGTTGTGTATAAATTATAATAAGATGTTGATTAATTAAGGGATTCATTTCAGACACTAGATATTATTTTAACCTATTTAAACCCCCATTCAAGGATGTCACAAATGGGGTAAACAAATTACCTTGGATAAAAGTGTTCACTATTTCACATCTTGGAGGAATGTTACCTTTGATTTTAGGTGGTAGATAATATATAAAATCATTAAAATTAATGGTTAAGGACAATGCATATGGTCTAATAAGCATGGATATTAATTTGGTTTTGTTTCTAGAGCTAAATTTGTTTTTAATTCTTAGAGAAAAGAATCTAAAGCGACTAGTAACCATAAACAATTAAAACATGTACTATATTAGAAGTAGATGTTCCACTTTTGATAATTTTTTTATTAAGGTTAAAGGGGGGATTTTTATAACTAGGGTTCCCAAACCCTAAGATAAGTACAAAAAAAAGAGACAAAGGTCTACCACAGATCACGAGAGAAATTAAGACAAAAAAGTCTCAATGACATCTAGAATATAACCCACAAAAAAAAAGAAATAATTAAGAAGTTGATGTTATTTATAAGCTTTTCATTCTTATTCTCCAAGATATCAACCTTGAATTTAAGGCTCTATAATTGTTGATCACCCTCCTTAGCCAGAGATATTTGGTTCAATATGATGTTCCCCTATTGCAAGAAATTCACCTTCCCTTTAAGATATAAGCTCCCTCATGATCCAATGCATTATATATTTTTGAATATCTAATTATTCAGCTATCTTATCAACATTCTCCTTGACCTTAAGGGAACTGATAAAGTTGTTGAAAGTCTTATTCAGATCTTTTGGGTTTTTATCCTCTAAATTCTTACCTTTTTTTTGGATTCATCTCTAACCATTCCTTTATCAGCCTCAATAATCTCATTATGAGCCACCATATCTCCCTACCCCTCATTCTTATGCCCCTCCATAGGAACATATCTATCATCTTTAACATTAATAGAATATCTTGTTGAACAACTTGATTTACCCTGCTTGCCTTGTTTTTCCTGAATATCAATTGAAGACCTTGATGCACTCTAAAAGAATTTTTTGATATTATGTTGTGTCTTAGGTGTTTTTTCCTCAAAAATTTTGGTCTTTTTTATCAACATGATTAATGGGATTATTAACCTCTATAGTCTTGCTCGAGCTCATGGGATATTTAATCCATACTTTTGATTTTCTTAATGTCGACATGAACACTTTCTAAAAATTTATTTTGAGGTTGAGAAATAAGTGGATTAATTTGGTTCATACCCTTAAAGTATTTATGAATGAGGTATGTAACCCCTTCATGCCTTGGGGCTGAATAGTTGCCATGCTTAAACTTTAGGACCAAAACTTCAAGCAAATTCAAAATGAACAAAGAAAGATTGATTGGAATGTCATGTCTAAAATAATTCAACATCACTAGTTAGTATAATTTGAGATATATAAAATGCCTCAAATATAAAAATACAAAGAATGGACCATACGTTTTATTTTATGAGATTTTTGAAAATATAAATAAATCATTTTTTTTGAAAATTATAACTTATAAAGTGATTTTATAAAAAATAATAAAATGGAAATAACAAGATAAAAAATATCATTGAAGCCCAATTTTGTTTACTTTGGACTTCTTAAATGAATCTTCAATTCTGGTAATTTTTTTAAATAAAAATTCACAACAGTTTGTGAGATACAATAGAAAACATTATTTTCCAAAATCAATGCTTTGATACCACTTGTTATGATATTTTTTTATAATAACAAAAGAAACAATAAAATATAATCCACTTCAAGGGGAATACCACCAATAATAAAAATAAATAAGGAAATGAATTCAATAATGAAACTTGTGATGATTATGGAGAGCCAAGATCAACCCCATCTATACCCATAATTAGGAAGGGTCACACCATTTCATTCTAATTACATTGAACTAACTAAATATTTTTAGTATTATTGATAAATACTTTTGAGTTGGAGTTATGAATGAAATAAATATTTTTGAGCTAGAGCTATGAACTAGTGTTGATGGTGTTGATAGATCCCACAACTTATTACAATGGAGAAGAAAAATATTACATTAAAAACTCTTGAAAGATACCTCTACTAATGAAAAATTAGAGATAGACATCAACCAACACATAACTAAATAGAACATCATCATATCCCTAGACCAAAACAAATCAAGGAATCATAAGATCCAAATAACTAAAAGTGCTCCCAAGAACTAATTCATAAACAAAAAAATAATGGAAGATCAATAAAGATTGAGACAAATATAAATATATTTAAAATGCTAAGAATCTATGAATTTTTTTTTGTTCTACTAGGATTTCCTCCATGCATGCCATTGAGTCAGCTCTTGATTTTCTATCTATCTTGATTGTGTCACACTGTAACCTTAAGTCACCTATAGGAATTGCATTTATTTCCATTTAGGTTTTTTTAACTTTGATCAAGGCTACCTTTATAATGACTTCTACCTATTTTATCTTGACTATTTTAGCTACAGAGAAGAACATTGAGCATTGAGTAATGCCCCCTGCAAATGCTCAAGGAAGTTCTTACCAAAGGTTTACCATGAGGTAATACTTTAGAATGTGATGTTATATTGCCTATTCTTGAATTTAATTATGTGTGTTAATGGTCAAAATAATTTTGTTTGATAGGATATTTTGTTGGGAGAATTCCCTCTAAAAATATGATATTGTCTTAGGTTCAAATCCACTAGGTAGCTCATGGAATTAAGTTGGAGAGCATCTAGAACATGACTAAGGGTTTTTTTATTTTTCACTTTGTTAACCCATCCCATGCAGGAGGAATCCTCCATAGGTATGTCAAGAATTCTTTGATGGTTCTCTACCTATAGACACGAGACATGTGGTTTCAGACAACACTACTCTAAAAGTCCCAATTTGGGTTGAATTTTTAGGCCTCTCACTCCCTTGTTGGCACTTTATTCACTAGATATCATCCTCCATAGGTCAATTGGTTTACCATGAATAAAACTTGTTATACTTTATTAGACCATAAAAGTGGTTTTATGTAGAAGTAGACCTTTCCCATGACCTCAAGGAGTTTATGTAAATTCAAAGTTGAGGATGTGAGAAAATCACAACGAGTCTTCTATATCAACTTTCCTAACACTTTCTTTTATTTCCAAGCCATAGACTATAAGATACATGATTACCCCCTTCAGTTGGCTTGCAACAATGTATCCAACTTCTCATCCTCTCCCCCTAAGTCCTCTTCAAAATCAAGAAAGAATACATATGAGGACATACAAACTATGATATGAAAGGACAACCATCCCAAGGTTGAAATTTCAACTACTACTCTCAAAGGAGGAAATCCATCTTTGAAAAATGGCCCATAGAATTAGGATCCTACTGAGAAAGATCCTCCTCAGGTTGAAGCCCCAAACTTAGTGGAAAAACCTAGGGTAGTCAACAACCCTCTAGCTACTAATGTCTTCTCCTAAGGTATCAAGGCTTCTTTGCCCAGTTATTATTTATTCTAAAATTCAAAACCAACCACTCTTCCACTTATTTCTCAATAGGATGTGCCCAGATGATCTTGCATCCCTACTTGAAGGAGTTACAAGGTAGAGAAAGGAGGCTATCAGGTTGACCCTATTATGAGGAAGTAATTTGATGAATTTCTAAGTGCCAATAGTGGGCATTTTCTATAGAATTTGTATAATGCTTTGGAAGGTTTGAAATCAGAGGACATGCCACTCAACACCCATCATCTATGAATTATTTTTCATAGTGTTCAAGGTCTCATATACCTAAAATGCAAGTTTCTTGTACATGATTTCATAAGGAAGTTTCCCGAGATGGACATTAATTTTTTGTAAGAAGTTAAGGTGGTGGATTTTTTATTGACAACTTTTAGTAATTCCATCTAACATGATAATATCATTTTATATATAAATCATGATGTAGGACATGGAGGGGTGATCAAATTCATTTCTCCAAGGTGGTAATCATACTTAGTGCAATCTGGTGTAGATCCCACCAACTAGTTAGTATGGGCCTTTTTAGAATTGAAAGATATTCTTTTGATTTTATTAATATTTATGCCTTGAATGATGCCTTAGATTTTACCCATTTACTATGATGGATAGTGGATGATCTCCCTAATGCCCATTGGGTCTTATATGGTGACTTTAATATGGTGGCATCTCTTGAGGACAAAATGGGCCACTTGTCAATATGGTGGTTAGTTGGAGAAAGGGAGGCATGGTATTATATGCATAATAAATGGGGCTTTTATGACCCCAATTTAATCTACTAGCCTATAGATGGAGTTTGGTACACTTAGAGTAATCTTAGGGAGGGCCCTACTTAGATTTTGAAGCATCTAGATAGGGTAATGATATCCACCCCATAATACTGCTCTTTTGATAATGGTTTCACCCCTATGATATAGGTGTTACCATATTTTGAGCTCTTCGGCCACTCCCTTATTTGGTTCAAAGTGACATGGTAGTTTATGAAACCCCAAGTCTATAAAATGTAATTCTTCCTTAACATCTCTTTTCTCAAGCATGGGCTCATAATGGCGCATATTTAGAAATCTTGGAATTTGGATCCACATCCTTCTAAATAATATAGTTGGATTATTTGGTGGGATGATGCCATCAAAAGTACCTCTCACTTTTTGTGAATCTATGTCTACCAACTTACTAAAATGTGGAGACATTCTTACTTTGTTACTTCCTTAGGGCTGAGCTACATGGCTTTAGCACTAGAAAATGATCCCTTCAATGATATATTTTAGTTTAGAGTTTCTTCCTTATGGTATCATATCTATAATGTAGACAAATATTATGCCTATGGAGCTCAAGTCAAAGCTAGGCTTCACTGGCTCAAAATAGGGGACAAAACTTCAAAGGAGTTCTTTTAAATGCTATGAGCCAAGAACTCTAAGCAACAAATTCAAGTCATCTCTGATGCTAGAAATAGACTCATAGATATATTAAAATGTGCAAAGTTACATTTTAAATTGATTTAAAATAAAAAAATTGAAATTTATAAAAAAATATATTATTTAAAAATAATATATAGTATAAATATATTATATTATTATACTAATGATTGTTAATTTTAATATTATAATATAATTAATTATAATAAAATAAAATTTAAATAACTATTAAATAACATTATAAAAATCATTCAATAATACCATAATAATTATGGGGCATTATGTGATCAAAATCAAATAAAATATTAAAGCATGTTAAACTATTGTCCCCTTTCTCCTCTAATAGAAAAAAATTCAACATGAATCATTGGGATATCATTCCCATTACAATTACCAAATTATTTTCTTCAATGATTGTGTGGATGAATGGAAGAAATCCATTTAATAATCTTAGTTAATGAACTAATATCGATTAAGTAGGTATTGATTCTTGGGAAAAGATCATTTTTATTTCAAGAAACACAAGAAACATTTCAAAAATATTTTTGATGAGCTAAAAACCAATTTTCATAGGGGAATTGGTTGAAACAACAGGCTACTTTGTGGGAGGATGTGATGTCAAAACTCACCAAGTGGATTATCCTAGAATAATTACTTGAGTTATATTATATTTTAATTCATAAACATTAATTCTATTAGTTTTTAATTAAAAAATTTATTTACAATATAGATAAATAGATTTCAATCAATAATAAAATTTATTTATAATATAGATAAATATATTTCAAAGCTCACTTTTATTTTAATTGACTTAAACACTTAATCTAGATTTATTTTGCCACCTCAATCTATCCAAGTGCATATATAGACTTATCCATTTCTTAATTACTATCTTTAAATTCAAATGCTACCTTTCAAGATAAAATCAATTAGTATGGGTCAACAGTTCTAGTCGATCTTGACCCCTATAAGTTGATCATGTCTTTCACTTAGTAACATCTATTTTCAATTTTAAACCCTCCATTATAGATTGGTCCATATTTTTAAAGTAGATAACATACAATTTCCCCCTATTTGATTAATATAAAGGCACATTTAAATCACATATTCTACTATTTAGCAATCACTTGGTAATATCACCATTGAGGCACACTTATACTATTGCACATTGAGAAAAGTTTCCTTATTCTTCCAACATATAATTATAATTACTTGAAGTAACCTTTATCCAAGTCAAGAGCCTATTTTATCTAATTCAAAAAAATCATCATCAAGTATTTAATCCATCTCTAGATGTATACGTGTAGTAAAATATCTATATATATTTAACTAGATCTAAACAATGTAAAATAATAAATCATACCTTGTTGATTTCTAAACCTTGAGTAATAAAGATAAATGTAGGGTCTAGGAACATATCTTGAATATCAAGATATTAGGTGACAATTTTTATAATTCATAATCACTCAATTTTGGTCATAAATACTTGATAATTTTAGGTTTGGCCCACTTTTACTTTAATTAAATTGAAAATTCAATTTGGACTTAGTTCACCATCTCACTCTATTCAAGTACATATACAAACCTATTCATTTATAAGTTGCAATATTACACCTAAAAAAATATTCTTAATCACTAAAAGCATTTATAATCATATGTATGGACATTCCAAATCATTAAATTCAAATGTTACCCTTTAGGACAAAATCAACAAGTATGGGTTAGTAGTGGTAGTTGATTTTGACCCCTATGGGTCGATTCTGTCTTTCACTTAGTAACATATATTTTTCAAGTTTAAACACTCTATTATAGGTTATTCCATATTTTTAGGATAGATAGCATGAGGTTTTCCCATTTTAAATTACTATAAAGGCACATTTAAATCATATATTCTACTACTTGGCAATCACTTGGTAATATCACTGTTAAGGCACACTTATGCTATTGGATAGTGAGAAAAGCTTACATATTCTTCCCAAATATAATTCTAATTATTTGAATCAACCTTTAACCAATTCAAGATAATATTATATTTAATTCATAGCAAAGCATCATCAAATTATTCAAGCCATCTATAGATGCATGCATGTAGTAAAATATCCATATATTTAACTATACCTATAAAAATGTACAATACTAAATCATACCTAGTTGATTTCCAAACCTTGAGTAATAAAGATAAATGTAGGGTTTAATAACATATCTTGAATATCATGAGATTGTGTGACAATTTATAGAATTTATATTCACTCAAATTTGGTCATGAATACTTGATAATGTTCAATTTGGCTCATTTTTACTTTAATTGTCGTGAACACTTAATCTAGATTTATTTCACCACCTCACTCTATTCAAGTACATATACAAACTTATCCCTTTCTAAATTTTTATCTTGCATCTAAAATGATGTTATTAATCACTAAAATCCTCTATAAGTATATGTATAGAAATTCTAGATCTTTAAATTCAAACATTACCCTTTAGGACAAAATTGACTAGTATGGGTCAGTAGTGCTAATCGATCTTGATCCCTACGAGTAAATCATGTATTTCATTTACTAACATCTATTTTTAAATTTTAAACCCTCTCTTATAGCTTGGTTTATATTCTTAGAATAGATAGCATGATATTTTTCCATTTTGGATTGTTATAAAGGCACATCTAAATCACATATTTTAATACTTGGTAATCACTTGGAAATATCACTATTGAGACACACTTAAACTATTTCACTTTGAGAAAATCTTCCATATTATTCCTAAATATAATTCTAATTATTTGAAGTAGACTTTAGCTAATTCAAGTGCCTACTTTATCTAAGTTAAATTAAAGAATCATCAAGTATTCAAGCCTTCTCTAGATGCATACATGTATCAAAATAAGCAAACAGACACAAATCACTCTAAGTGGGAGAATGATTTGGGCTTGATTTCCTTCCTTTAGAGTTTTAGATATGTAGGCAATGGTCAATCATCACAGGGGTCATTGGGGTCAACTCAACCCATTTCACTTCCCTTTTTCTCAAAATTTTAGCCATTGAAAGTCCTACTAGAGGTTCAACTTTGAAGAAGTCATTTTAAAGTTATTTATGTGCATCCAAAGGTTAAATTTATGCACACATGAATGTTTTAAGTGGGTGTAGGAGATTATGCCCTAATTTTTATAATTTTTCATACAAGATAAAATCAAACATAGAGGATAGTAGTAGTAACTGATCTTATCCTATTCTATTTGATATTGACCTTGATCAATGATAACTAATAATTTAGTTTCACATGCATAGTCAGATTTGCTATATTATTTTAGACATCTTTTATTCACATGAAATCAACATACATGCAAAAATAAGCTAGTTTTTTTTTGTGTTATTCAAAGTTAGCCCTATTTCATTCATTCATACTTCATCTATTTCATTTCTATACTTTCATTCTAATAAATGAATGTTATTTTACAACATTTTCTATATTTCATTTCATTTTATGTTAATTAGAGTGAATCACCAAGTTAATTCCAAATTTTGATAAAATATATTAGTGAACCTTCACATTTTATTTGAGCATTGCTTTAAAAAAATTTATCTTAAGATTTAGATAAATTAATGAACATATAAAATTAAAAGAACTTTCTTTCAAACTTGGATCTAATATCTGACATTAACTATAATTTAATTTTGACCTCACATTTGATAGCTAACATTGAAAGCACTTTCTTTCAACATTGGATTTCAAAGGAATTTACTACTCTCCATACATAATTCTTTTTATTATTATTTTTCTTGCATTCCATTTTTAGTTATTATTTACAATATCTTTTCCATGTTATGTTTTTATGTTATCTAAAAAACCTACCTCTTTTATTCCTTTAAGGCCTAGTACTAGGTTAAGTGGGGCCTATATTGAACACATTTAAATCCATTTGACCACTATCAAAATATACTCCTTTAATGCAAATAATGGTTCCCTTGATTTCGATGAAAAAATTGCTCATGATTATTTTTAAGAAGATAATCACAATAAACAAGTTAATTGATAGGATCATAATGCACAAGATAATTATGAAGGCTTAGATATGATCCATCCTGATGAACTCATTAGAGTAAATTATGCATAAGTCCAATGTTTATCCACATTATAAGGACTTCATCAAATTCCACAAGATATATCCAAAGTGATTAAAGTATATATAGATTCTAAAAGTGCATAAAAAAAATTATACTTTCAATGCATAAAAAAAAACCACTCTTTTTTATTATAAACCCTATCATAGGTGTTGCTAATTATACTAGTGATACTGTTATTATATATAAACCTTTAGTATGGGGGAAACAAAATTATTCCAACACACACACACACACACACACACACAGACACACACACACACACACACACACACACACACACACACACACACAGATATATATATATATATATATATATATATATATATATATATATATATATGCCCATTCCTAACCAAATTACTCGTATAAGACTTTTAATAGCGAGGCATACTACATCACCTACCTTGTCTACTACACAATCTTTGATATAAACTATTTTAACTTTGCAAGATAAAGTGCTACATTTAGAGATAAGTATACCAAAATCTAGCCAATCAATGGATTCACAAGCCTTGTGTCATAATCCATTAACACCTGATATTGTAACATACCTTTTACCTATAGTATTTTTAGCTCCTAAAATTCCATTATTTAAGGGTAAAGGAGATCCAAAATAACACCTTTGATTATTTTATGTGACATGTTTGGATTATGATTTTAATGACAAGTTTCTAACCAAGTCTTATTTAAAAATCCTAAAATATTATGTCTTACATTGGTTTATGATCTACCTATTCAATCCGTTAAAGAATTCAATCCACTAAAAGATTAGTTTCTCAAGCATATTTTTATTAACATTGGTGAAAATATTTTTTTTTGCACAAATAGCCAAAATTGAAAAAATGTAACTACTGATATTATGAATTACTATGTAATTTGTTACAAGACCATGTTGGCCAAAATGACTAACACATTAGCAAATAAATAATCACAAGATATTCTCAAACAAAGTTTACTCACACATTTAAACAAGTCAATTATTTTCAATAAATTTAGATCATTTGAGGAACTTTTAAATACAATAAGAGAAAGAGAAGTCAAAATTATCAATTTAAACAAGCTAAAATTTTCACTTACATCTACTTAAATTTTCACAAGGAAGTTTTAAAGCAAACTATCTTACAAAACTAAGTAAACAAATGTTAAAATTGATGCAAATATCGCATGTAATGTTATTTCTCAACATTAAAATAAGCTTGTTTTATTAAAACAACAAAGAATACAATTTTATAGATTACCACAAACACATCATAAGTTGTTACAAAATATGCTCAAGTGCAATCTCATTACTCTACCTCCACCACTAGAGGTTGACATGAGTAGACTTCAAAGTAAATATTTTGATAAAAATGAATATTGTGATTAACATAGATGCAATAGTCACTTTAATAATATATGTTTTAAGCTCAAACACCTTATTCAAGATCTTATTGATAATAATTTTATTGAGTAGGTACTCCTACAGAGGAAATTAAGCCTTAATAAAATGAAAATGCTAGTGAGCCATTTCCAAATCATGAGACAAACAAGGATAATTCAAAAAAACATCATAATTATAATGCATACCCACCTCTTGAGTCATATGATCATCCAAATTATTGGTACAATTATCCAAACCTCAAAACCACCTATGATCACCTTTCATGATAATGAGATAATGGATAATGATTCTAATTTTCATGTTTTTGTATCGGGGCATATATTGATCGAACATCCATTCATAATGTAATAGTTGATAATTTATAAATTAAGAATGCATGTGCAATGAAATTAATCCATTCATTTTTTTATGCACAACATGATATACAAACAAACTCTAAAAGTGTCCAAACATTCAATGGGAAAAAATAACCTACTTTGGGACACATTATGTTACCTCTTCAAGTGGGTCCTCCTATATTATCCACTTATTTTCTAGTTATACCATAAAATGGAGTCTTTGATATATATATATATATATTCAAGATCAAAACATATTTTAAATTTTTTCACCTATGCCAAAGATTTATATTAAACAAATTCAATAAAAAGTGAAAAAAATATCAAAAACAACTAATGCAAAAGCAAGGATATTAAAAAAGGGTGTAAAATTCATAGAAGAACCATCACATACAACACATTATAATTTAGTGATACATATAGATCATCACATTCTATAGAGATCAAAACATTAAGATTAATCATCTAATACTCTTCATCATATTTAAAACCATTCTATATTTTTTAGAGCTACTTCTCCCACATAGGATTAAAAGAGTAGTGATCTAGATAATTTCAATAAAACACATGATGAATTTTATAATTCTAAGTCTTGTACTTATAGAATTTTCATCCACAAAAGGTGATCATTCCAAAAATTATTATAGATCACTATTATGAATCTCATCTTGGTGGGATCATTGGTTAGCACTTTATAATTTCAAATATTCTAAAAAAATTCAAATAAAAAAAATGATTGTACATAGTTTTTTGATTACTTTATCATGATATTTTTCTACTAATTACACATGTGATCAATTTAATCAATCTTATATCCCTTAGATCTATCCATATTTTTATCCTCCTAGATATTCCTTTTCAATTTTAATATTTGAACAGGCCAACACAATGATCTATATTGCCTTCTTTATCCATTTACCTTGTTTCTTACATAGTTTGAATAAATCAAATTGATTTATTTTCTATAATAGATAGTATCGATTAGTAACAGTCAATATAAATTGACATTACTATCTAGAGATAATAAATTATGTCTCATAGTAATTTTAACACAACCAAATCACAATTTGAGCAAACATAGACTTAAAACTTCTATTTTTGATATTACATTCAATTCTAGTATATACAACAACACTCATTCATTTAAAATATTTATTTTTTATACTATCTATCTCTTAAATGGCCATGCCATAATTTTTAGTGTATAATTTAGATTGACACATATCACATAATTGTTATGATCTCTTCTTGTTCTTCTAATTTTTAACCCATGGTTTCCAAGTTTCTATGTTTCTTTTTTTAAAATTAAAAAAAAAAGTAAAAAAAAAATGAATATTTTAAAAATTTAAAAAATATTAAAAATATGCTAAAAATATAAAATCAAGACCTAATAATGATTATATATCTATTTTACATATCATTATCATATGTTATTTATCCATGATCAATAGATATCATACTGTTTTTTATCACACATGCATTTCACTAGTTTTTATAAGTGTTATGCATGACATTCAATTTCATATTGACTAAAATGGTGGAATTGCCTCTAGCCATAGGTGATGCCATGTTGGGGGAATCTTATCTAAATGTTAAAATATTTACATATGTTACCATTCTATAACTTCTATGCTGTGTTGAAATATATACTCTTTTACAAATGTCTTGCTAACATCTCTATCTTACATTGTGTACATGGATATGCTATTTCTTAGGATATGATCACATTACATATACATGGTGTAGAATATATTTATATATCTATAATTCTTTGTTGATATTAATTATACATAGTATATTAGTGTTTTTTTAGTCTATTGTTTATGGACCTTAGTACTTTGTTTTTAAGACATTTGAACATGTCTTTTGCTATTGGTCCATGGCGCTTTTTTGTGTGAAATTTGAACATGTCCTTTGTTTGTGACATTATTAATGTATTTTTTATGTGGACATTGGACTTGTTTGAGTTACATAATTCTTATTGTGTTTTTGTTATTATTTGGCATGTTGAGTTTGATGAGTGGCAAGATCCATATCATGCATTAACTATTACATAGGATTCTCATTTTAAAATTTACTACTATAAGTTTCACTAATTTAGTTTTATAAATGTTTCCTCATATGTTAAATATATAATTTAAAAAATACATATCTTATCATGATGACATAATTTTCACATATTCTACAATATTCAATGATTACATCTTGATCCACAAGATAAAATTAACTTTTTTTGAGATAAGTGACTTTTAGGACACATATATCACCTCAAAAGAGGGACATTTCATTGGGATATTCACACATGATATACATATCTATGATCATTTTTTTTAGGTATATAATACATTTTCAAATAATGTAAAAGGGTTAAAAAATTCAATAATTGGTATAAATTATGGGTGCATATGCCATGCATATGCACTCACATTATAGGAACAAAGTACTAATTCATATATTTTGGATGCACAATATAGGTTCATGTACAAGTTTCAAACAAAATTTATAAATTTGAATCTTCATATAATTATAAATTTTTTATTTATCATATTGGGGCATGATACATATTTATGCCATACTTTCAAAACTATTTTATAGTCACTATCATGGTAGAATCATGGATGTTCTCCACTATTTTTAGATCATGCATACAAGAACTAAGAAACAAAGTGACAATTGAATCTATAACCCATCTATAGTAATTATTTTAGTTAAAGTACATAGTTCATAACTTATATATTCAATTCCCTCCAACACTATAGTTTTTGAATCCATTATGTATTCCAACCCATTTTCTCCTTGGGGTTACAAAAACCAATAACAAAAATTGAGATTTATGCATCTATCATTGGGATCTATTTTTTTATATAAATGTTCAATTCAAATTGAGGCTTGATCACCCTAAAATTTTCATTGGTTAAACTAAGGAACCAATATATCCAAGGGATTCATGTTAAAAACCAATTCTCTAATGCTTCTAGAAAACATCATCTTCAAGAAAAGTTATAAAAGAAACTCAGGTTTTATATGTATATGTGTATTTATACCTTTCTCTCTTTTCATGTTTTCAATTTTCAAAGTTAAAGATTTTTCAAATTTTCAAATGAATAAAATGACTACTTCATGATTTATTGCATGGTTTACAAAGTTAAAGTTTCCTACACATTTAAAGTATTTACTCAAATATAAAGTGTGTTTTACATACTCATGTTTATCTTTCCTTTTACTCTAGTAATTTAATTTATAGAATAAAGTGAGGGGAAATTTAGTCACTTAATTTTTGTCAATAATACTTCATAATGTTATTTTTGGCCCACTTTTACCTTAATTGACTTGGGCACTTAATTTATACATATTTCACCACTTCATTATCCTAAGTACTTATACGAACCTATCCCTTTATAAGTTTCTATCTTACACCTACAAAAATGTTCTTAATTTCTAAAATCCACTCTAAGAATTTATATGGACACCCAAAAATTTTAAATTTAAACATTACTCTTTAGAACAAATTTGACCAGAATGGGTCAATAGTGGCAATTGGTATTGACCTCTATGGGTCATTCCTATATTTCACTTAGTAATGGTAATTTTTTAATTTCAAATCCTCCCTTTTAGGTTGATTCATATTTTTAGGATAAGTAGTGTAAGTATTTTGATTTTTGGATTGCTACAAATGCAAATCTAAGTCGCATATCCTACTACTTGGAAACCACTTGGAAATATCACTTTTAAGACACACTTATACCATTTCACACTAAGAAAATGTTCCTTATTCTTACTAAATATATTTATAATAATTTGAAGAAGCCTTCAGCCAAGTCAAGAGCCTATTTTTTCCAAGTAAAATAAAATCCTTATCAAGTATTTAATCCATCTTTATATGCATACATGTGAAAAAAGCAACACAATCATACAAATCACTCTAATTGGGATCAATACATGGGATTGATTCCCTCTTTATAGTATTGGATACATACATAATGATCAGTAATAATGGGGTGACTAGGATTAGCTTAGTCCATTACACTTCCCCATTTCTATTTGTAGGTTTTTAGCTATTGCAAGCCTTATTAGGGTTTTAACTTTGAAGAAGTCATTTACAGGTAATCTATGTGCATACAAAGGTCAAATTTATGCACATAGGCATGTTTTAATAAGGTACATATGACTATTCCCTAGTTTACCTAATTTATATTATAGAGGAAAAAATCAACTTATATAAGAAAATAGTGGTATTTTATCTTATCCCCTTCTAGTCAATATTGACCTTGATCAGTGAAAACTCTTATTTCAATTTAACATGCATAGTCAGATCTAATTAATCAATTCAACTATCTTTCAATCACATATAGTTAGCATATAGGTAGAAAATAACTAAGTATTTTGTGCTATTCATAGTTATCCTTATTTCATTTGTTTTTACTTTGTCTATTTCAGTGCATTACTTTTATTGTACTAATTTCAAGTTATTTTATAACATTTACTATATTTTAATTCATTTTATCTTAATTAGAGTTAATGGCCAAGTTAATTCTAAATAATAATAAAACAAAATTAGATAGTGTGAAATAATATTTAATAATGATTAAAAGATAACCCCAAAAACTTGTAATGATTAGAGAATGATTTATAAACCAGCAAGATCCAAACTGTTAAGTTTCATTCTTGGAAAATGTTAACTATTCTAGTTAGCTTGGTATCATAACACCTGATTTTCATGGAATCATTCATTTAATACCAAAAATAGCTAAGTATATACTTTGAAACCCTTGAATGATCACTAACTATCCCAAAGATAGGTATGTTAAAGACATTGAGGTTCTTTGCACTTTTTGCTTCATTGGATAAGGCTTAACAATCATTTATTGAAGTCACAATTTGTATTACTCCTATATGAGACATATTTGAGTGATTTTTAGTGTGAATGTGTATCAAGAGTATTATATAAGGCCTTTTTATTCTTTTTAAATCCCACTTTGATGTCTAAATGCATTCAAACTGTGTCTCAATGGAAGATCTCATTAGAAGGCATAATAGGTTAGTCTTAGGGTCACATTGTCATAATGAAGACCTATTTGATGATTAAAAACATGAAAATGATATTCAAAGGTAAAATACATCAAAATACTTATAATGTCAATCATTAGTGTCATGTTAAGGTCTCTTTCATTGCTTTCTAATGTGAAAAAGAGAAAAAAATGTCTTAAAAGGCACTCATGGGGTCATAATAAGGTTAAAAGTGTCTTAAGTCACTCATCAAAGTCATTTTGGAGGAATGAAATGTTTTATAAGGTCTCATAAAGTCACTTTGATATTTGAAGACTCTTCACAAGCTTTACAATTCATACACATTGACTAAGATTGTATTTTACTTAGTGGTTTTCCCTCCATTCCTACCTCATAGTGAAATTTAAGTCTCACAATGTGGGAAGAGTACATATAGGCCATGATCAAGTTTTTACCTATCTTCAAGAATTTCTTCATGGTACTATTCATTATTTCAAGATATTCTAGTCACTTTTATAGGCTTCCTAAATGTTGTAATAAATAAAGCATCATGATTTCAAAGAGTTTACAGGTCTAAAGGGTAAATTCTCAAGAACAAATCAATAGATACATGGTTTCCATCATAGTGTCAAAGCTACCTAAAGGATTTTAGCTTCAAAACACAAGGTCATAGGTACCTATTCAAGATCCAAGAAACAAATAACATAGATAATGAAGTCTTCTCCAAAATCTAATGTAGGTCTTCAAATGACTTAAGGTTTTTTGGAAGAGGAAAGCTTTGGAAATAAGACTAAAGGAAAAATTTATAGATGAATATAGGGTTTTCCATGAGAAACATGAGTTTTCTAGTCTTTAAAGGGTATACAAGCCCTCTTTAGAGTAAAAGGCAAAGATTTTCGGTTTCTATAAAATATCCAATGCATATTATAGACATTCCTTAGGTCTTCAATGAGGAGGTGTTGCTTTATAGTCCAATAAGGTTGAGTTTTAGGTTTTTATTGTATCTCCATTGTTTTCAAGGTTGAATAATCCAAATATCTTCATACCAAGCCTAAAAATTGGTTCTAAAGCATGATGAAAAGCTATAAGCATAATTACTTAGGTTATAATGTTGCAAGTTTATGGAGTGAAATTTCAAGCAAGAGACATACACCTATAGGTATATAGGTAAGCATGTACTCTATAAGAGAGATTTATTATTTAATAAAAATGGAAAAAATATTATTAAATCTCCCAAAATATCATACAGGTCAGGATTAGGGAAGTTTCAAGAAAATTTTAGGCAAGAAGAACAAGATTACATGTCTTCTTAGAAATATTTGAGCTTATCTACAATAAATATAAGTTGTGAGAATGATTGGACCTACAAAAAATAAGTTATTAAGATTATTTGATAAGATAGAGATAAATATAGTTGATCTAAGTATTTTAATGAGCTAGAATACTACCATTGAGGTATGAGGAGTGTTGAATACATCCTATGAAATAAAAGAGAGATTTTATGATCTTTAAGGGATAAAAATAATAGGGATTCAAGTTGTAGGCATAGATGATAAAATTAAATGAATTTAAAGGTTTTTTGGTAAGTTTTAGAAGACTACATGGAGTATTAAATACATGGTTAGAAAGCAAAGTTCTTAAGAGACCTAAAAATTGTCAATACTTATACACTATTGAGAGGTCTACAAGTTGAAGAGATGGAAGTCTCATGACCTCAACACGTATCTTATATACCTACTACAATTTATAAAGGTATTTTTGGGCTATAGAGAGATTATTTTAGGTTTTTAAGGTGAAAGATAAGATAAGATGAATCCTTCCAACCTAAAAAGGAATGTTTTTCAAGCTTCTCAAGGAGCTCTCATGGGAAAAGATGAAGATTATCCAACTTCTCAACCTCTCCAAGAAGACTTTACCTAAATTTGAATATAATTTTTAACAGTTTCATGCTTATAAAACTTGTATATCACTAATATAGGTTAATATTAATGTTCATAAAGTGCACAAAGAGGTATGAAGGTGTTGAAAACTTACCATATAATATGTAACTCCCTCTATGGAGTGGTGGTCATTGCAAGTCAACCCATAATTACAAATAGGCATAGGAGGTCCACTTCCAAGGTAACCATTCAACAAGATCTAACATGCATACATGAAGATATGGGTGAGTTAAGGCCATTAGGAATAGAAATTCATGTTTTCCAAGAATGGTATAACATTGAAGACTAACTGACCAAACCATGCATGCACAAGCCTTACAAAGGTTAAGGAGAGCAAAAGTAGGGTCTTCACCCCCACTAATATACCAAACTTTATTAAATATACTCATGGGAGAGGCCAAAGGCACTATAGATATATTAATGACCCCATTTCCCCTTGTTATTTCTCTTGTATAGGCTAGATTAATGGAGTAACAATGGCATTCATGATGTCTTCTAGTGCTCTCTTATTATCTCTCATCTTATTTTATTATATATAGGATTGAAAATGAACTGTTCACAATCCATCCTCTTGGGTATGAAAAAAATACCCTTTTGAGTTTTGGAATTATAACTTGATGCCTTGGAAGAAATAAAAGACTAAATTTGCCTTTTTTAGTGCTTGCATCTTGTGTGTATTTCATGAATTATTGATATATTCTTGTATAAAGTTGTGTTATATTGAATTGTTGTCAAATTCTCTTCACCTGTATATAAGAAAACCATCTTTTATAGGTTTTATACTATGTACTATTGTAATTATTAAATATTTAGCTCTATAAATGTACCATTATATATTTTTTCAAGGTATATGATGACTCCTACTTTGGTTTTAGGTTTCATACCTCTATGTAAAACACTTATACAAGAGAGGTCCAATTTTAAGATTGTGTATAATAATTTTCAGTCTTAATAGGTTCTCTTATTCTATTATAAGTGAGTAGAGGAGATATATAAACCATTAGTGTATCACCAATTTTAGTTTTAGTTCAATCCCTCTTTTATTTTCTATGACAAATACACATTTTGAGTGGTATATAGGTCTCCTTAACATAGTTTTAGGTTTGAATTGATATTAAATCAGGTGCATCTAGTTTTGAAAGGAATCCATCCTTCTCTATAGGTTCATCCTAGGGAGCCAAGGTCCCACACCTTGGGGATGATCCATTTATTTTCATAGGATTAGTTAATTGAATGAACAAGTGCAAGATTCAAGTGAATAATTTATGACATGCCTAGTGGGACAAAATTCCATAGGATTGAAAAATTTAGCCGAAGACTAGGTGTTGATACATAGTAATCTATAATATTGGAGAAACTTTAGAGGCACATAGAGAATCCATATATTTATGGTCTCAGATTAGTCATATACTTTCATGCCAAAGGAAATAAGAGCTTCTAAAAGAGGTACCAATTTTTAGTTTGTTGAGTTATTATTGTATCCAATAAGAAGAAGAATTACATTATCAATGTCTCTTCAAAGGAGAGAAAGTGGTTCTAGACAACCTTGCCAAGGGCTCAATCAACATTTCCTTTTGGTAGATTTTCTAAACCCAGAGGAAGGATGAATTCTATTCATCATATGTCAACTCAAAGAAATCATTTGTTTATAGAGTTCAATGGAGGTAGCCCCTTAGATCTTCAAAAAAATGATGATATCCTAGTTGAATCTCTAAATAGCATTCTTTATTTCATTGGTGAGGATACTACCACTCCCATAAAGTATACACAAGATATTACCAACATATGTGTAGTCTACTACATCACTCAAGACAATGTGGTTGTGAGACTTTTTGTTAAAGGAAGGGATATTCAATGGTATTTAAGGTTTCAACTTGGTATAATAAACAACTAGGATGAGTTGGGGGAGAGAATTTACCAATAATTTGAAGATATGAGTGACCATATTTTTCTCATAGAACAACATGTTACCATCAAGAGAGCCCCTCATGTATATCTAGTGGATTTCGAATTTAGGTTCCAAAAGACTTGGGATAGAATCCCAACACTTGGTGAATCCTAATTTACATATTGTCTTCTTACAATACTTGAGGTCTTTGAATAGTGACATTGCTATCATAATACAATCTATGGGAGGTACTATTTTACTAACTACATATGACATTTATATAAGGGACAAAAATAGCCTAATTCAAGTGGGAAAGATTACCCCTAAACCTCTAATGAATTTATGTCCTGTACCTCCACCCATTTATCCTACTTTGGCACCCATTACAATAGTAAACAACTAATTATCTCAACTTTTTATGCCTCTTAATGAGATACATGAAGTTAAAACACTGCTATGAAACTTTGTAAATGAAGTAGTGGTCTTAAAGAGCTAATAAATGTGACATATTAGACCATACTTATCAACCATAATAGCATAACAAGTATCCTTATCAAGGTAATCCATAGGATCAAGGACAAATCACACATGTTAGGCCTTACAATATTCAAAATCCTAATGTTTCCAACACTTTAAAATCCATTATGCCTATACAAAATAACCTAGTTCATGATTATAAAATGGTGTTATCCATGCAATTAACCTCATAACTAAACCGCGTATCCAAATGGATTTATTAATCAAGCCTTGATGGTATAAAGTGTGTCATTTTCTCAAGGATAACCAAGTGAATCAACTTCATAGCGAGGAGAAGTGCATGAACAAGCACAAGTGCAAGGTGAGTTTATCCTTTTAAATTAGGAAGTTAATGAATTTTGTGGTATAAATCAAAATGAGGTGTTAAATAAGGTAATCAACCCAATTACTTGTAAGATAATTTCTAAGAAAAGAGTAATTGAAGGAGATCCATCTCCTCCAACTGATCAAGCTGCCACCTCCCAAGTTCCTCACGAAGCTACCAAGGAGAAAAAAATTGTTGGAGAACCTTAAACACAAGTAAATCAAGATATCCAAAAGAAGAATTAGCCTAAAATCATCCAACATCAAAGGGAATATGTTATTATTCCAAGTTACAATTCAAAGGAAGATAAATCCCCTTAAACATATTAAAGAAAATGAAGATAAATCTAAACAAGACCATGTGGGAGGTTATTTATATTCCTTCTCAAAGGGATTGGATATAAAAATCCTTAAAGATATTTCATCTTCATGGATTAGAAAATAATACATCATCTGATCATACCATCTTGTGTCATCCAAAGGGTGAAAATGCAAGTAAGGTAAATGTTATCACTTTGAGTTTCACTCTTTGAGGAGGTGTTTCAAGTATCCTCAATCATTTGACACAATAGGAAATCTTTAAGCCTATGGTGGCATAAGTTTAGAGAGGAACTCTAGAGAGGGTTGGTTACTTTGTTGTTACACCTATTATATCACTACACATACTCAACTTACAATGAAAAGGAATAGAGAAACCTAAAATCAAAACAAATAAGGGTGATGCACCAAATTATAGTTCTCCTCTTATGGTCTATGATTTGATAATAAATATAAACAAAGCTGATTAAAATCAAACAACTTCAAAAATTTCTCTAGCATAAGTGTTTTAGTATAGAGGTTGTAGCTAATACATTAACTAAGAAGGACAATCAAGAGGCCTATAATGAGGCACTAATGAAGGTTTTATACACTTAATCTTTGTATAACTACTTAATACACACCATATGACCTATAAGATAACACATTACTCACAAATAGGCAATAATGAAGAGGAAAAATGAAAGGATATTGAATATCAACACTAACATTCATTAAAAAACCACCATTAACACACTAAATGTGAGATGAAGAAGGCAAAATTAATTTTCATTCACTTCAAAATCAACAACTAGTACAAATTTTGGCAATGCTTCACCATACTAAAATATAGGATCCTTTATAATGCTAAACAAGGCCAAATTTATATAAGTAAGAAGGAGAGAGAGGTAGGACATGGATAAATTCCATCATGTCTATCATTTGTCACAAAACTAGTTATAATACAAAAGTATTTTGCCACCAAGTTTGTAAATAATGTGTTGTCCTCTTATGCTACACATGCTCGGCCAAGTGTTGGTGGAGTTATTGGTGAGGAATGGCATAGAAGATCATCATGTGAGGATAAATTATTATTGAAACTAACTATTTATCCTTTGAGTTACACATCCACTTCTTGAATAGAAATTACAAGTTGAGGTCTTGACACATGTCACATTTGACAAACTTGGCATCTTGCTACGCCATTCTTGGATCTTTAATCCTTATCCCATTTTGGTGAGAATAAAGCTTAGAAATTAGTATTATTCATGCTATGTTCTCTACCATTATAACCTTAAAACTCATATCAAATTTTTTATATCCAAATAAAGTGATGTGGACTATCCTATCTCTCATACTAGATCTCATATTTCTGGAAGGTTGTCATGACAATATTGTCCAATCCATGCAAACCTTGGAGAGGTCTATGAATTCTTGTAATAAAAGTTTCAAATAATATTGAGGACTTTCATAAGACCTCATCCATGTTTCATGATTTAAAAACTAATATGGCATGTGTTTCAAGTCTTCTTATGAGCCTTTAAGAGTGTTTACTCTCATAAATACTTGACAAGTTGATAGGAAATTGTACTTGTCTTGAAAGTTCTTGACATCAAGAAACTACCTATGTATAACATTTTTAATTATATTTTTAATCATTAAAATTGATCTTATATATATATATATATATATATATATATATATATATATATATATATATATATATAAGAGTCATACAAATATGGTTTTATATGCTTATACAAATTGTAGTCATATAAAATGCAAAAATTGGTAACTTGAGCATGGCTAATGACACCCAATTTTTAGGTCCCTTTTGTTTGCTCTCATGACCCTCATAAGAATATTTTCATTGATTCTCAGTCATCTATAGCCTTTTATACTTGATCCCAACTAATCCAAACCCACTTTCCGTGACTAGTCCATCCCCCCAAGTCCCATCAACTCAAGACAATAGTGCCACACTTGGACAATAGCACTGGTGCCATTCCTGTCCTCTTTCAACACTCCTATCCAAGTGCAATTTTAGCCCCAATGGTCAATTCTTTCTAGTTCCCCATCATTCTCATTGTCATCCTAATGTGATCACATTCAAACTATGACCAATATATCCTTATAAAATCTCATTCAAATATCATTTGGAAAGGGTTGACAAATATCACTAAGCAAGAAAGAATACAAGAAATACTACTTAAGAAATGTTCCCTATTCTCTGCATACAACTAGCGAATATGCTTACAAGCTTATTAAAATACTTACACCAATCCCTAGCCACCTCAAGTACATCTATTTTAGCATTTATACATATTCATACACTAAATTGCATAAAACACATCAAGTGGGATAACTACATATGGCTTGATCCCTCTTTGGAGTATCGGTATGTAGGTAGTGTGCCTACACAAGGGGTGTGGATACACATTTAGTGAATCTTACACACACTAACCCCCCCTATTTAACAAAATTAGTCAAATCATAATGGAGTATAGGGTTTGAAGAGAAAATGTGCTCTATAAGGAGCAGACTTCTAGTTACTGAAACTTCATGGACAAGGTCACACAGACCTGGTGAACAAAACCTAGAAAGCTTAGATCCTTAGGACAACAATGAAATAAATGGACTATAATGCTAGATCCACTCCTATCCAATTTTAGTGCTCATTTCCAATCATAAAATTAAGGTTATATCTTAGCTTGTGATAGTGTTCCAGTCCTTCATAGTGAATCTTAGACCCTATCTCAGTCGTAACTAGTTTCTAGAAAGGTCAAAATTACAATATAAAATACATAAATAATTATATTAATTATTACATATTTATTTATTTATTTTTCTACTTAGACCCTTTAACTAAATTAGGAATAATACATCAATATTCCCAAAAATCGTTAAATGATTTGGTGAACCTAACTTACTTCATTTACACATAAAAACCCTAAAAACCCTAGGGTAAAATTCCTATTGATTTTTCCTATTTTTAATATTTTTTTCCTGCATGATAAAATCATAAATTATCACAAAATTAAAAAATTTCATAGGAATTTTAAACAAAAATTCTTTCAAACCCTGGTTGCCCATACTAGGTCCTAGTATTTTCCTAATAATTTTCTAATCATTTTTTGAATTTCTACTAGCATAATTAAATCAAAAAATTCACTTCAAATTTCAAAATTAGATAGTGATTTTCAAAAAAAAAATATTTTTCAATACCCTAGCTACATCTACTAGGTCCCATTAAATCACTAATCTTCCAATAAATTTTTTATTTTTTACTTGCATATCTAACTCAAAAATTCAATTTCAATGTCAAATTTTCATAGTAATTGTTTAAATAATTATCTTTAAAACCCTAGTTTCCTATACTAAGTCCCATTACTTCATGAGGTATCACCTTACATCTATTACAGCTTGCAAAAAATGGATCTCACTTATTTACAAATTTTTCTTATATTTCTTGCAAATAATAAGGAAACCATAGTTGGTCCTTTTATGTACATGAATGATGAAGTCTATCATATGTTAGTGCAAATATTCATTATTTGCATTTCATTCATATTTTTCATTATATGTGATGATGTAAGGAAAGTTATTATTAAACTTGTTAAGATATATTTTGCATCACCTCCCTTGGAGCCTCTATCCTATGTCAAGTCATGTGACATGGTCTATTTTACCCTTCCCTAGGTCACTACCCATCACTAAAGATCCCAATTGACACCCTTTGTCCCTCCACCACCTTGACCTATCAATTATCTGTAATCTCCTCCCATAGTTACTACTAGTCCTATATGGATAGTAGATAATGTGGTTATAGATGTTACTCAACATTCTACCATTCCTCCTCTACCTAGTCAGGAGCCCTACCACCCTTCCATTCCTTCCCATCCTAGGTTGAACCCACCAACATAGGTAGATATGCATAAGGAATATGATATTGTTTATCAGTGGAGAAACACACCAACTAATATTTCCATGTTATAAATGCTTCAAAAAGTAAATGTGTTCAAGGACATTCTCTATCACACACTCACTCAGACTTTATATACCCATTAATTTAGATCCTTCTTATTTTACATTAGTGGTTAACATGATAAAAGCTATAAAATATGTTATTAATTTTGACCATGATGACATGCCATCTTAGATACTTATTGATCAAAATTTACCACTATTCATACAAGCTCAAGTCAAAACTAGCACAATTAAGAGAATTCTAGTTGATAGTGGTTTCAAGCTTAATATAGGTAATATTGCATTCTAATAGACCATGGGCATGGATATGACATCCATGTAAAAATAATATAAGAACATTAGAGGGTTTGATGATATACCATGATAGACATTGGGCACCATTGCTTTTGATATCATCGTAATAACCAAAACCCTCTCTAGATAGTTCCAGGTCATGCCAGGTCCTCTTCATTATAATCTTTTACTTAGATGACCCTGGATACATGATATAGGGGTAGTTTATTCTACTCTTCATCGATGTTTCAATTTTCTCCATGAAGGATACCTATACACATGTCCAATAGATAACCAACCATTTAGATATTGTCAAACTATAGAGTCATCTTTGACTATTTCACCATATGGGACACCTCATATCATAGTTTTGTCACCACTTCAGTGCATTTCTTTTAATTAGATACATACATATGAGGTTGGAGAGACTATCACTTCTCACACTCATCCACTTATAGTTATGTCCTTAGCTCTAGATATTCAATCAATCATAGTAACTTTAGTCATTCTAACTACTCTATTAGTCATGATTCCTACACCTTTTATAATTATACATTCATCGATAATAGTTCCAATATTATGAGTTGATTCTATAAATATAGTTACTCCATTAATTATAGACACTCTCACAACACCATTGTATTATACTACTATAGTTGATGAGACTCCCATATCATAGTTACCTTTTGTGGTAAATTTTGAGTTACCATATGTACATGATATTAATATAAATTCCCAAGCTTCTTTAAATGATGATACGACACCCACACTCACAGATGAATCTTTATGTGGGTTGAGCTTTATGAAAGTAGGTCCAAGAGAGTGTAGATATGAATCTTGAGCTATCATTACACATCCCACATCACTCTTAACATCTCACACTACACTCGTAGGATATACTCCACATTTTTGGCCATAAATAGATCACTTGGCACATACAGTTCACATGGTTACCTCTATGAATATAGAGCCAGTCATTTAGATTCAAGTAGGTAGCACACATCATCAATGATAGATTATGTTATAGATGTTACTTGATCATAAATTTTTCACATTATGTACAATACAACATAGATCTATTAGCAGATTATCACAACAAGATGGTCACCTATTTTATCTTTTTCACAAGATCATAGGCTATGATACAAACTCATGTACAAATTTATAGTAGAGGTTAGATAAACTATAGGTTTAGGATATTATTTATATTATATCACCAAAAACACCATCTTACCCACTTCCAGTGAAGCAAACGAC
This sequence comes from Torreya grandis, assembly GCA_037957365.1. Lineage (NCBI taxonomy): Eukaryota > Viridiplantae > Streptophyta > Pinopsida > Cupressales > Taxaceae > Torreya > Torreya grandis. Next base: position 242,406 of record JARHVA010002768.1, read on the forward strand.
TACTAAAGTTAAATGTCCCAAAAAAGAATCAGCATCCCCACCACTAGAGAAACCTTTAGTTTGCCTTCAATAGGATGACACCATGTATATAGATTATACAACATATGATGATATTATGATGATGATCATGAAGAATTTGATGATGGTCATGATCCCTTCCTCCATCTCCATCCCTAGTAAGCTCCATCCTTGGACCCTCTACCCCTTCTAACCTAGTCTTTTATGTCATCATGTATATATTGCTTTATTCACATAATTATATATAGCCTTTTTTCCTAATACTTGTACATATATTCTCTTAAAAATTCTTGTAAATAGTTGTCATGTGATTGATTTTACATAGCTCATAACATTTCAAAATACAAAAACAATACAACATATCAAAAATTCCAAAAACATTAAAATACTTCAAAATATAAAAACATGTAAATAATTCAAAAAAAAACACCAAAAATATTTTGATTGTATGCATCATCCATGATTTATATTTATACTATCATGCTAGACTTACATTTGCTATTTTATGCTATTTTTTTTCAATTTATCTACATTACCATGCTTCACTTGATCTTCTTTGAGTGTGTGCAGTGACATCCAACTCTTTGATTACTTCAATCTACCCATTGATGGGGCATCCTACTTCTACATTGAGCCATACATCTATATACATACCCACTGGGGGCATCTTCTACATGACTACACCATCCAAGTTATGCCATTCTTACACCACACACTCTAGTTATCATGTTGATATACATTATTTACTATCTTACATAAATTACTTTATCAATACTCACTAATATATAACACTCATTTATTTTCTTAGCATATACCTAGTCTTTACTAACATGTCTTGTAGACTTTCACTTCTTAATTTGATTAGTTAGATGTGATTGTATTTCTAGTTTTTACATACTTTCTTTTCTTACTTTACGTAGATAGATGTGATTGCATTTTTTAGTTCTTGTTTATCTCTTATATGTGCCTTAGGACATTTTCCAATGTCTTTTGCTTCTATGTATTATGTGTACCTTAGGACATTTACCAATGTCCTTTGCATGTACTCTTCTATGTGATTGTGGCTTTCATGCTAAACTTTCTTGATTTAATTATATGTATATGTGGCATTTGAACATGTCTTGTATGCTTTCCTTCTAATTTGAGTGACATGTGCCCATGTCATTTATTTGCTTGGACCTTTATCCACCCTTGTACACTTCTTGATTCTTGCCTTGTGTACTTGTTGCTTGTTTGCTTCTCATTATTTACAATGACATGATCCACATCATGCATTATATTGCTTTCTTAGATGTCATGATGGACATCATTCTCCATCCCTCCTTGCTAACTAACAACTAACAACTAAAAACTAAAAACTAACAACTAACAATTAACCATACTTCCTATTCTAATTCATTACATTACACATGCTATTACATCATTATATCAATCTAGGCATATCCATGTTGATCTAACAATCTCTCATTATAAGCCATACTATATCTTGAGATATCTTGTCAATTATCATTGCTATATCATATGTCTTTGTAGCATAACACACTTGTAGGGCTCTTTCTTTTGAGGGTAGTCATTATAGGGTCTTCATTCCTACCCTCAAAAGAGGGGTGATAAATAGGGGTTTTGTCACAAAGATCAGATCTCTTAACAATAAAAAATCTAGCATTCAAAACACCTAAAACAACAACTAGATATTGAACTAGTCAAAATAGACTAGGAAAATAGTGAAAATGTTAGAATAGTCATCAGATTTGGCCTAGGACAATAATGATAAGATTGGACTATAGCGCAAGTGCCACTACTATCCATTTTTGGTGTTCCTATCTAAATATTATAAAAACTAGAAATTTCAAAAGTAGGCATAAAAGTAGGTTCAACTATAGTTTTACATAACCAGACTAGTTTAAAATAAATAGTTTTTAGTACACTTTTTATCAAAGAATCTAGATATATGGGTAATTATGTGTGGCATGATGGCTTTCACTTCCAGTTTTAGATATGGTAGTTGGTATAACTTCTGGATCAGAATTCATGTTTTAGACACCTGTGATTAGGGGCAATGTGCGTGACACATTTGTTTTATTTTCTTTCAGAGTTTAGCATTACCTATGCATTCTTAAAAATTACATGCCTTAATCCATATGCAAGTGGTTGGCATCATTTCAGAAGGGATTTCATACAATCCTAACGTCTACATTATAGAGTGGCTTTCATATAAGCCTAGTGCACTAGTTTCAGAGTGGCTTTTATATAAGCCTAATCTCCATCTTTTGAAGTGGCCAAGAGTGGCCTATTTTCCAACATACATTCATCTATCCATGACAACATTATCAATATCATAGTATATTTAAGGGATTTAGGATCCATATCATATGACATACATTTCATACTAGTATCAGTTCGTAGCTTCACTTCATGGGGCAATGATAGAGCCAAAGGACTAGCTAGCCTTTGTATTCTTGAGCCACCTATTCAAAGGGATTGGACACATAATATAAACATTGATTAACACAATAATGATCACCTAGCTTCACTTAGTAGGAAATGATGGAGCCAAAGGGCTGGCATTAACATTCTTAAGCCACTCTTAGGAAATTGAGAACTCAGCTCCATTCATGATATTACTCTTGGTACAACATCATCTAGAATTACTCAGCATCATCCAACATTACTCAACATCATCCAACATCACTTAGCATCAAAATAGGTTTTCTATTGGTCTATGTACCTAATGAGGTGTATTCATTCTTCTCTCTCTCTCTCTCTCTCTCTCTCTCTCTCTCTCTCTCTCTCTCTCTCTCTCTCTCTCTCTCTCTCTCTCTCTCTCTCTCTCTCTCTCTCTCTCTCTCTCACACACACACACACACACACACACACACACACATACACCTAGATTTGTATGTTCTTATCTTTTTTGTAGATTCATACTTCACAACGTAATCCCTTTATGCACACCCAACATCACACAAGCTTCATGGGCTTCACCCTTATACCTAAGTTCATGTACACTTTCGATTTTTCATTTATCCTAGTATTTCACTTTGCTGCATCACTAAAACAAAGGGGAGAAAATGTAGTGTGTAGTCATATAAAATGAAAAAATTGGTAACTTGAGCATGGCTAATCACACCCAACATTTAGGTCCATTTTTCTTACTCTCATGACCCTCATAGGCATATTTTCACTGATTCCCAGTCATCCATATCCTTCCAGACTTAATCTTAGTTGATCCAGACCCCTTTTTCCATGACTAATCCATCCCTCCAAGTCCTATCAACTCAAGACAATAGCATAACACTTAGACAATAACATCGATGCCACTCCTATCTATTTTCAATTCTCCTATCCAAGTGAAAATTTGGCCCTAATGGTCAATTCCTTATGGTTTCCCATCCTTCTCCTTATTGGCCTAATGTTAGAACATTCAACCCATGACCAATATATCCCTATAAAATCCCATTCAAAGATCATTTGTAAAGTGTTAGAAAATATCACTAAGTAAACAAGAATATAAGCAAGACTACTCAAGTAATTTTCCCTATTCTTTGCACATAACCAACTAATATGCTTACAAGCTTATTCAAATCCTTACACTAATCTTTATCCATCTCAAGTACATCTAGTTTAGCATATTTGCATCTTCATAACTTAAATTTCACAAAGTTCATCATGTGGGAGAACTACATATGGATTGATTCCTCTTCAAAGTATTGGTATGTAGGTAGTGTGCCCACACAAGGGGTGTGGATACACGTTTAGTGAATATTACACACACTAACCCCACCTCTTTCTTGAAATTGGTCAAATCATAATGGAGTATAGGGTTTGAAGAGAAAATATGCTTTATAAGGAGCTCTATAGACTTATATTTTCTAAAAATTTATGAATAGGGTCACACAATCCTAGTGAACAAAACCTAAAAAGCTCAGATCCTCAAGATAAAAATGATAGAGGTGGACTCCAGTGCCAGTGCCACTCTTATCCACTTTTATGGCTCTTATCCAATCATAAAATGAAGGTTAGATCTTAGTTTGTAACAATGTCCCATTCTTACACAATGAATCTTAGACCCTGTCTCAACTATAATATCTAGTTTCTAGCTAAGTCTTATTTTTTCCCTCTTATTACTATTTTTTGAAAGGTCAAAATTACAATCTAATTTCACAATTTAGTGGCTTAATTATTGTATATTTATTTATTAATTTTAATAGTCAGACCCTTTAACTAAATTAAGAATAATACACCAATATTATTATAAATTATTAAATCACAAATGCTCTGAAACTTTTTGTTGTCATTCGAGGTCTTAGAAGGCCTACTAGTTCAACCTCCCAATACAAGCAAAGAAAGTCTCAACTTTGGTTTGAGATAGTCACTTGAAACTTGTCTCAATACCATAGGGCTATATATAATGACTTATTATAGATGATTAGACCATTTCCTAGGTTTAATAAGCCTCTCTAACTATTTAGGAAGTTCAAACATACTCAAACCCCTGTGAATCAATCAAAATAGATAGTTTTAGGCCTCTTTATTATGCAATTTCCCTTAACATGTGAAAAATTATTTTCCAAATAGGTGCTTTTGATATCTATAAATATCCTTCACATTTTTATAAAACAAACCAAATTCATTAGAATCATCTAAAACAACATTCTTTTCTATTAAGCTCTTTGAGGGTTTGCAAGGTAGTTTTTAGGTGTTCACTTTCTTAGCAATTATTCATAAAGTTGAGGACATTGACTGATTAAAAAAAATTATAAACTAAGAGTCCATAAGAACTATCTATTAGGAATATAGAATGTAGATAAATAATAATAAAATAAATCCATAACTAAAATTCAAAAAACACAACAAAATAGAGATATAGATTTAACGTGGTTCACCCAATATGGGCTATGTCCACACAAAAACTATCAGTCCTTATTATTTAGTCTAACAAATGAAGGGGAAAACCTAAAATACATCCACTAAAACATCCTCTCCACTCTCACACCATTTCACCTAATTACAATGCCCTCATATCAAAGGAGGGTTACAAATTAGGGAAAAAATGCACTAACTTAATTTCTACCATTAGATCTAAAATCTAATAGTAAATGGTCCAGATTAACTATGAAATTACAATATTTTATAATACATTTTTAAAAAAAAATTGCTTCAGGGTGATGCCCCTAAACCCCCACCAACTGGGCTCCAAAATAGGTCACCACCCCCTTGGACCCCCATGTTTACCATAATGGGGGGGGGGGGGGGGGGAGTGGGGGGTGAATTACCCCACCACACCTCCTATCAGGAACTGGGCATTAAAATAAGATCAGGGTCCACCATCCAACATTATCACCATCCCTCAATAGAACTTGACCCCATGCATCTCCTCATAAAAATTCACATGTGATGAAAATTGACCTTATTGATTGTGTAGCCTTATTTGTGAAGGTTGATGTGAATGTTTTGAAGAAAAGTGTCATAAAGATGTTTATTTTTGACTAGAAATGCTTCTTCTAGACCTGTCTCATCCTATATAGGGGTTTAAAATGATTTTATAGGGTGTTTGATCACCCTAATGTCCTTGAAATTGATTTAGGCCATGCTTAGGCTTTGTATACATTTCTAAAGTCTTGACCTTAATAACCTCTTTTTTGATGATTTCGCTTCTTTCCAAAGGACCAAAATCACTATAGAACCTTTTTTAAGACATTCCACATCTATAAAAATCTTCCCAACCTCTCATTCATTGCAAAACATATGTATTTTCTTCATGAATTCATTCAAAAACTTAACATAGTCAAGATAAGCTTGTGTATTCACACTATTCTCTTGGTCATTTGATTGTAGATGGCTTGTTATGAATAAGAATGATTATCCAACTCAGGTAAGAATAGGTGATATTTTTACTGAGACATTATTTGATGTTTCCATATTCATATTGATTTTTTCAAGATGAATAAAATCAAAAGACTCAAGGTTGAATAGGAAACACCCTTTTGGAAAACCCCACAAGTGGGACAAGTGCCATCAGAATGCATTTTTACTCAATGAGAAAAACATGAAACTTATCTGCACAAGCAAGATGGAGAGAATGGAATAGGTTTTATAGGTCTAATGGGAACAAAAATAAAAATGACCCCCTAAGAGATCTAAGAGTGCTAAGAGAGCAAGGATTTAAATGCAAATTGGGAGGTCAAAACTCCACTTTTATGCAAAGTGTAAAATACAAAGTTAACTTGCACAAATGCAATCTTTCTAATGGTGGTGTTTTTGAGTCTTGATTTGGCATGAAAACTAAGATGAGAAACCAAGGAAAGTTTTAGTACTAAGACAAATTAACTATGAGCACATGTAGGAGTATATCAAAAGGTCCTAAAATGGGTTCCCTAATTCTTGGATGAATTATGGTGGGTTGTGAAAGCAACAACAATTTTCCCTCCATTCCTGCTTCATAGTGGACTTCAATTCTCTCAATGTGGGAAGAGTGCATATAGACCATGATCAAGCTATTACCTATCTTCAAGACCTTACTATGGACAATCTTCACTATTTCAATATATTATGGTCACATTTTTAGGATTCCTAAAGGTTGTAATAAATAAATCATCATCATTTCAAGGAGTTTGTAGGCCTAATGGTTATATTCTCAAGATCAAATCAATAGTTACAAGATCTCCATCATAGTCTCAAAGCTACCTCAAGGATTTGAAATTAAAAGTACAAGGTTGTAGGTCCCTATTCAAGATAAAAAGAGAAAATAAAATAGATAATGAAGTCTTATCTAAAATCTAATGTAGGCCTTCAAATACCTTGAGGTTTTATAGAAGAGGTAAACTTTGGAAAAAATCCTAAAGGTAAAATTTATAGGTGAAGATAGGGTTTTCCATGAGAAAGATGAGTATTCCAATCTCAAAAGCATCTATAGGACCTATTTATAGTAAAATTCAAAGATGTTTGGGTTTCCTTAAAAGATCCAATGCATATTATAAACATTACTCAGGTTTTTTAATGATGAGGTGTTGATTTATAGGTCCACAAGGTTGAGCTATAGGCTTTGATAGTATCTCCATTGTTTTCAAGGTTGTAAAATTCAAATATCTTTTTATAAAGCCTAAAAATTTATTCTAAAATATTATGAAAAGTTGTAAGCAAAATTACTCAGTTATAATGTTGTAATATTGTGGAGTGAAATTTTAAGCAAGAGACACACACCTACAGGTTTGTAATCAGGCCAACAATCTCTAAGAGAGATTTATTATTTAACCAATATGAAAACATGATTCCTACATATTTAAAAATATATTATAGCTGAATATTAGGTAAATTTAAATAAATTTATAGGGAAGAAGAACAAGATTACAGGTCTTTGTAGAAAAGTTTTAGCTAATCTACAATCAATAAAGGTTTTGATGATGAGTGGACCTACAACAGAGAGGTTCTTAAGCTTCTTTGATAAGATATAGTTAAATGATAATGATCTAAGTATTATAATGGGGTAAAATACTTCCATGAAGGTATGGGGAGTGTTGAAGACCTCATAAGGAATAAAATATAGTTATTATGATCTTCAAGTGTTGCCAACAACAAGGCTTCAAGTTGCATGCATAACTGATCAAATTAAATGAATTTCAAGGTTTCTTGGTAAGTTTTATAACACTAAATGAAGAAGGAGCATTTAGTAGAAGGTTAGAAAGAAAAATTTCTTAATATACCTAAAAATTTTCAAGACTTATAACATATTGAGAGGTCTACATGTTGAACAGATGGAAGTCTCAAGACCTCAACACCTATCTTACAAACCTGTTACAAGTTCTAAAGGTTTTTGGGGTTATAAAGAGATAATTTTAGGATTAAAAGTGAAATATAAGATAAGATTAATTCTCAATTAATTAAAAGTCATGTTTATCAAGCTTCTTAAGGAGCTCTCATGGTCAAAGATGAAGATGAACCAATTTCTTAACCTCTTCAAGAAGCCTTTACCTAAATTTCAAGACAAATTTTTGTCAGCTCATGATTATACATCTTATATAACATTAATATGGGTGAATATTAATTTTCATAAATATAAAAAGGAGGTATGAAGGTGTGAATACTTCTTGTATAAGTATGTAACTCCTTACATGAAGTGGTGGTCATGGTAAGTCAACCCACAATTCCAAATAGGCATAGGAGGTCTACTTCCAAGTTAGCCATTTAAAAAAATTTAACATGCATACATAAAGAGATGGGTGAGCTAAGGCCATTAGGATAGGATATCCATGTATTATAGGATTAGATCACATTGAAGACTAGTTGACCAAACCATGCATGCACATGCCTTCTAGAGGTCAAAGAGAGCAAAAGTACGGTCTTCACCCCAACTACTATGCCAACCTTCATTAAATATCCTCATGGGAGAGGCATAATGCATTGGAGAGGGATTAATGACCCAATTTTTCCTTATTATTTCTATTTCATATGTTGGATTAATGAATTAATAATAACATTCATGTGGTCTTCTAGTGCTCTCTTCTTCTCTCTCATCTCATTTTCTTATATATAGGACTAAAAATGACTTGTTCATTAATCCCTCCTCTTGGGTATGACAAAAATCTACCATTTTGAGTCTTGTAATTCCATATTGATGTCTTAAAATCAATAAAATACTAAATTTACATTATTTAAGTGCTTGCATCTTAAGTGTATTTCATGAATTATTAATCTATTCTTATAGAAAGCTATTTTCTCTTGAATTGTTGTCCAATTCTCTTCACCTCTATACAATAACACCATATTTTATAGGTTGTATAATGTGTATTATTGGAATTATGCTAGAGTTAGCTATGTAAACTCACCATTCTATCCTTATGTAAGGTAGATGATGACCCCTCCTAGTTCTATTTTAGTTATCATTACTTTATACAAAACACTTATGTAACAGAGGTTCAATTTGAAGATTGTGTATAAGATTTTTCAATCTGTATAGGTTCTCTTATGATATTATAAGTGAGTGGAATAGATATATAGACTATTGGTGCATCATCTCTTTTATTTTAAGTTGAATCCCTCTTCCATTTTCCATGACAAATACATAGTCTTTACTTTACATATGTCTCCTTAACATAGTTTTAGGCCCACAACTAATATTAAATTAGGTGCATCTAGTTTAAGGATAAATTCAAACTTATCCAAAGGTTAATCCCAAGGATCCAAGGTCCCAAACCTTGGGGATGATCCCATTATTTCCATTGGATCAGTTGATGGAATCAATAGGTGCAAGATCTAAGTGGCAATAGAAAATATTAGGTAAGTATAATATGTTTTGATGACTATGTTCATTAGATCTAGGTATCCAAAAAAAATTATGAAATTTTCTCACCTTTAATCATATCACTATGAAATTGGACATTTACTTCTTTCCATAATTACATAACTAGGTCCAAAAAGTGTGAAAATATCATATGTTTTGGGCCTTGCATTATATTAGGGAATAACTAAGCTATCTTGATATTTTTCAGGCACCTCAATTATGGACAATGTAAAAAAGAACACTCTATTTACCCTATTTTTTAGATCAATGTGAATTAAAATAGGCTAAATTTCTAGAATTAATTTAAATTTTAATATATATAAATCAAGCATAAATTTGAATGTAACTGATCCAGAGTGATATAATAATGTAATTTATATTTATAGAAAGTACTAAGGAGATCAAGATACTTAGTTTTATTATTTGACTTATTTACCACGACTATGTTATAAAAATATAAACACACTATAAATATGTTTATGTTTTTTCTTGATTTAAAACTATGTCTCTGTGCACATAGGGTTGGTAATGCTAGGCCTATATATAAATGTCAACAATAGTGGTTAAGGCTAACACTACTATTTTAGGAATATTTATCTCTCTATGATTATATAATGACATGTGCCTATCTAATATAATTTAAATGTGTTATATGTGGCTCTCAACTATATGCAAAAATATATAACTTGACAGCCTTCTCCTTAAAATGTTAGGTACACTTGTTAAGGATGAAGACCTATAAAAAGTGAGGAAGGGTAATTGGGTTGAATGGATCCCTGCCACCTTTATTTATGATTGATTTATACCTATATATCTAATATTTTGAAGAGAGATTTCAAGCCACACATACTTCTTCCCTTTAGTGTGAATGTGCAATTGTTCTCTTTTCATATATGAATGCACCTAGAAAATTATATTTGATCTTGACAATATTGGTACTTGACTTGGCTTGGTGTGTTTTAGACTTAGATGATAATTGATCCTAGTGATTTATTTTAAATTTTGAAAGAATAGGGAATTTGTTTTTATCAATATGCATTAGTATATTTTATAGGTACTTGAAAATACCATATTTTTAATAAGATTGATCTTTATTTGTACTTATATGGACTAAATTATGTAATTTCTTATGTTACTGACACACTAGGCGAATAAGCCCAATAATGGGAATGATTTTATTTTAAGCCATTACAAGGTAAAATATAGTAACACCAACCTTAGAACAGCAGTTTCAATGTTACTATTTGAGTTTGATATTATTGTTTGGAAGACAAAAATGTTAACATGATATTATAAGCATGTATAGGTAGGATATGTAACTAATTTATCATAGACTAAACTGTTCATGTAGGTGATTGATAGCAAATAAGAATGGATCTAACTCATAACATGTAGGTGTACAAGAATGTCAAGTGAGAACTATTTGGAGACACATAAGTCATGTAAGATAAATGTAGGTCAATATTGACATTTACAAATGTAAAATACTAAATTTTAGTGTCTACAAATACCCCTATTTTATTCTTCTATTACAATGAAATGAAAATACTAGAGTAAAAAGGATGAAAATATAACTAAGTGTGTACAACACACTTTGTGTTTGGAAGATGACTCTAATGATCCAATCAAAACCTATAATGAACATGTAGTAATCATTATCCATAGAATGAAATATGAAATTTGGACTATACTTGAAATTAATTTTTTTTAAGTGTTAGAGGTACAATCACTAAGTGGGGTGACTCATTAAGCCTAGATATTTCAATTATAATTGTAGTCCTTTCAATATATTAAATAATCAACATATATTAACTTGATCAAGCAACATTAAGAGAGCTCATTCATTTTATGCATACACAAGATCACACACATAACACATAGTTCCTTTGGGAAATGTAATGTCCCCTTTTCAGTGTGATCTTGTTTTATGATGATTAGCCTATTATGTGACCTTTGTAGGCTGATAGGATGGATAGAGGGTCTTGATGGAGCTTGGCTTGGCTTCGACTAGCAGAATTTTTCTAGTTGGCTTTCGTTCAAGCTCTTTCGGACATGTATTGAGGGAGATATTAATATTTAATTGATTTAATTAAATATTAATTATTTAACATATTTTAATTATGAAACCATAATTATTAGTTATGAAACCCTAATTAGGGCAAGCACACCTTTTTGAGGATATAAGGGTTTCTCATTGGAGGGAGGCCATAATATGATTATGATTATTGATTGTTGAAAAAAAAAATTGTTAAGTATTTTTTTTGAGAAGAAGGAGCCAAGGGTTTCCAGTATTCCAGTTGCATTGGAGAATGTACACTCTTTAGTGTGTGTAATTTAGAGGTTGTGAGAGATCAGTTGATCTATTGTCAGTTTGAGAGATAACTTCATATAGAAGTTATCATAGAGATTTATAGGTATTTATTTCATTAGGTTTTGATTCAATAATTATCTAGATTAAGATCTTTTGTATTAGGCCATATTTCTTTAGATTAGGCGTCCAACATATAGGATGAACTATATTATATTTTCTTTTGTAAGGGATCCGTACAGATCTATGAAAATCTATACCATTTTGTAGCAAGCCAGACAACACCACGGGGATCTCAGAGACCGACATCGACCGACTTAATACTGAAGTTGGCAGAGTAGACCAACCGATAGAGACTAACGTCGGTAGTACATCAACTGACAGCAACAGTATAACCGATGTCAGTGACTATTGTTTTGACATAGCAACTCGAGCCGTACCAAATTTAGAGTTATTTTTAGATTTACAGAAGGACTAGGTTTTTTTTTAATAATATTTCATATCATTTTATATGCATGACAGAGATTCAATATTGTAATTGTCTAGAAGAATAATAAGATCATTGATTATCCAGTTGATAGATTATACTACTATCTATTTATTTAATTGAATTTATCTTGAAAAATTGCATCTTTATTCATGCAAAAACACCAAAAAAATAGAATACACAAAAACAATTCAAAACATATAGTTTCAGAGTTTAGGGCAAACAAGGGTTTCTACAGTGGTATTAGAGCTTTTGTCCTACCATCCTATTGGGTAGTTTGGGTAGATCGAATCAGCTAGTTAATCATGGTTACTTCAACTACTCAGACACAATGGGACAGTAATATGGGGAAGCTTAAACAAAGTTTGAATTAATTGGTTGAAAACCAGAGGAGGATGACTGAATTACTTTCACATCCTACAATCGAAGACAAATTAGCACAATATATGACATCCATTTTTAGAGGGTCCACATCACAAAACAAAAAGACAGAGAAACAAGAGGTCTCTATAGGTGAAGTTAATCATTTACTTAGTGGAGTAGTGACAAGTGTTGTGACTACACATGATGGAGACATTTTACAACGACAGGATATCATTACTAATTTGTTTGAGGATAGTAGCATGTCCCATGATTCGAATGAGATAAGAGCTTGTGATATGATATCGACCTTTGATGGTAGCCCTACACCAATTATTAAACATGAGGATTTAGACTCTCAGTTAGTTATAGAGGACAAGGGAGCTAGAGATTGTGATGATGAGATAGTTTTAGCCATAGCTTCTTCAGAGTTAGATGAGGATGAGTCCAATGCTTGTATTTAGAGTGTGGAGGTGTACTCAGATGTTAGTACACTAGGAGTTGGTGATCTTGAGGTGAGTCCAATTCAAGAGTTAGCATAGATGGCAGGGACTCATCTTTCTTTTATAGTCAGGTCACATGTTGTTGATGATCTCTTAGATATGGCAGAGTCTATAGAAGATTTCCAGGATCCGATTATTACAGATGACACCTAGGATGATGTTGTGGACAGTGTTGAGGACTTAGTCTCTTCAAAGGGTTCCTTTGATATAGAGGTTTATGTGGATGTTTCAGTCACTACATTTGATGATATGAGTTCAATAGTTGGTTTGTTGAATCTGGATGACAGTATTATAGGTGTTAGCTAGTCTGATCCTTTGGACAGTGTGCCAAGGGTAGAGTATACGAGTTTGAATAGCTAGCACAACCATGTGTCAAGTCAGCTGAGAGTTAGTGAGCGAGACATTGCTATCGCTTGTGAGCATTTCAATTTTGCTTGGTAGTTGTTAGCCATTTATGGGTGGGGTTCTCCTATCAGTGATGAGTGGGGAGGTAGTTATTTATCCTTGATAGAAATCCACTCATTATGGGAGGCTATCTAGCTTTTGAGATAGGATTATATGCGGTTGGTAGCCGATAGAGATTATCTTAGGGAGTGGGGTAATATGGCATACAATGTGTTAATGGTCAAGGAAGATAAGGTGAGTGATCTTACTTAGCAGCTTAAGGTGACTTTTGAGATTCTTAAGAGTACATAGTTGGCTTTTGAGGAGTCAAAATTTCATTTGGCTGAGGTGACTATGGAGTTAGAGTGACTTTAGTCTTTACTAGAGTCTGTACAGTCACAGGGTGTGGTATCTGGTAACCTGAGGATGTCTATAGTTGAGATCATTAGAGACAGTGGGGATGAACATATATCTATCCTCAATGCTAGTATTGGTTCATTTCTACTGAAGCTAGATTTAGTTGAGTTGGGTGCTATAGTTGAGTATGGTATTCAGCCTGATATGGTGATGGTCTCTACTACTGATGGCGCAGGGACTAGTGAGGTTATATCAGGGATTAGTTGTGATGTTGGTGAGCCAGTAGTTGGTTTGGTTCCTATTTGTGATACTACTCCTTTGGAGGTGTCTTCGGAGGTAGTATTTGGTTTGGGCTTGGTTAGTGATCAATGGCAGTTAGTTTCTTCTAGATTGCAGTCTGAGCCATTGATTGAGAGTGGTACATTTTATCGACATTACACTATAAGTGCTTGTCATCAGTTATGGGATGATTTGATACCATGGGATGAGAGTTGTGATAGACATGGCATGGTGATAGGTGTTGGGATTGACAATTTTTTGGTGCATGACATAGAGCAGGAGTTGATGGCAAGCAGACTTGGTTTGTGTTATTGCTATCTAACATGTGATGTCTCTTCATTATCAGTGATGTCAGTTGTTTGGGTGTTGAGTGTAATATCTTAGTTGCTAATTTTTTTACTATTTCTTTTGATGATTTCTTCACAGGGGTTGATTGGTGACATGAGGGACATTACACAACCTTTTCCTTGGGATCTAGGTGGAGTGATGTTAACCTTGTTGTTGAGATTGCTTGGGGACAAGCAATTTCAGGGAGGGAAAATTGTAATGTCCCCTTTTTAGTGTGATCTTGTTTTATGATGATTATCCTATTATGTGACCTTCATAGGCTAATAAGATGGATAGAGGGTCTTGATGGAGCTTGGCTTGGCTTCGACTAGCATAATTTTTCTAGTTGGCTTTCGTTTGGGCTCTTTCGGACATGTATTGAGGGAGATATTAATATTTGATTGATTTAATTAAATATTAATTATTTAGCATATTTTAATTATGAAACCCTAATTCTTAGTTATGAAACCCTAATTAGGGCAAGCACACCTTTTTGAGGATATAAGGGTTTCTCATTAGAGGGAGGCCATATATGATTATGATTATTGATTGTTGAGAAAAAATTTTGCTAAGTATTTTTTCTAAGAAGGAGCTAGGGGTTTCTAGTATTCCAGTTGCATTGGAGAATGTACACTCTTTAGTGTGTGCAATTTAGAGGTTGTGAGAGATCAGCTGATCTATTGCCAGTTTGAGAGATAACTTCATACAAAAGTTATCATAGAGATTTACAACTATTTATTTCATTAGGTTTTGATTTAGTAATTATCTAGATTAAGATCTTCCTTATTAGGCCATATTTCTTTAGATTAGGCATCTAGCATACAGGCCACACTATATTCTATTTGCTTTTGTAAGGGATCCATACAAATCTGTGCAAATGCATACCATTCTGCAACAGGCTGAACAACACCGTGGGGATCTCAGAGACTGACATCAACTAACTTAACATTGATGTTAGTAGAGTAGACCGACTAACAGAGACTAATGTCAATAGTACATCGATCGATGATGGTATTATAACCAATGTCGGTGACTATGTTTCTGACACAGCAACCTGAGCTATACCAGATTTAGAGTTATTTTTAGATTTGCAGAAGGACCAAGTTTTTTTTGAATAATATTTCATATCATTTTATATGCATGATAGAGACTCAATATTGTAATCATCTAGAAGAATAATAAGATCATTGATTAGCCAATTGATATATTATATTGGTCTATTTATTTAATTGAATTTATCTTGCAAAATCACATCTTTATTCATGCAAAAACACCAAAAAAATTAGAATACAGAAAAACAATTCAAAACATACAATTTTAGAGTTTAGGGGAAATAGGGGTTTCTACAAGAAACCCTCATAGAGATTAAAACCCACTCTTTGGCCTATAACTCATAGACAAATATCCTATAATAAATTACAAACAAGAGAATAGTCAAGTCCTTTAGACCAAAAAACCTTGATCATGTCCTCTTGACCAAAGGCTTTTAGTGAAACACATATTTCACAAGGATAAACTACCCCTCAAGAAGATCAAGTCCTTTAAACTCTTATTGAAGTGAAAACCTCC
The DNA here is from genome assembly GCA_037957365.1 of Torreya grandis. NCBI lineage: Eukaryota > Viridiplantae > Streptophyta > Pinopsida > Cupressales > Taxaceae > Torreya > Torreya grandis. Next base: position 258,278 of record JARHVA010002768.1, read on the forward strand.
ACCTTAGAACTTATGTCTTCAACAACTGATGATGGATCTCTATTTATTTAATCCCTATACAAACTCTCTCTCTATCTCATACATGCCTCTCACATAGAAATGCCACAATCTCTCTTATTCTTCACTCAACCTATCCTCATATGCATACTCAAACCTATTTACATATCCTCAAATTGAAATAGAACTTTTTGGATATTATAAATATGACCTGTAGGTCATACAAATAGTCCTCAATCTACTTAGTGTTGAAACACAACTATCTACTAAGTGGGGGGGGGTGGTGAATTAGTAGATCAACTAGAACCAATCATTTAATCTTTTTAAAGAAAATTCAAAAGCATATGCAGATTAAAATATAAATTTAGAGATCACATACATGCATAAATAAACATGACACTAGGTTTATAAGTGGAAAATCCAAAGGGAAAAACCATGGTGAGAATAGCTGATCAAATCTACTATTCTAATCTAGCCTCATAGTCAATGCCTCATTGACAAAACCTCACTGGTTACACATTTAAGGGAACTAACCCTAAGGAGACATTGATCCTATAGTTTAATATAACCAACTCTAATGAAGCACAAACTCACTAAATGAGCACCAACTCAGCTTAAACTCATTGGTTACAATGTTTAAGGGCACCACCCCTAAGGAGACACCAATGCCATAATTGAACACCAACTCAGATTTTTTGATGGCACCAACCAATCAGATCTATGGAGTTAAAACTCTAGTATATAAAATAGATTCATAAATGAATCCAACTCTATTCTCTCTATTACAAGTCTAATATGTAATTTCTCATTCTCTACACATTATCTATGTGTGCCCTTCTTCCTCTCTTCCCCTCTCTTTGTGTCTCTATATGTATCTATTTGACACACTTCATCTCTCTCTATAGCCTATTTTTTCCACTCTTCCCTCTAGTTTTGTGTCTATATATTTTATGTTTGACATAACTTTAATGGCTTCAGTAGTATATTTTTGTGTCCTAGATGTCATATATATAAGTAATGGATCTAGGGTTCCATATCTCGAATGTGTTCACACTCAGACTATTAACACATCATATCAATTTTAGATTCTAGTTCATTATGACTTGGATTGTAAGTTTCATGCATCTTGATTCCATGTAACATGGTATAATTATAGGTATCTTTACTATCTATATCATATATTATACTCAAGTTTTGATGCATAGGCTCTTTAATGTATATTTGATTGATGGATTGATCAATCTCATTATCTGTGTCAAGATATAGAGATTATACACAAGTTCCAGCATATTCCTACATATTTATCCACTTTACCATTAGAATTTAAAAACTTTAAATAATAGCCTTTGATCTCTTTTTTCGCTCCATCTCCAAGCTCTCTTACTCCATCAAATCTTTGTATGCTACTAAAATTTAATGTTCCACTCTTTAAAATGCATCTCTTGATATCCAAATCCTAACTTATATGTGTTATTATATCTCCAAATATGTTTATTCTTTATCTCTATCGATATTTTAAGCATCAAGCTATTTATCCCATCTCGTTACTTCCTATATCTTTGAATTGCTTTCACTCCATTGATCTTCTTAAACATGCTTGGTTTTTAACTCACCACTGTGTCAATAAACATTGATCACTTTGTTCCATTTGAGTCCACTCACTCCATTAGATCTTTCTCATCTAAGCTTTCACATGCCATTGAATATTTGAACTTGCACAAACTATACCTTGACTTGGTCATTAAACTTAGACACTTTGACCTCATCTCGTTGCTTCTTATATATTTGGATTGCTTTTGCTCCATCGATCTTCTCCAACTTGTTCAATCTTTAACTTACCACTGTGTTGATAAACATGGATCACTTTGTTCCATCTCAGTCCACTTGCTCTATTAGATCTTTCTCATCCAATCTTACATGTGCTATTGGATCTTCAATGTCTGATTAAGTGTGAACCATTGATCTTCTAAATAGCTCAAACATTATCTCTGACAAGTTTATGCTCATTGGGTCTCTATTTGACAAGCTCCATGAATGTGACACTTTTCACTAGTGCATTTACTCAGAGGACCCTTTAACAATTTGAATTTACTTCACTTTATTGGATCATCTATGTATGATGAATCATGAGACATTGATCAAGCTAGGACATAATACAAAGCCTAAGACTTAGGAAATATTAAGTCCTTTTATCACTACTCAAACTGGTAATTACTAGGTCAAGGGGCCAATTTTGCAATGATGACAAAGGCTTAAGTTATAACTTAAGCTATCATGTCCAAGCTATAGCTAGTCACCATCAAAATATAAATTTCCTATTGATTCCATGAATTGAACCCTTAGGGTTTTACTGAGAAACCCTATCCAGTTTGACAGTAAAGATAATTCAATTTTGAGCTCATTCCTTCTTAATTGAACCTATAGTCCATATATTCAAGATGCTCATGAAAAACACATAATAGATCTACCATTTGTTTATTTTTCAAATGTCCATAGATGAGCTTTGTAAAAACATGACAACTTTTCATGACCTTGTGTAGATTTTGTCTAAGTATGGAGACCATTCATTTTGCCTAGAAGGCTAACTTTACACCTACATAAATCTTGTCACACTTAGTCAGATGACCTTCAAATTAGTGCATATGATTCTCTTACATAGGGGATTCCATCCATATATCCAATTTCTCCTGAAGCCTTCATACATGTCAGATATGACATCATAAAAATGCCTTTGAGCTTTTTATTACAAACTACAAATTTGACTATGTTGGAAAACACTGTCAAAATGCCTTGGAGCCCTACTTTGCTCAAGTATATCTTTTGTCAGATTACATATCATGACCTAAGATTTAGTACATATAAATTAGGCACAAAAATAAATTGACCCATGTGATCATTTTGTCCTAACACCTCCATATGTGCAAATGGTAACATCATCAATATGCATACTTAGATCTATTTAGCCCTTTTTAAATTTGCCTAAGTATAGAAAATTAGTGGATTTTTTCCAAGTAGCCATCTTTGCATGCCCATATCTTCAAATACACTTCATTTAATGTCTTTAAATATGGTACATAACTATTAGGGACTAATTTGATTATAACCATGTGACTAGCTCCCCCATACTCATTCATACAAGGTAATGGTGATGTCAAAAAAATGCCTTCTCATCTTTTCTGTCATAGACCTAGAATATCTAGATGATCAATGTGAATAATTGAATGAGTTCCAATCATACACATAAGCATTCTAATCATTCTTGACCTCTGATAGGATTCTTTGCATATCATATAATCACCATATACAATCTTAAACATCAATGTCATGCTCATAATGTCCCTTTTGACATCAATGATAATCATATTTCCAACAATCTCCCCCTTTATCATTGATGACAAACTAAATTCTCTGGTCTTCTACTAATTTGCTCTTTCTATAGCATTGCTTACATTGGCTTCTAATGAGTATGAATTGAAGCTATTCATACCATACTTTCTCCCCCTTAGGCAATGACATATTTGCCTAAACTCATCTTGGAGACTTGCTCTTCTCTTCCAAAATTTTATAAAGAGAATTTTCACTCCCCCTCCCCCCACCTTTGACATCAATGGAAAAGGGACTCCTCATTATTTATCCAAAGTGTCCTCCCCCTTTATTAGATAAAGGAGTTTGTCCAAAAAAATTCAACCATCAAATCACTTGAAATTTACAATATATACATTTTTGAGTTAAATTTTCTCTTCTTTTAGGGATCAACAAGGCTTTTATGATCCTTCCTCTATACTTATGTTCCATCACTAGTATCTAGTGTTGTGATATAGGAGATATCACTCCCAAATTTTGTCTCATTACATCATTTAAGCATCTTCAGGTCTTCATAAATAGTCCTCTGATCGTATGACTTGACCAATTACAAAGCTCCCACTCTGTTTATATATGAGGATTTAATACACTATCTAATCACCTAACTTGGTTTGTTTAAGTAATCATCTCAACTTGCTTGAGTTAACATCTATACCAAACAAAACCTTATATTTCAATCATGAATGAAGCATCTCATATATGCTCATTTTCACATCATGCATATCTCCTCAAGACATTCAATCTATTTGATTTAGCTCCCCTTAACTCCACATTCCATATTTACACCAAGGGGCTGCCTATAACACACCATAGCTTCATTTTTCACATGTATATCATCATTTACACATGTTCACTAAGTTTGGTGACCCAAATTATTTTCACAACCCAAAATACACAATATCAAGGATTTATTGCATTATAAACTTTATGTCAAATAAATAGTTAGACCATATATATGAGATGTACTCCAACAATCTCATTATGTCAATTTGAAACACTCATTCTATCCCTACAGACATTGCATACATAGTACTTGACTTGATCTTAGAACACAAAATTCAACTAGGAGCACTAATTTCTTGCCTTCAAAATATTCTAAAGAATACCAATTGCTTCTTTATAAAAATGATTCTCTTAAGTATAGATAGAGACACCTTAATTCACAATGTCCTAGAATAATGTGAAACCAAGAGTTGCCCATAAATTCTCATATTCCTTCTCTTCCTTGGTCATCTTATGATTTTTGTTCTTCTTCTTCTTCTTAGGCTTAAAAGAGTAACATGCTCATCCATTACAAAAGTTTCCTTTTCTTTTGTGATTGGATTAATAATACATGGAGACAATATGTGGCACACCTTTGCATTTGATGAATCTTCCTTACAACTTAGAATCTCATTACTAGGCATAAAATGCTGATGTTCTATGTTTGATAGTTTCTCTATAGTAGTAGGACATTCACTTGAATCTATACATACCTCATAACTATCCTTAGTCAACACCTTGGAATTCTCTTTGAGTTTTATCTTCTCATTCTCAACATGTGTAGACATTGAGATCTCTTGACATTTTCCAATCTCTATAGCATTCTTCATCATGGATTGATATTTCAATTTCCATACATGTTTGGGTTTATTATATGTCATGTTGGGATTTTTTCTCTTTTTCAGAGAGTTTTGAACCTTTGTTCACACTAAGAGGCATGATTTTCTTCACACTTTGTAATTTTGGTCATTCAAATCTTGTTCTACATTATTTAGCTATGTGACAAATTTTTTTACAATTATAACACATTACATTTGTATCTAACAAGGTTACAAATAAATTTTCTATTACAAAATTGGTTCTACTTTTAGGTATAACTCTACAATTACTAGCCTTATGATCAAAATTATTACAACTATAAAAATAACCATAGAAAGATGAAGAATACCTAGTCATATATTTTCTTTATGCAAGATGGAGAGTTCTTGTCATCTCTTGCTTCTTCAAGTTGTTTACCCTTATGTAACCATTTGCATTAGTTGCCTTTATCTTCTACATCTTTCTTGAGTTTTTAGAGATGGACTCATTATTTTTTTTACTTTCTTGAGGATTATTATCTCCTTTAGCCTTCTTCACATCAAAAATATTTTTATCTATCTTTGTATCCCAAAAATCTTTCTCTTTATTTTCTCTTGATCCTTCTATTTTGAAATTATCATATAACTTAGAAGATGTACTAGTTATGGGACTTTTCCCCTTCTCATAACCAAGACCATATATCCCTTTTGATGACTTTTGAGACTTAATCAATTCATCAAGAGTGTCTGATCCTCCTTCAACTTTAGACCTTTGTTTATTTGTTCTTTAGCCTATTCAAGATTTTTTAATCTCTATTTATAGCCTCATACACTCATCAAATTTGAATTATAGTTCAATTTATCTAAATAATCTATTATTTCAACCTTTTCAACTTGAGTCTTAAGGCTTACTATCATCTGATCAGATCTTTCAAGACTTTTGGATAGTTTTTCAAATTCTTTTTATCCAAGCTTTTTCTACCTTGAGTTCTATTTTCTTAGCTTATCAATTTCATCTAGAGCACATATGAGTTCACTTTCTAGGTCCAATTCTCCTTCCTCTTCTTCATCATAGTATTCAAATTCTTCTTGATGTGTATCTATAGAAGTTGATTCTAATGACATAAACAATGATTTATTTCCATCAGCCACAAAGGCACAATCATGGTAATCATCTGAGCTATCACTATCATCTAATGAGTCACTATCTTCTCTTATATATAATATTTTCTTATTTTTAAAGAAGTTACTCTATTTGGAATAGTGGGGCTTCATTCTTTTTCCACTTCTTTCTCAGAGTTATCCTTTTTATCATAAGGGCATTTACCAGTAAAATGTCCTACTTTACCATAATTAAAAAATTTAAAGGTAACTTACCCGTATACTTTTTAGATCCTCTTTTCAATATTTTGACAAAGTTGGATTCTTCTTCATTAGTTTCCTTAGATCTGGATGTAGATGCTTCTACTTTTACATGTTTGGATGCTTTGAATGCAACTTCTCTATTGGAAGTATCTGCTTCTTCCATTCTCATCTCATAGGCAGTGAAGCTTCCATGAAAATAATCTACTATTAGGTTATCTAGATCTCTTGCTTCCTCTATTACAGATATTTTAGAGTCATATCTTGATGGAAAATATCTTAGGATCTTTTTGATAATGATTGATTCTTTCATTTCTTCCCTAAGGCCTCTGATTGCATTGACTATTTCATCTACCCTAAGCAGGTAGTCTAAAATCTTTAATTTTTCATTAAATTTTAAGGATTTCAAACTTGCCTTTGAATATTTAAATCTTGGATTGATTTACCTTGTCATCACCTTGATATATGCTCTTCAACTTGTTCCATATATCTTGTGTATTTTGACAATGCATCACTTTCACAAACTTGGATTTGGAAAATCCACTAAGAATAACATTCTTTGCCTTGACATTGCTCTCATATGCCCTTTTGAAAACTTGATCAGTAAGAGTTTTAGTAGGGGATATATATACATTTACCATAGACATCCATATATCAAACCCTAATGATCCAAAATGCATAGTTTGATCCATCAAAGAAAAGTGCTTTATTTCATGAAGATCCTTCTTGAATAGCCATTATGTTCATTATTCCAAGATCTACCTGAGCTAATTAAGATTATTTCAAGGAAACTTAGGCTCTGATACTAATTATTGGAACACAACTATCTATTGAGAGGGGTGTGAATCAATAGAACAACTAAAATAAGTTCTTTAATCCTTTTAAAGGAAATTTAAAAGCATATGTAGATTAAAAGATAAATACAGAGATCACATACACAAAAAAATACACATAACACCATATTTATACATCTAAAACATAAATGGAAAAACCATGGTGAGAATAGATGCTAGAATCTACTATTTTAATCTAGCCTCACAATCAATGCCTGAATAGAAAAACCTCGCTAGTTACACATTTAAGGGTACCAACCCTAAGGAGACACCAATCCCCTAGTTTAAAAGCACAAAATATAAGGAAACACCAACTCCCTAATTAATCACCAACTCATCTTAACCTCACTAGTTACAATTTTTAAGGGCACCAACTCAACTTGTCTAATGGCACCAACCAATCAGATTTACAGAGATACAAATCTAGTATACAAAATAGATGCATAAATGAATCCAAATATGTTATCTCTATTACAATTATAATCTATAATTGATCATTCTCTTTACATTATCTCTATGTGCCTTTCTTCCTCTTTACCCCTCTTTGTGTGTCTATATATGTATCTATTTGACACACTTCATCTCTCTCTCTCTAAAGCCTCTTATTTTACACTCCTCCCTTTGGTTCTATCTCTATATATTTTCTATTTAACATAATTTAAATGGCTCTAGTAGCATCTACCTATGTCTTATATGTCATATATAATAAATGAATCTACTATTCCATATCTTCAGTGTGTTCACACTTGGACTGTTAACACATCATATAAATTTAGGACTCTAATTCATTATGAATTGAATTGTAAGTTTTTTGTATCTTGATTCCATTCATCATGTAATAATTTTAGGTATCTTTACTATCTATAGAATCTATTAGACTCAATTTTTGATGCATAATCTCTTTAATGTTGATTTGATCAATTGGATTGATCAATCTCATTATGTGTGTCAAAATATAGAGATTATACACAAGTTGCTACATGTTCCTACATATTTCTCTACTTGACCATTATAATTTAAATACTTTAAATACTATCCATTGATCTAATTCTTCATTACATAGCAAGTCTCTCTTACTGTGTCAGTGTTGGAAATATTGTCATTGATGTCAAAGGACTAGCATTATTGGTGATAAAGGCCCCATTACAGTTAATGTTGTTTGTAATAAATATATCTTGGATAATATGAGTTAATATTTATTTAATATTAATGAATATATTTTTGGTTACATATGAGATAAAAGAAGGGCCCATGGAGAAGTCAAAGCACCATGGGGTAAAGACAAAAGAAGGATGGGATGCATTTTCCCATGAAGAGTCATCTTGGGGAATTTCAAGAGTCACCAAGTGAAGACAAAAGAGGAAGGGCCCAATTTATCATGAAGGGACACTTTAAGGAATACAAAAAGTCACCAAGATGAGGAAAAAAGAGGGAAGGACGTTTTTGATTTTGAAGGGTCACCACATGACTTTTCAAAGGTTTGAATATGAAGGGTCATACAAGTTTGGCACCATTTTTCATGAGGATTGAAGGGTTAAAAATGGGGAAGGCCAAAGGTCATTTGGAAAGCTATAAATAAAGGCTTGAGAAGCCATTTGTAATATGAGAGATAGAGGTTGATTTGATATTGTAATATCTAGCTTAGAAGAGCAATTGTGAGAGATGAATATGATTTGTATTTGTTATATCTAGCTTAGAAGAGAAAAGGTGAGAGAGAGGAAAGAGATGTATTTATCTATCATTTGTTGAGATAAAAACATTAAGAGATAGGTGTGTGGTATACATAAAGGGGTTGGTGCTCTTGTGGGTTGGTGCTCATGAATTGTTGTTAGGTTGGTGCTCAGCAAAGGGGTTGGTGCTCCTGTGGGTTGGTGCTCACAAATTGTTGCTCGGTTGGTGCTCTTATGGGTTGGTGCTCATGAATAGTAGCTAGGTTGGTGCTCGGCAAAGGGGTGTGGTGCTCGTGTGGGTTGGTGCTCACAAATAGCTATTGGATTGGTGCTCAGCAAAGGGGTTGGTTCTCCTACAAGCTTGGATTGCAAATATTGTTTGGGTTGCTGCTCATTCATATACTTGAGATTGTTCTCTATGGTTTTTCCCACATTGGGTTTCCACGTTATATTTGGTGTCTCTCTCTATCTTGTGTGGTGTTTATTGTTTGAGTTTTATTACATATCTTGAATGTTTGATTAAGTGGATTTTGGTTAAAGGAAATTTTTATAAGATATATGATATATTGATTCACCCCCCACTCTTAGTATATCCTGTGCTTAAAAATTGTTATCAGAGTAGGTTCCTTTTTGGAAAAGTTTTACAGCTTGAAAGTAGATTGAGAAAACACAATGGCTGGGTCACAGGAAGGATTTTCTACAAATAAGGAACCTTTGTTTAATGGGATGAATTATGCTTTTTGGAGCATGAGAATGAAGGTTTATTTGATGGCCCTTGGATTTGACATGTGGAAAGCAGTGGTGGAGGAATATGAAGAGCCACAGACATTTGTAATTACTCTAGCAAAAAAGAAGGAAAGTGAATGCAATGCTAAAGCTTTAAATGTTATTTTATGTGGTTTATGTTAATCTAAATTTGTTAAAGTTATGCAATGTAAATCTACTCATGAAACTTGGGTAAAACATGAGAATATTTACAAAGGTGATGGAAAGGTTCATCAAGCTAAGTTGTAGACTTTTAGAAGGCAGTTTGAAAGTTTGAAGATGGAAAAATAAGAAGATATGGAAAGTTATCTTTTACAAGTTGATCAGATCAAAAATTAGATTCAAGGTCTTAGAGAAACATTAGAATATTCAACGATGGTAAGAAAGGTATTAAGATCTCTACCAATGAGATATGATGCAAAGGTTTCGACAATTGAGGAGATGAAGAATTTGGCCAAGCTAAAGATGGATGAGCTTCATGGTATTCTCATGGCATATGAGATGTAGACAGAATAAGATAAACCCTCAAAGAGAGAAGTAGCTTTCATGACATCAAAGAAGGAGAAAGCTAAGATTCAAGAATCAAGTGATAGTTCCAGTGATAATGAAGATGACAATGGAGCACTTTTCATTCGCAAGCTGAAAAGAGGAACAGGTAAATATCAAGGAAAATTACCTTTTAAATGTTTTAATTGTGGAAATATTGGACATTTTTTAGCTAGATGCCTAGATAAGGTTAATGATGATGAAGAATAAAAGCCTACATACAAGAAGAATTTCAATTTCAAATCTAAGAAGGGATTTGAGAAGAAGAGCCTCTATTCTAAGGATCCTAGCTCAGGCAAAGATAATGGAGTCAGTGATTCAGAAGAAGAAGAGATTCTATTCATGGCCATACATGAAGATGATCAAGAAAAAGAAGAGGAGGAAGCTGAAGTGAATATGGAAGGAGAGCTCATTTGTGCCTTAGAAGAGTTAGAAGTTGTTCAGAAGAAGAATCGAAGATTAAAGCGCCTGTTCGAGAAAAATGAAAAAGAGTCAAAGGAAATGATTGAAGATGTACAAGAACACTTTGAATAAGCTAAGAAGAATGAAGAAGACCTCACAGCATAGTTGGAAATAGTAAGAAAAGAATGTCAAAGGTATGCTATTGAAATTGCCTCTTTAAAAGAAGATATTAAGAAAGCAATCAGTGATAAAGTAGTCAATGATTCAAAATTTGAAGATATCACTAACATGCTAAATAAGATATTGGACAGTCAAACAACAATTTAGATAAGATAGGGATTAGTTTTGAAAATAAAAATAGCTATGCTAAAGCTCTTACACAAGAGGAAACAAAAAGGGGAGAAGTGAAGAATATAGAGGACATTTCAAATAGAGAAGGTTGGAAAGAACAAAGCTACAAAAGGCAATCAGGTCAAAGATATATAGACAGGTCCTATTTTTATGGCTATTGTTTTTATTGTAATGGATATGGTCATAAGAAATTAGAATGTAGAAAAAGAACTAACAATTTTAGAAATAAGGAGAAGGAAAGTCAATGAGAGTCAAGTAGAAGACACAACTCTTTTACTCCTCTATCAAGCTTTGATGAAGAGACCATAGTATGCTACAAGTGCAACAACTTTAGAAACATAGCTCGGTATTGTAGAAGCATGTTCAAGTCAGTCAAGAAGGATTAGAGTTTCAAATCTCCATTCATCAAGAATAAGGCTTAGACATGTTCATGGTAGAAGAAAAAACCTAAAGATTCTATGATGGTTCAGACAGCTCTACATGTAAGAGGTAGAGATCAGCCATGGTTAATTGATAATAGATGTTTGAGGCATATTACAGGTGATAAAAATAAGTTCACAACTCTAAAGAAGATCACTGGTGGTATAGTGATATTTAGAGATAAAACCATTGCCAGGATAGCCAAAAAAGGTACTTTAAGTTTGGATTATCGTATAACTAAGACTAAGAATGTTTTATATGTAAAGGTCTTAAGCATAATCTGTTGAGTGTTATTCAAATATGTGATCAAAGATACACATTAAAGTTTCATAAAAAAAGTTGTGAGATTAAAAGAAAAGATTCAAATGAGTTGATTGCAGATGCTAAAAGGATAGGGAACAATGTATATGTTTTGTCAGATATATTCTCAAAGGCACGATCAAAGGATACATTCAAAGATCAATGAGAGGAGTTGGGAGTAATTTGTATTACTTCCTACCATTGATGTTCAACATCAGTTGAGGGGGAGCTAAGTGTTAGCTCCAAGTAGGCCCTTTGCCATTGATATCAAAAGGGGAGAATAAAAGGTATAGGTGTAGGTGTAGAAAATAGGTACAGGGAATAGGTACAGGTTGCTACAATAATGGGGAGTTACTATATGTTTTTAAATGATAGTATGTGTAGGTGACAGGATGTGGTAGTTTCAAGATTGAGGTTGCCATCAATGACAAAGGCAGAGATTGTTGGAAATATTGTCATTGATGTCAAAGGTCTAGCATTATTGGTGATAAAGGCCCCATTGCATTTAATGTTGTTTGTAATAAATATATCTTGGCAAATATGAGTTAATATTTATTTAATATTAATAAATATATTTTTGGTTGCATATGAGACAAAAGAAGGGCCCATGGAGAAGTCAAAGAGCCACGGGGTGAAGACAAAAGAAGGATGGGACACATTTTCCAATGAAGAGTCATCTTGGGGAATCCCAAGAGTCACCAAGTGAAGACAAAAGAGGAAGAATGAAATTTCTCATGAAGGGACACTTTAAGAAATATGAAAAGTCACCAAGATGAGGATAAAAAAAGGGAAGTACATTTTTGATCATGAAGGGTCACCACATGACTTTTCAAAGGTTTGAATACGAAGGGTCATATAAGTTTGGAACCATTCTCCATGAGGATTGAAGGGTCATCAAGGGGGAAGGCCAAAGGTCATTTGGAAAGCTATAAATAAAGGCTTGAGAAGCCATTTGTAATATGAGAGATAGAGGTTGATTTGATATTGTCATATCTAGCTTAGAAGAGCAATTGTGAGAGATGAATATGATTTGTATTTGTTATATCTAGCTTAGAAGAGCAAAGGTGAAAGAGAGAGGAAAGAGATGATGTATTAATCTATCATTTGTTGAGATAGCAACATTAAGAGATAGGTGTGTGGTATACACAAAAGGGTTGGTGCTCATGTGGGTTGGTGCTCATGAATTATTGTTGGGTTGGTGCTCAGCAAAGTGGTTGGTGCTCTTATGGGTTAGTGATCATGAATTGTTGCTGGGTTGGTGCTCGGCAAAGGGGTTGGTGCTCTTGTGGGTTAGTGCTCATGAATAGTAGTTGGGTTGGTGCTCAGCAAAGGGGTGTGGTGCTCCTATGGGTTGGTGCTCATGAATAGTTGTTAGGTTGGTGCTCAACAAAGGGGTTGGTGCTCCTAAAAGCTTGGGTTGTGAATATTGTTTGGGTTGGTGCTCATTCATATACCTGAGATTGTTCTCCATGGTTTTTCCCACATTGGGTTTCCATGTTATATTTGGTGTCTCTCTGTATCTTGTGTGGTGTTTATTGTTTGAGTTTTATTGCATATCTTGAATGTTTGATTAAGTGGATTTTGGTTAAAGGAAAGTTTTATAGGATATATGATATACTGATTCACCCCCCCCCTCAATATATCTTATGTGTCTATATATGTATCTATTTGACACACTTCATCTCTCTCTCTAAAGCCTCTTCTTTTACACTCTTCCCTTTGGTTCTATGTCTATATATTTTCTATTTAACATAATTTAAATGGCTCTAGGAGCATCTACCTATGTCCTATATGTCATAAATAAGAAATGGATCTATTGTTCCATATCTTCATTGTGTTCACACTTGGACTGTTAACACATCATATCAACTTTTGGACTCTAATTCATTATGAATTGAACTGTAAGTTTTTTGTATCTTGATTCCATTCATCATGTAATAATTTTAGGTCTCTTTAGTATCTATAGAATCTATTTGACTCAATTTTTGATGCATAATCTCTTTAATGTTGATTTGATCGATTGGATTGATCAATCTCATTGTGTGTGTCAAGATATAGAGACTATACACAAGTTGCTACATGTTCCTACATATTTCTCTACTTGACAATTAGAATTTAAACAATTTAAATACTAACCTTTGATCTAATTCTTCATTACATAGTGAATCTCTCTTACTGCGTCAGATCTCTGTACGCTACTAAACTTGAATGGTCCACTCTTTAAAATGTGTCTTTCAATATCTAGATCCTAGCTTACACATGCCATTAGATCTCCAAAGATGCTCATTTTTTATCTTTATCAAGATGTTAAATTTCAATATTTTTATCCCATATCATTTCTTCATATATCTTTTGATTGCTTTCACTCTGTTGATCTTCTCAAACATGATTGGTTTTTAACTTCCCACTATGTCGATAACATCAATCACTTTGTTACATCTGAGTCCACTCATTCCATTATATATTTCTCATCCAAGCTTATGTGTGTCATTAGATGTTTGAAATTACATATATGTTACCTTAACTTAGTCATTAGACTTTGACACATTAACCTTGTTGTTCCCAAAATCCGTCACTTGTTTTTAGGGACAACATATCAACTATTTTGGTCTTGAAGGCGAAAATGATCTCTTCCCTTCTAAAAATGTTTTGAGTATTCAAATTCTTCAATTATTCAATTCTTATCAACTAAAGAATTCATAGGTTTAATATGTGGGCTTTCTCCAAAGGAAGTTTAAAACACTCAAGGCATTTCCTTAGTGTTTTGAGAATGGTTCAACACAAAGATTTGATCAAAAGACTTAACATGTGGGCTTCAAACAAATAGAATGAACCACTTTGAACCATTAAACCTTGCCTCTACAAGGTTCAGAGGTTTAATGGGTTTAATGCGTTCAAAGGTTCAAAGACTTCAGTGGACTTAAAGAAAAGAAGGCTTCGAAGAGTGAAGGTTGAATAGTTGAACTATTGAACCTTGAACCAAAATGGTTTAATGAGTTCAAAGGTTCAACAAGTTCAATAAGATCAAAAGGCTTACAGAATAAAAGGATTTAAAGAAAGAGAATGAACTGTTAAACCCTTGAACTTTAAATCAAAATGGTTCAAAGGTTCAAAGGGTTCAAAGAAGTTCAAAGTGTAGAAAAGAAGCTTCGAGTGAATAGAAGAAGTAGAAGAATTTCAATAAGGAGTTTAACAAAAGGGTTTGAAGAATGATTGAACCAAAGATTTGAGTGAATAGGCAAGCTGATTGAACCACTGACCATTTGACCACTTTGAACCATTGAACCGATGCACTCCAAGGTTCAAGGTTCAAAGTAGTTCAAGTGACTAAGTGATCATGACGTCCCCATGGATGTCAAATTCAAGGTAATGAAATATCCATTTATTTTCAAATATGGCATAGACCTTATGAACAAATTCAATGACTGGCCAAAGAAGAAGCTAAAGGAGCTAGCAGAAAGTGAGAAGATAGCCCGAGAGTTCAAATTGCTAAGGAAGGACAAGACATGGCGAGGAAGGAGAGAAATATAGGAAATCTAGAAATATCTATAAGAGAGTTATTTCTAGTAGGTGGAATAGTCCACCAGGTAGACATCAAAGAGTGTGAACATTCAATGGTGTAGTATGTTTTTGTTTATTAATTAAAGGTGAATGGATAGTTGTGTAAGCATCATAAAGAAAACCAGGCAACCCATGCTTAGGAAAGGACATTTGATATGATTTAGAATGCCAAAGTTAAGGCTGATGACCTATTCTAGCATGGCTCTTTCATGAAAATGCATTCAAGGCATTAAATGCAACATGGGCCATTTCCATGAAACAAAGTGCCCAAGTATTTCTTGGAGTGTTCTATATTGTAATCTCTCTTATTGTTTTAAGGAGATCTCTCTATTATTAGAAGCAAAACTTTGCCCAAATTGAAAGGCATTCTTGAGACTTTGAGCTTACACTGTTAATCATATTTTGTTATTTGAATGAGAAAATAAGTGACCTCTTAGACTTTGTGCTGGAATAGCTTGTGTTATTTAGGAAATTTTTCTTATGTCTGTTTCCTAGAAGCATTCTTGTCCATTTAATTTAACAAGCAAAAATAGTGGAAGTAATCAGGAAGGTGTCCTGAAGCTGACTATGGAGAGACTTTGTGCTACCACAATGGTATTTAGTGTGTTTTTTTCCATATCTGTGTAAAGGATTTTGAGATGACTTTGTGCCCCTATTGTCCTTCATATATTTCACACTTTGGCAGTTGAGGTGGAGACTTTGTGCTACACTTTATCCTGCTATGTTACTGCATCTAGTTACTTTTACTACCTAAGAAGGAATTTGGCTGTTGACTGAGTATTACTTCTGAAAGAAGATAAGTACCTCCAGTAATCACCCAAGAATTATCTTATATCTGTGAAAATCATCTCTAAAAAAAGAGAGTTGGATGGTGTTACCCTACCCTGAGTGTTATTTTCAGCTTATATTTATAGTATATTAATATATCATAGTTATAGGGAACCTCCCCTTGATGAGAGGAGAGATTTGTCCCCTTTTGATGTGGTTAACCTACATAATTGGTCAATAAATCTCCTTATGTTGTGGTTGAAACACCTATTTTTCCCTTAGTTAGTTGGTGACAAAATATTCACCCAACAATTTTTGGTGACTTTGCTAGGGATCAAATGAGCTGTTTTAGTTCTTTTCCATCTCCATATCCTTATCCATTTACATTATATACTCTGATCTATGAAACCAAATATTTTGGGGATCGAACTTTTCATTTCTATTGTCTAATCTGTCAGCTCCATGCCAATAGTTTTTGGTGACTATGCTAGGGAAGAACGAGCAGTTTGGAGCCTCAAGCTCCAAGTTGAAGCAGGGCTAGTTCTTTTCCATTTTTATTCTACAATCTAGTAGCTCCACACTATACAAGAAGCTAGAGAGCTCGAGGTGTTTTTGACCCTATTTTTGAGTTGATGTAGTAGAGCAATTTTTATTTGTTTCCTCCATAACCTCACCTTCAACAAACTAGGAGTCTTCCTTCTACTAATACTAGGTTATTAATAAAAGGTAGAGCTTCTTTTTCCTCTACTATCAGAGCTTTGCCCATACATACCCCACCATGATTTGTTATCCCCCCTTTCCATAGTCATACAATGGTAGCTCAAGGCCCCTGGGGTAACTCTTTTAGCCGACTCAATTTAACTCCACCTCTACATGAGCTACCACATAGTTTAAGGAAGAATTTCTCAAAATTCTTTGGTGATGGGAGAGATCATCCTGATGAACATATTTTAGCCTTCAGCATAGCCTGTGGCATGATAGGTTTGGAGTATGAAGATGTATCAGTTAGGTTGTTCATAGAGACATTATAAGGTGTTGTTGTAGACTGGTTCTACCATCTGCAGGCTCAATTAGTGACTAACTAAAACACACTTAAATCCAAATTTGAAGCCAAGTTCAAGCCTGTAGAAGATACACATACCATGCTAGCTTAGCTCACACAAATGAATAAGGAGCCTCATGAACCAATGAGAGATTTCATAGCCAATTTTGACAAGCTAAGGAACAAGATTCTTACAATTGCTCATCTAATAGTTGAGAATCTCAAATGCTTCTTCATCAACTCTCAACTGCCTGAAGTGAGTTTTTCACTAAGATGTGTTAGCCACATAGACCTTGATATAGTGCAAGATTTGGCTACTAAGGTGGAAGATGATCTCATCTTGGTAGGGAAGATAAGGAGAGATCCTAACATAGGTAAATATTCTTCATCCTCTAAATATCCATCTATAGGCACCACTAATCTAATGGTGCAAAAGTTGGCAAATGAGTTGTCAACTCTCAGAAAGCAAATGGCGCAAGGGATGTCTACTCCTTCTTCATACTAAGATATACCAAGGAAGACATTCCCTAATCAGTCATACAAAGGCATTGTTGCCAAGAATTAAAGGTAGCCAAATTATCTTCCTCTCCCTTACGGGAAACTTACTATTAAAGTATCTCTAACCAACTTAGCAGTTGGATACCTTAAAATAGAATCAAATTTTTCTTTCTAATTTGAGTTGAACTAGGAATATGGTGTTGATCTCTTTGTGGAAGACTAAGATGAATTAGCTGGTGACTCTAACATTGGTTTCCTAAATTACTAGGATGAACCCAAAAGTAAAGGTGAATCATTTGATGGATCATAGGTTGTATTCACACAGTCCCAAAACTAGTCAGCACATCAAGCTAATAAGGAAAAAATAGAGGAATGATCTCAACCAACAACTTCAATTGCTAAGTGGGGAACCACTCTGCCTTTTCAATCAAAGGACCTAGTGATCACTAAAAAGGTAAGTACATCAAGTTTTCCTTCATCTTCTACTTCAAATTCATAGACTAATACCACCCCTCCCAAAAACCAAAAGGATGAACTACCTTCCCCTATTCCTAATTTGTTTTAGACATTTGATATAATTGACCATGTCAAGAAAACCAAAATTCAAATGTCTAAATTTGAATTTCTGTAATCCAATCCTAAGCAGTTGGATAAGTTGGTTCAATGTGTAAGGAATAAAACCATCCCTATAAGACCAACTATTCCAAATGTGACTTCTACATCCACCCAGAATAACCTTGTCATTACTCCTCTTGTTTCACCTGATAAGATAGAACCATTCTATGTCTCCCTGTTGATAAACGGTCATCAGCTAAATAATTGCATCATCGACTCAGGTGCATCTAACAATGTCATGCCCGCCAAGGTGGTATATTCTCTTGGCTTTACATTGAATCAAACTTTTGAGAGATGTTTCTCCATGAATAAAAAACAAGTGCCACTTCTAGGATAGATCAAAGATGCCAAGTTTGCATTCATGGCCTTCCTAGAAAAAATAATTAAAATGACAGTCCTAGTGGCTGACGTTCTAGCCTCCTATGGAATTCTACTTGGATCAAATTTTTGCAAGGATGTTGGTGGAGAATTGAGCATGGACCTGTCTGAGGCAAGGATCCCTATGAAGGGCATCATGTAGAGGTTGATTCCTAAGAATGAGGTAAAATATATTGTCACCTAAACATCGGCCCTTGAAGCTCAAATTTTGTTTGAGTCTTCAGGAATGGGTAACTTTTTCCTGTCTACAGAGGATGTCCCTATTTTAGCAGATGAAAGCCCTATAGGTGGTGATCCAAGAATTAATTCAGATAAAAAAACAAAATAATTAATAGAGCACAGTGCAAATGTAGAAGAATCCTCCCCTCCAAATGAAGGAAAATCTAAGGAAAAATTAGTTTTTGATGATGTCTAGATTTTGGAATTCGATGGCAGTTGTTATTCTACCAGTTTTGGAGCTAAGATTGTGTTGATATATCATAAAGGAGATAATTTTCTTCATTCATATAAGTTGTAGTTTAGCAACACCAAAAACACTATTGAATATGAATCTCTGCTACTCGGTATAAATGTTGCTCAAGATAAAGGTGTTAAGCTCCTTCATGCCAAAGGAGATGCTGAGCTAGTGGTTTTTTCGGTGAGGAACCTGTATCAAACCAAGAATGAAAGATTGTGACATTATTACAATTAGGTATGGGACTACCTTAAAAATTTTGATGCTTTCAATATTTTTGTATTGCTTGGAGAGCTTCATAGTCATGTAAATTCATTAGCTATCTCTGTAACCCTCATGGTTCCTCACAAAGACTTTGAAGAGTAGAAGTATACTATCAAGCTAGTTTTTTGACCAAGTGTGCCTTAAAATGCCAATCATTGGTAGGTGTTTGATGTTGATAATTAAATCATGTGCTGGACTAAACTAGAATAATAGTGAATTATGGTAATGGACCATACTACTGTATGTCAAAATAAGGAAAAGAAAATCTTCTACAAGAGAACAAGGATTCATGATTTTTAGACTGGAAATCTAGTCTTGCTATGGGGCAAGAGAAGAGAACCAAAAGGAATACATAGAAAATTTGATTCTTGGTGTAGAGGTCCATTCACCAATCATCACTTCTAGGGAGAAAATGGTTTCTTGCTGATATATCAAGACAAAATGCAATTTTCATTACCTCATAGTGGGTAGCATCTGAAGCACTTCAATCCTTGAAGTATGAGATGACATCGATTGTACATATTTGTATAGTCTTTAGTTTTATTTTGTTTGGTTAATTTTGTTTTGTTTTCATGCCTTTCTTTTTGGGTAGCATGACTCTATAGCCTAATGGCATACAAGAAGGCACTAAGATTCTAGATTTTACTCCCTTCAATTATTTTTGCAATCGATGGAAGTTCCCCAACTAGAGCTAGTTGTTGTTCCCAAAATTTGTCACTTGTTTTTGGGGACAACATATTGACTATTTTGGTCTTGAAGGCCAAAATGATCTCTTCCCTTCTCAAAAATGTTTTGAATATTCAAATTCTTTAATTATTCATGTCTTCTCAGCTAAAGAACTCATAGGTTCAATAGGTGGGCTTTCTCCAAAGGAAGTTTAAAACACTCAAGGCATTTCCTTAGTGTTTTGAGAATGGTTCAACACAAAGATTTGATCAAAAGACTTAACATGTGGACTTTAAACAAATATAATTAACCACTTTGAACTATTAAACCATTGAACCCTACCTCTAGAAGGTTCAAAGGTTCAATGGGTTTAATGGGTTCAAAGGTTCAAAGACTTCAGCAGACTTAAAGAAAAGAAGGCTTCAAAGAGTGAAGGTTGAATTGTTGAACCATTGAAACCTTGAACCAAAATGGTTCAATGAGTTCAAAGGTTTAATGAGTTAAATAAGATTAAAAGACTTATAGAATAAAGGATTATAAAAAAGAGAATGAACTATTGAACCATTGAACTTTGAACCAAAATGGTTTAAAGGTTCAAAGGGTTCAAAGAAGTTCAAAGTGTAGAAAGGAAGCTTTGAGTGAATGAAAGAAGTAGAATAAGTTTAACAAGGAGTTAAACCAAAGGGTTTGAAGAATGATTAAACTAAAGAGATAAGTGAATAGACAAGTTGACTGAACTGTTGACCATTGAACCACTTTAAACCATTGAATCGATGCACTCCAAGGTTCAAGGTTCAAAGTAGTTCAAGCAACTAAGTGATTATGGTGTCCCATGGATGTCAAATTCAAGGTAATGAAATATCCATTGATTTTTAGATATGGCATGTACCCTATGAACAAATTTAGTAACCAACAAAAGAAGAAGCCAAAGGAGATAGCAGAAAGTGAGAAGATAGCTTGAGAGCTCAAATCACCAAGGACAAGACATGGCAAGGAAAAAGAGAACAACTACATGAAATATAGAAATATCTATAGGAGAGTTATTTCCAATAGGTGGAATAGTCCACCAGGTGGACATTAAAGAATGTGAACATTTAATGGTGTGGTCTATTGTTCTTCATTAAGTAAAGGTAAATGGACAGTCGTGTAAGCATCATAAAGAAAACTAGGCAATCCATGCCTAAGAAAGGATGTTTGATATGATTTATAATGCCAAAGTTAAGTTCGATGTCCTATTCCAGCATGGCTCTTTCATGGAAATGCATTCAAGGCATTAAATACAGCATGAGCCATTTCCATGAAATAAAGTGCCCAAGTCTTTCTTGGAGCACTATATATTGTAATCTCTCTTATTTTTTAAGGAGATCTCTCTATTATCAAAAGTGAAACTCTGCCCAAATTGAAAGGCATTCCTGAGACTTTAAGCTCAAACTGTTAATCATATTTTGTTATTTGAATGAGAAAATAAGTGACTTTTCAGACTTTATGCTAGAATAGCTTGTGTTATTTAGGAAATTGTTCTTATGTCTACTTCCTAGAAGCATTATTGTCCATTTAATTTAACAAGCAAAACTAGTGGAAGTAATCAGGAAGGTGTCTTGAAGCTGACTATGGAGAGACTTTGTGCTGCCATAATGGTCTTTAGTGTGTTATTTTCTATATCTATGTAAAGGATCTTGGGATGAATTTGTGCCCCCATTTCCCTTCGTATATTTCACTCTTTGGCAGTTGAGGTGGAGACTTTGTGCTACACTTCATCTTACTGTGCTACTGCATCTAGTTACTTTTACTACCCAGGAAGGAATCTAGTTGTTGACTGAGTATTACATCCAAAAGAAGATAAGTACCACCAACAATCACCTAGGAATTCTCCTGTCTTTAAACATCATCTCTAAAAAAAGAGAGATGGATGGTGTTATCCTACCCTGAGTGTTATTTTTAGATTATATTTATAGTATATTAATATATCATAGTTATAGGGAACCTCCCCTTGATGAGAGGAGATATTTGTCCCCTTTTCATGTGGTTGACCTACACATTTGGCCAATAAATCTCCCTAAGTTGTGGTTGAAACACCTATTTTTCCCTCAGTTAGTTGGTGACAAAATACTCATCCAACAGACCTCATCTCTTTGCTTCTTATATATTTGGATCACTTTCACTTTGTGGATCTTCTCGAACCTATTCAGTATTTAACTTGCCACTGTGTCAATAAACATTGATCACTTTATTCCATCTAATTCCACTCGCTCCATTAGATATTTTTCATCCAAGCTTCCACATGTCATTGGATCTTTAATGTATGATCAATCATGAACCATTGATCTTCCAACTAGCTCAAACATTAAATCTGACAAGCTTATGTTCATTGGGTCTCTGTCTAACAAGCTTCATGAATGTGATACTTGTCACTAATGCATTTAATCAGAGGACCCTTTGACAATTTGACTTTACTTCACTTAACTAGATCATCTATGTATGATGAAGTGTGGGCCATTGATCAAGATGGGACATAATATACAGTCTAAGACTTAGGAAATATTAAGTCCTTTGATCACTACTTGAATTGGTAAATTCTACATCAAGGGGCCAGTTTCATAACAAATGATAAAGGCTTAAGTTATAACTTAAGCTACTGGGTCTAGGATATAGCTAGTCACCATCAAAATAGGAAGTGCCTATTGACACCATGAATTAAACCCTTAAGGGTTTTATTGATAAACCCTATCTAGTCTAAGAGTAGAGATAATTCAATTTTTAGCTCAGTCCTTCTCAATTGAACTTATAGTCTATATATTCAAGATGCTCATGAAAAAATCCTAATAGATCTATCATCTATTTCTTTTGAAAATGTCCATATATAAGCTTTGTAAAAGCATGAAAACTTTACATGACCTTATGCAGATTTTGTCTACGTATGGAGACCATTCATTTTACTTGGAAGGCTAGCTTTGCACCTACATAACTCTTATCACACTTAGTTGAGTTACCTATAAATTATCACATATGATCCTCTTACATAGGGTATTCTATCCATATATCGAATTAATTCTAAAGCCTTTAGATGTGAAAGATATGCCATCATAAAAATTCCTTTGAGATTTTTCTTGCAAACTAAAAATTTGACTAAGTGTTAGAAAAGACTATCAAAATTCCTTGGAGCCCTACTTTTCTCAAGCATATCTTTTGTCATACTACATTTCATGACTTTATATTTAGCACACATAAAATAGCACAAAAATGAATAGACCCATGTGATCATTTTGTCCTAACACCTCCATGTGTGAAAATGTTGACCTCATCAATATGCTTACTTAGCTCTATTTATCCCTTTTTGAAAATTTGGCTAAGTATATAAATTTAGTGGATTTTCTCCAAGTAGCCAACTTTACATGCCTATATCTTTAACTGTGCTTCATCGCATGTCTTCAAATATAGTGCATAACTACTAGGGACTAATGTGATCACAACCATATGACTAGTTCCCACGTACTTGTTCAAATTGGCAATAGTGATGTCATAAAAATGCCTTCTCATCTTTTTTTCATAGACCTAAAATGTTTAGATGATCAATGTGAAAAATTTAATGAATTCCAATCATGCACAAAAGTATTCCAATAATTCTTGACCTATAAAGGATCCTTTGCATATCCTTTAGTCACCATATACAATCCTAAACATCAATTATATGATCATAATGTCCCTTTTGACATCAATGACAATCATATTTCCTACACTCAACTCATCAACTCATTAATTATGCACTCTACCTCTCCTTCACTCCATGACTCTACCTTGCAAAAGTCTTCCACACATGTAAAAACCAATATATTTGGTTTCACCATTTATAGAGAAATCATCAATTAAAAATATCATAATATTTCCTTGTTGGACAAAATACATGCCTTAATCCTTAAGGCATCTCACATTGTCACACTTAAGCATAAACCACTTTTAAATAGGCCTAATCCACTTTGAGGTCCTATTGAGACCCATTCACCTCTTTGACACTTTTCAAAGAAAATTAATAACATAAGAACACTTTAAAATTCATGGACCCATTTCAAATGATTTATAAGTCCTCATTATGTGTCAATAATCATCATAGTACCCTTCTTCTTAAGTACAATTCACTCAAACAATAATCTACGTACACAATCACCATGAATAAATACACAATCACCTTATAAACCTTTATTAATACTACATATGTTTGGTTAAACCTTAATAATTCACATAGATCATCCTCATGTAGTTTATTACACTCCCAAATAGCTAATTAATCATGAGAAATCAAAACATTAGAACAAGCTCAAATATCCTTCCTAGGTTATTTGCATAATATGCATGAAAACATAGTAAAATTTTAACCTTTATAAATTTGATTGTATAAATAATTAGACCTTAAAATTTACATCATTAGATGCACCTTAGAATCCTCTACCACTTTTATTCTATCACCATGATAAAATTCATCCTGGATCAAAAGATATTGTCCAAGAACCATAAACTATTTTTTTCTTTGTTAAATTCAAATTTTCAAATGCGAATGGTCATAGTTAAACATAGAAAACTATGTTTGCATCTCATGTCCTCACTACTTCAAATTGATCATGAACCATCGATATTATTTTATATTTAACATATATTTCACCAATTATGAAATGTTAAACCTTAAACATGTTGACCTCATCTCATGTAATCTGGAAACTTTGACCTCATACACTCCATTAATATATTTGAGATTGTCCTCACTTTAGTATGATAGATAGCTATATATTTGAACTCTTGAATTGATATTCACCATAGATATATATGTACAAACTCTTGTACACCATCAATCTAGATGTATAAACTCTTATGCACCATTGATCTTTATGGGTCAACCAGGTCCTTATCATGCACTGTATACCATTTGATTAACCTATACAATCACCCATAAGCTGTAGGATATCAATTTGGTCCTATTATTTACCCTTTCTCAAAAATTACTATTGAACCTTTCTTATCGAGCTGGAAGGCCAACTTTGCACCTCCATATCTTTTTCTTCATTAAAGTGCTTGTTCTAAAATTTGGACCACAAGATCTCCTCACATAGGAGAATACAACCATATGTCTATCTACTCTTGGAGCCCTAAAAAATGTGATATATAATGGCATTAAATTCCTCCTCAAATTTATCTATTCACAAAGCCAACTATGTCAAGAATTACCTCTAAGTCTAACTTTGCACATGCATATCTTTTGATGTGTTTCGATGCATGACCTAAAAATTATCACAAATAAACTAGGTAGAAAATACAAAAAATCCATATGATCACCTTCTCCTAAAACATATACATGTCTGAGATATTCCATCACAAAATTTCTTAATCGACTCTTTCTTGCCTCAAGCAAATTTGGATAAGTATGGGAAAACACTGTCAAAATGCCCGAGAGCCCAAATTTGCACCTAAATATCTTTGACTACACTTAGGAGCATGAAATGAGATTTAGAAAATAGAAACTAGGGACTAATTTTATCACAACCATATGATCAAATCCCCTTAACTCATCCACAAATGGTAATAGTGATGTCAACAATCTACCTACTCATATTTTTTTCCACTAGACCCAACATGTCTAAATGAAAATAATGGACTACCATATGAATTCCACTTATACACATAAGCACTAAAAGATTATAAAACCTCATATAGGAACCCTTACACATGTTAAAATCACTATAATCATCCTTGACCATCTATAACCATATCAAAAACTAAGGATTGACCAAGCCTCCTTTAAGCATACTTAGATAAGCACATTACACACTTTGTCATTATCACTTAGGCTATAAAATAAATTCATCCAATCACTAGGATAAATCCATTACATTAATAATACATAATTGATAACTATCCAACAATCTTCCCCTTTTTCATTGATGTCAACAAACATCATTTAACTCACCTTCTCTCTCTTCAAACACTCTTACAATAGGAACCTTTTACTCCTTTGACATAATGACAAAGTGGGCACCAAATAATCTTATATATATGAAAATAATATCAATAGGATAATACCATCTTAGGAAGATAGTATAAACTCCCCCTTACCTTGAGACAACCTCTTATTTCCTTGATAACTTCTCTTGCTCCATGCCAACACTCTCTTCAACTAAGCACTACAACTAATGAAAAAAAACATGTAAAATACTTAAACTAAGAGAAATCACCAATAAATATTTGAGAGGGACACCCACTAAAATATTTTATCCATTTTTCCTCTTTGAGCATCTTCAGATATCCACACACCATGAAGAACCACCATACATGCTTACTATCTTTCTCTCTCAAACCACTTCAAGAACCACCAAGAAAACTTCATGCCATATAAAAAAATAGGAAACATGATCTAAAACGACATGAGAAATCACCTTGAAAAACTCATGCCTTATTCTTTTGGAAAAACTAAATAAAAAGCACACTTATTTACACTAGGCCTGTCTAGTCTACTTATAGCCCTACCTAGAGCTTTCAGAGTCCATAAATTTTAGTAGATGCACCTTCAAGACTTGAAAATTCATAAATTTATCTCTCTCATATTCACTCTCAAGAACTCGATCATTCATCACTTAGCTCATCTTTTGCAACATACTTACTTCACAAATCAACTAGTCCATTAGGCCTCCATCTTGACAAAAAATTGAATAAATTGAGAACCAAAAACCTTAAAATATATATGAATCATGATTTTAAAACCCATCTAGACCATAAAAAGTATTAAGAAACCTTATATTTCAACTCATAAGGTAGACCATTTTTCTAGCAAAGCCTAAAACCCTAGAATCTCATAACAAACAAAGACAACAAACCTCCTTCTGGTCAACATCCACCTCTAAAGATTTTTATACACATGAAGACAACCATTAAAAAATTTTGGACCAAAACTTGAGCTTTCACACCTTTGGTAACCCATACACCCTATAACCCATTTTAGGACCTGCAAACTCATAATCATAAACTAGAAAACCTGAGAGCAAACAAAAATATCTAATTTGACTTCAACATACTTTAGACCACAAAACCACTTGGATAATGATATAATAAGGTCAGTAGACCTTTATATGCAAAAATATCATCTTGAAAAAACACAAATCCTCTTTTATCACTTGAAAAAATTCAACTTGACCCTACAAATCGACCAAATACAGCCATGCCATCACTCTGACATGACCACAACATCACTTCTACTTGGATATAACTTATATAACTAAAAAAACTCATCTATATCCTTTTAATATCATCTTAATAACACCACAATAAAACTTTATTCTCTACTTGAAAGGATTCTCTTAAGAAGAATAGATAGAGACATCCTTTGCACCATAATGCTCTTTAGAATGAGTGAAGCTAGGAGTGGCCCACATCTCCTCAGTAGCCACTAGAATATTATTTTATCTATAATATTTATCTATTTATTTCTGCTTATTAGTTTTAACTATGAAAAATAGTTCCTTTTCTATATCACTCTCTTTTTCTTCTAAGATATAATTGACAACACAGGGAGTAACTATGGAATCTTGACATACCCTTTCATTTGAGGAATTAATGTTATAGTTATAAACATCATCAATAGGCACTAAAAATTGATTTTATTTGAAAAAAACTTGCTAAAAAATATATGGATGTTCACTTAGATCCATACTTATCTTAGGACTAGCCTCAACTAGTATCTTGGTCTTCTCCTTGAGCTTGGTCTCTTCATTCCCAATGTGAGCAGATAATGATAACCCTTGGTACACTTCTTATTATATAGAATTATACACCATATAAAATAGATTAATTTGACTTGTAGACTCATTATGATTCACACTTACCGTCTGTGGTTTCCATGAACAAACTTGCCTTCTTCCTTACATTCTTGGAGCCCAATTTAACTTATTCTAACTTGTAGGAATTTTCTTGTAAAATCTACCAATGTGACCTCTTTATTCACAACTGTAGCATGTAACATACTCTTTTATGTAAATTAACTTATCTTACCTTATTTGGATAAAAATTATCAATGTGTCTAATGTCATGACAATTGAATCAAACTACTCTTTCTGAATAAGACTTACCTTGTATTTCCTTATTTGGAAAATACTTAGGAAAGTGTCCTTCATTAAGATAGTTGAATCACTTAACATTAATATTTTTTAATTATGAACCCCATCATAGTCCCATGCATATTGATTTTTAATAGGTCTCCTGCATTCTCTAGCTCTATGCCCAAACTAATTACAAGTATAACAATAAACATTAAAATTCACATACCTCATGGCATTTGATTATCTGATCTAATTTGTCTTCATTCTACCAACACCTTTATTCCTTGTCTAATGATTTATATTCAAAGGCTGATCCACCTTTCTCTCATTGACTTTCATGTTGACTTGAGAGGCAAATTTAAGATCTTCATTAAAACCTAATCATGATCTTCCACTAGCTGAATTTTTACTCTTTAAGAGACCATCCAAATCATTATAGCTTTTATAAAACTTGATAAATGATTTCATCCTTCTTGAAAACTTCCCTAATTCATCTTTCAAAAACACAATCATAGAAGCATATTTTGAACATTCATCCTCTTTAGATTTCAAGCTTGTACACAATATTTCCAATTGATAACTAAGATGCTTGACCATATATTCATGCTCCTTGGCATATTCATACATTTTTGTCTCAAATACACTAAATTGCTCCCCATAGTCCTTGAGTTTAGATTTCATATTTTTATTGATATTCTTCTCAATATTCAATTCTTCATGAGCATTTGTCAATGCAGTCTCATAGTCCACCTCACCATCATCATCATCTAAATCAATCCAAGTAAACTCCTTTTGATGTGAACAACTACCTTCCTTATTCATGAATAGATCTTCATCTTCAACATGACCATCATATTGATGATCATACTTTGAATCACTGACTTCACTCTCATATGATGAGATGCAATCTTATTTAGTGTAGAGACTCTTCTTATCCTTGAAATACTTCTTGTTACCAAACCTTTTGAATCCTTTTTTGCTTTTATCATACCTGAATGATCTTTTTCCATCATCATGACCTTAATCATTCTCTTCATCATCATCCTTCTTATACTTATGAGTGAACTTATTAACAAAATGTCATATCTCACTAGAATTGAAGCATTTGAGGGGTTGTTTACCTTTATACTTGCCTAAAACTGTTCTCAATTTCCTTGAAATCAAAACAATTAGTTCACCCTCATCTATATCATAAATTTCATCCTCTTTGGGTTTCTTACCTTGGAACTTCTTCTTTGGTTTCATCTCTATCTTGAATATTTCTTCCTTCTTTGGTGGTATATCATCATTCTTCCTCATCTCATAGGCAGTAAGTTTGCCATGTAATTGATCCATATTCTATTAAGTAATATCATGACTTTATTCAATGGTAGATACTTTTGGATCAAACATGAGGGATAGAGACCTTAATAACTTTTGAATAATAGTATCCTCTTCAAAGTTCTCTCTAAGACCTCTTATGATGTTCATAATATCAAATCTCTATAGAAAGGATGCCACATAATCTTGTTCATTCATCTTGAGACTTTCAAATCACCTTTTGTGAGTCTACAGCTTAGTAATATTGTCCTTTGAATATCCTTCATAAATGATCTACATTTTGTCCCATGTCTCATTAATATATTTACAATGGATTACTTTGGTATATTCAGTCTCTAAGAGACCACAATTGATAGCATTCATTTCCTTGGAATTGTTTTCAAACAACTTCTTATCTACAACACTAGATAGAGGAGTAGTAGGATCAAGATAACCATCCATAAGAGATTGACATACGTCAAACCTTCGATACATAATGTATGTCCTCATTCTTACACTTCAAAAAACATAATTGGATATATTGAATATCGATGCTTGTTTATTAGAGAAACCTCCTTGATGACTACCTATATTGTACCTTAGATTACCTTCAAGCTATCAACCCTTTACCAAAGAAATTGGATCTGATACCAATTATTATAGGTATAGTCACTGAAAAGAGGGGGTGAATCAATGATCCCAAATATTTCAATTACAATTCTAGTCCTTTCAAACTATTAAACAACTAACCTATATCAATTTGATCAAGAAACATTAAGAGAGCTCATTCATTCAATACATACACAATATCAAACACATGACACATTACTATTATTGGAAACCCTCATGGGGAATAAAACCCACTTTCAAACCTACACCACATAGACTACTATCCAATAGAAATTACAAATAAGAGACTGGTCAAGTCTTTTAGACTAGTCAACCTTGATCATGTCCTCCTGACCAAAGGCCTTTAGTGAAACACCTATTTCAAAAGGAATAACTAACCCTAAGTAATATCAAGTCCTTTAGAATCTCCTTGAAGTGAACACCTCTAATTTAGAATTGATGTATTTAACACCTGATGATGGATCTCTATTTATTTAATCCCTATACAAACTCTCTCTATCTTATAGACACCTCTCACATAAGCATGCCACAATCTCTCTTCTTCTTCACTTAAACTATCCTCATATGCATACTCAAACCTCTTCACATATCCTCAACTTAAAATACAACTATTTATACACCATAAACATGACCTAAAGGTCATACACCTAGTCCCTAATCTTCTCTACTTATCAACTAGGCACTCCACCTCTCCTTCACTCCACAACTCTACCTTGCACAAGTATTCCACACATCTAGAAACCAACACATTTGGTTTCACCATTTATACAACAGTCATTAATTAACAAGATCAAAATATTTTCTTTCTTTCCACAAGACATTCCTTCATTCTTAAGGCATCTCACATGGGTCACACTTAAGCATAAACCACTTTTAAATAGGCTTAAGTCATTTTTAGGTCTTATGGAGACCTTCACCTCTTTGACACTTCTCTAAGCAAATAAAGAACATAGAAAAACTTTCAAAATGCATGGAACCATTCCACATAATTTATAGGTACTCCTTAAGTGGTAAAAATCATCATAGTACCCTTCTACTTAAGTAAAATTTTCTTAAACAATAATCTATGAACACAATCACCATGAACAAATACATAGTCACCTTTTAAACCTTCGTTCATACTACATATAATTAGTCAGATCTTCTTAATGTACACATAACATCCTCATAGAGTTTAAAATACTCCCAAAAATATAATTTATCATGATAAATAAAAAACATTATAACAAGCTCAAACATCCTTCCTAGGTTTCTTGTAGAATATGCATGAACACACAGTCAACTTTGAACATTTATAACATTGATTATATGCACAATTAGACTTTAAATTTTATATTATCAGATGAATTTATAACTTTTACCAAGAGTAAATTCATCTTGGATCAAAATATATGGTCTAAAAACCATAAATTATTTTTATCTTTGTTAAATTCTAATTTTCAAATGCAAACAGTAATAGTTAAACATCAAAAACTATGCTCACATCTCATGTCATCACTTCTTTAGATTGATCAC
The DNA here is from genome assembly GCA_037957365.1 of Torreya grandis. NCBI lineage: Eukaryota > Viridiplantae > Streptophyta > Pinopsida > Cupressales > Taxaceae > Torreya > Torreya grandis. Next base: position 289,611 of record JARHVA010002768.1, read on the forward strand.
ACACCATCGATATTATTTGAGATTTAATGCATATTAATCCAATGCCTAAATGTTAAACCTTAAACATGTTAGCCTCATATAGTATAATCTAACAACTTTGACCTCATACGCTCTATTGATCTCTTCAAGATTGTGCTCATTTTGGTCATGCTAGATAGCTATCACTTTGACCTTTTGACTTACTACACACCATAAATCTAGGTGTATGAACTCCTATACACCACCAATATCTATGGATTATCCTATCTTTATCATGCATTATGCACCACTTGATCACCATGTATGATTACTCCTGAACCATAAGATCTCTATTTGGTCTTGGTCTTTACCCTTGCTAAAGAATGACTATGGGAACCTTGTTTATCTACCTAAAAGACCAATTTTGCACCTCCATATCTTTTTATTCACTCAAGTGCATATTATGAAATTTAGATAATATGATCTCCTCACATAGGAGAATCCAACCATTTATCAATATACTCTTGGATTTCTCACACATGTGAGATATAATGACATTAAAATGCCTCCTTAGATTTATTTATTCACAAAGCCAACTATGTCAAGAATTACCTAGAAGGCCAAATTTGCACATGCATATCTTTTGACATGCTTCAGTATATGACCTAAAAGTTAGTTTAAATAAACTAATAATAAAATATAACAAACCCATATGATCACCTTCTCCTATAAAATCCACATATGAAAGATATGTCATCATAAAACTACTTACTCAGCTCTTTCTTGCCTCATATAAATTTAGATAAGTATGGGAAAACACTATCAAAATACCTCAAATCCCAAATTTACATCCACATATATTTGACTGTTCTTAGGTGCATGACCTAATATTTATCACATAGAAATTAGGGATGAATGTGATCACAATTATATGGCCAACTCCCCTTGACTCATCCACATGTGGCAATAGCGATGGAAACAATCTATCTAATCATATTTTCTACCACTAGACCCAACATGTCTAAATGAAAACAATAGACTACTATATGAATTTAAATTATACACATAAGCACTCACATATTATAAAACCTCTTATATAACCCCTTGCATGCGTAAATCACCATACTCATCCTTTACCATCTCTAACCATGCCAAAAATTAAAGATCAACCAAGCCTCCTTCAAACATACTAGGACAAGAACATTATACACTTTGTCATTGTCATTTAGGCTATCAAATGGCTTCATCCACTCACCAAGACATAACCATGACATCATTGATAACTCTCCAATATTAAGGGTAAGGAAGGAGTACACTTGTATGTGAGTAAATTTTGTTGCCCTATAATTTATTTAAGATGACACTTTATTTTTAAAGTATTGGAGAATTTGTGATTCCTTACTAAACCATATGGAGAAAATGGAAAAATTGAGGGTAATCAATCCCTAATTTTAAACTTAACTAAGGTATGTGATATGGAGTGGAAGACAAATGCAATAATCTATATATAACTAATTCAACACTAATATTGTAACCCCAAGATGATAAGGTGAGAAGACACAATGGGTTCACTATGAGTAATGAATATGGTCGTTGAGCATCGATGAATCATAACATGCATTACCTAAAAATAATTAATCAACCATTATAGATAGACTTATAGATTAAAGTCTGCCCTACATTTGAAAACCCTTGAAAATACTTGAAAATAAATGTAAACATGAAAATGTGTAAATGTGCACAAACCAACATCATGCCCCATTGAATTTGGGCCAACTACAATATGTCATAATATGCACGAACCAACATCATACTCAATTGAATGTAAAATAATGTATATGATTGCATGAACCAACATCATGCAAAATTGAATCTATCTTATAAAATAGAGTACATGTTCCTTTCACATTCCCCCAAATATATTTGAATCTGTATCAATCTAAAATTTGTTACTCATAAAGTTTAATATGAATACATATTATTGGAGTGGGCCACAATTAAGGATCTTTTTTGGATAAGATCAAATGCATGAAGAAATTACTTATTATAGAAGTGAAATCAAACATAATTAGGGATAAGTTTGTCTTTAACAACCAAAAAATTGTGTTATGATAATTAGTTCATAAGCCAAATAGATTTATGAAAGGTACATTATATAGATAAGAAAAAAATAACTCAAAATCAGAAGTTAGGGTTATGACATATTTTATCTAATGATTTAATATGACACCTAATTGACACCTAATCAAGATAAATAAAATGTGTATGGAAAAACATTAAATGGAATAAAAATCTACACCAACACCCCCTAAGCATAACTTAGGTGGGTAGTGTAATTTTATCATAACATAAAGGCCTAATGAGGTACCCAGATACATAGAAAATTCCTCTAGAGGAATATGATAGAGCTACCTAAACCCTAATAAGAGCTCATAAATGAAGATACTTTCTATTATTGAAGGATTTGGTGAATATATTCACAATTTAATTCATATTCTAGATGTAACAAAGATCAATGACTTGTTCATAGATGAACTCCCAAATAAAATGCATGTGAATATTGATATGCTTGGTCCATTGATGGAGGACCAGATTATTGTAAATATAGATTGTGATTTGATTATCATAGAATATGATCATTGTCATTGAAATTAGATACTAAATTAAGTGAGAATCCCCTAAAGCCAAATAGCCTCAGTGGAAACATTAACAACTCCTATGTATTTTTATGTAAATGATAAAGAAATAACATTATGCATCTTACTTGACAAACTAATTAGACCTAAACCAAGAGAGAAATAATAGCTTGAAGTGGACTCACTATTATAAATATATCTATCCTAATCTGAATTTGTGTACCCAATCAAGTCAACATTGATTCCTGCTCCATAAGGAATCCCAAAACAATGATTCCCTTGAACATACTGGACAATGCACTTAGCTGATTTCTAATATAACTTATGTGGTTCTTACATAAATATATAAACCATGCCCACTACATATGAAATATTAGGTAGAGTGTGCATAAGGGATATGAGATTGCCAAAAAGTTATTGATATAAGGTAGCATCAACCAAGGGAGATGGAAAATCAGCCTTAATCTTCACATCAGATAGAAAGGGAGTTAGAGTTGGCTTACAATGAACCATGTTAAACTATGCAAGTAAGATTATGAAATAGTGATCCCATAGTTATATTAAGAAATTTCAATCTTGAAAAGTTAATACAACAAACACAAATTATCCATTGACAATTTATCAAAAAAAATACCTTTTTACTACTGCAATGGTGGATAAAGAAATCATAGTGATAAATAGGTCATATACATAGAGAACAAGAATCAATAGTGAATCATCCTACTATAAAATTTATACATTTGGATAAAAAGTACATATAGTGAATCCAACCAAAACAAAAAAAAGTCCATATTAGAATACCAAGCTCGAAGATCATGTTTGAGGCCACAGATAGATTTATGAAGTTTTCAAATTAGGGATGAATATTTCATAAATCCTTGTGGTTAAACCATGTATATTTCCTCTTTGATGTTACTATGAAAAAAATCACTCTTCACATCCATCTAATGTATATTCTAGTGATGTGTTGTGGTACTATCAAGAGTGAGTCAGATTGAGATCATCAACTGCAGTGAACCTCTTAGTATAGTTAATGCTAGGTACCATAAAAAATTCTTTGATACCAAACATGATTTGAACTTATATACATACCCATCTTCTAAAAAAAATATTTAGTATATCTACTTACATTGAACAATTTTTCTTCCCATAAGAAGAGAGACTAAATCCTAAGTGTTATTCCTTGGTAAGGAAGCATACTCATTTTCTATAGTAGTATCCCACTCAGGAGTTCCCAATGCCTCAAAAAATAATTGTGGATAGGAAACAAATGAAATTAATGCATGTATGGAATTATATAAGTATGAATGATTTCACCTAATGTTTGATAGATCTCCAACCTAATGGCCAACACTTTAATGTGTCTATCTATCCCAGAGAGGACCAGATGTTAGAGATTTAGTAGGAGATTTATCATCCTCTAAAGATATTTTAGCTAAAGGAGGATGTGAGTCCCCATAAATACTATCATCATCAGAACTAGAATAATAATCTAGATCATCAAGAGACTTGTCAGGTGGATCTAAATCAACAAAATTGTCATCAAATCCTAGAGCATCCAAGGAACATGGAGTCATGTTGAGTGTGGAGTCTAATGGACCTTCTTTAAAGTGAACATTTATCTCAATGAAAAATCATGATTGGTAGTATGGATAAGCCTTTATCCCTTAACACCCTCAAGATAATCATAGTTGATAGAATCAACCTACTACTGAGGTGAAATAGACTTGGAATGTAACATAGAATTGGTCATTTCCTTTAAAGACCTATTATTTCACTCTAAAACACCATTATGTTAAGGAATATATGGAATTATACACTATAAGCCAATCCCATCTAAATGAAAAAATTATTCAAAATAGGTACTGACATACTCACCACCATTGTTGGTGCACAAAATATTGATGGATTTACTTGGATGTTTTTATACAAGTGACTTAAAGTCCTAAAAATTATCAAAGACATCAGATTTATGATTAAGAAAGTACACCCAAGTATACCATAAAAAGGCATTGATGAAGGTAAACATATATTTATTCATGTTGAATGAAGGCTATGGAAATGGACCATTGATGTCACTGAACTAGCCCCAATATCTTTGTAGCTATCCACAATTTGCCTTATACTTATGTTCAAGAATGTTACCAAGTATGTGACCTTTGAAAATTACATCATAAAAATGAGCACATGGAAATTTTAAAACCATGTCACCATGACTGAGTTGATCTAGGTAGTGATAGTTGAGATTGTTGAATTTCCCATGCCATAATTTACTCATCCCCTTTGAATAAGTGAGTAGTGTAGTAGAGGTTTGATCAGGGAAAAAATGTAAGAAATAAAATTACTTATGTTAGTGATCTAATTTCTTAAATACAACTATGGAGTCACTATATACTTCCCTAATATCCACATATTTATGTGCAAACTCAGCTTTGTTTCTAGAACCAATGTGAGTGATCTAAAAATAGATAGGAGATTGGTGGATAATGAGGGAGCACATAGAATATCCTAAAATCCATAATTCACTTCAACAGATTATTTACCACTAACTTCTATAGAAGTATCATCACCCAATAAGATGGAAGGCATAGAATAAATCTCCAAGGATGAGAAAAGTTCCTATGATGAATCCATGTGGTATGAGGCACTAGATTCAATTACCTATGTGAAAGGCTGGGATGTAACTATAACAAGTGTTTTGTAATCTTTGAATTTATAGTATTTTTAGCCTTAAAAGAATCATGTGTTGATGAACTCTGATTGGAAGAATCAAGGATACTAATATTTTGCTTCTCAAACATCTTAGTTATTTGGTCAATCTGATTATTCATACATTTGGTTTCATCATGACTAGTTTTCTTAAAGTAGGCACATGTGAGTCTCTCTTTCTTGGGTTTCCCACCTAAAGAAGAGATCTCAAATGATGCTTTGGAATTATCATCATATTTATGACCCTTTATTTTATCTTGGTCATTCTTGTTCTGTTTCCTCTCCTTATTATCATAAGCCTTCTGTTTATCATGACTCACAATTAAGCAATGTGATTTAGATGACTTTGATGTACCCATCTAAATAAACTTGTCTTTCTATCAAGTCAAGTCAGTAAAAATATCATCCATGGATGGCATGGTCCATGTGGTTCCAAGGGCATGCTTGGTGGCATGGAAGGTATAAATAAAGACAAAATAGTTAAATCCCAATTTGAAAAGGATGGAAAAAATCAATAATTCATCATTTTCATCAATACCATAGAGTTTCAACTATAACTTGAGTGATTTTAATTTTGTGAATAAGTATTTTTACAGTATTAAAATTACCTTGGCTCAAACTGATGAGCCCATTATCCAGTTCATGACCTCTCATTATGTCCTAATTCTTAAAGGGTGTTTCCAATGTGGCCCACACTTAACTAAAAGTAGTTGCATATTAATTATGAAATAATAAGGCATGAGACATTGATATGAATAATAGACCATAGGCTTTATAACTTTTGTTATACCATTTATCTAGTTTTAGTTCTATCTTTATACCCATAGTGTCTAGTGTAATATCTTACTCCTCAAGAGGATTTCTATTTTGACTTTCCTCTCATGACAGTTTAATGGAGTAAGAAGCTAAACTTAAGACATATATATTGTAGTAAGTAGGGATGTGTTGAACTAAGTGTGATTGAAATAATATGATGTATAACCCCCATACAACTATAGAGGATAAATTTTAAAAGAAACTAAAATATTACCAATGTATAGAGCTTGAAAAAACTTGCACTTCAAAAAAAGGGTGCCTAGAAATAAGCTATAGGCTAAAAGTTATGGACATTTGATTATTTTGCTCACATAATAATTCTCCACTTTGCATAAAATTTAGGTTTGTAAAAGTTTGTCTCAAATATTTGAGTAAAAGTTAATCCCCCTTGGGTTGGTTGTCACCAAAGGATAAAATCCCATATGAATAGGGGGCTAAGTCTTAGGATGAGATGAATAGGGGTAGAAATTCATGAGGGTGGAGACAAGTCGTCATGGAGACATGAGGGTCATGGAACTGTAATGAGATAAAAATAAAATGTAGATTAAACTAGAGGGTTTAGATGTAGGTCTATAAAAAAAACTACCTATTTATATATGTATTAGATCTTGATGGTTATTTATGTAAGGAACATAACTTGATGATTGTTTATGTAGGGAACAAAACCTGATGGTTATCTACATAGGGGGTTAAAATTGATGAATATTCAAGTAAGGGGTGAAGCCTAATGGATGTCCAAATAGGGGCTAGAGTCTGATGGGAGTCTGGGAAGGTGTTAGTGTGATTTAGGAATTGACTCAAGAGAGGATGGTTAGCATGGTGTTAGTTCCAAAATGTAAACAAAATGAAAGAAACACAATAATATCATAACATCTCTAAGCCTAGACACTAGGGATAGCTTAGTTAAAAAAATCAAATGACAAACACAACTAAAAACCAAGGGATAAAATATAAGAGTTCCTTCACCTTCCTTGGATTCTCCAAATGCATTTTTAGTAGTGGCTTGCTTAGCTTGTGCTCATGAAGTCCTTAGCAGTGGAAGCTTGGCTACCTCCATCTCTCCTTGGCAACTTTGGCTTGTGGCTTGGCTTAGATTAGAATCAATTTGTCATGGTAATAGTAGTTTCATGAAGCTTTTGGAACCAATATTACATTATAACTTTGCACAAATTAAACTTATAAATGATGTTGTGATGCCTCCTATTTATATATTTATAGATTTGATTAGAATCAACCTCAACCATTCATCTCAAGATTGGGATATGTGGTTGAGGATTAATTCAATTTTTGGAATTAAGTTTTTAATTATCCTCATCATGAAATTGGAAGAAGGGGAAATTAAGAGGCATGGAGGGCATCATTGAAGGCATTGATGAGGCATGAATGGTATGAATCTTGATATTTGTGGCATTTATGGCCTAGGGATGACTTCCTAAGAAATGAGGTCACTTGATGATGAATATATTCAATATTCATTTCTAAAAACAAGTATTCAACAATTTTCTATGGAATTTTTAATTATGCCTTGATTTGGGTTAATTAGCTCTTAAGCATGATTTAGCACATTGTGCACAAATTACCCAAATTGATCAATATGCCTTCTTATTGGTCCTAAATTTAATTGGATTATAATTGGAAGGAATTATCAGATGTGTTGGATGTGTATTCCCATTTAGGATTTTATCAACAAAAAATAACAAAGGCACAAGTCTTGTGCAAAATATTTGATAGGAAAGAGCAGTTTAGAGCATGTAGGTGCAAATTTGGCATTTTGACTCAAAATGAACTGAACAAAGTTAGTTAGCCCATAAATTTAATTACCCCATTTAGGGATACCCTAGCTAAAATAATAACTTGAATATGTCAATTTCACACCATTTAACATGTTTTAGTATTTTTAGGCCAAATTGTGCTTTTTGGATGGAAATTGGCCAAAAGCCTAATTGGATGTTATTATTACCCAGATTTAGGTGTCTACAATTTTCCCCTATTTGGTAAGGTGTTACAAGATGTAAGCATAATAACATCTTCTCAAAGAATGAAAAGGTCTTGTATGCCTACAAATATAATGATGATAAATTAACTATATTATACCCCCTTGAGGGAATGATTAGCATAAGCAAGCTGGCTAATGGTCCCTTGAAAAGAAAGAAGCAAAGTAAGGGGACAAAATAAAGTCAAGATGATGGGGTGAATAACATAATGAGACTAAAAAAGTAGTCAAAATCATTGATAATTCAAGTGGGATGGTGTACAATGGTTTTGCCCAAAGGCAGTTATAAGCATTGTACCCTGATAGTGTCAATGTGGTATGGTAACACAATGATTTTATCAAAGGTGGTTATAATCATTGAGAGGATGGAGTTTCCCCAATTAGGATAGACAAACAAGATAATAACATGCCCCTGTATAGGTAGAAAAAGTAAAGTGGTGAAAACATAATGATTTGCCTAAAGGCAGTTATAATCATTAAGAAATATAGGTGGAATGGTGTGCAATGATTTACCCATAGGTGGCTATAATAATTTTAACTTGACTATGGAAAAAATGATAAACTTGGTCAAGGATGATGATAACTAAACACATATGTTAGATGAATTGGAACAACCTACTACTAGGGAGATGCTCATCTAAACTAATGAAGGTTGAAATTATTTCATGGTTAATTAATTTATTTGGGATATGATTAGGATGAAATGGAAATGTCAGTGCTAAAGAGATTCCACCATTTATGAATAGACTTATTGAAGTTGAGGTTTGTTATATCATGTGATAGTAGGATTTATGATAGAACACCATAAAGAGTTGGCCAAAAATGCATACGGATTGACTCTCACAATCCAATAGTCAATAGAAAACAATGCATTAATGATAGAAACCATGATGACAATGTAAACATATGGATGTGGATGTGGATGGATTCAAGTATAAGTGTGGATAAGGAATCACCCAATGAACACACATAGACTGAATCAAGGCAACTGTGCTGAAAGCAAATAAACAAATAGACAAATAAACAATAAAAAAATAAAATAAATAAATAATATAATAAAATACCTATGGACAATGCCCCTAGAAAATAGGTGACAACTTAACAAATGAAAAAAATGGGGGAATAGAAGAAAAAGAAAGGGGTGGCCGAACCATCTCCATATGCACTAGGCAAGTGGGCATTGCCTACATTCCATGGATGTAATATCCAATAAAAAAAACATGAGGCTAATGGTAGTTATCATAGGGAATGGGAAGAATGTGATAACTAAAGAAAATAAATAGAATGGATGTGAGAGAATAAGATGAATGGTCTTGAAAAATATCAAGTGCATGAGAGAAAAAGGCCAAGAAGGATGGGGAAACTAAATGACAAGTGATTTACTTGTAACTTAGTAAGGGTTCCCAGAATCCTTAAGGAAAATAAGTGGTCAATGTTTTTTTCTTTTCTAATGATTTTTCAAATGTTTTTAGAAGTGTTTTGAAGGTATCTCAACTTGATCAAGAATGATGAGACACTAAATGGTTCAAGCTCATAAAATGGTGAGAGTGTCCATACTTAGGTTGCTCACAAAATGGTGAGAGTGTGGCTTAGGTTGCTCACAGAATGGTGAGAGCATGGGTAAAAGGGTGAATGATCTGACCTCAACAAGTATTGAGTGCTATATACATAGTCCCAGAGTAGGAAATCAAGTCACTATAGTTCTACCATTTTACTAGAATTACTACCATTTTAGTAGAGGAATTTGACTAGTGTGGTAGCCAATTTAAACCAAATAGGATTAGTTGGTTAAAAAACATAGTATAGTATAGGAAGTGGCAAGTTGGTATGTCAAGGCTTAATATTTCTCCTAGTTTTCCCATAGGTAGTTATAACTAGGACACAATAGCATAGATCAATGGTACTAATTTTCCCACAGGTTGTTATAATTAGTAGTAAGACTAGTGGTAAGAAATGACTAACCAATGAAAGACGCTACTACCAAAACTTCTATCATAGTATCCCAAGATATGCTCCCTATCTAAAATACTTACACTAACTGATGAATTGATCAGATCACTTTATGCTAAAAATAAGTAATGAATGATAAAAACCAAGGTCAAATAGGTTAGGCTTTATAACATGCTAGGTCGATAGGTCAAAAATGGAAAGTAGATACAGGAAAGAGGACGAATAAGGGTGGTATGTGTACTAATAAAAATAGTGATAAAATGGTATAACTAAAATGGTACTAATAGATAATATACATTAGAATTCAAACATAATACCACTTGAGATAAATAATATTCATTGGCTCTGGAAGTTTATCCCCATCTATTGTGGCAACCATGTATGCTCCTAATCCATAATCTATAGTGATGATGAAAGGCCCTATCCAGTTTGGTTTGAATTTCCCTTTATGTTTCTTCTTAGCCATGGTATTCTTTTAGTTTTCTTTAAGAACAAAATCACCAAGTTAAGATGTTCTATAATTCACATGCTGATTATAGTGGCCTTTTATTTGATTCTAATATGATTAAATATTTTTGAGCATGGCTATGCATTTTTCATCAAGTAGATCCAGCTCTTGTAAGTGAGTTACTTGATAGTCATGATCATTCAAGACATGCTTGAAAAAGATGCATAGTGAAGGTAACTCAACCTTAATGGGAAGGATGTATTTAGTACCATAAAAAAGTGAGTATGGAGTGGCTCTTGTGTGGGTACAATGATTAGTATAGTGTTCCCAAAGAGTAGGGAATATATGGAAGTGCCAATCATGACCAACATCATTGACAATCTTTTTGAGAATGTTGACAATGATTTTTGTGGATGCCTCAGCTTGGCCATTACCTTGAGGGTAATATGTAGTATAAAAATGTTGGGTGATGATGTATTCAATACATAACTAATCTAAATATTTTTTCTTAAATGATCCTCCATTATCATATATAATGTCAGAGGGGATACCATAGTGGCAGATGAGATGGTTGAATATGAATTAGGAAATTTGCTTTGTAATCATGTAAGTGTGGGGTATAGCTTCATCCCACTTAGTGAAATATTTGATGGTGGTTAGGATATGTTTATGGCCATCAGATGAAGTGGGGTTAATCTTTATAATGAGGTCAAGTCACCATGTATAAAATATCCACGGTGTTAACATCAGTTTTAGAGTTTTTGTTGGGGCATGAATCAAATCAACATACCATTGACATTTGTCACATTTATTTACATATGTAGTGGCATCTGTATCCATTATGGGCCAATAATAACCAATACACGAGATTTTTGGATAGGATTTCCCCAGAAGAATAGGTTCTACATACTCCATGAAATTCTCTTAATGCTAGTGTAGACTCTATCAAATTTAAATAATAAAGCAAAGTTCCATCAAAAATATGATGGTAAAGAGTGGATCCAAGTAAAGTATAATGAGTGTAATGATGAATGAAGGCTTTGGTTTGTTTTCAAGATAGGTTAGGTGGTATAACTTGGTCATGAAGGTAGTTATAAAGGTATGAGTACTAGATAGAATTAGGACCAAAAATATCACAAATCATGGTAATAGTTGAAGGTTCATGAGTTGGTGCTAACAAATTTTCAATGAGCAACTGATACTCTAGCTTTATCTATTTGTCAAATTAGAGAGCCAATAGTAGCAATGGCATCTATAGTTTTGTTATTAGCCCTTGGTATGTGATCAAAATAAATGTTGGCATTTTGTTGCTTAAGAGTGTCAACCATGGCTTTATATGGAACCAGCTTGTCATCTTTGGTCTGAAAATGATCTTTGACCTGATTGATGATTAACTGAGAATCACCATAAACTTAAAGATGAGATATATTCCACTACACTACTTGTCAAAGATATGCAATAAGTGCTTCATACTTAGCCATTTTCTTTATACAAGGAAAGCTAATTTTTAATGATTTAGGGATTAGATCCCATATGGTGTAATAAAAATAGGCCTACCCCTAATCCATGTGTAGTGAATGAACCATCAAAATATAGCTTAGAGGGCTGCTCCTCAAGGGGTGTGTCCATGATGGTTGATGGATTCATCAGGAAATTGAAACTCGAGTGGATGTGTGTCCATGAGAGGTTCTTTAGCAAGTTGATCTATAGTAACTTGTCCTTTGATTGCCTTCTAATTGACATACTCTATGTTAAACTCACTGCTAGATGGTCGGCCCTAGTTTTAGATTTTCCTAATATGTCATCAAACTAGACTTCAACAATATCATGCATCATATCATGGAATATGATAGTCATCACCCTTTGATATGTAGCTCCAACATTCTTAAGACCAAATGACATCACCTAATAGCAAAATATTCCCCATGGAGTGGTGAATGCTATTTTATGCTTATCTTTTGGTGTTATTTTGATTTGATTATATCCTAAAAATCCATCCATAAGTGAAATCATTTCATAACCTATCATGGAGCTGATGATCATGTTGATATTAGGTAAGGGAAAGTCAACTTTAGGACAAGATTTGTTGATGGCTTAAAAATTATTACAAATTCTAATCCCTTCCAACTTCTTACTAATAGGGACAACATTAGAGATCCATTTAGAGTAGTCAATGGATCAGATACATCCTACTTCTAAGAGTTTTTCTAACTCTTTCTTTACCAATACAGTAATGTAAGGATACATCTTATGTATATTTTGTTTTACCAGTTTAGCATTAGCATTAACCACAAGGTGGTGTAGAACCAAGGTGGGGTCTAAACCTAACATGTTAGAATAAGCCCATGCAAAAATATCTACAAACTCTCTCAATAGATATGGAAAGACATCACATTCCTCCTCAATGAGAGACACTCCTAATTTTATCCATTTTAGGTCTGATAGAGTCTTAATATTTACCTCTATTATATCTTCAACTAGAAGGGTTGAACCATCTTCTAAGATAGTAGGTAGTGACTTGAACTATTGGACTATGGTAGGGTCCTCTGTTAAGACTTGCTCTTCAACTTCTCCTAGGCATGATGAATCTGAATCCCCTAATGGCAGATCTAGCCATGTAATAAAAAATCAAAAATTATTGGAGAATTTGATCAAATATTTGTTTTTTCTCAAAACTAAACTTAGATCCATAGGTAAGTTCATCATTGGTGGTCTCCTAATCTAAATTTGAAGAAGAATGAACACCTCTGTCTAATGGTGCATGAAACAAGTTTTCACCACTAGACTAGCCTTTATCTTTACTTTTTCTCTAGTCAAAAAGTGCCTCAAAGAGGTTTTCACTTTGGGACCTCAATGTTTTAATTATTTTTTTTCGTTAAGGGTCTTCACTCGCTCTCCAAAATAGGCTACAGGATCTAATGTGATTGAGAATCCTGATTTGTGATCTCCCAATGGAACATTGTCTCAAAGGCCTAAGAAATCATAGAATGCCTCATCACTATAAAACTCATCAATTAGAAAATTGGATCCTTGTTGGTCCTAGTCTATCAGTTATGGATAATATAATGGCAATGGATTGTGATGAACAACTTGGGTAAGGGTACAAATGACATTGCTATCAAATAGGTTGGCTTCATCTAGGTTATCAAAGATAAGGCTATGATCAAACTCTGCTTCACTATTGAAATCATCATCACTAGTCACTAGTGATGGATTTTGAATATGATATGTGGGGTCACCCCTAGGTGGTTTAAATCCAAGTCCATAAGGTCTTTCATACTTAGTCACGGAAATTGGTTTGATGGTTCCTTGTTGATTCAGTCTGAGGCCTCTTCCTTCATAATTGTGATGCTCTATGATCCTAATGGAAATAGGATACTTTATAGTTTTATAAAATCAACTTGTTCATCATTGTATAAACATGATTCATCCTCTTTAAGAGGGTTAGGTCCTAGGCCAAATTCTAGTACAATTGTGATCGGTCCCATATCTTTATTCTTTTGTTACCAATGCGTATGTGGGGTGACTTTAGGTCACCCAAAGGTTTTCAAATTCTAAGGAAGATTGGTAATATGAAATGCATCATGGGTCACATATTCTCCCAGTCCATTATCTAAAATGGTGAAATGATTAGAAGCTTCAAAAGGTAGCATGTGGGAAAGGGAATTTAAGGTATTAGGATCTATGAAATAATCGAATGAAGGATCAATAAGTATAGATTTTCCTCTATCCTGCTTGAAACTTGGATTCATAATGTACTGATAATTATAGCTTTAAAATTCAACCTCAAGAAGCTTTTAGTGTTCATATGGATGTAAATCTCTTGGAATATTCACTTCCATTCATGAGTGAGCAAACTTGATACATTGGTGCAGTGTTGATGAGACTACACAAATATCATGTAACCAAGGCCTACTTAGAAGCATATTATATGATAACTCAAGATCAAGCACATGGAAAAGTGTATCATGGGCCAAAGGCCCAATGATAACTAGAAAACTAATGGTGCCTTGTGACTCTCTTTCCTGATTATCATAGGCTTTAATAGTTATTGTTTGTAGCTAGAGATCTATCATTGTGTATCCAAGAATTGTGATGAGCTTTAGAGACACTATGTTGAGGCTAGATTTATTGTCTATAATGACACATTTCACTTTATACCATTTGATACAAACTTCTATGTATAATGGGTTATTATGGAGTAGGCCAAGGGAAGACATATCACTTTGGTTGAATGTGACTTGTTTGGCTAGAGCTAGGTGTCCAACCCAAGCTTGAAAGTTACCAGGGGATTTGTCACTAGAAACAATGGATTGGGTAAAAAACTCATTCAAGATTTTATTGTGGATTATTGACATTCATAGCAAATCCAAGATGCAAATTTTTGTTGGTGTCTTCTGTAATTGTTTCATAATATCAAACTTCTTGTCTTGGTCAGTATTAAATGGTTTATTCTAAGGTTGAATGGTTGGTTGGATGACAAAAAAAATGGTAGATAGTTATGGGCCTGGGATAGTAATCTTTGACCTCTGAGTTGTGACTACACAATCGAGATTAAATATTAGACCATTATTGCTAACTAATGTTAGAAATGGTGTGGGACCAGATAGGACAAGTCTCAATTGTTAGTGCACTTATATGTTGTCACATGGAAAGGACAAGTTATCATTATAAAATATAAAAGGGGAAGTCCTAGTTTGCTACTTTGTCTATATGCACTCTCAAGTCAAAGAAGCATTATCCATGTGATTTAGTTGAATATTATTATTTAGTAATGGTCTACGCTAATTAGTGTTTGGTCTGGGATTAATGGAGATGGTATTAATGTTACCCCCTATAATATGACCTATCACCCTATTGTAGTCATGTGCAACTACATGGTAGGTTTTTTAGTTGTTACCATTCTAGTCTTAGTTTTGTACATTATTTTTTTGTTGTAGGTTCTTCTATTGATTTTATTGATTCTTCTAGTTCAACCTTTGATTTTGATATGGTTGATTCTATTGTTGCACTAGCCATTGTTGTTGTTGTTGATTATTTTACTGATGTTGATTGTTATGGCAGGGAAAGGGGTTTTGATAGATCTCAAGAGTTTAATTGGAAGTGGAAGTACCATTATCCAATTTTATCTCTCCATTCTCTAGTATATTCTCAATCAAATGCTTGATTTATATACATATTCATAGATTATGCTTGTCAACCTGATGATAGTCACATAATTCATTTTCATGGTATCAATCAGGATAAGGAATGCCTTGTAAATAATATTTTGGTATGGGCCAACTAATCAAATGAGTGGTAGCAAGCTTATGAAATGTAGACTCACTAGGTTTTCCTAGGTCACTAAAGACATGATGTAAAGGGATGGTTCTTCTAAGAGGAGGGGTTTGCAATGGAAAAGACTGTTAAATTTATTATGTAGGTCTTGGTTGTTGTGCTTTTGGCATTGGTGAGAGAGGTTTCGAGGTAGGAGTAAACTAAAAAAGTGGTGCAAATGATGTTTGCATAGTTTGGACATGATGAGATTTAGTTACTCTATTTCCCATAACATTCCTATTACGGTTGAATTGATTTGGTCTTTCATGGTTATTAGCCTATGTTAGTTGTGATGCTTGTGCTTGGATGGAATGTTTGTCATTTATATGATTGATAAATTTATTTTGATTAGTTTAATTAAGGTTGATTAATCCCTTATTAATGAGCACTCTCTCTATCAACAAACCTTTATCAATGATCTCTTTGAACGTATGTGCACATTGCAGTTCTAGATGATAGGCTATCTCACTATGCAAATTTCTAGTAAGCACAGTGGCTAATTATTTATCTAGTAAACTAATGGTGAAATAGCTTGCAAGGGCTCTCCATCAATGTAAATAACTTGAAAAACTCTCCTAAACTTTCTATTTTGCTTGTGTCAAGTCTACTAATGAAATCTCATGCTCAAGATTATAGGAAAAATGCTATAAAAATCTATCAAAAAGATCCTCAAAGTTGGTTATTGAATTCTTGGGAAACTTCAAAAAAAAATCCAAGACTTGTCCATCCAAGCTCCTTGGAAACAACAACAAAAGGTATATGTCACTATATGTCACTGGTTGACATGCAACAAAGAATTCAATCAAATGAGCCTTAGGATCACCTTTCCTTTTGTATTTATCAAATTTTGGTATTTCATATCATGGAGTAAATGGTATATACAAATAATCCATGTTGAAATGATAGGAACATATGTCATCTAATTTGAAATTTTTAGTCTGCTTCCCTATCTAAATAGCAGCAATCACATCCTTCATTTGTTGCAATTCTTGGGATAGGAAACTAGATGGAATATTGGTTTGAGGAAGAATTTGGGTTTAGATAGATGGTTGTGAGGTCATAAGTGGAACACTTTGTCTAATTTATGATGGAGATACCTATTGGGGTATATTTTATTGGTTTGAGAATGGATTAGGAATACACATACATGGATTGGGATGTACTTGAAATTACACATTTGGTTGTGGAATATTTTGGTTTGGGTTGGGGATAAAGGTTTGACTTAGAGGATTTTTTGGTTGGGATGGAGGGATATAATTATAATATTCTTACTGTGGTTGAAAAGGGATATGTTTTTGACTAATCAAACATTTCTCTTGAGTGGGAACTTGTGGACCAAGACCATATCTCTATATTTATGGCATATTTTTAACCAATGGTTGTCTAGTAGGTACCTAAAAAACATGAGGACCTCTTGGTTTGTTCTTGGTCATGTTATATGTAAGGTGGTGTGTTAACCAAATATTTAGCCAATGGATATTGGATTTGTGACCCTAATTGAGTATTATAAGAGGGATAAGAGTCCATTTTATAGGCAATATTATCCACATAGGGGTCTTGCACCATTTATTCCTATGCAACTACATTACTAATCCCTGGATTGTACATGAGTCCACTACAAGTGTAGGAATACATGTTGGGATCTATAGTGAAAGATTTGTGATAAAGGGTCAAAGAGTTCTACAAAGTCCAAAAAGGATAATGTCTAAAATAGATGATGTTCCAACTTGGTCAAGATTTGTCAAAAGGATCAAAAGGTTTATGCAAATATTTGTGATGAAACAAGCTAGCTTCAACTATCTAAAGTTTCATTGTTCACACAAAGATAAGTAAGTAAAATGAACCTAAAATCAAAATGCCAAAATTTGAGGTCGAAGTGTTTCAAATCAGTCTAATCTAATAATTTAAAAATTGATAGGTCCTTTGGCCAAATACGGTGTCAAAAGCTAGACTTAAACAAGGCATGTACTAGGACTCTTGACCAAATGACATCAAAGTCTAGACTTTGAAAATAGATGAAAGTTTTAATCTAACAAATTTGAAACACTTATAAGAAACACTAGGCATTTAATTCTTGGATATGAACTTGGTTAAATAGGTATAAGGTATGAAAAAAGGCACTTTAGCTATATTTTATTTTGTCACAAACATAGTATAAAACTTTATTTTGTTTGAGAAATAGGCTAGACAAAAGTGAACAATATAATTATTTTAGACAAAATATCATAAGAGTACACTTAGATGAACCTGAAAATGTAACAAAAAAATTGGGATTCTATGTTAGAGGGTTTATGAAATAATATTAAAAAAACAATTAGGTAGCATAATGATGCTATACTACCCAAAAGGTGTGGAAAAAAGGTTTGTTACAAAAAATCTTTAAGTCAAAAATATTTTCTTGTAATTTTGATAGCATAACACTACCTTTCTTGACTCAAAATGTTGTGGTGTATAGAATTAAAGTGTGAGTGTTTTATCACAAAATGGCTTAAGCCTATCAAGTGATGATAATGATTATGAGTCTTAAACAACCTTCAACCTAAATTGGAAATTAAACCTGATTTCCCTCAAGTTTAGTGAAAATGGAAAACCCACTTAAAACATCAACCCTATGAACTTGTAAAGGTGTAATTTTGAATTTAAATTATAAGTGAAGGACTTAAACAACTTTGGTAAAGGTCTAGACTCAATTGGGAAGAATAACTACACCAAAGTGGATGATATGACTCTCAAGCTTTTGATGAACTTTGAACAAGGCAAATTGATGATCTTATGTGGGCAACATAATGCCTCTTTATTCAAAGAAAAATTTGGATTGTGTTTGGTTTGGATTGTTTGTTTACACCAAGTTTTGACTCCAAACAAGACTTTAATCTAGGAAAAGATCAACTAATTAATTTCCCTTAGATCCTAAACTAATAAGGTCACATGGTATTGTTAGAATCTATCAATATACATCATTTAAGAGGATTTTAAGTGTTCATCCAAAAGTAAATGCACATTATATAATAGGTTTTTATACCCCCCTTCTCTTCAAATGATAGTACTATAACATGGACCTTGAGGCACACCTTACCAATACTTTTGTGGCAAGTCTGGATTTGTCTAAAATCTAACAAGTTTCCAAACGATCTAGGGGAATTAATTGCATAATGACTTTCATGCCAAACAATGCAAAAGAAAATCACAAATTTTAGGTCTGTATCACTTGGCTTGTTGTAAAAAGTTCTAGTCCTTTTCATAACAACTACATATTACTATTCACTTAGTGTAGTGTGATGTTCAAAGTGCCACTACATCTCATGTGCAACTCTAAAGGAGCTAAATGAAGTCAATGCTGGGAGATAAAACCTTGGGTCAAACCTTCCCTAAATAACTTGTGGGAGGTGATGAAGTTTTCCTAGCAAGCTAAGATGCATAAATAAATAAAGCATGAAATTAAAAATACTTTAGGGTCATTTTCAAGGCCACCCAAACTTTGATGATTTTTTGGGGAGTACTTTAGATGACTTTCTTTCTAAGCCTTGGACTAGGCTACTTGCAATAACAATGGCACTTTCAATTCCAAGGGTTCATTATATGGGACAAATGGAAGAGAATACACACAACATTCCTCTCTTTTCCAAACAAAATATAAATAATCAACTATTACAAACAAAAAATTGACAAGTGTGTTCAATTTTATACCCAAATGAAAGATTTGGTCATGTTCATTTGAACCCTTGGTCTTAGTTGAAAACTTTGAAAAAACATTCACCAAAAATATCTAAATTCTTTGTTAAACACCTAAAACAAGGTTCCTAATTGATTTTTAAGCATGCAAATGTGATTTAAACATGTTTTGAGAAAATATTAGGCTTGGTCCTATACAAAAATTGTTAGCATGTCCTATAGCTTTGAATCTCTTTTGAGTTTGAAACAATAAACTTTGGAAAAGTAGCTCTTAGATGTATGTTTTTGGAAAAACATAGTGACTGATGTTAGTTATTACCACTAAAATTAGTTAATCTGGCTAACTAAAATCTAATTGATATCATTTTTGTTGACTGACATTGCTTAAGTAGGTAATCGATGTCATTATTTTTGCTGACATTGATTACTTTGTAAAAACCGTGGCAACCAAAAATGGCAAAATAAAGTTAGAAAATAAATATGCAAGAGTTTTAAGAGCTTAAATAAATATTTTAGAGTTGTAAAGTTATCTCTTTTAGGTGTGAGATGCATATAGTCTTGTCAGGCATTCCATTATGTGATCTAGGAATTTAACTCAAGAGAGGATGGTTAGTATGGTGTTAGTTCCAAAATGAAAACAAAATGAAATAAACACACTAATAGCATAACATCTCTAGGCCTAGACACTAGGGAAAGATTAGTTAATAAAAGCAAATGAAAATCACAACTAAAAATTAAGGGATTAAATGCAGGAGTTCCTTCACCTTCCTTAGATGATCCAAATGCCTTTGTAGTAGTGGCTTGCTCAGCTTATGCTCATGAATTCCTTATCAATGGAAGCTTGGCTACCTCCATATTTCCTTGGTACCTTTAGCTTGTGGCTTGGCTTGACTTGGAATCAATTTGGCATGGTAAAAATATTTGTATGATGCTTTTGGAACCAATATTACATTATAACTTTGCACAAATTAAGCTTAGAAATGATGTTGTGAGGCCTCCTATTTATAAATTTTTGGATTTGATCAGAATCAACCTCAACCATCCATCTCAAGATTGAGATGTGCGGTTGAGGATTAATTTAATTTTTATAATTAAGTTTGTAACTATCCTCATAATGACATTGGAAGAAGGGGCAATTAAGAGGCATGGAGGACATGATGAAGGCATTGATGAGGCATGGAGGGCATGAATCTTGATATTTATGGCATTTATGGCCTAGGGATGCATTGCCAAGAAATGACATCACTTGATGATGAAGATATTCAATATTCATTTCTAAAAACAAGTATTCAACAAGTTTCTATGGAATTTTTAATTATGCGTTAATTTACGTTAATTAGCTCATTATGCACAAATTACCCAAATTAATTAGAATGCATTGTTATTGGTCCTAAATTTGACTGGATTAGAATTAGAAAATTATATTAGATGCATTGGATGCATATTCCCATTTAAGATGTTACCAACAACAAATAACAAAGGCACGAGTCTTATGTAAAAGATTTGATAGGAAAGAGCAGTTCAGAGCATGTAGGTGTAAATTTGGCATTTTGACTCAAAATAAATTGATCAAAGTTAGTTGGCCCATAAATTATATTACCCCATTTAGGGATACCCTGGCCAAAATTGGCACTTGAATATGTAAGTTTCACATCATTTAGCATGTTTTAGTGTTTTTAGGCCAAATTATGCTTTTTGGATGGAAATTGACCAAAACCTTAATTAGATGTTATTAGTGGCCAGATTTAGGTGTCTACAGGTAGAATATAGAAGATGTCTAGAAAGGTCATGGGTTCTGGTGAGTGTCCAAGTAGGTCAGAGAATTAGGAGAATACCTAGGCAAAAGTAGATCTGTCAAACCTTGAAAATATGCCAAGTGTGAAGGGAAGATTTAGATCATGTCAAATTTTTAGATAAGACTCATATTTTGAATAATGTGCATGTAATTGACATAATTCATTTTAGAGGGAAAATGTTCACCTAGGCCTAAAAAAATTACTAAGTATGGAACTCACTGAAAAACCTCATATTTGATATGATCTAGTACAACTATGAAAAAAATAGAATGAACCCACCAAGTCTTATGAAAAACCTATAAAAACCAAAGGGTTTTTTCTAGAAGTCTCTAGATGTATGGTTTTGAGTGGATCCAAAGAAAACACCTCTATACCCTCCAAAAATGGTCAAAATCACTTGTCACTAAACTAGGTCTATATACAGTCAAATTTAGGGTTTTGGCACCTTATGAGATCAATGGCACCAAATTTTTTGCATGAAAAACAAGTGTCAAGGAGATAACCTGAAAAAAAAATCCTTTTCCCTTATTCTTGTTTTGAATTTGGATCAACAAAGGACCCTCTAAGATGTGTGAATTATGAGAAAAAGAGAATCTTCAATATATAGCTCAAATAATGTCAGATATATGGTATGAAAGCTAAGAAATCAAGATTTTACAACAAAATCTATGAAATTCAAATACTAAAAAAGTTTGATATCATGTCAGAGTGGGTCAAAATAAAGGATTGGGTTGGGCCATAATCGAGGATTGGGTCTAGATAGGATCAAATACAAGATTAAATTACCTATTTTACAAGTGAAATCAAATATGAGTAGCAAGAAGCTTGTCTTCAACAACCAAAAAATTGTATTGTGATTATTATCTCATAATCCAAATAACTTTAGGAAAGGTACATTATATAGAGAAAAAAAAGTAACTCAAAATTATAAAATAGGTTTAAGCCATATTTTACCTAATGACCTAATATGACACCTAAAGAAAGTAAATAACATGTATAGGAAAAAACCATTAAATGGAATAAAAACCTATACCAACCAATATACTTTTCATATGCCCCCAAAATATGTCTAAAGACTAAAAATAACTATCCCAATCTAAAATTTGAATCACATTTAAACTTTGACATATGTATATTGTACTCAAATTTACTCATGGAGGCTTTAGTATTTATCAAAAATCTCATAAATATACCTCCATTTTGAGGTAAGGGATAAATTTTATAATTCACTCATCTCAAAAGATAAGATTTATGTATCATGTCATTTATAAAGATAATATCATGTAAAACCATGTGAATATGTGGACAGTATGTCATCATAATAATGTATTTAACATCAAGGCATGTATGCAACATATGCAGTTTAAGGGAATATAAGTGGTGTCAAGATAAACACACAAAAACACACACACACACACACACACACACACACACACACACACACACACACACACACACACACACACACACACACACACACACACACACACACACACACACACACATGAATCACACAATACTAACTATCACTAAATAAGATTATAGGGTAAGGATATGCATGATATAAATCATATATCAACTCATAGAGGGGAGGTGCACAATATGAATCATGTCACATAAAAATAGAAAAATCACACAAGCTCAAAAATATCAACACATAATGCCACAAAATAGCATTTAATGTCACAAATAAGGCCAAGAATCCACATATAATGGACATGAATATGTCACTAATAATGAAGGGTAGGGAGCCACAACTAAGGGACACAAATGCTAAAACAAACAAGACTAAGGAACCATAAATAAGGGACATTAATGCTATAAAAAATAAGTCTACGGATTTAAAAATAAGTCAAAGAGACAACACACAATAGATAATAAAACTAGCCTATCAAACACAATAAAAAACATTAATGAAGCATAGAACAAGTGAAAACTTGTCTACACTATCCATATATGAAAATATCATAGCATTTTAAATAACATATCTATGTATCAATATATAATAAATAAACATATATATGGATATGTGTAAGAAATTTATGTAGCTAAACATGGTAAAGAGGTCATATAAAAATATAACCTGTGATAATGTAATAGATTCCCTCAGTATTGGCATGCCCCCTAGGAATACGAAAGGTCCAACGTCTATGTGTCCATGTATGATATGTATGTCATTAATTTCCCTCATAACTCATGAAACACATATGTATATGAAAATAACATTCCATATACCAAACATGTGATAATTTACATATGTAAACAATGTAATAAATAAACTTATGTCATTCTTAAGTCCCGATTTTTTATTTTTTTAAAATATTTTGAATGTTTTTGTATTTTATTTAAATATTTTGAATGTAATCAAATATGTGCATAGGTGATGACCAATTATACAATCAATTAAATGATCATGGGAGGTAACTATTGATGAGATAAAATATTAAACCTAAAATACCTTACAAAACCCCTTTTGTTGATTCTTTTAATTAGCCATAAGCTTAACAACGTTACCTTTTGTACTTCTTTATTTGTATTATAATTAATGGACATGTTGTATATATCTTTGGTGATCTATGATTAAACTATTTATTTTATGATTGAGATTATATCATTTAATATCATTACTATTTTATCTTTATTATTAATCTAGTACATACAAATATCAGGTACAAACTATGAAGCATATCAAGTATCCATAGCATCTAGATAACACATCTAGATTTATCACATGCTAAGCCATAATAACATGGCAAGCCAACACATAACAATTGGGTAGGATAATCTATAGCAACTGAGTGTCCAACTCATAGTAACTAGGTAGATAACCCATATCACATGGGTAACCAACCCATAACAATACTTGTGGCCATCATTATAATTTATAGCAACTAAAAGCTAACCCATAACACTTGTTGTTAATGCCTAGTTGTGGTTATGATGGATAGTTGATAATTTAAAGTGGATTTAATCCATATTCTAATGTTCATAACAATTACTAAAATCCAATAAAATTAAAAGTAAATGTTGGGACAACCCATTATCATTCCTTATCCCTTGGACCATGCCTCTAATACTATTTCAATAATGAAACAAACTATTCTCCTCTTATGTTCTATTTTCTGTTATTTCATGATTATTGGTTGTAACTCTATCAAAACATGTATATAGGTTATTTTTATTAAATTATTCTAACTACCATAAAGTAATTTATATTTTTTGTTATAACTTGAAGATCCAAATAAGCACATACCCTTTCCAGTTAAAGAATAGGCATCAAGGCACATGTTATAAAATAGAAAGTATCAAGTAAGAACTTATAAGATAGAATATTAAATTTTGTTATGAAACTATGTAATTTATTTTTAGTAATATTCTCATTTATTTACGTTTGATAATGCAAGAATTGGTTTGAAGTAATCAAATGTAACAAGAGGAAGGGATTGTAGCACAACTCCAACTGAGGTAGGGCCCACTCAAGACATTATAGTAAATATCCTATCCTTTAATCTAGTTTTAATTATGCATTGCGTGCATGTATTCTTCATTATTTGATAATACCATTAGATCTTTACTATCATGTTTAATTCTCTATATAATATTTTTTTATTTCTAAAAGTTCAATTCTATATCATGTGAGGAAGTTTCCAATATAGCATTAGATTCAATTTCTAGTTATTTACTTTCCTATTGCTTACTTTCCATGAAAGTAGTGTTACTCAATCAAACCTATAAAGAGATAATTATTACGTATATAGTGTCTACTCCTTTCCAAACACACACTTTGGGTTGAAAATTAGTGAAACTAGAAATCTTAATAAATAAAACACTACCCCTTGGGTGTCTCTATTAGGTTGTAGGTGATATTTTATGTCTTAGGTTTACTTGACGGTTTGATTATAGCCATCATTTTCATGTCATTTTTAGGGATAAATTTTGAATCATAGGTATGGGATAAATCCTCATAAACATCAACATCTGATGCTAAACCCAACTGGTCATAATGGCTTTCTAGTTTGGATCTTCAAGACTCCATTTCTAGTTCAATCTTTCCTATTCCTTGAGTTCTTAAAAGTCTCTTTGAATATGAAATTGGTCCTTGTATTATTTAAGGAATTTATTTATATCTTTAGCTTCTTCTCTATGACTAAAAAATCATTATCTACCTCATATAAGTCTTCCCTTCACAAGTCCATATGCTTTCACTAGCTTTTACTAGATAACCAAAACCTTAGGTTTCCATGCCAAATCTCAACATAAGTCTCAAAGAGTTTCTCTCACTAAAATGAGGGTCTAAAATACTCTTAATTAACTTATATTAACCTCTTAATTATACTCTAACTCTCTTTATCTCTCAATCTACACCTCAGGGATATAATGCACCCATAAGGCTTATAGTTTTTTTCCTATGATTTTCCCTTGGTTTACTAACTATGTCAAGTTTTTTAAATAACCAACCTCAATTTATATTAACCTCTATGATTATTTAACTTCCCAATAAGTTTCAAGGTCTATTTCATTTTATTTCACCACCTACTGGCCTCTTTAACTCTCCAATTATACTTTTTAGGCTTAGTTACCCCTAGTTTATGCATACAGTCATAAAATCCATACAATTATAAAAGGTACATGCCCCAAACCTCATTATTAATTAAAAAAAATTAAACCAAGGGGATCACCAAGTTTAAATTAATTCTTATGGTGGAAACCCTAAATATGAGAGATATAAACTAAAACCCCTAGTTTCACTACGATAGGGGACGAGAGGCTATAAATTCTTCTTTATTTAATTTTTAAGAGTTTAAAAGATAAAAGTGACATAACATAGGTATTTATTATCATTACATACCATTTAAAATGATTATAAACCTTATATCACATTCCAAATGCTTCCACATTCTTAAAACATAGAATTTTATGGATTCTTTTGACTGTATACAGTTACTAGGACACTATTGGGTTTCAAAACCTTCTCATACCACAAGGTTACTCTTGTAATATAATTCATATTTCTATTTTATCAATCTCATTCATCTCACTTGATTCACCATCCTCTTAAGTCATATAACTTTTTATTATCATGATGTTTATATAGGCATAACCTTCCCTAAATAGGATTGTGTATGGATACTGGGTAGACATTAGAACATAAAGAATGTCTTAAACCATAGAAAGGTTATTGAGACTAATCTAATATCATACCATTTATTTTTTAATTCCCTTTACTAACCTCTTTCTTAAGTCTGGGTCTCCTTTCTCAATAACTATGACTGTGTGTAGTCATGTAAAATATGAAATTTGGTAACTTGAGTGTGGCTAATAACACCCAATCCATAGGTCCATCTTTCTTGCTCTCATGAAACTCATAATCATGTTTTCATTGATTCCCAATCATCCGTATCCTCCCAAATTGAACCCTTTCAGACCTAGATTTCTCTTTCCATGACAAATCTACCACCCATGTCTCTTACCCTCAAGATAACAATGCCTAAACATGGACTACAGTGATGAAACTAGGGTGTCATATTTTTAGTGCTATTGTCCAAGTGCATTTTGGCTTCTAACTATCATATTATTCTGAATCCTTATCCTAATTCATGTTAGCCTAACATGAATTCATTTAAGCCACAATCATTACATACCCTATAAAAGGCCATTAAAAGTCTATTTAGAAGGATTGACATTCATTTTCAAGAGAGAAGCAAGAATACAAGAAAAAATACTCAATCACTCTTCCCTATTCTTTACATACAACCATCTCATAGTATTTCAAGCTTATTCAAACATTTATACCAATCTCTAGTCATTCCAAGTACACCCAGCTTCACATTTACTTGCATTTTTATCACACTATTTCACCAAGAACTTTAATGGGAGAACTACATATATCTTGATCCCTCCTTAGAGTATTAGTATGTAGGTAACATTCCCACACATGGGGTGTGAAGTGCATCTAGTGTATCTTTTACACACTATCCCATTTTACCTATTTTCCAAAGTTCTATTTAATTTCATATAATACAAAAGAACATGAATAATTATATATATATATATAGGGAGATTTTTTAACAATGAACATCTAAAATTCGGTATATAGGCTCACACAGATGCTACGAATAAAACCTCAAAAAATTAGATCTTTATGAGTAGTTTAGACAATAAAGGCAAGACCAAGACTATGGTATTAAATAGTAAGGTGTCCTATTTTTGGTGGTTTCATCCAATCAAGAAAAGAACTCTAGATTCCTATTTGTGATAGTCTTTCAAGCTTGTAAAAAGATTTTTAGACCATGTCTTAGTTGGAATAACATAAAACTAGATTAGTTTGATTTTCTCTCTCTTAATACTATTTTTAAAAAATTCCTAACTACAGTCAAATTTCATAAATTAGTAGCCTAATTATAGTATATTATTTATTTATTTTATTAATGTAGACCCATTTATTATTTAGGAATTAAACATCTAATTTCCCAAAAATAAAAAATCACTGTGCAACATGAAATCTATCTAGAACAATAGAGTATTCTCAAAATGTATCAATAGTTCAATATATTACACTATCAAAGGTTCTTTATTGCATTAAAAATTGTCATCAAAATCTTATCCCTTTCTCTATTATTACTAAGAATTCATTATATCCATGGTTCCTTCCTTATCCAAATCCTAGTCCTTTCACAGTCCATTAAAACATGGTTTCTTTTGTGTGTGACAGAGGTACTTCACTAAGAAAGACTACATATGACATTTCATATTGAAATAATAAATAAGTATAGTAATATATCTCCTTTCATGATCAAAACTATCTGAGGGTCATTACCTCAGTCAAAATAACATGATTACCCCTCTAGAATAACCTTCACCTTCCTTAACTCCATTGTCAACTTCCTTACTTGACTACAAATCTATGTTCAACATTATCAAACTGTAACCCTACATACCAAAATATCTATCTATGGATTTATGAATTCATATAAAACATCATATAAATGTAGAATTATCCAACTATCTTGAAGAGGAAACAATGCATAATAAACTTATCTTTATTCATTGAATTAACATTCCTTACAACACCATCCATTCATGGACTTGATCATCCTCCATGAGAGTTTTGATGATTTTCTCATTATCTAAACCTTATCCCTCTTCTTAGAGACCCCCTACACTCTAATATATGTCATCTTACTTACAATGACTTTTTTTTTCCATTTTAACATAGTTTTTCTTAGAAGTTACATCCACTTTTTTTCCATAACTACCTCAACGTATGATCTTGGAGTACATTACTAGACCATGAATTATAATGGTATGTCCTAGGCTCATGTGTTTCTAAAAAACCTTTTGGAAATATCCTTATAATTTATACATAAAAATATTATCATCTAACCACCTTAAACATACAAATGACCCTCTTCAACCCTTGTTAATATTTGAATTTTCAAATTCCCTATTTTGGAGGGAAAACACCTAGAACCTTTTTGATAGAAGTCTATGTTTCCAAATGGATTCCAAGGAAAAAAATGGACCTCATAATGTCCTTCACTTACATTAACATCATACTATGACCAAATTTCACCTCTTATTGACCAAAATACAAAACTGACAACTTCTTGCCTTGATGTTCTTGCATGAAATGTCAAGCAATAATATCATAGGTAGTTGAGATAGAGTTATTGATTTATATATTAAATTCCATATTTTAAGAGTAATGTATTGATTTATAGTTAATATTTAATTTTTTATAAATCATATTAATTATAATATTTATGTTCCCTCATATAACTAACCCTATGTAGGATAAGGTATATAAAATCTAAAATACATGTTGATTGAGTGTATCTAGCATGAGAGGGATAACTTAGGTAGATTATTACCTAGAAGACTAAATTTTGATACAAGAGCATAATTTGATGAGTCAAATTTATTATAATAATTATAATAGGTAGTAACTAAAATATTATTAACTGAACTAGTCAAGAAATCTAAGGTTAGGGGATAAGAATATATTCATTCCCCTAAAAAAGATGTCTTTATGGGAGTACCAACTTGGCCATATTATACTTAGGATTCAACTATTCAATCCCATTTTCCTTAACCTAAAATTATTTATAAAATATAATTCCAAGCCCTTATATCCCTAAAGGGGAAGTTTGAACTTGTAATTCTAGACCTAGCTAAACAAGACAACATATTTGTTGAATTTATAAAATAATTCACAATAGAGTTCACTCCATTACTCCCATAAATAAAATATTCCTCTCCCCTAAAAAATAATAGATAAATCATTAATTAATTGAATTTTTATAATAATATTAACAAATATTTAAAAGTGTAGGTTACAAAATTCATTAGTGCATGAGTGGTTCAAAAAATCATGGGAGATATGGAAGGATAAACCCTTGGTAGTGAAGCCACAAAATTTGAATTTATGATAAATACCCTCATGGGTAATGCACCCACGAAGAACATTAACATTTCAACTCTACCTAAATTTAGATTATTGGTAAATGAGTAATTTAATAGATTCATTTTTGAGTTTGACATCCTGTGTTGCAGTTATGACTGCTATCATTATGCCCACAAACTATAATTATTTATAGCTGAGAATTACATTGGTTTATGATATTGGGAAATAATGTCTTCATGAATTATAAATATAAGAGGGATATTTTTATATCTAAATACAAGGATTAATATATAGGGAAATAATTCAAAAGAGATGTCATCTTTTAGATGTCTTAAAGAGAGGAGAAACCATTTGTGGACTTGGTGGAAATATTTGTGTTAAGCCTTCAAAATATAAAATGAATAAACTTGATGCATAGTCTATAAGATAATATTTATAAAATTAATTAATGAATAATTCTTGGAAGGAATGGATCTCATTAGTAATGGATATGTTTCATAAATATAATTTGATGATATCACCCTTTTGTGTAAAAATTACTCTAGGTATATAATGATTAAGATCCATGAAAATAAAGAATTTCTATCATAATCATCCAAGACCACTAATGGTGTATCATAGATGGAAGTCAATAACATACTGTAGGATATGAAGTAAGATATTATTATTCATTTGGCCACATAATTTGATACTTTACATACATGCATAAAATAAGAAGAAGTAGAGACATCTTTGAATGTGTACTACCCATATTACTCTACAAAAGAAATATAATGTAGATGTTATACTTCCCATGTAAAAGTAGAAAGCATAATAAATGAGGATCCTAATATAATATAACTTCAAACAATCAAAAGAGATGGAGAGTAGGTATTTTACATGACCTAATGAAAACCTTGGTCATAAAGACCTCAAAATCCATGTCTCCCATTAAACATTT
Source organism: Torreya grandis (assembly GCA_037957365.1). Lineage (NCBI taxonomy): Eukaryota > Viridiplantae > Streptophyta > Pinopsida > Cupressales > Taxaceae > Torreya > Torreya grandis. The sequence continues at coordinate 320,249 of JARHVA010002768.1, forward strand.
CATTTAATAATTTGTAATTTTCATTTTATCATCCTAAAATTAATATGGATCCACCCATTTGAATCATACACAATAAATTCCACCACAAAACCAAACTTGGCCATAACAATTGGAAATAATTCCATAAACAACCATGCAAACCATAAGATTAAAATTATAAGTGGTACCCACCCCCCAATAAATGGAAACAACCATGGTGAGAAAAAAAACATGGTTTAAATAAAATGTTGGGTAACAACCAAAAAAATAATACATAAAAAAATCCATTTCTAATCCCAATTAATCCTACTTCAAATCGACCTAGAGCTCCTAAATTAAATACTTTGGGAATAATGGAGTTTTATTCCTATTTTAGTTAAGGGTTTGGATTAATAAATAAATAAAAACTATTACAATAATTACAATCTTGATTTGTATAATTTATCTATCTTTTTTACCTTTCTAAAAATACCAATAAATAAGGATAAAATATAACTTATTTGGAAATAGGCTAAAATGACTACTGTAGGGTTTGAAACTATTTGTGCAGGACTTGGAAAGTGTTTCAAATCAAGATCTATCTTTCATTCGATGAAAATATAGGACCATTGAAAGTAGGACACTTTGGAGTCTAGTGTTATTGTCCTTTTCTACCACTATTATCCAAACTACTTACAAAGACTTAATTTTTAGGGTTCTTTATGTTATTCTTATGTGATCCTACCTATGAAATCTCAAGTGCTAAATGTTGACATAACTTTCTATAGATTTGTTTTAATCTCTAAACCCTAATTATCCATCATGCTTGATAAAATGGGATTTGAATCAATTAAAAATAGGGGACTAGTGTGTGTAAGATGCACTAAATGTGTGATCCAAACCCCTTATGTGGTCATGCTACCTACACATCAATACGTTGAAGAAGGATCAAGCCATATGAAGTTCTCCCACCTAATGTGATTTATGTAATAATGAGATGTAGATGCAATAATGCCAAATTTAGAGTGCTTGAGGTGGTTAGGGACTGGTATGAAGGTTTGAATATGTTTGCAATTATGTTGGGTGAATGTATTTAAAGAATAGGGAAGTTTAACTTAGTAGTTTTCTTGTATTCTTGCTTTCTTTGTAAGATTTATCACCTCCCTTATAAATGAACTTTGGATGGACCTTTATTGTGAATTATTGATCATGTGTCAAATTTATTCATGCTAGGATGACATAATAAATAATACAAATTAGATGAAAATGACCATTTGGGTTCAAATTGTAAAGGGAAAAGAGCACCAACAATGGGACACCCTAGGTTTCGTTGCTATAATCTAGGTGTGATGTTCCTATCCTACAAGTTTAGGACCTAGGCAGATAGAATTGGCTTAGAAAAAGTAGTCTAGCTAAGGTGGAATGACCATTCAAAAGTTTATAGATGGATGGAAATGAGAAAAAAGGTGTCTAAAATGGTCACAAGAGCATGCAAGAAAGAGCTATGTATAGGGTGTCACAAGCCACACTCAAACTACCAATTTGGACATTTTATATGACTATAGATCCTTAATTTCCTATGCAAATTATATATAACCCAAAAATAAGTTGGTTTAATTGACATATACAAATGAAATGGTACAACACCTATATTATTTAATGGAGGTAAAAGAAGTGTGACTTTGTTTAGGATGAATTATACTAAAACCAATTGCACACATAATAACAAAACCTTTTGAAGAGGTCCCTAACTTTATAACTAACCCAAAAACATCTTATAAACTATCTACTCTTGAACCAAACAAATATCCTAGTCAACAAGTACCTAATACCCCTCCTTTTCTAGAGAGACTAGGATTTCAAAAATAATATTCATAATCTGAGCTTAATTTTATAGGATAAAAAAAATTGTATCAAATTCTCACTATTTCAAGCCATAAAATATGTCCTCATTTTCATCCAAATAACCTTATAGTTGATGTCCACATCTATGGCACCCTGATTCAAAATACATCAATATATTTAGGGGTAGCCATTAATGTGATGACCAAATAAATTATGAAAAAAATTCACCTCAAAGGCCTTAACCAAAATCCCACCATTATAAAAATGGTAGATAGATCAAATGTTAAACTTGAAGGGGTTATAGAAGACTTGGTCATTACCATAGGCTCATGGGAACATTCGACATACTTTATAATATTATATCCCAAAGAAAACTTAAGAGATACCCTCTCTTACTAAGGAGACACTAGCTATCTAATGTTAATGAATTCATCAAATGCACATTAGGAAACATGATTATCTCAAATGGAAACACCACAAAAAATATAGTCTTATACTAACTAGTTTAGCCTTCTTGTAAAGTAGGACAAACCTACTAGCTTTGAGATAAGTACAATGATAAATATCCTTTATAGAAATTGCTTATAATTCAACACATCGTACCATTAAAAAACAACATTATGACATGATCACTTCTAATATCTTAGAAAATAATTATTAGGTTGACCCATAAACAAACACCCAATAAAAATGCATAAAATGTCCCCTTAGTAATTTTTTTTATAGAAAAAGGATACTCATATCCCACAAGAGACATTCAAACATTTAATCAAGTGTACCACACTATTTCAGCCTCAACCCTCTATTTAGTAACATAGAGTCCATGGTATTCTTATCCAAAAAAGTATAAATCCTATGTGTAAGACCTCTTAATATCAAAAATAAGCTAGACCTTCAAAAAGAAACTCAGCTAATGACCATGCTACAAAATCACAAAAGTGATTTTTCATGGGACTACCATGACATGATAGGCATAAACCCATAACTATACACCCACCACATATAAATTAAGGAAGAATTAAAACCCATCTGACAATCCTAAAGATAAATGAACCTTACTATTAAGGAGATAATGAAAAATATTTTATAGAAGCTCTTAGATGCAAGATTTGTTTATCCTAGCTATGATATGTAGTGGGTGTCACTCCCTATCATTGTGCCAATTTTTTTTTTCCAAAATGGCATATTTGTGTGGATTATAGGGAATTAAATATAACCATAAAGAAGGATCATTTTAATTTTCCTTTCATGGACCAAGTGCTTGACACACTCTCAGGGAAAAAGTACTTATCTTTTCTAGATGGATCATTGGATACAATCAAATCCAAATAGAACCCATGGGATAAGATAAGATCAAATTTATGTGTCCTTTGGGTTTCTATGGAAACTTTTTACTCCTATTTGGGTTATGTTATGATTCATCCACATTTAAAAGGGTTGTCTTGAGCATTATTTTTAAATTTTCCCATGAGTATGTAGAGATTTATATGGATGAATTAATAATATATGGAGATACATATGAACAAGCCACCAAGAACCTATATAAAAATATTCAATGTTGTCAATACAACCACATGTAATTAAGTCATGAGAAATGATACATGTTTATGATAGAATTCATTGTACTAATACATCATATCCATTTAGATAGGATATAAGTAGGCCTTGCCAAAATTAAAGTAATAAAAAACCTACCAATCCCACAAAAACAAAATGGCATTTGGAAATTCTTAGGATATGTTGTATATTACTATATATTTATTTAAGACTTTAGTAAAACATCAACACCTATATTTGTTTAGTTTTCTAAATATTCCAAATTTATACAGAATTATGCATGTTAGAGAGCATTCCAAGACCTATAATATCTACTAGTAACAACTCCAATATTGTGGCGCCCATATTGGAAATTGCCTTTCCACATCCATATAGATGATTTTGATACAAAACTAGGAGATGTCCAAGGAATAAAAAAGGATCCTTGAGATATGATATATACTTTATCAATAATAATATCTAGGGAGATAAGCTCAATTACACCATGGAAAAAATAATTCCTTATAGTAGTGTATGCCATCAATCAGTTCAAAAATTATATTATTGGATATACTATTTTTATTCGCATTGACCATGATGCAATTAGGTATTTGAATAAACAAGTAATTAGTGGTAGAATAATTAGATGGTTATTTATACTAAAATAATTTGTCATTACTATTGTAGATAGACTAAGGAAGGATAATTTAGTCACATATTTTCTATCTAGAATAACATCTAAAGAACATAGTCCATTGTTAGATGACTGATTTCTTATTGAACATATTTTTTATTTGTCCATTACCGCTCCTTGGTTTATACATATTGTTAACTACATGTCTAGAGAAGATATATCAAAACATTTATTTCCAAGATAAAAATGGAAATTAGTGGAGATAAGCCTTCCATACTCATGGATATCAAGGTACATTTTCTACATTTGGCCTGACTTAGTCATTCACTGGTGTGTAAGGGAGGTTGAAATAGTTGACATCCTTTGAGAATGTCATGATGAATCCTACAAGGGACATTTTTCAGCAAAGAATATTTCCTATAATATTCTTACTAGAGGGTACTACTATCCCACTTTATATATGGGTGCTATAACATATGCCCACAAGAGTGATATATGTCAATATATGGAGAAACCCAAAAATTATGATGAAATGCTTCTCCAAACCCAATTGGTCTTGGAGCCTTTTGAAAAATGAGGAATTTAATTTTTTATCATGATAGATCCAACATATAACTACAAGAAGTATATATTGTTATGTATTTATTACCTCACCAAATAGGTAGAAGTAACATCCTTAACACATTCAAAGGATTAGAAAATAATAAAATTCCTTTATGAAGATATCTTCCTAAGGTATGGAGTTTTGATGGAAATAGTTACAACATAGGTATAAAAATTCACATTTCATTTGGTTGTAACCCTTTTTTGAGAATATGAAATTAGGAATAAGAATTATAAGCCACACCATCCACATTTTAGTGGCTAGGTAGATGTCACAAATATAGAATTAGACAACAGTCTTACAAAAATAATATCTGTGCACCACCAGGATTAGGTATCACACCTTTTTGAGGCTGTATGGGCATACATTACTACATGGAAAACTACAACAAGAGTTTATGGGAATAAATATATTCTCCTCATAAAGATTAAAATTAAAACTCTAAAGACTACCATGAAAATTGGTATAGAAATTTTAGAAGCATAGAAAAAGAGGATTATGTAACTCAAGTCCTTAGATGAAATCCAAAAAGAATATTTTGAGGACACAATGGTTTAATAAAACTAAATCAAGTGGCATGATTGATTCATTAAGACATGGGAATTTTAACCAAGAGATTGGGACCTGCTTTATGACTCTAAGTATAAGGACCATAAAGGGAATTTACAAACCAAATGGCTTTCTCTTTATGAGATATAGAAAGTATTCAAAAATGGATAATTTAAACAATGAAAAATCAATTTAGTAAGATTTTATCTATTAGTTAATGGCCACTTCTTTGATTTGTATAAAAAATCACCCTTAAAAGATGACTTAATAAGGAGAATCATGGAGGAAGAGAGATTTCATAGATATAGAGCTATCTAATGAGATTTTGCCTAAAAATATAAACACTCAAAGGATCTTGTTAAAATAACAAGTGAGCATTATAACTCATCATATATTCCATATAATAAGGGATGAACATCATTTCAAAACATTGACAATAAAACCAACTTGTTGATTAGTTAAAGAGATAAATACAAATTTAGGCTAAAAACCTAGTCTTCTGGTCAATAAGATTTAAACATTTATAAAAATATTAAATAATGAAAACCATCAGGCATTATTGATGGTATTGGTTAGAAAACTAGTTTAATATTTTCCCAAGTGATGAATATAGAGCCCTGATTAGAAAAAACCATCTTCATCACTAATCAAGGAAAAAATTATATGAAGTAAAAAAAGCTAATAATTTTATTGTTCTCTTCTTTGGCCACTAGGTCCTAGCCCTCTACAAGTTCTATACAATTGATACAAGTTGCTTGAAAGTAGATATAGGTTGATTTATAGTTGTTTTGGGTTGTCTATAAGTAGCTATAAGTTATATCCTAGTTATTATAGGTTATCTAAAAGTAGTAATGAGTTATATCATTGTTATTATAGGTTGTTTACAAGTAGCTATATGTTGTATCCTAATTGTTATAGGCTATCTTCAAAAAGATACAAAATATATAGTTATTATTTGGGATATATATAACTTTCTATAAGAAAGGTAGAAGTTGCTACAAGTTACAAGCAGATGTTATGTGTTACTATTAATTGCTACAAGCTACATGAATATAGTGTTACAAGCTCTAGGTATATATTAAAAGATGAAGACAAATGTTATAAGATGCATGAATATAATTTATATGGCCTAGGGATAACTACCATAAGTAACATATGTTTGGTCTGGGATATTTGGAAAGTGTTACACATTTCACAAAAATTATTACAAGTGTAGCCTATAATATACACACTCCCAACAACCTCTCTTGACAATAACATACCATTGTATAAATTACCAGTCCTAGAAGTACCTAACTATAGTCAGTAAGGAAGATAAAAAAAGTATTTTGCCTTTGTTAAATCATTGAAAATATCTCTAGAGTCCAAAGAAAAAGTAAAACCACTCTCATAAATTATCACCAAGATTAGTGTTGCTTTTCAAAAAATCATTCATATTACACACCAAGTGTTATTATTTCCTCTTTCTCATGCATACTTGACGTCTAATTGCTATATGAATCTATAAGACTTTCTAAGGAAAGATAAAAATTGGTTGTTATAGGTAGTTGGAATTCATTTCAATCAAGAATTCCTACTAGAATCACAAATTAGTCACCTACTAAAATCAACACTCTCATTTATTGATATTATAGAAGATGATTTCAGCAAAAAAAATCTTCATGTCTCACATCATCTTCCATGATTACCAAAATAGCTAAAAAGAGTGATCTAGACATCATCAAAAGAACAAATGAAATAAACTATACAAACCAGATTTATTTTTAAACCAATTGGTAATAGGTAATGCCATTATCCTTTTATAAATTAATCATGTTTTCTTAATACTAAACATTTATAACTATGTCATCATGTTGTATTAAGTATAATTTATTAAGATTTGGTGTTTTACCCATGGAAAAACCTTCCCTTTTTACAATAATATCACATCAATCGATCACTCCACCACACACTCAATCATGCCCAATCATTCCCATTTATCATACATTTTTTTACACATGTATTGAGCACTATAAAAATACACATAAAGATGAGTGATTTTATGGTTGGGGGGAATGACTTGTCATGATGCTATAGGGTAAAAATTAATAAATTTGGGGGGAGATATGTCTTGTCATATTTATTTTAGGAATGTAAGAAATAATTAGAGGGGAAAATATAATGATGTATAGATAGGTATCAATAACCATCACATCTGTGACACAAAACAAAGCAATCATTTGTGAAATTGCAACTCTCTCTTTCTATTGTGAAAATCGTTAATCCTTTATTTACTAAAATAAATAATACCAAATTGAAATGGGTAGAGATGTAATTCAAAGAGAGTGGATATAACTTATAAAATTGATAAGGACATAAGATTTGCCTGACATTTTTATAAAAGGAGGTTAGTTGAATATTTTTGATAAATAAGTAAAATATGATGATCAAATAGCCAAGGAGTTTGTAAAAACCTAAAAAATAATGTATCTAGCCTTAAAGGGCTATGAGTTAAGGTTACTAAAGACATACTAGTAGAGGTGACTAGCATTCCATATATAAGGGAATTATGGAAATGAAAAATAAGTGCTACATCATGATGAGATGTATTCTATGTAGCCATTGAATAACTAATGTCTTCCAATCAAGGCATACTTTGATCTTATTTACCTCAATTTTGGTTAAAAGTAGTTGCATTTATCATAAAATACCTCATATATGATGGGAGACACTTTATTCTATATGTAGTCCATTTTAAACTCCTCAGCCACATGAGACACAATAGGTGGGTCAATGTGTGAAATTTCACACTAAATATATTGAGAAAAATGGTATAAGAGCTAAAAAAGGTAAAAAAAAATGCCTTGTATCACCATTAATGAATTATATTATACTATAATAGTGATCAAGGGATAAAATGCCCAAATTAGCATGGGAATACTTATTGGAAATCCAACAACTATTACCTAAAGAATAGGAAGGGAACGTGGTAGCTGAAGAAAATGTGATAACTAGGGAGAAAAACAAGAATATGGTAGTTGAATAATGAGAAGGTAATGTGATAACATAACAACCTTCAAGATGGAGGAGGATAATTTTAATCTTTTTTCATCTAAATCATAGGAAAAATGTGAGTAACTAGTCCTAGAAGAAAGGGTAAAAGATATACCTTCATCTTCAAGTCCCAAAAAAGATAAAGGGTTCCCCCACCAAGTGTATCTAGGAGGAAATATCAGAGAATAAAATGCAAGGTATAAAAATAATTGACTTATGTGGCCTCTAAGATTTTACACATTGAGAAAAGAAACTCATTTGAAGAAGTCGAGGAAACTAGATAAGAATACACCCAAACCACTAGTAGAAATGAAGAAAACAATTATACCTTGTTTTACTCAGGGATCGAAACCTTCATTGAAATAGAATAATGGGACATAAAATTGATGCAAAAAACTAAGAAAAAATAATCTAAGAGCAAATAAATGAGAAGAAAGAGGTGATAAAGAAACATGACACCATTGTTTTACAAAGCAAAGAATAAAATTAGGAATTGGTAGTTATCCTAAGATAAATTGAGACACTTAGGGCAAAAATTAGGGAACTAAAAAATAGGAGAATGTGTTAGATGCATTAAAAAGGGTGTCTTAGTGAAAATTAGACACATTTAAGTCCCCATAGCACAACACAAAGTATCAAAATCTCTTGTAGCTGAAGAAAGCATTGAAATAAATTTTGAACATGTTTCCAACCAAATAGATGGACCTAGTTATGAGGAAATAGTTGTGAAAAAAGATGTTAAGATTTAATCCTTGCATGTCTAATGGTATAGCTAGCACCACCAACTATTTTAAGAATAGAATAAAATGAGGGAAAAGTTAAAGGATATAAAATAGATATTAGAATATAAGGAAAAATAAATTAATGAATAGAAAGGAAAATGTAATAATCAAGCCAACAAATTATCCAATTGATAGAATATCAACTAACCTACAAGGGTCTATGCTATTTAGCTTAAGGATTAGTGGTTAAAATTAAAATTAATGTAGCTCTATTATCATATACCTAAAATAATAAGTTATCCTCATAAATTCTTTAATGTTTATGAGAAGAGTAGCCATGAAATATAAGACCAACTATGTGAATTTTATCTTGATAATTATGCTGTTATTTATGATTTAGAGTGGAATCTAATTCTATATGTGGGGGGTGAGATAATTTGATCCTTTTATTAATATCTTGTAAATGAAGTAAAGATAGGTAAAAGGATAGAAGAATATAATGAAAATTAAAATTAGGACAAGATAATAATAAGAGGAGAAGCCACTAGGTTAGCTAAAATAGTAGAAGACTAGTTCATCCTAATAGTGGATGCAGATGTGGTTTTGCATTTTTTAGAATTTTTTCAAGATAAACATAATTATTTGACATATTTGGATGAAATTGGTAGAGAAAATATTGCTTCCCACACAATAAGATGAGATAAATCAACCCTTAATTTATAAATAAAGTAACCTTTATCTAGGTATAACATCAGAGCAACACTCCAAAGAGTACATAAGTATATTGATGCAATAAGTATACATAGGACTCAATGGTTGCATATATTATTTCATATTACTCCATTATAGTTAATTATCCATAATTGAAAAGGAAGGAACAATTAGATGAATTTATATAAATTAAGAGATGGATTTGTTTTTAAAAGAATAAGGGATTCTACTCAAGAAAATAAGAGGGTTTGTTTCATCATTTTTATTTTTGTGAGATATGTGTCCAATACATTATAGTATTCAATGAGATATAAATTATATTAAGGATGATTAAATAGTTAGTTGTAGGGTGTGATGAGCCAAGAGTTTAACCCTGAAAGACCTTCAAAAAACCCTTTTATCAATCCTTTTAATCAACCATAAGCATATCAAAGTTTGAGAAGAATAAGGGACTTTACGTAAAGTAAGAAAAAGGTTCATCTAAAGATTTTAATTTTTTTGAGATATGTTCCTAATATATGATAATATTTTATGATAGCTAAATTTACATGTTTATGGATGATTAAAAAGGATAAATAAAAGGGGTTTTAGAAGGTCTTTTAGGGTTAATCTTTTAGCTCGTTACACCCCTAAACTAACCAGTTGTTCATCCTCAGGTCGTAGATCTAATAGTAGAAATTATGTTTATGCTTTTTTACCTAATATGTAACCTTCCTTTAATATGAGGGAATTATAATTATGGTGACACATTGTATGTGAGTGAAGATGATATTGTAGTGGTTGTATTTTAGGTTTTTCCCTTCATTTGTTGGATTGAATAATAAGAAGGATTAGTTGTTTCTATGTGGACCTAGCCCATACTAGGTGAACCACGTTTTTTTTGTGTCTATTGTGTTGTGTTTTCTACATTTTATTTCTTTAGGAGGTTCACTATGAGAAGGTGAAGGGGATGGTTTATGTATATTCATATTTACCCATAGAGATCCTTAATCTTATTACATGGGATCATTCACATGAACCATCCCCTTCACCTTCTCATAGTGAACCTCCTAAAGAAATAAAATGTAGAAAACACAACACAATAGACACAAATTTAACGTGGTTCACCCAGTATGGGCTAGGTCCACATAGAAACAACTAATCCTTCTTATTATTCAATCCAACAAATGAAGGGAAAAACCTAAAATACAACCACTACAATATCATCTTCACTCACATACAATGTGTCACCATAATTACAGTTCCCTCATATTAAAGGAAGGTTACATATTAGGTAAAAAATCATAAACATAATTTCTACTATTAGATCTACGACCTAATAGTGAACGTTCTAGATTTACTACAAAATTACAATATTTTATAATGCATTTTTTTAAAAAAATCTTTCGAGGCACTGCTACCAAACCCCTACCTAGGGGGATTCCAAGTAGGTCGCCATGCCCCTAGACTCATATAGAGACCATAGTGGGTGGATTTTCCACTGCACACCCCCTATTAGGAACTAAGAATCATAATAAGATCAGGCTCCATTGTCCAACAATCTCCCACTTGGAGACTGATTGCTACAACTCCACTGCTACAACTCTTAGAATTTTCTTTAAACTTTGAGCATGGCATGTTTCTCATCTTCCTTGTTATCCCTAAAGACCTATTGAAGCTGAATAACTCTCTAGCTTCTCCTTTGTGACTACTTTTGTAAACATATCTACAAGATTTTGACTTGTATTTATCTTTTCCAGCTTTAGTTGACCATCTTCCAAAATTAAATGAATCAAGTGATACCAGAGTTGTATATGTTTGGTTCTTAAGTGGATTGATAATTTCTTTACTAAATGAATCACACTCTAAATATCATTATACAAACTATAATATTCTTGATTATGCCTCAACTCTTCCATGAATCGTTGCATCCATATCATCTCCTTGTTAGATTCTATAGCTGCAACATACTTTGCCTCTATAGTTGACAAAGCAAATATCTTCTATAGTTTTTAAATCCAACTAATTATTGTATCACCAACAGTGAAAACATAACCTTTGGTGCTCTTCCTACCATCTAAATCTCAAGCTATGTCTGCATCAACATATCCTTGTAAGGTAACATCTAAACATTCATAAGAAAATCATATATTAATGGCCCCTCTAAAGTACTTGATAATCCACTTGACTGCATCCTAGTGTTCCTTTCTTGGATTATTCATAAACCTGATGATAACTCCCACTGCATGAGTAACATCTGGTCTCATGCACACCATAACATACATTAAACTTCCAACCAATGAAGCATATGGAAATTTAGATATGTAATTGATTTCTTCCTGAATTTTAGGACATTGTTCCTTGCTTAATTTTAAGTGCCTTCCCAAAGGTGTACATATATGTTTTATATCTTGCATATTGAACTTGACTAACACCTTATTGAAGTACTCTTCTTGAGACAATCTCAATTTTCTATTTTTCCTATCTCTTTTTATTCTCATACCAAGGATTTGATTTGTAACACCCAAATCCTTCATTGCAAATTAATTTTCTAATTTTCTTTTGAGATCATTTATATCCTACATTTTATACCCTGCAACAAGCATGTCATCTACATAAAATAACAAGATATTATAGCTTCCATTATCTAATCTCTTAAAATAGAGACACTAGTTATAATGACATCTATTATAACCTTGTTCTATCATAAACATGCCAAATTTCAAATGCCACTACCTTGGAGATTGGTTTAGACCATACAAACTCTTCATCCTGCACACCATTTGATACTTACCTTTTACTTCATGTCCCTATAGCTTCTCCATCTATATTTCCTCCTCCAAATCACCATGAAGGAAAGCAATCTTCACATCTAATTGTTGAAGGTGCAAATCTTCTACTAATACCAAACTTAAAAATTTTACTATGGAAGTCATTTTTACAATTGGAGAAAATATTTTGTCAGAATCAATACATTTATTTTGTGCAAACCCCTTTACAACAAGTCTAGCCTTGTAGCTATTTTTGCCTCCATCTTCTTCCTTTAACCTATAAACCCATTTATTCTACAATGTTCTTTTACTTGTAGGTAATTAAACCAAATCCCATGTTTGGTTATGTATCAAGGAGCCCATCTCCTCTGTCATGCCTTGTTCCCACTTATTTCTAATTTCTACTTGCATTTCTTCTTCATAGCTTTCTAGATCAGCACCATTAGACAATAATAAATAATAAAGTGAAGGAGAGTATCATTCAGGGAGTCTACTTAATCTGGTAGATATTCTAGCTACACTTCCATGAGTTTGAGGTAATTATTGTATTTTTTGCACATTCTTATTTTCTGGCACTTTTGGAATTTTATTTCTAGTGATTTCATCAAGTATTGCATAGTTAGTATTTGGATTTTCTTATTTCTTTGCTTACAACTGATCTCTATACATGACCTTTTCATTGAAGATAATATCTCTACTCCTAATAATTTTGTGATTTTTAAAATCTCATAAATGATAACCAAAATCATTTAACTCCATATCTAATAAAAGTACATTTCTTGGATTTTTCTTCAAGATTGGTTTTATTTTCTTTATCAATATGTACAAATGCTCCATAATCAAAAGACTTTAAAAAAGAATAATCTACATTTTTACATGTCCATGTTTCTTCTAGAATGCCACCATCCAAAGTACTTAAAGGCCTTTTGATCAACATCTATCCAAAAATGTAAGGGCAACCTTGCATGTAATTTCATGCTCCTTGCACACTCCATGATTATCTTCTTCATCCTTTCTGACACACCATTTTTTTGTGGTGTTCTTGGAACCATCTTCTCTCTATGAATCCCATGGGATGAATAATAATTATCAAATTAATTATTATAGTATTCATCTCCATTGTCTAATCTGACACACCTCAACTTATTTATTATCTCATTATCAACCAAAGCTTTTCATTTCTTAAAAGTATCAAAAATATCAATTTTTTTGTATGTAATAAATCCTAGTTTTTAAACTTACATCATCAATAAAAGTAACATAATAAGAAGAGCCACCAAGGGATGATACCAGAGCTACCCCATACATTTGTATGCACAAGCTCTAACTTTTCATCCTTTTTTGTCTTCTCAACTCTGATAAATCTAACTCGCTTCTATTTTCCATACACATAGTGCTCATAAAAATCCAAATCCACCTTCTTCAAATCTAGCAATAAATTATTTGAGTGGAGAACTTGCATCCCCTTCTCACTCATGTGCCCAAATATATGGTGCCATAATTTTATATCCAATTCTATAGAAACTAAAGTAATAAAATATTCAACATTACCATTAGACAAATATAATTTACCTACCTTCTGTCCTTTTGCTATTACAACTGATATTTTAGTGACATTTCATGAATTTTATGTAAATGTAACTGTACAACCCTCACTTTCCAACTGCCCTATTAAAATTATATTTATTCTCAACTTAGGAACATGCCTCACATATTTCAAAAACCATTTGTTTCCATTCTGTAATTTTATCTATATATTACCCTTTCCTACAATTTTATAGGGTTCACCATGACCCAAATAAACCTATCCAAAAACACCTTGAACATAGTCTTGAAAATATTTCTTATGGGGTGTGGCATGAAATGAAGCCCCTAAATCTGACACCCAAGAATCATTAATATTATCTAAAGAAAGGATTAAAGCATCTTGTAACACATCACCTATGACATGTTCTTCCTAATTTTTATCTTGTTGTCCATCTCTTTATTTTCTTTTTCAAAACTAATAATCTTTCTTCATGTGTCCTTTCTTCCCACAAATCCAACACACCAACATTCCTCTATATTTGGATCTATCATTCTTAGACTTATCATGATTTCATAATACCTTTCATCTATCCTTTTGTATTCTCATATTCTCCATAGTCAAAACATTACCTGATGTCTCACTTGTGCTTTTTCATCACATTTCTTTGCTAAGAATAACACCAATAACATCATCAAAATTTAAAGTGTTTAAATCAGAGAGAGAATTACTCACAACCATGACCAAGCCATTCTAGCTTTCTATAAATGATCACCAAGTCAAAATATCCCTAACCTCATCATCAAAATTTACTCCTATAGATCTTAACTAATTTATGGTCATGTTAAATTCAATTAAATAATCAACAATAGACCCACCTTATGACATTTCTAGATTAAATAAATACTTCTTAAAAAATAACTTGTTGGAGGTTGAGGGTTTTTCATACACTCTATCCAGTTCCTTTATCACATTCTCTATTGTCTTTTCTTTTGAAATATTGAAGGCCACTGACACTACAAGACACAACTGTATTGTTCCTAGTGCCTTTCTATCAAAAATCTCCTAGTCTTCATCTTTCATAGTCATTGGCTTCTTTGCTATTCTACCCAAGGGTAGGAAAAGATACTTATGATATAGATAGTCCTTCATTTTCATCTTCCATAGCTGGCAATTTTGGCTACTAGTTTTTTTGATCTTAAACTTTCCTTTCTTTTCCATTGCTCCCACTCAAACCAAGAACCCTCTTTTCCTATGAGTTTATCTACCAAATAAACCTTTGGCTCTGATACCAATTGTTAGGAAGATAGAACATAGTGAAATATTAATGAATTAAAAATGGAAATAAAATTAAAAAAAAACAACATAATAGACACGCATATTTAACTTGGTTCACCCAATATGGGCTACATCCACATAGAAACAGTCAGTCCTTATTGTTTAGTCTAATAAATAAAGGGAAAAACCTATAATACAACCACTAAAATATCCTTTTCACTCACATGCAATGTGATATCATAATCACAATGCCCTCATATTAAATGAGGGTCACATATTAGGGAAAAAATGCACAAACATAATTTATACCATTAGATTTATGACCTAATAGTGAATGGTTTGGATTTACTATGAAATTACAATATTTTATAAGATTAGGTTCCACCATCCAACATATTTTGTACTCCTTTATGTTATATAATATTTAATTAATATGTTTTATATATATTTTATGTTATATCATTAAACTATTTATTTTATGAATAATATTGTATCATTTACTATAATTACTAATTCTGGATTTATTAATAATCTAGTACATAAATATATTAAGGACAAACTACAAAGTAAAGAGGGAACCCATAACAACTAGATATAATGAATAGATTTATCATAAGATCAATTATAGTAATGGGTTAGGTGAATCCATAGGAATCAGGTAGGCCATCCTATATCAGCTAGATAGGAAAACCTATCACAACTAGGTGGCTAACCTATAACAATTGGGTAGCCAACTCATAGAAAATAGGTGGAAAACCTATATAAATAACTTTAGCTATCATTATAACTCATCATATCTAAAATATAACCCATAAAACGTTTTTTTAATGCCCAGTTATGACATCTAGTTGACAGTTTAAAGCAAATTTCCTCCATGGTCTTCGGTGTATGATGGTTCCTACAATCTAGGAAAAGGTAGAATTACAAATCATCATTCATTCTAAATTAGACCATGCCTATAATAATTTTTTAATAATGGAATATATCATCTCATCTTATGTGATATTTTATACTATATTCTAATTTTTGGTTGTAAATCTATCACAACAAGTACTCATGTTATTTTTCATAAATTTTGCTAACTTCTATAAAATAGTTTATATTTTAAACTGTAATTGGAAGATATAAATAAGCATATTATCTCTATATTAAAAGAGTATGTAGTATATCATAGTTTATAAATTATAATTATCAAGTAAGAAATTTTTAGATAGAATACTGAATTCTATTATGAAACTATGTAATTTAGTATAGAAATATTCTTAGTGCTACACGTTTGTTAATGCAATAAGAAGTGTTTTGAAGTAATCAAACTCAACAAGAGGAAGGGATTTCATTATAATTATAACTAAGGTATGTATCACATGAGATTATTTTGGTAAATTTCATGTTTGTTCGTCTATATTTAATTCTAAATTGTGTGCATGCATTTTTCATTATCTGATTAGGCCATAAGTTTTTTTCTATTATGCTTAATTATCTACATAAGAATTTTTTATTTATACAGGTTTAATTACACATAATTTGAATAATATTTTAGGTTAGAATTATATTTATTTCCCTATTATTTTATTTTCTATTGTTTGATTTTCATGAAAATGTGTTACTTTGTTTTATGAAAGTGTGTTTTCCTATACACAACATTTAACACCTCAACCATCAAAAGATACTAGTGTTACATATACAATGTTGATGTATTAACAAATAAATGCTATCAGTAGTATCAATAAATCAAGAAAATAACCCTCAAGTAACTCTATTAGGTTGTAGATGAGCTTTGGTGCCTCAAATTTAATTTATGGTTTGATTTTACTCATTAACTATATCATATAGAGTAAAGGTTATATTTAAAGAATGAAGGTAATAAGTGTAGATGTGTTTAAATATTAAAAGGAATTATGCATTGTAAATAAATCATCACCATCACTACTCATAGATTCTTAAATATGGTAAGTAGCTCTAGAATATCTGGGACTCTTTAGAGTCTGTAATGTAGTAGGAGAATGTATAATTACAGGTGTTCCCTATGAAACATGTTGAAATGTCTATGGGATTAAATTGGAACATGTTATAGTAGATAAGGGACTCTACGAGTCTTGGATAACTCTTTGATGTAATAATTACTATGAGATTGGATACTTAGGAGAATTAAGTGTTCTCTATCCTAAATGTAAAAATAAATCTTAAATGGGTGAAATAATTACCTTTGAATATTGGTCCCACATAAGAGAAATAACCACCTTTGTATACTGATCATGAATAGGAATAGTAACCAAATATAGTGGTGGTGGGGATGGAGGGATAAATACCAATAGTTAAAGAGGATAATCATAACAAATGCCTAAAATTGTAATTATTTAACCCTAATTTGGATGTGGATCCTCTTGGGTAGATAAGGTTAAGAATATATAAATTATAGGGCACAAGGGTCAATATTAGATATATAAAAGGCCAATTAAATGCTAAACTTAGATATAATATAAACTAAATTATTAAGCATACATAATACATTAATGGAAATTAAAACTATGATAAATATAAAAATGACATAAAACAATGTACTTAGCTAGCTCTAATGCTAATGCAAATCTAGATTTAGAACATGATGAAATCAAGTAGGAAGAAAATTTTGGATCAATAGTAAGATGGATCTGGTACCTTGATCTCTATAGATAGTGGTGTCAATCTAGGACAGTTGCATCAATGCTATTATTTAGGTTAGATTCTAGTGTCCTATATGGAATATCAGGTAAAACATGATGAAACCAATTAGATGCTTTTAGGTTTTGCTTCACCTTCATTCTAATGCATTCTAATTTGAGTCATGAACTATCATTCCTTGTGAAAAGGAAATTCCTTAGCTTTCCATCTTCAATGTGACTATGGGAAAAAATGGGTTAGTGGACACATGGTGTAAATATGACCCCAATGACCCCACTATAAAAGGACACTATCTACATCTTAACATGTCCAATGGGACCACACCTCCCATTCAAGTAAACAAGACACTTTGGTAGTCTTAGATTTCCTAAAATCCTTAAAAAATAAGTTTTTAGTATTATTTTTCCATGTTTTTACCTTTTGTATACACAATTTACACAATGACCGATATCAGTTCTCTGTAACCAACATCAGTCTTGTTTAACTAAAAATAATTTGGTTACAGGGAATAACATGAAAAAAATCACATTTTAGATCTTTATTAAATATTACAAGTTGTTATTTCATATTTTTAAGTCTCTATCTGAACATTATTTGCATGATCAAGAGCTTTGCTAGAGATTTTATACTAACCTTGGGCTAACAAATTTTTTTTGTCAAAATGTTTTTTGCTTAAGGGTTCACATGTAACCAATATTTTATCAATCAACATAGATTTATTTACGATTAGCATCAACATTGTTTCAATTAACATTGATCATTATTAATCAATGTTAGTCTCTATGTAAGAAAAATAGTGAAAATGAGAGCAAGATTTCAAAACTTGCTTGGGTCATTAACAATTGTGATTTAAAAGAGAAGGAAACCCTCTAACATTTATAGGTCACATGCATGGAAAATTGACATATTTGAGCATGATTAAGTCTTGAACTTTACCATTGGTGTTTAAAAGGAATCTAGATGTTTTAAATTTAAGTGTTTTGTGAAGTTTTTCAAATTTTGCAATTAAGGCCAAGGGGCCAAGAGCTTCATAAAACACTTCAACTTGGTGCTTAAAACTAACACACTTAAATTTAAAGTTTTGAAAAATGTGTTGTTTAATGTAAGATCATCTATTACTTATTTATTTCTTGTTCAAAATGAAGAGTTTGTGTATGCTCTACCCCAATCCCCTTTAGGGAACTTGGATGATTAAAACCACCTTTTCCTTGTAATTTGTGCCTTTATCTAAGGTTTCAAAATACTTTTGTCAAGGCTCTCCCCAAAACCCATATGGTTTAGGTGACATAAAAATAACCTTTAAAGTCTTCTCACTTAGTTTTATTTTATGCAACTTGGCTTATTAAAGGGATTGCATAGCTTCTTCACATGTTTTTAGGGAGGCTTTGACCTAGGGTTTGATCTCCCAACATTATTTCAACCCCACTCCATAGTAGGGTATATAAATCAGAGCATGTATACTATGAGATCTAGGGGGTTGAGTAGCTAACCTCTCATTTTGTAATAAAAACATGAGTCAAGATTGGTTAACCAGGGGATTCCACTAAGTAGTGCATGGATGGAATCACTATATAAAGGAATAGATCCTTGTATAGTAATTTAATTAGTATGAACTTAATTTATGTGAGGCATCTCTATTGTTAATCACACTTGGGATGATCTAGATAGTCAAAAATTTAAGTTTTAGAACAACCCCACTTACTATAGACATATTGTTGATGTAAGACAAGTAGCCCAAAGGTCCATGTCACCTTAAAATCTCTTGGGAGAAGGGGGTATAAAAACCTTACTAATTCATGTGATTTTATTTTTGTATCAACACTTAAAATCCTCCCAAGAACATGTATATAGATGGATTTAAATAATATGGAGCAACCTTGTTAGTTTAGGGCTTATGGTGATTTAATTAGTTATATTTGGTCTTTTATTTTAATTTTTTAGTCTTGATTTGACTCTACAACTTGTTTGAAAATAAAATGCCAACCAAACACATTTTTTGTCTACCAATTTATTTTAACAAGCTAGATATTATACTGGTCAATTCAAAATCATCTTTTACCTTGCTCAAATCCTCATTTTAAATATTACGTTTATCTTATCTAAATAACATTATTATGCTTCCCACTTGAGTCTAAAACATTTTTCAAAAATCTTTGAGTCCTTTACTTTTTAATTCAAATTTATAATCTCACCTTTCTAAGTTACAGGCCAAGGTGTTAATTGGTTTACCATTTACACTTGGTTTGAGTTAACTTGGGTATGATTTCCTATTTGGGTTAAAGTCTTTTTATAAAATCATCATCATTTGATCATTGTGAACTTAGGTTATCTTGCATGTTGCTTACACTCTAAGTTATATAAAAAAATTTATTCCACCTCCTATTACCATGTGGTGACATTGTGCTACCCATTTGCTTTTGGTTTTATACTTAGGAATTCTTACATGTTTTCACATTGTTATTTTCTTAGTTTGCATTGTTATCTTCCTAATCTAAAGGACTTTCTTCTAATTTTTTAGTAGTAACTCATTGAAGTTGAATCAAATTTTATGGTATCGATGTATCTCTAAACCTACATTTGGTGTATTAGTTTACATTATAGGTCTTTGAGTTATTAAACAATATTTTAATTTAATGTTTTCAACCCACCAAAATTGAGTAATTTTTTGAACCATTTCTTCTAATTATGTGCTACTACTCCACCTTCTCTTTTTATTATAGTCTCTTTATTACCTTATCACTTTTTTTGATAAAATTAGAACACATCCTTATTAATGTTTGAAAAACATTTTCCAAATCTTAGGAAATGTAGAGAATAATTTTTTTAGACATGATGCAAATGTACACTTGTAGTGGGGTCTCTTACGGACCTACCTATGAAAAAGAACAATTTATGATGGATAAGACAATTCTATGGTATTTGAGGACATTCCAATGATTTTAGGATTTGAAGAAGATTAATTTGAACATCAACCCCTATAGGACAAAGATGAATCACTCCTAAGGTTGATTAAATCTATCATTATATTGCCATCAGACTTTCCAATAGAATAATTGCATACCTTGGTTAGGGTAGAAGAACAACATTGAGAATAATTCATCTCTAATATTACAAAAACAAAAATTTATTCTTCTAACAAAGGAAAAAAAGTTCTCAAAGAGTCAAAACCTAAAGATCAATATCTTGTAACCAATATCAAAAAGATGATTCAATAATATGTAGACCAACTTAACATGGACCTAACTGACTCTTTAGTTACTACTTCTATAATTTATTATGCTTCCAAGAAATAAGGGAATGTGATTGAACCAACACAACAAAATTTAGTTGAGAACACACCTACTATAGATCAAGATGTCTCAACTAAACAACCTAAGTCCCAAGAGGTTCCACAACATTATTTACTAGACATGGATCATACATTTTTGAATCATCAAGAACCTCTCATTCTTTTGCACAATCGAGGAACAAAATATTCAGTGCATATTGGATAAATTGTCTAAAAAAATTTGGCTAGTTCATCTCAACCAACACATAATTTGGTGAATACAACATAGACTCCTCAAAATTAGTATAACATTTATTATTTAAGATGACTAATTTTAGGGAATGTTAATCAACCTAGAAATCAGTGTCTCACTTACTCGATGCAAGGAGTGAATAAAAATAAGGTTTTATATTGTAGGGTGTATATCCCTAATAAATCCATGTAACAAGGGAACATACCACCCTAATATAATTATATTCCACCTACCAATTCACCAAACATGTAAGAGTGGAATTCAATGAAAGAAATTGCGTCATAACTAGAGATAGGAAACATAATCAAGAAGTAAAAATTTGATGAGATATGTCCATATCCATTATATTTGATTATTCTCCAATTCCCCTTTCGACATAATTTCAAGCACCCAAATTTGACAAATATAAAGGGAAGGGTGAACCTCATGAACACATTCAGGCATTCTTTTTATTATGCTAGGAGGTAACTTACAGTGGTATTTTCTTGCTTATTTGAGGACATTCCAATGATTTTAGGATTTGAATAAGATTAGTTTGAACATCAACCCCTATATGACAAAGATGAATCACTCCTAAGGTTGATTAAATCTATCATTATATTGCCATCAGACTTTCCTATAGAATAATTGCATACCTTGGCTAGGGTAGAAGAACAACATTGAGAATAATTCATCTCTAATATTACAAAAACAAAAATTTCTTCTTCTAACAAAGGAAAAAAAGTGCTCAAAGAGTCAAAACCTAAAGATCAATATCTTGTAACCAATATCAAAAAGATAATTCAATAATATGTAGACCAACTTAACATGGACTTGACTGACTCTTTAGTTACTACTTTTATAATTTATTATGCTTCCAAGAAACAAGGGAATGTGATTGAACCAACACAAAAAAATTTAGTTGAGAAAACACCTACTATAGATCAAGATGTCTCAAATAAACAACCTAAGTCCCAAGAGGTTCCACAACATTATTTACTAGACATGGATCATACATTTTTGAATCATCAAGAACCTCTCATTCTTTTGCACAATCAAGGAACAAAATATTCAGTGTATATTGGATAAATTGTCTAAAAAAATTTGGCTAGTTCATCTCAACCAACACGTAATTTGGTGAATACACCATAGACTCCTCAAAATTAGTATAACATTTATAATTCAAGATGACTAACTTTAGGGAATGTTAATCAACCTAAAAATCAGTGTCTCACTTACTTAGTGCAAGGAGTGAATAAAAATAAGGTTTTATATTGTAGGGTTTATATCCCTAATAAATCCATGTAACAAGGGAACATACCACCCTAATATAATTATATTCCACCTACCAATTCACCAAACATGTAAGAGTGGAATTCAATGAAAGAAATTGTGTCATAACTAGAGATAGGAAACATAATCAAGAAGTAAAAATCTGATGAGATATGTCCATATCCATTAGATTTGATTATTATCCAAGTCCCCTTTTGACATAATTTTAAGGCACCCAAATTTGAAAAATATAAAGGGAAGGGTGAACCTCATGAGCACATTCAGGCATTTTTTTTATTATGCTAGGAGGTAACTTACAGTGGTATTTTCTTGCTTATTTGAGAACATTCCAATGATTTTAGGATTTGAATAATATTAATTTTAAAATCAACCCCTATAGGAAAAAGATGAATCACTCCTAAGGTTGATTAAATCTATCATTATATTTCCATCAGACTTTCCTATAGAATAATTGCATACCTTGGTTAGGGTGGAAGAACAACATTGAGAATAATTCATCTCTAATATTACAAAAACAAAAATTTCTTCTTCTAACAAAGGAAAAAAAGTTCTCAAAAATTCAAAACCTAAATATCAATATCTTGTAACCAATATCAAAAAGATGATTCAATAATATGTAGACCAACTTAACATGGACTTGACTGACTCTTTAGTTACTACTTCTATAATTTATTATGCTTCCAAGAAACAAGGGAATGTGATTGAACCAACACAACAAAATTTAGTTGATAACACACCTACTATAGATCAATATGTCTCAGCTAAACAACCTAAGTCCCAAGAGGTTCCACAACATGATTTACTAGACATGGATCATACATTTTTGAATCATCAAGAACCTCTCATTCTTTTGCATAATCAAGGAACAAAATATTCAATGCATATTGGATAAATTGTCTAAAAATTTTTGGCTAGTTCATCTCAACCAACACGTAATTTGGTGAATACACCATAGACTCCTCAAAATTAGTATAACATTTATAACTCAATATGACTAACTTTAGGGAATGTTAATCAACCTAGAAATATGTGTCTCACTTACTTGGTGCAAGGAGTAAATAAAAATAAGGTTTTATATTATAGGGTGTATATCCCTAATAAATCCATGTAACAAGGGAACATACCACCCTAATATAATTATATTCCACCTACCAATTCATCAAACATGTAAGAGTGGAATTCAATGAAAGAAATTATGTCATAACTAGAGATAGGAAACATAATCAAGAAGTAAAAATTTGATAAGATATGTCCATATCCATTATATTTGATTTTTCTCCAAGTCCCCTTTCGACATAATTTTAAGGCACTCAAATTTTAAAAATATAAAGGGAAGGGTGAACCTCATGAACACATTCAGGCATTTTTTATTATGCTAGGAGGTAGCTTACAGTGGTATTTTCTTGCTCATTTGAGGACATTCCAATGATTTTGGATTTGAAGAAGATTAATTTGAGCATCAACCCCTATAGGAAAAATATGAATCACTACTAAGGTTGATTAAATCTATCATTATATTGCCATCAGACTTTCCTATAGAATAATTGCATACCTTCGTTAGGTTAGAAGAACAACATTAAGAATAATTCATCTCTAATATTACAAAAACAAAAATTTCTTCTTCTAACAAAGGAAAAAAAGTGCTCAAAGAGTCAAAACCTAAATATCAATATCTTGTAACCAATATCAAAAAGATGATTCAATAATATGTAGACCAACATAACATGGACTTGACTGACTCTTTAGTTACTACTTCTATAGTTTATTATGCTTCCAAGAAATAAGGGAATGTGATTGAACCAACACAACAAAATTCTAGTTGAGAACACACCTACTATATATCACTATGTCTCAACTAAACAACCTAAGTCCCAAGAGGTTCCAAAACATGATTTACTAGACATGGATCATACATTTTTGAATCATCAAGAACCTCTCATTCTTTTACACAATCAAGGAACAAAATATTCAGTGCATATTGGATAAATTGTCTAAAATTTTTTGGCTAGTTCATCTCAACCAACACATAATTTGGTGAATACACCATAAACTCCTCAAAATTAGTATAACATTTATAATTCAAGATGACTAACTTTAGGGAATGTTAATCAACCTAGAAATCTGTGTCTCACTTACTCGGTGCAAGGAGTGAATAAAAATAAGGTTGTATATTGTAGGGTGTATATCCCTAATAAATACATGTAACAAGTGAACATACCACCCTAATATAATTATATTCCACCTACCAATTCACCAAACATGTAAGAGTGGAATTCAATGAAAGAAATTATGTCATAACTAGAGATAGGAAACATAATCAAGAAGTAAAAATTTGATGAGATATGTCCATATCCATTAGATTTGATTATTCTCCAAGTCCCCTTTTGACATAATTTTAAGGCACCCAAATTTGACAAATATAAAGGGAAGGGTGAACCTCATGAACACATTTAGGCATTTTTTTATTGTGCTAGGAGGTAACTTACAGTGGTAGTTTCTTGCTTTGATTATTTTCATGAAGTTTAGTGGGATAAGATTTAGATTGGATTCTTAAGTTACCCAAGGGATTAGTTGTAGATTGGAATGATTTATCTAAAAAAATTGTCAACCACTTCTCTTATAATATTGAGCATGAATTGACCATTGTTGACTTACGAAAAGCCAAACAATGAGATGGAAAAAGCTTCACAAAATATTTATAATGGTGGAGAGCATTAGATAGATGATTCCAAGATAATTTTCCAAACAAATAGTTGGCCAACACTTTTTCACAAAACTTACATCCTGAAGTGGTGTAAAATATACATCTTGATTGCACAAACACATTTGAAGAAATTATATACAAAGGTATGCATATTGTGAAGGTAATTATAAACAAAGGCTTTGTCAATATTTATACACAAGGTCAAACTTCAAATTAGACCCAATCTCCTAGTCAAAATATTAAAATACAGAAGCCTAAGGCTTTCAATAAGAATAAGAACATGGTCAAAAATGGAGTAATTGAATCAAGACATATATAAATGGTACATGATCTACCAACTCCAAATGTATAATTAGCTCCACCTAATCCTCTAAACACTTTGTAAAGAGTCCCTCCATGAAGGGTATTCAATAACAACTTTAGAGTCTTTAGGAAACTAAGAGAGCCCATTAAGGAAGCATTCCAAAATCTTGTATTGACTAATTTGATTATATTTCCTATACCAAATCCATTTCCTAAGGATCATCCCAAACATGATTGGTATCAGACAAATAAATTTTAAAGCTTTCATCATGTTGTTGGTCATGGTGCTTACCATTATGTTAAATTGCATCACCTTATTGAATATCTGATCAAGAGTGGTAATGTTGAGATCATACTTACTCTGGAAGACACTAATTAGGATATGGGAATATACAAAGATATATTTCATTGATATAATCAACAACCACCAAGGAATAAATAAAACCAAGGACAAAATCAATGGCATAATTAGACTCAAGGTCAAAAGCATAATCAACATGATCATAATCAGGATCATAATACCCATGCTAACAACTTGGGTTAAAAAAACATACCTTATGACTATAATAATATCATGGGACATATTTTTCCAAACTACATTACCAATATCAATGTTAAAACATGTGAACCATCCTATATTCATTATAGTAATATACCTATTATTATAGGGTCAACAAACTCTCCCTCAAGTAATACTACATCAAGTTCACATATTTCTATTGCACCTCCATTTACATTGGTTAATATTTTTAGACCTCATACTTCCTCTAATTATAATGGCTCCTCACTGATTCAAAATTTCTCAAATACAACTAGATACCCATGAGTCACCCTCCAAGGCCCTTTTCCTTCATCTCCTAATTATAATAGCTCCTTTCCACCTCTAGATTGCATAATTACAACTAAATTCCCATGAGTTACCATTCAAGACCCTTTTCCCTCTTCTTCTACCACTGAACCCAACGTAAACATCTACCTTCAAATCCAAAGTCAAACAATGTGCTAGCTAAGGGTAAACTATCTCATCCTACTATTGGAAATCCTTATAGTTTATTAGACCACTAAGTAGAATCCATACATAGATTTTTATTTTATCTCTCTTGCATATTTTTGAGGTCCATATAACTATTTTTAATGACCTTTTACAACAATCAACTGATCCCCAAGATATTAATCTTAAATAAATATAAACACTAGTATGGCATTTTTCTTTATTTTGATAGCTCATGTTTGATCAAAAATACATCTCCACTCTTGGTCCTAGACATAATAACCCATTTTATATTAAGGTAGCCATTGAAGACCATTAGATCAACTAGGTTATTATAGATAATGGTTCATGGTTAAACATAATGTCCCTCAAATTGGTACAAAGATTGGAAGACACTATGAAGGAAATTTAATCAAAGATGTGTTATCACATAAATTTACACCCATTGAGGAGATGCATAAGATCCCCTCATCCAAGTGACATAATGGAAACACCTCTAGACTTGTGGGTAGCCTAAGGATGAGGTGAATCTCTAGATAGGGCTAACTCCCTTGATGTACCACTTTGGATTACAACTAACATAAATTTTTTTTTGGGGGGAAGGGAGATAGATAACTAAAATAATCTATTCTAAAGAAGGTGATACACCAAATAATATGATGACTTCAAACCAATAGCATGTTACACATGAGAACAAAGGACTAACCAAACATACACTCCTTCAATCTCATCTTCTCACATAAATGTTACATTATGAGGTTATGGATGAATTTGTAAACCTAGAAGGACTAAATAAGAGGCCTTTAATGACACTAATAAATATAATAAATCACTAAATCATTGAGATTTCTTAGAACACTTCACATGCCTTACAAGAAGAAGCTTTCTAATTGTAAATAAGATTCAATAATGAGACAACATGATAATAAATCTAAAGTCTTCACTAAGAAAGATTTAGAATTCAAGTAGAAAAACTAATAATAGTCATGAAGAGGTAAAAAATAGTAGTATTATTGATCAAATGGTATGGAAGTGAGTAGGGATTCACCATACTCAGGTGGAGCATAAGTTATAATGGCTAAAATGACTAGTTCTTATATAAATTGAGAGATATAGGAGAAGAGAGAAGTCCAAGGGTCACAAGGAAACTTGTCAAGCTAAAACAATTAGTTACTTGTGCATGATAAGAGGATATGGGATGAATCATTCAAGGTGAGGAAGCCCAAGTGTCCATACAAGGCATAAAACTCATGAAAAGTGGCATGAAAGTTATTGTGTTATCTGAAAAACTCACTTCATTATTAACCCTATTTGAATGCCTCTTAACAAATTAATAATAGGTCTAATGATTTGAGTTAAGGGTAAGGATTTCAATCATGCCTCTCCATGCATTGGTTTTACTCTTGGTCATTTGGAATCATCTAGAAGTGAGTTATCATCATCTGTATTTCAAAAAACTCTTCCTTCATGTACCCTACACACTTAGCTTCAAAAAATGCATTATATGCCCATGAAAATATATGAGATGGAGTTGATGACACAATTCAAGACCTTATATGGACTTACAATCATCAAGAACACCTTAAAATTAGTCTACTTGAAGTTTTCCACCCTTTTCACCACCATGTCCACTTACCAATTTTGACTAGCTAAGATGAGAATTTTTTTTGAGGTACTTAATAGATTTTATGAGGTATTAAATTAATATAGGGAGTTATTACAAGTCTTAATAGTTCTACCAAAGTTAGTTTTGTCTTTAGACTCCTGTTAGAACCTACATAATGCATAAAACTATCAAAAAAATCTTATTTTATACCATGTCTATAAAATTTTGTATATAAAAAAGCATGGGAATTATATTTATGGATTTATTTTCAAGTTAAAATCATCATTCTGGTCAAACTAGTCCATTAGATTAGCTATCTAACTCCATTTCTCCAAACTAGTCACTCCAAGGGTTTAACAAGGGTTTTAGGCTTGTTTTCATTCTTAATCTTTGTTCACAAAGTCTTAATGTTATATTTTAAAAATAATTACAAAAATATCTTTATGGACCCTATTAACCTCCCTAAAATCTATTGGCGTTCATGTAAATCATCAAGAGAGAAATGAGCATTTGAAATCATCTTATCAAGCTTCTCCTTCCATTTCCTTCAAGTCTAAGTGGGTTTTGAGCTCAAAAATGGACTATCTAAAACCTATCTACACTATAAAATATTTATCACATTTTTATCCACCCTAAAAACATGTTCAATCCATGGGATTTACCATCTAATTCTAAAAATGAAGTTGACCCCCCTTTGGATTATAGACCTAGTCATGCCTAGTAGGCCTGTTTGCAAGTTTAAACCCAAAATGACCTTTTTGGTGTCTTCCATAAATTAAAGTAGATAATAAACATATAATTTAATCCCATAATCATGATATAATCATTCATAAGTATCAATAATATTTGGAAGTAAAAATGGCCTACTATTTGGCACTAGGCCTCTTCAATGCCTAACAGACCTGACTACAAGTTCAAGAGTTTAGACCATTATGATAGAATTAATCACTCTATTATTTTTTTATTATGTTTTTTTCATATAATAAATCTTTATCCACCTTATTTAAAATTTTCCATTTCTCCTTCCTTCATATTTCTACCTTATTCTTCAAACCCTACTAGCTTTGCTTATAAGGGAGTGCCCTTTATCTGAGAAAAAATAGAGGGAACTCCCATATTTACTTAGATTATGGTGAGTATATTAGGATATTATTAAATTATTATATACTATATAAACAAAATATTATCCATTTTTTAGGTCATTTGATCCTCCAAAGCTTCAAGTTCCAAGACTAGTTTCTTGGTAAAAGGATTGTGTGCATGATAGTCAAAGATGTGGACTATATTGCATCATTTGAGTCCTTTCAATGATTGTTTTCCATAATTATAGTTATATGAGACCAATTTTAACATGATTGGTGTGTTAAAATTCTCTCTTACCACTCCAATATTCCATATACCCTTCCATACATTAAACTTCTCAAGACTAAGTGTCACTTTGACTAACTGTGCATTTTATGCATGGGAGGGGGAAACTATAGGTAGATATGCATTAATTAGGAATTTTTAATAGTGAATAAGTTTAATTTAAACCTAAAAAGATAATTTTTAAATTAATTTGATCATTTTATCCCATGTTCATTCCATATTCACACCAAAACACTACCCTCCCTGCTCACCGTTTATCACAACCATCTCTAATGGTTGTAGGTACTCATAGGATCTTAAGGAACCTATGTAGGCTTATTTTGAATTTATAAGGGTTCATGGAGGTCATAATTGATTTTATTAATGTTTTTATATATTTTATTTATCATGTTAACTTTTCTTTTATCTTTTTTATGCCCTTTAAATTCACTAAATTGGGTTATCTCTGTCATGAATGTGAACTCTACCCTTTTGACTTCTGTAGGTATGCATTACCTATTTGAAACTTTGGTCCTGGCATATGGAGAGAATAATTGAATATTTATAGTCCATTATACTTTATCATACCTATAATCACCATTATATGGGCTAAAAAAACACTAAAGCACCAACTTTAGTTCACTATTTCCATACCCAGTTGTAGATGGATGTTGAGGTTGCTTGTATAGACCATAAGTGAAATTGAGAAAAAGGTTGAATGTGAGAAGAGGTAAGGATAAAATATGACCAAGTAATGATATATTGAAACCAAAACATGTAATGATGTGAGTATATGTATTTTATACCTATGGAAAACCATATCCCATCTACATGAGACCTCTATAGGAACCAACATTCTACAAGAAATAATAACTTTGATTGAGACTGTACATGGTGTCACCTTCCTTTCAAAATGGATTAAAGTTCATAAAATAAAAAAATTAAGCATTAAATTAATTATAGAGACCATATTATAAGGTATAAAACATCTTATGAAGTCAACACAATTAACTTGTTCGTATGGATTTGACCAAAATAGAGCAAAACCTATAGGGTACATGAAACAACTAGTAGAAAAGTACAATAAAATTCATGAGGATGGTTCATGAATATCAAGAAAAAATTATTAAAAATCTTTTAATTTAAATAAATATGTCTAAGTGTAATTTAACCTCCCAAAATCATTTTTCTTGAAACCTCTTGAGCTGTTTATACTAAGTATAAACTTGAAGGTCATTTTTATATGCCTAGGATAGAAAAGATGAAGTAGAATGGTTTTGGATAAAAAATGGAACTTATATATCATGTAAATAATTTATATTAGTTTTATTAAGGTGAATATTCCTTCCATGATCTTTTCCCATATGGCACACTTCCCTATGAGTTGTACAAGTGCCAAATGCTCTCTTAATAGTAGGATTCTTGAATTTCAATTAACCTATGATATTCTGATGTAACTAAAATTATTGATAGTTAAATAGACATAATTTATTATTTAAAATAAAATATGACACTTGGTTACCTTGGGAACCATTTCACTTATATTTATGACCCCTAAAAGCTAGCTAAATGACCCAAAATGATAAATTGACTAATATGACTAAGACCAAGGCTAGGATGACATTAAATGACATAAAATAACATATAATACACTCCATCAAAATAAATTATACACATTAAAACATATAAAACTCATGTTTTTACCTATATCGGTCCTAAATTTACCTAAAAGTCAAATTTGGTCAACAAATTGGTGACTTATAGGGGTAGTATGCCTGTTATACTAACTAGACCAGTAGCCTTATCAATCTATTGGGTTTAGGGAGTCAACTAAAGTATAAGACAAATAATAAGCCTTTAATCATTGAACATAATCTTTTACGAAGACAAGACTAATGACTACTTCAACCACATAAAGTAAAAGACACACATAAAGCAAAAATAACACACGTGCTTCATGAGCACTTATGGAACACACACACAAAACTAAACAAAGTAACTTTAATGCTAACTAACCTGAGATGAAAAATCCCTCCTTGATCAAATGAGAAGTTTTAAACTCTTATTGATTCATGACATGAAGGATTTAGTGAGACATATAACCTTTTATCCTTTATCATTGATGCCTCCATATTTTTCATGACATTTTCCAACTTCATTGGCATGATGTTCATTGAAAAATAGGTAGCTTAAAATAGGTTGGATATATAAATGAAATTTTCTTTCATGAAAATAACCTTAACCTTCTCATGTGGATCTTCCATTACAACCTCATCCTTAATTTCTATAGGGTTCTCAATAAGATTGGGTTTCTTCTTAGCTGCAAGCTATTCTAACTCATCTTGGAGCTTTGCATACTCTATCCAATATTGATAATTGTCTTCCATGGAAGATTATTTCTTCACCTTATCATGTACTTGGACCTCAACATGGAAAATCTCTTAAATCTCTTGAAATAACTTAATTTTGAGCTACAAATCATCCTTGTCCTATTTATCATCTTGAAACACTACCTATTCAATATTATCTTCTTGATGTATAATGTAATCAATATGATGTTATTAAATATCCAATGAATCTAATGGTGATTCAAGATTAGGATAAATTATTGGGTCATATTCAAGAACATCTTGCACATTAGTCTCAAGAGAGTTTTCTAGGGTTATAACCTCTTTGGGAAAGACTTGAAATTGTTATTCATACATAATAACACATTCATTTTCATACTTGAGATGATAATCCATATCCTTTTAATCAGATGTAGAGTATTTTTCAAGGACTTCAAGATCTTCCATCTCTCTATCCTCATGGTGGTGCCAAGACTAGGCATCTTGAAATCATGTGACCTAGCCCAATGAGGTTGACAAGGAGGTATGTATTTTTCAAGTATGAGTTTTGAAATTTTATCAACCAAATTCTCCTCTTTAGGTTCCCAAACTACATGTCTATCATGGAAAAGGGTGATAGAGTGAGGAAAAGATGAACTAGTTGGTGGAGGTGGCACATAGAACTTAAAATCATATTAAGAGTGAAATGTAGGGGGATCTTTTAGAAGCTCTTGGGAAAACAGAGGCAACCCTTAGGCTAAAAAAACTTGATTTTATTCCTTTCACTTGAAAATAAATTCATTCACATCCAATTCATCTTGAGGACTCTCTTGATTAAGGGTGGACGGGGTGTGTTTAGGCATAGGATCTTCTTTTGGTTCTAAACCTTCCATCACACCTTAACTTAGTAATTTCATCTTTGCCTCTAATTCTTCAATTTTTTGGGATAGATTCTCTTGGAAAAGTTTCTCTTGAATTTCATAGGAATCATCATAAGGATGAGGAGTACAAGAGGGATGAGATGGAAAAAAAGATATCTCTTGAGAAAGGGTGGGAAGGATTTTCATAAGATCAAGTTTGTATTCAACTTCACACTCTTTATCTAGGCTTTTCTCCTGCTTTCCTCATGATTCCACTATCTTGCTACAGTTTAGGATGTTGGGATTTGGAGTATTTTCTTGAGGTGGGGATGTAATGAGAGAGGTAAATGATGTCTTATATTTCAATTATTTTTCTACTAAGATGGACTATTGCATTTTATTATTGGTCAACTCAATTTGCCTATCAAGGTTTGCTTCAAACACAAGGCTAGTCTTTTTAACTCTCTCTTCCACTCGATTTGGAAAAGGATGAATTTAGAAATTTTAAATGGGCTTATGATTAGGGATAAAATATGATTGATATAAAACTTGGGGTAATGGATATGAAGGTTGATAGACTTGGTGAGGCTATTTCTCATAAACTCTTAGTTTATCTTCCAAGGATGCAATCAAGCCACTCACATCTAGCATCTCACTTATGAGCCTTTGCTAATTAGCTTTATCAATAGGTATCCACTCTCTTTTGATGATATCTAATGCATATCTTTCCTTGTGAATTAAATTTCTAAGAACATATTGACCATGTCCCCTTAATGTATCAAGCTCTAACATATACTTCTCATACCCAGAAAGAGTTTTCTTAAAGGTAGAAATAGATTGAGTTGAGAAGTGGCTAGGTTGACTAAAAGAAGCAAGATATTGAGGAGATTGGTTATATGACTGATACAAATCATGAAAAGGTTTGCTATAGTGTTGATAAGGATCATGATAAGGTTATAAATGGTCATAACAAGATTGGTAAGAGTCACACCAAGGCTGATGGGAATCATACAAATGCTAATTAGGAATGCCATGAGCTAGAAATACCTCCCCTACCTATGTAAGACAAAAATAAAAACCAAAATTAGCCATTAAACCTCATTAAAAATAATAATACAAAGGAAAATGTTATAAAAAATCCTCAAAAGATAACCTACTTTTCTTGGCTAGCTGATATAGCTCTAGATTCACCATTGATGCTTGGATAGATTCCTCTAAAGGTTGATTATTAAGAGACAACACCAAAAATCTCTCAACTTCTTGGACTAAGAGTCCCTTTGGGCATGCCAAAAACTATTTTCACCTAGATATACACCATTTGAGGAGATGCCTAAGTTATCCTCATCTAAGTGGCATAATGGAAATGCCTCTAGACTTGTGGGTATCCTAAGGATGAGGTAAATCTCTACATAGGGCTAGATTCATTGATGTATCACTTTGGATTGAAACTACACCTAAAATTTGGGGGGGGGGAAGGGAAAGAGATAACTAAAATAAAACAATTCTAAGGGAGGTGATACACCAAATAAGATGATGACTTCTAACCAGTAGCATGTTACATATGAGAACAAAGGACTAACCAAACATACACTCCTTCAATCTACATCTTCTCACATCAATGTTACATTATGAGGTTATGAATGAATGTGCAAAGCTAGGAAGACTAGAAAAGAGGCCTTGAAAGGAACTAATGAAAATACTAACTCACTCAATCATTGAAATTTCCTAAAAGACTTCACATGCTCTACAAGAAGAAGCTTTCCAAATGTAAATAAGATGTAAGAATGAGATAATATGCTAAGGAATCCATAGTCTTCACTAAGAATTATTCAAAATTGAAATAAAACAAACTAATAATAGTAATAAATAGGTAAAAATAATTAGTGTTATTGATCAAATGGTATGAAAATGAGGAGGGCTTTTCCATACTCAGTGGAGCATAAGTTACATTGGCCAAAATGGCTAGTTCTTATAAAACTTGAGAAAGAGAGAATAAGAGACAATTTTAAAGGTCATAATAACACTTTTATATCTGATAAAATTAGTTACTTATGCATGAGAAGATGATATTGGATGAACCATACAAGTTTAGGAAGCTCAAGTGTCTATATAAGGCATAAAACTCATGAAAAGTGTCAAGAAAGTTCTTGTGTTGTCTCAAAAAAATGCCTTCATGATTATCTATATTTGAATGCATAATAAATAATTAATAATATCTCCAATTATTGTAATTAATGGTGAGGATTTCAGAGATGCCTCTCCATGCAGTGGTTGTATTCCTAGTCATTTGGAATCATTTGAAAGTGAGCTATTATCATCTATAGTCCAAAAAACTCTTCCTTCATGCACCCTACACACTTGGATTCAAAAAATGCATAATTTTATAATTAAAATACATGGTATGAAGTGTATTACACTTTTAAATACCTTATATGGCCTAAAAGGCATCAGGAACACCTTAAAATCAATCTACTTGAAGTTTTCCACCCTTCTCACCACCATGTCCACTATACTAGTTTTGACTAACTGAGATGAGAGATCCTATTTAGGAACTTAGGTGTTGTTATAAATTGTTAAATGAACTTTTGGACTTATAAAAATTATTAATATTTCTCCCAAAGTTGGTTTCATGTTTAGAATCTTCCTAGAACCTACATAATGCACAAAAATGTCAAGAAAAGCCTATTTTGTACCCTATCCATACAAGTCCATACAAATAAAATAATGGGGAGTATATTGAGGGATTCATTTTAAATTAAAAATCATAATTTTATTTTTAAAATTCCATTA
This sequence comes from Torreya grandis, assembly GCA_037957365.1. Lineage (NCBI taxonomy): Eukaryota > Viridiplantae > Streptophyta > Pinopsida > Cupressales > Taxaceae > Torreya > Torreya grandis. The sequence goes on from JARHVA010002768.1 coordinate 355,776, forward strand.
TATTAGCTATCCAAATCCATTTCTTGAAATTGGTCACTTCAAGGGTTTAACAAGGGTTTTAGGCTTATTTTCATTCTTAATCTTTATTCATAAAGTAATAATGTCATATTTTAAAAATAATTACACTAAAATGATATTTAGGGACCCTATTAACCTCAATAAACTCTCTTTTCCTCCATTCATATCATAAAGAGATAAATGAGCATTTGAAATCACCTTATCGAGCTTCTCTTTCCCTTTCCTGCAAGTCTGAGTGGGTTTTGAGCTAAAAAATGGACTATATAAAAATTATCTACCATATAAAATCCTTGTAACATTTTTATCCACCCTAAAAACATTTTTAATCCATGGGTATTACCATCTCATGCTAAAAATGAAGTTAACCCCCCTTTAGATTATAGACCTAGTCATGCCTAGTAGGTCTGTTTGTAAGTTTAAGCCCAAAATGACCTTTTTGATGTCTCACCTAAATTAAAATATCTCATAAAAATATAATTTCATCCCATAATCATTATAAAATTATTCATAAGTATTAATAAGATCTGGAAGTAAAAATTGCTTTCCATTTGGCACTAGGTATCTTTAAGGCCAAACATACCTGCCTACAAGTTCAAGAGTTTAGACCATTATGATATAATTCCTCCCTATGTGATTGGTTTATTATGTGTATTTGGATATAATTAAACTTTATACACCCTATTTAAAATTTTCTATGGCTCCTTCCTTCATATTTCTACCTTATTCTTCAAACCCTACTAGCTTTGCTCATAAGGGAGTGCCCTTTGTCTGAGATAAAATAAAGGGAACTCACCTATTTAATTAAATGAGGGTGAGTATATTAGGATATTATTAAATTATTTTAGACCATATAAATAAAATATTATCCCATTTTCAAGTTGTTTGACCCTCCAAATCTTCAAGTTCCAAGACTAGTTTCTCAATAAAAGGACTGTGTGCATGATAGTCATAGATGTGGACTGTATGTACATCATTTGAGCCCTTTCCTTGATTTTTTTCCATCATGAAAGTTATATGAGACAAATTTTAATATTATATAAGTGTCACCATTCTCTCTTACCACTCAAATATTAAATATGCCTTTCCATACATTGAACTTCTCAAGATTGAGAGTCACTTTGATTGATTGTACTTTTTGTGCATGGGAGGGGGCACCTATTGGTAGTTATGCATGAATTAGGAATTGTTAATAGTGCATAAGTTTCATTAAAACCTTAAAATATCATGTTTAAATTAATTTTATTTGTTTATCCCATGTTCATTCCTTCTTCAGACAAAAACACTGCCTTCCTTACTCACTATTTGTCATAGCCATCTCAAATGGTTGTAGGTACTCATAGGGTCTTAAGGAACCCATGTAGGCCTATTTTTCATTGATAATGGTTCATGTAGGTTAGAATGTATTTTATGATGGTTTTTATATATTTTATTTATCATTTTAACTTCTCCTATATCCTTTTTATGCCCTATTGAATTCACTAAATTGGGTTATCTCTGTCATGACTATGAACTATACCCTTTTGAGTTCTATAGGTATGCATTGCCTATTTTAAAATTTGGTACTAATGTATGGAGACCATACTTGAATTTTAATAGTAATTTTAACTTTATCATACCTACACTCACCAATGTATGGCCTAAAACATCACTAAAACACCAATTTTAGTTCACTATTTCCATACCCAACTATAGATGGATGTCGGGTTGCTTGTACAGACTGTAGGTGTGTATAAGAGCAAAACAAAAAGTCTCATTCCTCATAAATATATTTTATACCATATATGTCACTTGGAAACATTTATAATCAATCCAAAATTAAGGCATAGTTTTATTTTCTAATATTTGGATGGAGAGGTCTCTTTTATTTGCTCAAAATTATAGATAACATTACCTAGAAATAGTCATAGATTGGCAAGTTTGGGCCTCAAAAAAAAATCTCCATTGCTCATTTGTATTTAAAAATTTCTAGGGTTATTTTAATATGATGGTGATGTAATATACATAAATATATATGCTTTAAATATATTTACAAACATGTTATAATATGTTCATAAAACCCCTTGGACCTCTGTTTTCACCTTTTAGGGATTTGGTCTCAAAACTCAGTCATTTGTGTTTGAGGTTGATTCTTCACTTATCACCTACCACTTAACATACCATTCATATATGTTAGGATCTACCCATAATTTTAGAACTTAAAATAAAGTTCAACATGTCCAAATCTCTCCCTGTAAGTACCCTCATACTTCTGTTAGGGCCACCTATAGGTGCCTTTTTGGTTGTATGAAGGTAGGGTGTCTAAAATTGAGTATAAAATGGATGAATGAGTCTCAAGAGAAACTCAAACTAAAATTTAACCCCTAAAGAAATTATGGATATTAGGGAGATATGAATACAAGTTAAAAAACATCCATATTAATGTTAAAACCACTTGTAGACATCTAAACAAAGTCGGCAAAATGTTTAAATGATTGGTTTAGCATGGTGACTTAGTTTATAACCAATATTTCACTCTTGAAAACATATAAATTAACTCTCTTAATCTATTAATGGCTTTAACCTACTAATATACCATGATTACAAATCCATGAACAAGATGGACAAGGTCATACATGTGACTGTAAGTGAAATTGAGCAAAAGGTTAATTGTGAGAAGAGGTAAGGCTACAAGATTCCCAAGACATGATATAGTGAAATAAAAACATGGAAGGAGGTGAATATATTGATTTTAGACCTATTTAAAACCATATCCCATCTACATGAGACCTTTAGAGGAACCAAAATTTTACAAACAAGAAGAACTTTGATTGAGACTGCACATGGTGGCACTTTCCTTTCAACATGGATTAAATTGCCCATAAAAACACCATGAAACATAAAAATAAGTAAAAATACCAAATTAAAAGGCATAAAACATCCTATGGAGTCAAAATCACCAATTTTTTCATACATATTTGACCAAAATGGAGAAAAACCTATAGGGTGCATGAAACAACTAGTAAAAACGTATAGTCAATTTCATGAGGATTGTTAATGAATAAAATGACAACATTATTAAAAATATTATAATTTAAATGAAGGAATATGAGTTTGATACAACCTACCAAAATCATTTGTCTTGAAACCTCTTGAGTTATCCGTACTAAGTACAAACCTAAAGGTCATTTTTGTATGTCTAGGAAAGTAAAGATGGAGCAGAATGGTTTTGGCTTAAAAATGGAACTTTTGGATAATTTAAAGTGTTGAGAAAATTTTTTGGAAGGTGAATATTCCTTCCATGATCTTCTCCTATGTGGCATACTTCCCCATGATTTGTATAAGTGCCAAATGCTCTCTTAATAGTTAGATTCTTGAATTTTAGTTAACCGACCTATAATATTCTAATGTAACTAAAATTATTGATATGTAAACTAACCTATGGATGATTTAAAGGAAAATATGACACTTTTTCACCTTCATAACCATGCCACTTGTATTTATGACCCTTGAAATCCCACTAAATGACCTAAAATGACAAATTGACTAATATGACTAAGACCAAGGCTAGGATGACATAAGCTAACATATAATACACCTAATGACAATAAATTAGACCCCATAAAACATATAAAACTCATTTTTTACCTATAGGGGTCCCAATTTGACCTAAATTCAAATTTAGTCAACAAGATGATCACCATAAAGTCTTACGATAACATAAAGAGGAAATCTTCCAATACAAATTTTTTCCCAATCATTTTTGGGTCTATTTCCCATCACACACTATTACATATTATGGATATTGAGTTAACTTATAACATACTTCTTATTTGTACTTAGATCCATGAATTACAAGCCATTCTACCCACCTTGCATCAGTGCCTTAAGTTTCCCCACAATGGGATCAAGGTCACCATTCCTAATGATCTACAACCTTATCAGTATTACAAACATCTAGAGGCTAAATATCATAATTATAAATATTGTCCTATTTATTAATTTGTTTTAAAGAAGAATAAGTAGATATTTTTACATCTAGAATAATCTAATTATATCAACCCTAGTGACCTCATGTCCACTTCAGCTGATCCATTTCCTTTAACTCTTGTAAAATATGTTGTTTTATAAGACTAGGAATTTACGCTTATCATCTTAAGGATGCCTTTTATGTTGCTAAATTTCCAAATTCTCCTAAAAAAATTGGTAAACCTAAATATTTCAAAAGACCTAATAAACCTAATTTGATATGGCAACAAAAAAACAAGAAAAGAAACTATTAGCAAAGGTTCCTAAAGAATCAAAATATGCTAAGGATGAGGATGGCTAGGTTTTACTCAAGTGCGAAGGATAGTGCAAAGAATTCATATTGAAGAGGAAAAATAGAAGAAAAATAAAGATGGATTATTGTGCATTAGATATGAATTTAGAATAACCAGTACTTCACTAATGATTACAAAGCATTTAGAATAAACAAGATGGAAATAAGCTAAACATTAACCCTAAAAGTGCATACAAGGAATAAAATAGGAAATAAAATAGGTAACCATAACCAAATAGTCTATATTAATCTCAACAAAGTTATAATTCTCTTCTTATAAGCATACATACATATATATATATATATATATATATATATATATATTCATTTACAATCTTTGACTTTTCATATTCTTCTCATACTTTGGCACCAAAATATAAGTATGTTCATCTTATATTCCTATTACAAGTTGTGGAGGATAACACAAAATATATTTATAGCCAATAACTAAATACAAAATGCAAAAATATCAGAAGAAAATCCTATGTAGATTTACTATCTAATTTTTTCTCCCAATACTTTCTTAGAATTAAAATATTATCTCATCTCAAGATAACATCGTAGGATGATATTAATGTGCACATATGGTAAAATCTGAAGAAATGGCTAGACTAGTAAGATTTTTAGTAATTACTCAAGGCACTATTTCCAATTTTCACATCTTACACACTACTTAGCTACCCTTTTGGGTTTTCAACCAAGTAAGATACCAACATACTACCCTTTTGGGTTTTCAATAGGTTGGCATAACCAGGTTGTTAACCTTTATGGGTTAGTAACCAACCTATCCATGCTTATCTTACTAATCATTCCCAATACAGAATTATTTATAAAAGTTTCAAAATTTGTGCCTTGTAAAATACTTATCTAGAAGGAGGTGGCATTAATTTGGATGATTATTGGCTGACATGATCCTTAGCCCTAGAATGTGTGGCTTTATGCTATGAAATGATTTAATAGAGCTTAGATTATGGCTTGTCTACTGAAATGTTGAACGTCTGGGTAACCTCATTATAGAATAGAGATAGGTTAGGCTTGTATGTATGCTAATCAACCATCACTTCGTAGACCATGCATAGTGTTGCATGATAGCCGATGAGTTGCTTTAGGTTTGAGTCATTAGTGATGCTCATTTTTGCCTTCATATTGTTGATCCTCATCTTTACATGGTATTTGGCCTAGAGACCTATGAATGAATTACATAGAAGCTCACTCTACTAGCTGAGAAGTTTATCATGAATGTTGTCCCAAGAATTGAATGAGTCTTGTAGAGCTCTATCATTCTCATCCACCAATGTGGTGTGGTTGTCCATGGTTGACTTGGTGATTGTAGCTATAGTGAAATCTACACTAGAACTATTGAGAGATTCATCAAGGTGCTACTTCCAATCTAGTAGACTTCATGCGACCTAATGTGCTTGGAGTGTTTTAATGTCTAGCATGCTATAGTAATCCTCCAACAAGGTTATCAATGTGGCTACTTTAGTCTTCATGATTTGGCCTAATGTATTGACTATGTAGAGTAACTAGGCTATGCATAAATCCTTAGTGAGCTTAGAGACTAACATCTTGAGCCTATGATGATCTGACATGACTTGGTCCCTGATTACTCAAGTGACCAAATCAACGTAGATTTCATGAATCATCTTTGTAGCTTTGTGAAGGTGAAAGTTCAACTCCACATTATATGCCTTAGATTGATCCCTTTCTAGCTCCAAGGAGGAAACCTTTTACATTATTAATTCCTAAAAAGCTACTATGCTATTCAATTGTTTATTTAGTAGAAGCTTGGAGACATCTAAAGAAGCCTCCTTCTTTATTAGGAGTGTGTATAGTGTATTCAAATATGATATAAGGTTTGGGTAGGGTATGGTGGTAAGTGGGAGTTATAAAATGGTGCATCAAGCACCAACTATTGGGACATCCCAAATCTAGACACCTCCCAATGGTATTTTAGTAACTAAGTACCTATCAAAGTAGTAGTTGTGGTTTCTTGCTATGTAGGCTACTCTATTTGTGTTTGAGGTTACTCTCGTGCCTATTAATACTATAATATAACCTCTAATACTAGATTGAGTTGATGTGCAATGTCTTTATCCTTCTTGCATTTTGCTTCCTCTTCTTGCTTTTTCTTCTTCAACTCTTGTTGTGTATCTTATAGCATTAACTATTCCTCCTAGGCCTTCAATTTCTTCACCCATTTTTCTTCTTCCTCTTTCTTATTCTACTCTAATAGGGTCATAGCCTTAGTTTTATCTTATGTAGCCTGAGCCTATGCTTGTTCTTGATCTCAATATTGAGCTTGTACATGCACCTATTTTTTATGTAGGGCTACATCTTATTCTTCCTTCTTTTTCCTTACAACTTTCTCTACTTGATACTATGTGCATTGTGTAGCTTCCATGGCCTATTGTGCTTGGACCAATACACCCTATTTTATTTTATCTTATTCTTTTTCCTTCACTTTGGTAGTGATTTCATATTTCTTTTCCTTCTTCATTCATTACTCTTATACCTTCTAGGTTATGCCAGCCACTTCTTAGGCCTTTTTATCCACATTCATAGCCTTTTGTATATCATAATATACATCCTTTGACTTCTATATATCCTCAGATTATTTAACTTTCTAATTTTCTTATTATTGTTGTGATTATTCTTTTTGTCAATTCTTGTCTTCCTTATACACTCACTGTTCTACTACATTAGTTGTTTCTTCCCTGAAGACTTATTGTTATTATTTTATGCGTTACTTTAAGGTGAGATCTTCCACCTCTTAGGACTATGGTGATAGTAGAGAATCACTTTTTCACACTTCCAAATTGGAAACCTATGATTTCTTCTTCTTGAGAGTAACTTGTCTACCTTTTGGTGATGGTACAGAAGAGGCAGTGGAAGGTTGTGCTTCTTGTATAGTAACTAGTTATGAAAAAGTACACTCTTCAAGTGTAGGGGAAACCCTAGCTTTATACCTTGTTCAAGGTCAGCACATAAAATATTTAGGTGGGATCTCTAGAAGGGGTGAAAATATATATTTTACCATGAATATAGGAGTAGGTTGGGGTTGGAAGAAATCTATCATCCTTTATAATTATTTTGCTTCTTCTCATATGGTATCAACAATGATGAAAGGTAGGTAAGATGGAAGGTCCACCCATAGTTTTTTAGGGAACCTATTTTTTCACTTGAAATTTATGCACAACCTTCCAAAATAAAAATTCTTTCTCCTCATCCTTATCATAGAAATCCCTAGCCATGTCTACCATCATGACCTGGTAGAATTCCTACTCATCTATGCCCATTTGGAGGTCACACGAGCTCATAATCTAAGGCACCTTTAGATAGTACATCTAGGTTATGATGTTATGTGTCTTATGTTTCAAAGGAGTGGAGGGTAAATTATGTTCTACCAACACCTTGCACTTTTCCTTCTACTTTTATGAGTTGGTAGCTTCCTATTGTTATTGCACTATAAGGATGATTGTGCTAGGTGGTATGTCCTGAAATGGGGTCACACGCTTGGCTATGAAGGTATTTTGTTTGGGGACTTTAACTTGTACCATGTATATTGTTATGAATAATGGGATTAGTGTGAAGGGTGACCATAGAAACTCATGATTTTTTTTGAATACTTCCTTTAATATTAAGGTGATAGCTACATGCTAGCCCAAATATTGCATGACATCTAGTGATACCTAGGAATGTGTTGGAATTATCTTAAAAAATTCCTCCCACCATGATTTGAAATTTCCCTCATGTGTTAGGGGTCTATGCTCCTAGGTCCAAATAATATTTCAAAATTGATGCACTAGCCAATATTCTATGTTAGGGTGCACTTCTCGCTCTAGGGACTTCCATTATGTGAAGCAGAGTAGGAGGATGAGGAACTAGTATTAAAAAAATTCTTTGGAGAGGTGTGACATTTTTCAAAGTTAGTGAGTAGTTCTTGGATGAATTAATCTAGCTAATTAAATTGTTCATTTTTATGGATCATCTGATGGGTGATGTCTACAACCCCTTTTGGTATTTCCATTATAGACTTGTTCATCAAGCATAATCTCTTGGTGATACACTCAACTAGGATGCACATTGGCTCATCTAAGATTTTGTCAATTATAATCCCTATATTATTCTACAAATATAAATCATGGAATTTTTATAGAATGGGGCTGTTCTCATATTATAGGGAGACATGGAGTTTCCTGAGGCAAGCACAACCAAAGCTTAGGCCATGTCTTACATATTGATTATAATGGTGACATCTAGCCCAAGATAGATTTTTTTTCATTATATCACCTGAGAAATACTTGTGTGATCTTCCATAGGTCACCAAAGGTATGCATTTACAATATGTAATCAACATCTATGTTGTTGAATTGGTGGGGAGCTATGAGAGTGAGTGGTTGCACAACATCAATAGTGTCTGGTGAAAAAAAAATCTATTCTACTTACCATAGGTAGTCAAATAGTTTGGGGTCATTAAACTTGGTTTGCTTGAGCACCATGTTGACACCCATTTCCTCTTTTTGAGCCTCTGTCAGACCCCTAATGAGCCATGAAGTATCCATATCTACTTGAAGAATGGAAGTAGAATGCCATATGCTCTCTATGAAAAAAAACTAGATCGGCTCTTTGCAATTGTAGATCATGAGAAATATGCACAAGAATGAAATGTTAGCTTGGGTCTTTAAACTTAGCCTTTATATATTTGTCACCTCTTATATTCCACATAAATATCATTCTTAGATAATTAATCATCATGAATATAATAGTGGATGTGGCAAATCTATATCCAATCTAGAAATTAAGGTAGTTAATCATTAGCACATGTGTGGAGTTATGCCATTATGATCTTTTGTGTTTGTATGAGGGTACAAATGACTGATGTTGATGGGCTACCATTTTGTTGAATATTTACATCAATTGAACTTTAGATATGGAATTTAATTTTGGTGGATTATCATTATAATATGGAGATCATGTTGATGGGATGTTTTAGTACCTTTCCTAAACTTAACTTCTTTCATTCTCTCCTCATTGACATCCATGATGGTGCACATGGATCCTCCTATACATGACTGACATGATCTATGATTGATATCTTGGTTTTAAAATGATTTTGAATAGATCATCTAAGAGCACAAATAGATAGAGAATAAAAACACAAAAAATTAAAAATTGGTAAATCCTAATATACCTGGTGATACTCAGCACCCACTCAGTAGAATGAGATGAATTCAATTATTGGCAGTAAGGCATAAGACTACAACCATCTACCTTTCCTAGTAAAATGGCTTCCTAGATATCTCTTAAAACCATGGTTCCTTAATACCTTAATTCATGTTTAATATAATTCATTTTACATCTAATTTTTAGCTTGCATGAAAATGATCTAAAATGTTTATCATATAGTAAGACTAGAAAAAATTCCTATCATGCCATGATTTTTGGATCTACTTGTGAACTTCCTACATCCATGATAATTTGCATCTATACTCATCCATAATATTAAGTTAAATAATTATATTGGTTATAGATTCATGATCCCTTAGTCTTATGACCATAGATATACGTATACTAGGTACTAGGTATTCCATTGTCATAACTACTTCAAGTCTATATACCAACTGAAAAAATAGAAAACTTGTGGCACTCTTATAGTGCATGCAATATACCCATAATATCATAGGAATGTGATCTTCCTATTAATCCCACTTGAGTTATATATATTTATTATCATTTTACCCAATGTATTATTGGAAACTTTAGCTTGGCCATTGGCTTGAGGATGGTACACAAGCTTTTGTGATGAGAAATCATAAATTCCTTAGTTAGGGCCTTGATGGTTTTATTTAGAAAGTGCATTCCTTGAGTGCTCACAAGATTTATAGGGCATCAAAACCTTGTAATAATGTTCTCATAGAGAAACTTCACTACATCCTTCACACCATATCTAGGTGTCACAATAGATTTAACCCACTTAGGAAAATAGTCAGTCATAGTAATGATATACCTTGCTTTACTACATTTTTTTAGTGGATTGACTGATCTAAGAAATTAAGTACCACATTATTCAAAAGGATGATAAGATAATATAGGATATAAAGTCATTTCATATGTTTGTAATGGTTCACCCATGCATTAGTAGACATCATAGTGCTACACTACTCTATGTGTATCTTGAAAGAGATTGGGCCACCATAACTTGCATTGTAATAGCTTCCTAGAAGTAGCTTCTCCAAAAAAATGTCCTCTTATGAATCCTTGATGTGAATCCTATAGATGTTGAGGTTGTTCATGTCCCAAAACAACCATACATAGAAATTCATCCTTCCCCAAGTGATACAGAATCCCATTGATGATGGTGTATGGTAGATCTCTAGTAACAAACTACTTCTTGTCACATTCTTGATAGTGCATAGGGAAGTCTCCTTGTTCTAGGAAGTTGGTAATTAATTCAAATTTTTTAGGTATCATAGAAATGAAAAAGAGGTAAAAATTATGAGAGTCTTATTATAACTCTTCTGGTTCTTTTCCATTAGGAATGTGGCTAAGATGATTTGTTTCCATGTTCTCTCTACCTAGATTTACATTAATGCAAAATTGGAACTCTTGAAGTAACATCAACCATCGAGAGATGCATCCTCATAGCATTAGAATGTTGATAAATTATCATAAATATTTAGTATTAGTGAAGACTTATAATGGTGTCACAAGCAGATAATGTCAAAATTTATGTAGTGCAAACATGATAGCCAATACTTCTCATTCTAAGGTTGTGTAGTTATTCTCTACATTATATAGTTATTTATTGGAAAAATCAATAAGATGGTTGAGTCCACCATCTCTTGGTTGTGAAATCACAAAAAAAAATTATGATACCTAAATCATCTATATGTACATGAAATGGCTTTCTCTAATCTAGAAAGATGAGGATTGGCATAATAACCAATCTCTATTTCAGCTTGATAAAGGCTACTTAGCACTCTAAAGTCTAGACAAACTTCACATTTTTTCATAGTAAAGACTCCAACAAAGATGAAGTAACTACATTTTGTTTGACAAAATTATTATATAATATTTTATAGCCTATAAAATATTGCACTTTGGTGGAACTGATAGGTGGAGGCATACTTAGGATAACTGCAATTTCAGCCTAGTCAACCAAAATGCCTTCATTGCATACTACATATCCTAGTAAAACACCAAAGGTTATAAAGAATATACATTTATTTAAATTAAATGAAATTCATAGAGCTCAACATATTTATAACATTAGGTGAAACTTAGACAAATGTTCTTTAAACAAGGAAAAAACTACCCAATCATCAAGATAGACTTCTAGGAAGTCATGAATGAAGTCCTTGAATGTAGTCATCAATACACAAGAAAAAATTGTATGTGAAATATTAAGCCCAATAGGTATGAACTTGTATGAAAAATATCCCCATTCTAAGGCAAAATTCATCTTGGATTTGTCTAAATTTGCAATGGGTATTTGATCATATCCACTAAACCTATTCATGAAAGAGTAGACTTAATGTCCTACGACAGATTCTGAAACTTCATCTATGAATGGAATTGAGAATGGATCATTTAAATGGGCATGATTAAAAAAATATAATACCCTCATACTTAGATCTCCCTTGATTTCTTAGGCTATACTACCATAGGGGTTACCCAGTCTACCTTTTCTACCAGATAGATTATTCATGTGTCCTGCATTCTATCAAGTTTAGCCTTCACTTTGAGCTTCATGTTTAAAATTTAGCTTATATGGCCATTTATTTATAAGCCATGCACACTCCTTAAGTTAAATATGCATCTAGCCAAGAGATGGGTCAAATAATTAGACCTCTAAGAATTTAGTGGTAAACACATCTTGATAGTCCCTCAAAAATTGCATAGCTTTAGAAATTTTAGCTTCTATCCAATAATCACCTATATTTGCCAGTTTTGGAACCTCCTCAATTTTGATGTTTACTACATTATTTTTGATGGGATGCTAGTAAATCTTGCACTTTTTCATCAAAAAATTCCTTTACACTCCATTTGACTTCTTGTTTTGTAATTTGTATGCTTTGAAACTTGTCTTCTTCAGTAGGTTTTGTGCTAGTGTCTTTTACTATTTTTGTGGACCACTTAGCTATAAATAAATCAATCAAATCCAGATCACCATCATAATCAAAATCCTAAATGTGATCTTGTTCATCTTATATCTGATGGCATGGATGAATAAGAGGTTGTTCTTATTTCTTATCAGCTTTGTATCTTTGTAATGTTGAGTTAAGATTAGAGGCTGCATTCTTCTGTGCAGTGGATTCCATCATGGTGCTTAAGTCTTCTATGCACCCATGGCATAAGAATTTTTTGATTTTATGTATTTAATTATGAACCAAAGGGTTTTCATCTTTAAAAACAAATGTCTGAATAAAATCACTTTGAACCTATACCCAATTATTTATTTCCCTTTTATGCTCTTGGTATATATACCATGTTGATGGTAATAGAGAAAATGTATAATGAAAAATGTCAACCCAATACTTTAGTGCCACACATTCCTCAGTCCAAACTTCAACACATTTATGAATATGAATTTTGGGACACTCACCTTCTTAGAATAAAGGGTAATTGTTTTGGATGAATTATGGTAGCTAAAACCTATTAATCATGAGCTTATATGCATCATCCCACTCGAGCTAAAACCTATTTGAATTATGTTAGCTAAAACCTATTAATCATGAGATCATACACATGCATCAAATAAAAATTAAGGAAGATGCATCCACACATCACTCTATTAGTAAAAGATGAATTGGAGAAGTTATTAGGATATAACTTCATTAGACTATGAACTATTTTGAATGGATATTAACTATATTTCAAGTAATCAAAAATCCATAGGGTATATGTCTTTGTAATGATTTTAGAGATATCAATAAATTATGCCCCTAAGATGATTTTCCTTTGCCCAACATTGACATGATTATTGATTCTACTACTAGGTATGAGATGCTATCCCTCATGGATAATTTTTTTGGATACAATCAAATTAAGATAGCCCAAGGAGATCAACACAAGACTACATTCACCACACCATTTGGAAAATTCTATAATCAAGTCATGTCATTTGTATTGAAGAAGGCTAGAGCTACCTATCAACATGTTATGATTATCATCTTCCATGATATGATTCATGATATTATTGAGGACTATGTTGATGACATCCCAACTAAATAAATAACATGTGCTAGACATCCTAATGTTTTACAAAGAATCTTTGAGAGACTTCATGAATATAAAGTCCACCTTAAACCTAAGAAGTGTGTCTTTGGTGTCACTATAGGGAAAATACTAGGGTTTATTATATCATAAATAGGGATTAAAGTTTACCTTGCTAAGATTAAGGCCATTGTTGAAATGCCTCCACACTTAAATCTTAAATAACTTTGAAGCCTACAAGGAAAGATTTAATCTATTTATATGTTTATTTTTCAATTGGTAGATAAATGCCAGCCATTTACACATCTCTAGACAAAAGGGGTCACATTTCAAAGTGACCAAGAGTGTCAATTAGCATTTGCAAATCTCATAACATATTTGGCCATCTTGCTAGTTTTGAGACTGCCAACACCTAGACAACCATTACTTCTTTACATTTCAATAATTAAGGATGCACTGGGGTAAATTTTAGCCCAACATGATAATCAAAGTAAGTAACATGTAGTTTATTATTTAAGTTTCATAATGGTGACTTATAAACATAATTATATGCCTATTGAGAAGGCATGCTTAGCTATGATTTTCACTTCCTAAAAGATGCAACATTATATGTTAACTAATGAAACCATTATTATCACTAAGGTGGATCCTATCAAATTTTTATTATCCAAAGCATCTCTCACAAGGCACATGGATAAATGGGTCATGCTCTTAAGTGAGTTTGATGTTGAGTATAAAAATCAAAAATCTATCAAGGTGTAGGTTATTGCTTATCAAATTGCAAAGGCCCTTATTATAGATACTCAATCATTCAAATTCAACTTTTTAAATGATTCTATCATGATAGTGGATGAAGTGAAACATGAACTTGAATAGTGGAAGATATATTTTGATGGTTCCTTCACTTCTCATAGATCTAGAGATGACATATTTTTTATTCCACCACAAAGGGATCTGATTTCCAAAGTGTTTCATATCAATTTTTATTATACCAAGAATATGTCTAAGTATGAAGCACTTATTACAAGAGTTCATCTTCTAGTGCAGTGAGATATCAAGTACTTAATGGTCTATGGTGATTCCCAATTGATTATCAATCAAACCACTGATCAATATCAAACTAGAGATGGAAATATTGTACCTTACAATCAAATTGTGGATAATCTTAGGAATCATTTTAAATATCTATAGTTTGAATAAGTAACATGGGCCAAAAATAGATCTATCGATGCAATGTCAACCATTGGGTCTATGGTATATATTGAAAATAGTGATAAGGAGTATTAGTTTCTCATTGAGAATCTTCTATATCTTGCTCATGTCTTTCTAGATTTAGAAAGGGTATGCATCATTACTAGTCCTAATCCCCCACCTAAACTACCTTGGTATCAAGATTTTTATAATTATTTCTATGATCACATTTTTATACCTAACCTTTTAAACAATCATTAGAAACTTTTCCTTCACCACATAGCCCTTTATAACCTCCTTGGAAACACTCTTTATCATAAAGGATATGATGGAATGCTACTTCATTTTTTATCTTTTGGAGAATCCAAGATAGTGCTTAAGGAGCTTCATGAAGGAATGTGTGGGGCCTACACCAATAGTGTAGTCCTAACTAAAAATCTCATCAAAATAGGTCACTATTAGCTTAAAATAGAAATAGATGCTTACAATTATGTAAGGAAGTGTGTTCTTTGTCAACAACATGGAAATTTGATATACATGACCTTCCTTACCACTATAGTTGATCACTACATCATGGCCATTTTCTACTTGGGGTCTCGATTTCATCAAGAATATAAACCCAACATATTTAGATGTACATAAACATATTTTAACTACTATTGAGTATTTTAATAAGTATATTAAGGCCATTCCTCTCACTTAAATCACTGATAGGTATATCTCCAAGTTTATACATTACTATATCATCTGTTGATATGGAATTATAACATGCATTATATCAAATAATGGTAGATCATTTATAAATAAAGATGTTAAAGAAATTTGTTCAAAATTCAAAATCACGCATAATAAATCCACACCATAGAACCCAAAAGGTAATATACAAGTTGAGGAATAAAAAAACCATTTTATATATATTAAAGAAGTATGTCAATGACGTTGGCCATAATTATCACCAGAAACCCATAAGAGCCATTCCATACTCCCTTATTTATGACATAGAAGCTATTATCCCAATTGATATTGAGAGGCCTTCATTATGGATATCGCTGTAAAATATTGAAGATGACAAAGATTATAGAGTCTCCAGGTTACAAGAACTACAACTCCTTGATGATAAGCATTTGAGTGCCATAGAAAACTTGTAAGCCTATCAAAATAGATTATAGAGAAGATATAAGAAGTGCATTATCCCTCAATAGTTTGAGATTGGTGATTTGGTCTTGAAAGAGAATCAAAATAAGATAAATTCTAAACACATGAAAAAGGATAAGTTCCAACCCAATTGGCTAGTCCATTTTGTGATCATAACAAATTATGGATTAGCGGAATATCGATTGGCTACTCCTATTGATGAAGAACTTATAGAGCCCATGAACATTGTGCATCTCAAGTGGTTTTATGCTTGAAAACTTTGAATCATTGTCTATAAGACCCCTTACCTAGAGGCAATTTGTGCTGAAGTTATTTTATCCTACTAGTATATCCTAGACCATCTCATGAGGGAGTATATTCATTTTGTTTTGACCTATCCTAGACTATTATCTTGAGTACCATATTCTTTTATGACTTTGGAAAATTAAATATTTGGACCAATGGTACTCTAGATCATTTATATTCCATCTTAACTCAATTTATCTCACCTTAGACCATCCTCTTTTGGACCCTATTCATTTTGGACCATTTTATTTAGAACCACATTATTTTCACATCTTAGGCTGTTGTAACCTAAACATCTTTTATCCCTTAACAAATTATGATCCTGATTATGACTCATAGGCATTTTGGACACATTCAATGCCAGTGATAAAAATTAGTTTAGCATGGATAGTATTTTTTAGCTTCTTTTATAGACAAGTAAACATGAATACGCCTTTAGCTCAGGGTATTTTCCTACTAGATGGTTCTTCAAAGTTATTTCATGCTGCATATTGTTCTATTATCATTTTACTATTGTTTGGTAGACATTATTTCCTTAATAAGATCTCACTCTCATCTATTTGTAAGCATGGGCAATTACAACCAACTTTATTTATTATTGGAACTTTTACTCTTGAATGCATATATCCTTGATTAGTTGGTTCCCTATTCCATTGTTTGTATTGATGATCCGTATTGTAGTTGGTTTAGTTATTGTTTGAACTCTTACCTATGGACATGCATCTCTTTTAGCTAGGTATTTCCCCTAGACATTTTTTTAATATTTCATTTCTGTTGCTTCTTCCTAAAAACACAAAAACATTAGAAAATGATCGACAAAGAACAAAAACATTGTCTTCCATTTTTATTTATTTTGACCTCCCACATTATTATTATTTTATGAGCATTGATTTAAATGATCTCACTATTTTATGAGCTCATTTTTCCATTTTCCTCTATAACATTAATCATGTTTTCTTATCATCATTTTTCTTCTATCATATTTCTTGGGAGAACTACATTTGGTTTGAAGTTCATGCTAAATCTTGCATCCATGGAGCTATGTAGGCAACATCCACTTATCTTGTAAACCTAGAGTCAACTTGGCCACCCCTTCCTTTCCTTATTTTTCTCCCATTTTTCTCCTATGTTGTTTCCCTATCACTTGAGGGAAACTTTGTGTCCTTGTTCTTGTTATGTTATTATAGAAAGTAATTCCTCTACTACATGTACCTAAACTAATGTTTTCAAACTACATTAACATTGTGACTAACTCTTGTTTGTGTGTGTTTGTTTGATTTTTATTGGTGTTTTGTTGTGATTTCTTGCCTCTTAATTTATTTATTTCTCTTCCTTTGTTATTTCTTCTTGTTTATTTCTCTTCTTGGTCTTTTGTTTTGTTTTCCAATAATTTCTTGATAGTACACATGGATATTGATTATTCATATCTTGCTTTCATGTTATTTATTAAGTTTTTCATGCTTTGATTTTATATATTATTTTTCCTACTTAAATATTGATTATTCATATCTTGATTTTAAGCTAGGTTCATTTATGTTTTCTTTTTATTTATTTTTATTTGTTTTTTGTTTAAATGTAAATAGTTGTAACTTTGATATTGGTAGTTCTTATCGTTATCCTTAGTTATAGATATTCATATTTGAACTGGCTTAGTGTAATTGAAATACAAAGTCATTATAGATTGCTCATACTTATGATGCATAATTTAATTTTGCTATAGAAATCACAAATTACTTTGGATCCAAGTCTCAAAATTAATGCAACTCTAAAGATCAAATCTCAATTGCACCAATGAAACTAGTTACCAATGGCTTATGCACCTGACTCTATGTAAGATATGCATCTCTTAGCATACAATATGATTCTAATCAAACAAGTGTTCCATATTTATTCTATTCTACATACCTCAATCCATCTTTTCCCATTTTTGAGTGAATTATATTAGCTTGAGGTCCATCTAGACTATGTAGGTATCACTTCAATACATGATGCATCTAGGGTTAACTCGACCATCTTTATTCTTCTTTTCATTTATTTCATTACTTTGTGTATCCTTATATGCCTAGTTATTTATGGCTAATTTAGTCATTAGACCATCACATCTACATTTGTGCCTACTCATATTTAATTTATGCATTATGTAATATACTTGAGATATGCTTCATAATTTTCCCTATAGGGGAACCACATTTGAACCAACAAATCTAAATCAGCCCTATTGAGGAAAAATTAATTATCAATGATCAAAATTAAACCTACTAGGGAATAATTTCTTTATAAACCGATCAAATTAACTCTACTAGAGCACATTATTATTTCCTTTCTCTAGAGAAATATTTTCTTATTTCTTCTAATTCTAAGCTCTACAAAAAATTTCCCTTATTTTGCCAATATTATACTATGCAACTTATTTTGGGCTCATACATACCCTAAGCACGTAGCTTGTACCCTAGCTTTAGGTGTGTTCAAAGTGTGTCACTTATATTTTTAGATTGTATCTTTCCTTTTCCTCCTATTTTTGGGGCCCATCATATTTTAATTAGTGGAAATCAATGCAAAAAAGCATTAACTCATCTGGATTTAATTTGTATCATAAGTTAATCTCACTTTTTATCTATTTTTAAGAGTCCAGCCTTCTCTTTTATCCTTTTATGTCCTCTTGAGGGGGCATCATGGGCCATTTCCTCCCAACTTATTCTTGACAACTCATTTCTTTGAAAAGATGTTGCTTCACCTAAATGTCTCGCTACGCCTTCTCAAATAGGGGCAACATGTAGACATCTAATTCATATTACCATTGTTTTGAAATTATCAATCTTACTCAAATTTTTTGAAAATTCACAATTTGGGTCAAAATCACTTAAACACACTAAATGTTTCAAGCTTATTATATACAAGTGATGATTTAGGATAATGTATCCCTAAATGGGGAAATGCATTTTATTTGATTATTAACTTTTCTCAAATCATTTCATGTCAAAATGATGAAGATGCATTTTGGTCCTCTAAATCACTCTTTTATTCTAATTCAAAATCACATCACACATTCATGTGTTATTTTGTGTCAACAACATCTAAATGGGATATTGGTCTGTACACAACTAACATCACCTTCAAATTATTCTCCAGTCAAATTATGACCTAGTAATATGACATTTTGACCAATTTGATTAATAGAGTACAACTAATTTCCAAATAATTATTTAGAATTTGATTAATATCACTTATGAACATTAATTTAAATGTAAGTGGAAAATCCATGGAAGCTATTGAATATCTTTTAGTTAAAAATTGATTCTTAATTATGCATCATCAAATGACATCATGTGGGGTAGTATCCATAAGCCATAAATGCAAAAAATATCAAGTTTAAATCCTCCCATGAATCTTTAATGCCCCTTCCTTATAAATATTTATGAGGGTATTAATGGATTAATTATACAAAATTAGATTAATTTATGGCTAGACATCTTGATCTCAAGATGGATGGTCATGGTTGATCTTAATCAAATTCAAAAATATATAAATAGAATGGACAAAACCACCATTTTTAATTTTTATTTATGTAAATTTATTATTTAGAATTATCTACACAAACCATTTGTGTGTGGTGTTTATTATTCTTAATCTGTAATAGGATAGCTTCATTGATAGGCATACATTTGATTTCATATCATGAGCCTAGTTTCATTGGTGAATAAGAGATGATGGAGGAGTTTTTACTTGCATCATTCATGAATACTTGATCACAAAATAAAGGGGAAATTCACATTTTGATCCACATTTAGGTGATGGGATGCTCATGGGAAGGTATTGTGTATGTGTTTTCCTTCACTAGCTCTTAATTTTCATTTACCAAACCCCATCGAAAGAGTTGGCTTAGCTTGTTATGTTATTATGATTTTTTATTGAGTTATTCATGACTAATTATTGATCTAATAATATTTAAAATCCATATCTATAGTGACTACTCCTTCAGTACTTTAGACCTATAGATGTGTTGTACCTATGCCTAGTATGGAAATAGGGAATCTTTGATCAATTGAATATTTGATATATTGATTTTGATAAGTGATTTTGTTTGTTTGGTTTATTTATAGGTGAGGAATAAATGAGGTTGATATTATATCTATACCAGTCCTATTAGGATATAGCTCATATTAAATCACTTAGGCTGACCATTATAATACATTTAATTTGAAAATTAGACTACTCTGGGGTAATGGACACTTGCATCAAGGTAGGATAATAATGTCAATCCTAATATTTCCTTGGACATTAGTGTCAAGGGAATAATAAAAAGATTATAGGATCATAACTCGTATAATTTTAAGATAAGTACATTTTAAGCATTGTTTAAAAAATAGGATGTTTGTGTCATCAGTATAAGAATTTTAGACTAAGAGATAGGCCAAAGGGCTCAAGATAAATAAGATGTATGACTTGTGAAATAAATATATGTGTATAAATAAGAGGAATAACCAAGGTTTGTGTTTTCTAAGTGTAAAAAGGTGATACATAATCCTAAAATATCATCTACTTTGGCCCCTTTAGTATAGTAATTAAATTTATAGTTTAAAGGAAAGGGATTAAGAAACTAGGTGTGTATACACACCTTGTCCTTGATTGAGTTGAATTTGAGTGATTTAATGATGACTAAATTTAAACCAAGAGAATGTTATAGTGTGAAATCATTCCATATAATTTGGGTTAAAATTACTTAAAATAAATTTAAATTGAAAGAGAAAGGTTTAAGAGTACACCTATGTGTTGATGTAATAAATTTTTTTATTGATAAGTTATTTTTAAATTGATGTGTCATTGTAAAGCTCTAAAATTAAGATTAGGATAAATATATATAAAAATTTAAAGTTCATATATATAAGGACACACACACACACACACAAGATTGGAAGGCATATGCCCTCAATTTTGCAAAAAATCAACTTACCACTTGGATATTAACTCAAATATGTGACCCAAAGATACTTAAGACCTAGTGAGGTTAGTTGATAGAATCAGATCCAAATTGAAAACTTGGAAATATTGAATGATGTAATCACCTCAACTATATCAAAAGGTGAACCAACTACTATAGTACATTGGTTTGATAAAGTCTATAGAATTATATAGGTTATCATTATGTGCAATGGTTTTGGAATATAAAATTGATTAAGATTTTTCAATATTAAGAACATGTTGCATATCATATGTACCTTAGATATGTCTCATGCTGAAACTATGTATAACAATAGTACCAATGTATAGAATTATACCACAAATGTGAATATTAATCATATAACTATTTACTTTGGCCAATTTAGATAACTATATAAGTGTGGAGGACATGATTCCAAGGATTTTCCCCACTATATATAGGGAAATATAAAAATTTATATAAGTACTAATGTGGAGGACATGTTTTCAAAACATAACCCCAATATAAGCTAGAGTTACTGAATACTAAATAAGTCTGGATAACATGCTTCCAAATCATACCCCCACAAAATCTAAGAACTATTCCAAGTGTGAAGAAAATGCTTCCAAATCATGCCTCCACTGAATCTAAAAACTATTAATGTGTGGAAGCCATGTACATATAACATTCCACCATTGAATCTATGAACTTATATAAGTATCAAATATAGAGTGAGTGTAGAGAAAATGCTTCTAAATCATGCCCACACTGAATCTAAGAATTGTGAATGTGTGAAATCCATGTCCATATGACATACCCTCACTAAATATGTAAACTAATATAAGTACTAAATTATAAATAAATGTGAAGAACATTCTTCCAAAGCATGCCCCTACTGAATCTAATTTTTTTGAATTTGTGGAAGCCATGCCCATATGACATGCTCCCATTGAATCTGCAAATTGATATAAGTACAAAATATAAAATGAGTGTGGATAACATTCTTTCTAAGCATGCCCCTAATAAATATGAAAGTTTTTAATGTTTGGTAGCCATGTCCATATGAAATCCCTCCACTAATATGGACCACTTTGAGGTGAGGTAAAAATATTACTTGGTAGTTACCTCACCTCAAAGGAATCAGATAACCATATAGATGTATATTGTGTGACTAAACCATGAAACTCAAAAAAATGTGCATAGGTAAATGTATCATTGAAGTGTATGGAACCAACGTGATCATATGTAGGCCTAAGATGCATGACAAAGATCATGACAATGTTTAGATAGTAACAACATAAACTCAACAAGTAAGAAAACACACACACAAGAGAAATCAAATTCAAGTTAACATATAAAGGTCTTAGGAGACCATACACAAGGGGAATGTTTAAATACCAAAAAATTGAATGGTTGTGACCTAGTCAAATGTACAAAAATTAAGGAATGACATTCAAATATACATACAATAAAAATGACATATTCCAATGTCTAATAAGGTAAACATAGGCACAGGGGGTACATATAAAAAAGCATATTCAAATTCTCAAATCCATAAGATAATAACAAGGCAAAACACTCAAGGAAGTGTATGAATGAAAAGCATGATAACATAAATGTATCATAGTAGATTGTGTTATAAAAAAATGTTAAGTGCATAACATATCAAGTACCATGTGTAAGATATAAGCATGGATAAGAAATTTGTAAGTAAATAAGAGCCCAATCATAATAATCTGATGTGACCATAAAATGATATAATTTGGAAGTATCAAGATCATAGAAGATGGATGCCCCCAATATTATGATGATTTGAGTAGAGAGAAAGTCAACATCTATAAGTACATAGAATCATGTATCTATGTATGCTTATAGATGTGTATGTAGAACTAACTAATATGATAGCCCTTAACATGGAACTAACACATAAATTCCAAGGAGCCAATAGAACATGTAGATGTTAAAAATGATTTTTTTGGAATTTTTGATGATGATGAAATATCATCCTATGATGCCATTAATGGATGGTCATAGATTTCTCCCCCCACTATGAACATTACAACTAAAATTTGGATCTTTTCTATTTTTTTCATCATGATTAGATATGTTGAAAAGGTACATAGTATGTTCCTCTTCAGATTTTTCATGTGTAGTAGAATATGTGATGCTATTATTTGAATTATTCATTAATTTTCCTTCATGAAGAAACAAAAAAAAAACTTGCTATTTTGGATCAATTTTTTATTCCATTTGGTATAGCCAAAGAGTTCCTAGTGAAAATTCATATGGAGATGTGGTAGGCATAACCCAAAACCATGTTTGAATTAATTTAGGACCATAAGCAATTGGTGTTGTTATGTTTCCTAAGGAATCCTTCCAAGTGATCCTATTTTGAAAGTCTTTTAAGTTAAAATTGATCTATTGAAAATGCTTTATATGGCAAGTGGTTTCTATTTGTGTAGGATCAATATGGTTATGCCAAAAATAAGCAACACCCATGTATAATGTAATTGTTAAATCTTGTTGGTTTGGATGATTTTTTAGTTATTCGAAAGCTAATTAATTTGGAGGATCCTTAAATGCAATATTTTGGTCACTGATGAGGTCTTGGATCTTATGATTCAATGTAAAGAATGGTTTATATAATACCTAGGTCCCTAATGATAATACAAATAAGCATTGACATCATATACTTTGGGTAGAGGATAACTCATATCAACCTCAATAGGATGAGGGAAAGATATAAGCCAACACTCTAGTGACCATGGGAGTAATGAAGCTAGAGACTCAGTTAAATGTGTGAATTATCTCCCCAGTGCATTAGATAACATAATATGATTAGGTTTTTATAATAAAATAATTTGATTCTATAACTTGTGTAGTAGCTTACTCATATTTCTAATTAGATCTTTATGGATTCACAAGTACAAGACCTACATATTTTAGACTGAACATCTATATGTGTACCATCAAGGAATGTTTGAAAGGTTTTATGGTTACTCATTTTTTGTATAATAAGAAGATCCACCTTACACTTTGAAGAGGGAATAAGATGAATCTAGTTATAGGGATGAGAGATATCATACTTATTAGGATTAGAGAGGGGAATATACTCCTCTGTATCATTTTTAAATGTTATAAATATTGAAATGAGGACTAGGTAGGAGAGGCATATAAATTATAAGGAGAAATCAATGTTGCACATATTTTATGATAATCAGAAATCAATAATAGTTAAAAAAATCATAAAACCCTAGTTGACCCAGGGTATGTGTTCAAGGTCAGGTTCACCATATGGTTAACCCTGATTTAAATGTGGATCTTCTAGGGTATTTAGGGTTAGGAATATAGAAATGATAGGATACAAGGGTGAATATCAGATCTACAATAGGCCAATTAAATGATAAAATCAAATATACTATATACTACATTTATTAAACTAAGATAATCTATTAATGGAGTATACAACTATGCTAGCTATAAAAAATGACATAAAATAAATTACTTAGTTGGCTATGATGGTAATGCAAATATGGATCTATAATAGATTGAAAGAAAGTGGGAAGATAGTTCTAAAAGAGTTGTATGATTATAGATCTAGAGCCTTTGGCTCTTTATATAATAGCTTCAGCTTGGGATAGTTAGTCAATGCTACTATCTAGATTTGACACTAGTATCTTATATGGAATATCAATTACAACAATATGCAACCACCTAAACACTTCTAGGTTTACTTCACCTTCTCTCTAGTGCATCCAGATATGGGTCATGGATTATCATTCCTTGTTAAATGGAAAAAAACTTATATTTTCATCTTTAATGTGACCTTGGGGAGAAATGGGTTAGTGGGAACATGTTGTTGAGTTAATCCTAATGACATCACTATAAAAGGATGTTACATACATATCCAATAATCTAGTATAGGACCTTAAACTCATGTAGCTCTCCCTTATGTGTTGTCTTGTGTGTGAATCATGCAATGTGTGTAAAGCAAGTACAATAGTGACTTATCTTATAACTTGGCAAATAATACCTTGTGAATACTCCTTTAATAATTCTGACTTATAGATGTGTTTTACATATGATTGGTATGAAAATATGGAAGCTTTGATAAATTAAATGATTGATAAAGTGCTTTTGATAAGTGCCTTAGCATCTTTGGTTTGATTTTTAGGTAAGGAATGAATGAGGGTTGATATTGTATTTATACCAATCTTATCGGTAGATTACTCACATTAAAACACTTAAGATAACCATTGCAATACATTTCATTTGAAAATTAGATGAATTTAGGGTATTGGACACTTTCATTGAGGTAGGACATTAAAATTAATGCTATTATTTATCTTAGATATTAGTGTCCAAGGAGAATCAAAATAGGTATAGGATTAGAACTTGTAGAGGTGTAAGATAAATACATTTTAAGAATTATAGGAAATATAGTATGTTACATCATCAATATAGTACTATTTGGACTAAAAGATAGGCCAAGGGGAAAAAGAAAGATCAAATGTGAGGATTACAAAAGTAAGGCATGTGTAGGACTAAGAAGAATAACCAATCTTTGAGTTTTCAAAGTGTATAAGACTAAGGTGCTACATAATCACAAAATATCATCTATAATAACTACCCTATTGCACAATATATACATGACACATTGATGTACTATATAAGGTACTTCATAGAGATTATAAATCTAAGGGAATATCAACAATATGTCAAAGACCCCATTTTGTAGGATAATCAAAGAATCAAGTAGCCACTATGGCTAGCCTTACTTGAATATGTAGCATAATATGTTTGAGGTTATCCTACGTATGTCTAGTAATCCATTTTATCACTCTTGCAGTATATTTTTTGTTGTTTTGTGTGTATCCAATAGAGTTAAGAAATGTCATGCTAAAAACATTATCTCTTGAACCATTATCAACCATAGCATTTTATATAGGGTGCTCAATAATGTGATATCATATCAATAATGAATATAAATATGAATCATCATCAACAATCTCACTCTCATCAAATATAATCATAGGTCATTGTGATAATCTACTTATAATTGTTGTAATAATGTCATCTATAGGATGACTATATGTCTTGAAAGGAGGATATTCATGGTATATATGATGTAATTTATAAGTATCATTGGTTTCATTTCTTCATGCTTTGGAAATGGGCCACTAAATATTTTTAACTTATAGTTCCCATTTATTTATGGTTTGACATCCTCTGTGGCTAGGATAAATTGAATAGTGTTGTTGTTGATAAGATATTATATTTTATGTCTTAACTTAAAGCATATGTTTGAATAATTATTAGCACATCAATGATAATATCAATAATAATTATGATCATATCCACTAGATAGAGGTTTGCTTGTATCAACCATTAGTGCCAGAATGAGAGATAAAATATTACACTCAAGTAATTTTTAGAGAAATTTGTGAGGAGTTTGAGGTAAGCATGAAAAATTCCTCTTTGTGGAACATGTAAAATAAGCCCATTTATAGGTTTTGACACTCTATTGGATTCATTATTTTTTCATTTTAATTTCCCTTATAATTTTGAATGATTTAAAACCTAGAGTTTTAAGTAGTAATATGAGTGGCATACTTAAGCTTATTAAGTGCAAAGAGTTTGACTTCCAAATCTCTCACTATATTTCATAACTCATCAAAATATTTGAATTGAAATCGTGAAGTGGTGAAAGTAATCTTTACTTGAAGATATATTTTAACTCATTATTTGGTATAGGATTTGTCATCCTAGCTAACATGATATTATATTAGATTACATATTCACTAATTAGCTCATTCGTGTTGACACTATTTATGAATTATATATCACCTCAATATTTTACACTTGGGAAATACATATCATGGATGTACCTTCATTTTATATACTTTTCCCATTACCGAAAGGATCACATACACTATATCTATACTTAATTACTTATCTCTTACTTTGACCTATGTTATTTTGATGACTCAGACCTGGTATCTTGCCTAGAATGCTATAAAACTATTTATATTCCATCTTTGTAAGTTATGGACCTACACCAATTTTCCAACTACCCATACACATGTCCCAGTCAGATACCTAGGTTGACATATGTGTACTATCTCAATACAAGTTTCTAATGCCCTAAATTCATCTAATTTTAAAATGAAATGTATCCTAAAGGTCAACTTAAGTGATTTAATTCAATATATTCTACAAAGGGATTGGTATAAATATAAGATAAACCCTCATTCATTCCTAACATATAAAATACATAGAGAGACCAAGGAAACTTAGAAAAAACATTCTATCAAACACTTAAGTGGAAAAATCTTCCCTATTTTCTTCTATTTCCATATCAGTCATAGGGACAACACATCTGTAGGTCTGTAGTACTAAATTAGTATCCCAAGAGATATATTTTATAAGTTATAAGACATGCCACTATTTAACTTTATTATCACACATTGCATGATTCACACACAAGCCAACACATAAGGGATAACTACATAAATCTGAGGCCCTCTTCAATGTATTGGATATGTAGGCAGTGATCATTGGCAATGGGGTATTTTGGGTAGGTCAAAACCATATGCCCACTAAGACATTTTTCCCATAACCACTATGAGGATGATGAACTTGGGTTTTTCTATCTAATAAGGAGTGATAGTTTATGACCTATATATGAATACACTAAGTGAAGGTGACACATAACCCAATAGCATCCAAGTGGTCACATCTATTTTTAGTAGGTATTTCATAATTAAAACCTACATCTAAGTTAGATACTAATGTTGATGCAACCATCCCAAGTTGATGTAAGTGTCACTAACTACAAAGGCACAATTCCTAGAATCTGGTGACTAATCTAGAATATATATCCAAATATGTATTAGCATCAAAATTAAGTATCTTATTTTCATTATCTTTATAATATATAAAATAATTATAATTTCAACCCCATGATGATATCCTAGTGGTGATTGAGATGATTCTTAGAAGTAGGATGTCTCAAGGTGCATTCCCTAGGATATCCACTCTTTAGCATTGTTCCCACACTAAGCTACAACACATTATTCATTAAAAGTATCAACAATGGAATGGGATACTAGCTCAATATTCAATGTGATTAGGGTTGGTATGTGTATTAAAACATGTGTTCAATAAAATGAGTCAAGTAAAAAATCCATGGTTACAGACACTATTCACCATTAGTTTAGGCATTTCAATTACAAAAATGTATGTACCTAACATATGACTCAAATCTAGTAGTTTTGTTCTGATTGGCTTATGGCTATTTACTATATGATAACACCTATTCATGTTCATGCTTAGGGATCAACCCTTTGACTCCCAATCACTCCACCTATCTTCCAAGGAAATTTTTTTAGACTCATATAGCTATGGTGAAACTTGGTTGAGGGTTTTCTCTTTTGTTAAGCTATGTTCTTTATGTAGTAGGTGTATCCTTGAGCCTACCTTGGTTTGTCATATTGTTTGATTCTAGGTTTTATGTTTTGTCTTCTATGGGTTTTTAGTGGATGAAATGGGGTATTGTTTTTTAGAAGACATATAAAGGGATTTGATAGGCACTCAAGGGTCTTCTTTAATCTCTTCTCTTTTGAGGGATTATCCTATGGTTCATATTTTAGATTCTCCTACTAACGCAAATAATCTAGGGATAATCTTCAATGTTCCTTTGGTTAAGTTATGTGGTTATATTCTAAGCGAGGAATCTTGGTTTTATTCTATAGAAATTATTTGTTAATTTCAAAAGTTTTGATTGAGCACAGTGGATTTACATTCCTAGATTTACAAGCATTAAAAACCTTTTCTGGTCGACACTTTCATTATTCATCCTTGTGCTAAGGGTTTTTCATCATAGTCTAATCTTCCCATTTAGATAAAGATCAATGATACATTTAGTCCTTTACACTTGGGATAAATCCTTTTTGTACATGAAACTATGGTTCCCCAGATTCAACCCAATTACTATATCCTTTGTTGTTACTCTAGTTTGGGTTAGATTGCCTTCTTTACCTTTGAAATCTTGGTAGGATTATTCTCTTTAGGTCTTTGGTAGTTCTATTTGGGATTTTATCTCCCTCACTCTAGAGACTACATCTTGCATGTGAACTAATTTTTATTGAATTTTCATTACCATGGAGTTATCTAAAAAACTACCAAAAGCTGTTAAGATTAAAGATGCTAATATAATCTAGACTCAAAATATAGATTATGAAAGAATAAATTTCAGTTTTAAGAGATGCTTTACTTTTGGTCATTTGGCTAACAATTACCTTAATAATCTCTTTTGACAACTTAATATCAATTTTAATTTTATAAATTATAGAACTTAGTAGAAAAATGTTGATGTGGAGCATCGTATTGTCTTTGATAAGGACAAGGATATGGATTTTGGAGGTAGAGGTATTGTTTTAGTCTAATTAAGGTTATTGATGCTCTTGTAGACTCAATAAAATTTGCATCTCCTTCCTTTGTGTTATCATGTGAGTTGTTATCCTCTTCTTATTTTCCCCAAAAGGAAGTTTTCTTTAGATTAAAATGGATTTCTTTTTATTTTCCAAAATATTGTATGGATTTTTCAATTTTTGGTTTCTCATCAGTAGGATAGTTTGACTAATGATTCTAAAGGATGCACAAACATATCTAATAATAAAAATTATTCTCGTAAAAAGAATATGTGTCACATGGAACTTTGATTACATAATAAACCAATAATACCTTAAGTAGGGTGTGTAGAGCTAGTTTATTTTTTTGTAGTTTGGTGCATGTATTTTTAAGCCAATCAGGTTGATGTTATTGGTATTTGGATTGGATGTTTTATGCTCACCAATTTTATGTCTAAGCTAATTTTAGTGGCTTTGGTATTATCAATTGCACTGATATTTCAAGCTAAGTTGGTATTTTTGAGTTTATGTTGGGCAAGGGAATTGTTAAAACATTGTATCCATACAAAAACATAGTTGTACTTTTTGTGTTTATCATCTCAATATAAAAAAATTAGTATATGTTTTATCTAAGTTTCATAAAAAATTAGACTACTTTAGAGATGGTCTACCATCCTTGGGCCCTAAACTATCTATACCCCTTTAACCCTATATCCCCCTTACTATAGATTTTAGGGTTAAACATTTGGTGAACTTGACCTATGAGAATGAAAAATATTCTAATCTAGGTTTTCCAACCTCCTAGGGTTTCAGCTTGTTCTAATTTATTTTTAGATTTAAAACTTTACCATTGGGTTTTACGGTCCTCTTGTTGCCAAGATTTGTGTTTAGGCATTTATAGGTTACTTCTTCATCGATTGGCACATATAAGCATCCAAAAAAAGCCATTTCAAAATTCCTTAGAGATAATTTCTAATCAAGTTGGTATAATCAAAGATTTCTTTTTATTTTCCAAAATATTGTATGTATTTTTAAAATTTTATATTTTAATATTTTTAGTAAATGTAGATCTATAGGTTATACACTATACTTTTGTTTCCCTATTTTTATTGAAAAACCTATCTCACATGTTTTTTAAAAAATTGCAAGTAATTTAAAATTTCTATATCCTTATTGTATCATGTTGGAATGTTAGCATTTGCATGTCTCTTCTTTATTATTCTCATATAAAATTTTAAAACATTTAAAATGGATAAAAATGAACTTATTATTATTCCTAATCCTAAGGAGGGTGATAGTTATCATCTCTTTAATCATGTCCATGTTATCACTCCTTCAATGGGTAAGGTAGATGGTATATGTATGCATGTTTAATCTAAAACACCTAGGATTTGGTCTTGTGAATACCTAAAAGATCAAATCATCCTCATGAGCAAGTTAATAGAAGAGTTACAAAATAAAAATCAATACTAGAGTACAAATATCACATTATTGAAAAATTAGATTCCATATGCCCAAAGTCTAACACATGGTAGTGTTAATCATTTTTTTGCATCCTCATCTACCAATGTTGTGCCAAATAAGGTTTCAAATATAACTGAAAAGATAAAATAGAGTACATCTAAAAAAGTTATTCAAAAAGTAACCAAAAATATATTAAGATTCCAAGTTAAATATTAAGAGAAATGATTCAAGATAAAGTGATCTAACCACCTCCCCTATATGTTAAAAATGAGATCTAAATACTATTGTGCATATCATAGAATGCACAGGCATCATATAGACTATTATTTTGCATTAGAGAATTAAATACAAAGTCTTAAATGTAGTGGTGATAATATCATTAATACATCCACGAAGAAACCAACTCACATTATGAGTACCTCTGATCACAATCTTCAACATATATACACCAAGATCAATTTTTATTTGATCAATATGATTATCAAATGCCTTCCTTAGATTTATTTCAAAACAGTTCAATACTCATTTTAAAGTCAATAAAGACCAATACCATTTTTAAATTTGATAATGATTGCACACAAGTTTTTTGAATATTTTCTTTGGAATCTTTTAGAAACTAATTATGTTTCAAACTAGAACCAATTTCATATATGCAGACATGTAGCTATACAAATCATTTCCAATCCACTTTCTATTATTTACTTAATGACTATTCACAAAATCAATCTCCTATATTCACCTTATACTAAAAAATTCAATAAAAATAAACTTAGTTGGGACTACATTTTCTTCATATTAATGATTATGTTTTGATAATATCTCTTTAGATATGCATATAATCAATTTACAATTAGACTTGTTGGATTCATATTTCCAAAATTCATTAGCTATCCAAATTTTAGACATTTTCATTGAATAGGCTTCATTTTATGATGATTTTACTTACTACAAATATGTTTTTCTAGGTTGTCTTAGATTTGCAAGTTCTCCACTATCACAAATGCATTGATTTTTATCAAAGATAATCACCATCATGACTTATGTATCTGAGAATACTTTAGAAATTTGAAGGCATGACTTTATTTTTTATTTAAATGTCCTTACTATTTTGTAGATATAATCCAAGAGGTCTTAGATTTTTTTTTTGACTACTCTCATAATATTACACCAATCTTTTCATCATAATAATTGGAATGGACTAATGTAACTATTCTAAATGATTAAATAATGGTCATTTAAATTGGTTTGATATATATTTGACTTTATTTCACTCATAACTATTATAAAATACATAAAGACCTTTATGATTTCAAACTGTGCTACTCACATTATATCATCAATTAACAAAATCTAGCCAAAATTTATATAATTATGTGTAGGCTACAGACCTTGGAAACTATATATTTGGATTTTAAAAAACAAGAAAAACATCTATTTGGCATGAATTTAATCCAAATTTTCATCTTACCATAAAACATCACTAATTGGGCATTCAAATGTTTTCAATCCTTATTAATGGTTTATCATTCAAAATGAGATATGTGATGATTTGAAAAAGACTATTTCAGCCAAACAATCCAACCATTTATAATTCACACATCTCAAAGAACGTACCTCCATTAATATAAATAAACTATGTATACTTTATGAACAAACCATATCAATGATTCACTATTAGCAAATCTTTTTCTTATTGTATGATAAAAGAAACAATTAAAATTAATGCATATAGACCTTATCACATGAACTTCCTTATGGACATAGAAATGAGAACTCTTTTTGATATAAATCATGCTATATTCATGGTTTTCCCCCCAAAATCATTCTGGTATAATAGAATATGGATATCTTTATGGATGAAGATGACCATTACATTTATCCTTTTAATCCTCTCCTATTTACTAAAATATCCTTCCACCCTATTCTATGAATCTTCTCTTCTACTCATATTAGATTATTCAATATTATACTTGTCATATTGATTTATTTGGTTCCTATTCTCTTTCATTGAACATTATCAACTCATAACTAATCTTCTAAACTTGTCTGACTCGTCCTCCTTATTTTTTGACTCATACTAACATTAGATTTATTACTATGTTGGATTATGACTTACACAAGTGAATAACATATATTTACCATTCTTTAAGCTCCTTTATAATACATTAATAAAACCAAAAAAATATGGACTTATCTCCTAACCAAGTATTAATTTATATATTTACATGATTGTATTGATTCTCCTACATCAAACCATCAGGGTAAAAAGAAAGATAATTCATGAATTGTTGTTCATGAGTATTCATTGATACTTTGGTATTCATGCTTCTCTTTATTTCAACATTATTTTTATTTTGTATATATTTTATTGGATCCCATGGCTTATTTGTTTGATGTATACCTCCTTCAATTAAGTTATTCACTTAATTAGCATTTTATGGCTCTCCTACAATGCCTTACTTGCCATAAACTTATCACTGTATACCTATATATTTGAACCACATTTTTGGCTTTCATTTGAATTATTTTTTCATGATTATACCTTTTATTTTTTTTTCTTATTGCTTGGCTTTATAAAAAAAAAATCATTTTAACTTCCATGATTTAAACACAACTTGATACCTATTATGATGCTTTCCCCTATCATATAGATAATTTGTTGTCCATCCAACTGCATATAGAAGCTTACCGAATTCTTTCCATGCTTGAATTTTCATATACTTTGTAATGTTTATTATTATATACACATTCAACATATTCAACTAAATTTTCAATTGATAATTTACCCATTTGAAAACATTATTTAGTTGCTTCTTCCACTATTTGTTTCTCTTTAAATTTTTTTTGCATATTTCTCAATAATTCATCATTCTTTTTCACCTTCATTACTACTACTCTTTATTCTATCCCTTTTTTATCAAGATCCACCAATATTATACTTTTAATTATTACACCTGTTTCCAGGTTAGAATTGCTTCCATTTGTCTTCAAAATGACTTGTTCATATTCACATATTTCACTAGCGGGATTCTTCATGCAACTGTTATACATTTTTGATGACCAAAAATACCATGTCAAAAAACATAACAAATTTAATAAATGACAAGCAAATAAACCTTGTATCATCCTTCTGGTATTATCTCTTTGCAACTCCCTATTTTACATTTCATTCTTTCCTGACTTCAAGCTATTGTCTTCACCTATCTATGGACAGATTCTTTCATTCATGACTTTTTCTTATTTTTCGTCTTCCTAAATGCTTATATCTATCTATCCTTCACTTATTTTATCTTCAATAGATGCTAAGAATCTATCTTGTAGACTAGGAATTAAAAGGATGGAACTAGATGCCATCTTTCAATAGATGCTAAGATTTAGGTGTTTACATATATATCACTTATTCTTCATCCCTACATGATCTCTTGACAACCAAAATTTATTTTATCTCTTCTTGTTCTTCTTAATGCATCTCTGAATCTAATAATTCCTGAATTATTAAAATTTCTTCAAAAATAAAATGCCTCATCTCAAGCACTATATTCTTCTTCCTCTGTACCTATAAACATACATTCACACAAAAGATTAAAACTAAAAATTTGAATCTTGATTGCCTCTACTCTATCTTCTTCCCTAGACTAAGTCTCCAACACCTTTATCTATTTTCTTAGATTTTTGATCATTTGATGTCTTTTATTTCTTTCCACAAGTTGCTTTACTAGCCAACTTAGCTTTTTATTTATTTATACTATAAATTTCTCACTTTCACTCTTAGATGATCCATCATGAGCTATAACTTTTGTATCCTCTCTTTCAACTCTTGTATTTCACTTTCACTGATTAACCCTTCCTTTACTAGGTTACTCTTCTTTTTCTTCTAGTTCTCCCTTGGTAGTTATCACATCTTCTTTTATCTCTTTGTCTCTCTCTCACTTTACCTTTTATCTCAACCAACTCTTTGGTTTCTTGACAAACTCATCCAAGTCTCACCTAGATCTATTTCACTCTAGTCTTTTGACTTTTCTATTCAAGTCTTCTCTCTTAGATCTGCACTTTAAGCTTCTCTAAACTCTTCTTTACTAAGATTCCTCTAAGATATTATTTCCAATTAAGTTTTACTTAGTATATTTTCCATATTAAGACTTAATGGCTTAAAATTGTGAGAACCACAACTTCCTGCAAGACCTTCAACACTACAACTTGTAAATCTTCTTCAATATAAAATTTTCACAAAATAAAATTCATATCAACTTCCTGCAACATGCAATATTTAGAATTTAAAATAGATCAATAACATACCTTATCCCCAATCTATGCTCTATTCTCTCTACATTAAATCTTATATAAATTATCCTACTCGTATTCTTATTGTCCATAAATAGATTACCAAATATTCTTATTTAACTAACCTATATCTGAGCTTTGATACCAAAAAGAATAGTAATATTCAACATACATACACCAATATAAATTTTTATTTGATCAATATGATTATCAAATGCCTTCCTTGGAGTTATTTAGAAACACTTCAATACTCATTTGAAATTCAATAAAGATCAATCTTGTTTTCAACTTTGATATTGATTGCACACAAGTATTCTAAATATTTTCTTTGGAATCTTTTAGAAACCAATTATGCTTCAAACTAGCACCAATTTAATATATGTAGACTTGTATATATAAAATCATTTCCAATCCACTTTATATTATTTACTCAATGACTATTCACAAAATCAATCACCTTTTTTCGCCTTATACTGAAAAAATCATTATAAATAAACTTAGTTGGGACTGCATTTTCTTCATATGAATGACTATGTTTTGACAATATCTCCTTTGATATGTATCCAATCAATATTTACTTAGACTCATTGGATTTGTATTTCCAAAATCCACCAATTCTTCAAAATTTTAGACATTTTCATTAAATACTCTTCATTTTATGATGATTTTACTTATTACAAATATGTTTTTGTGGGTTATCTTAGATTTGTAAGTTCTCCACTATCATAAAAGAATTAATTATGATCAAATATAATCACCATCATGACTTACGTATTTGATAAAACTTTCAAAATATTAAGTCATGACTTTAAATTTTATTCAAATATCCTTATAATTTTATAGATATAATCCAAGTGGTCTTATATTTTTGTTTCTAACTACTCTCACAATATTACACCAATCCAATGATCATA
Organism: Torreya grandis; assembly: GCA_037957365.1. NCBI lineage: Eukaryota > Viridiplantae > Streptophyta > Pinopsida > Cupressales > Taxaceae > Torreya > Torreya grandis. Next base: position 391,929 of record JARHVA010002768.1, read on the forward strand.
ATAATTGTAATGGACTATTGAAACTATTCTGAATGCTCAGATAATGGTCCTTTAAATTGGATCAATATATATTTGACTTTCTTTCACTCATTACTATTAGAAATTACATAAAGACCTCTATGATTTCAGACTATGCTACTCACATTATAATGTCGGTTAACAAAATCTAGACATAATTTATATAATTATGTGAAGAATATGGACCTTGAAAATTATATATTTGGAATTTATACACCAAAAAAAAAACATCTATTTATCACAAATTTACTCCCATTTTTCCTCTTACCACAAGGCATCTCCAATCAAGCATTCAAATATATTCAATCCTTCTTAATGGTTTATCATCTAAAATAGGATATATGTGATCATTTGAACAAGACTATTTTGACCAAACAATCCCAACATTTATAATTCACACATCTCAAAGGATGTACCTTCATTAATATAAATAAATTATGTATACTATATGAACAAACCATATCATCGATTCACTATTAATAGATCTTTTTCTTATTGTATGATAACACAAACATTTAAAATTAATGCATATAGATGTTATCACATGAACTTACTTATTGATACAGGTCTAAGAACTCTTTCTAGTATAAATCATGCTATATTCATGGTTCACCTCCCATAATAATGATAGTATAATAAAAGATGGATCTCTATATCGACCAAGATGACCATTACATTGATCCTTTTAATCCTCTCCTATTTACTATAATATCCTTCCACCCTATTCTAAAAATCTTCTCTTTTACTCATACTAGATTATTCAAACTTATACTTGTTCTATTATTTAATTTGGTTCATATTCTCTTGCTTTGAACATTATCAACTCATAACTGATATTCTAAAATTGTCTAACCCATCCTCCTTATTTCTTGACTCATACTAACATTAGTTATATTACTATGTTAGATTATGACTTACAAAAGTGAATAACATAGTTTTAATATTTACAAACATGTTGACAAGTGAATAACATATATTTACCACTCTTTAAGATCATTTATAAGGCATTATAAAAAAATATAAAAATATGGACTTATCTCTTAACCAATATTAATTTATATATTTACATGCTTGTACTAATGCTCCTGCATCAACCTCTCCTAAAACACAAGTGCTAAAACAACAAAAATGGGTACCAAAAGATAATTAAAAGAAAGATAAGGGTCAAAAAATTAGAGAAATAAAGCAAATACCATTACCAAAGTTTTCCTAAATTCTAAATGATATAAAATGACTAAAGGAAACAATGATATTAAAACCACCAAAAAATAAGCCATGTAAGCTCCCTTTATTAGTCAACATTGAATAATAAGAGAGCACAATTCCTAATGAATATGACACTAGTGATACTATTCATAATACGTAACCAAATACATATACAATCAAGGCTAACCATGTAGCTCAGGATGTTCATAAGGTGTTAACATCTTAGGTGCACATGGATACAAATAATATCATACCAAAAAGTTCAAAATCATAGTATGACATGGTTCTTTATTCATATACATATACTTTAGAATCAATAATAGAAGCTAAATGAATATTTCCATTACCACATGATCATTATAGTTGAGCATTATTATTTCTAAATGGATTTCATTGCATATGATGATCACTCTATTATTCCTAATAACTCAAATAGTTTCATTAAATTTAAATATTTCATACAAATATGAAATCTATTATATATGAATCTACATATTGAAAACAAATACAACTAAACTATCCAAATTTCATAAAAAACAAAACCATGCATATCCATATGAAGCAAAATAAGCCATGTGAAATGCTTATATATATCAAAATGGTACAAAGTTATTAAAAATAATAATATCAATCATATGTTGGGGGCATCTGCTTCTTTGATCATGATACATCCATGTTATATCATTATATGGGTACTTTTAAATTATCATGTTTGAGCTCATATATGTACTTACACATACCTTTATCCATGTCTATATATTTCATAGTGTATGAGATATGATATGCACTTAACATTTTTTTCAAACATATATATCTAGGTGCTAGTATGATATGTTTATGTTGGTTACTTATGTTTTCATTCATGCACTTCCTTGAGTATCTTGCCTTACTATTATATTTATTGTTTGAGAATTTTAATATGTTCCATTGTTTGTGTCCCCCCACCTTTGTTCACTTCTTTTAAATTTGAACATGTCATTGCTTGTTGTATGTTGATATTTGAATATGTCATTTCTTAGTTTATGGATATTTGACTAAGTCATTTCCATTTGATTGTATGGCATTTGAACACATCCTTTATTTATGATATCCTTAGACTATTATATCTTGAATTGATTTTGGGTGATCTTGTGTGTGTGTTTGGTTTCTTGTTGAGTTTGTACTATTCATATCTAAACATTGTCATGATCTATGCCATGCATCTTAGGACTTGGTGTGATCACACTCTTCATGATTCAATGAAATATCTACCTAGACATATTCTCTATATATGTTGCATGGTACATTGACAATTTACATGGTTATATTATCATTTTTAAGTCAATTAACTACCAATTTATACTTTCCTCACCTCAAAATGAGGGCATATCAATGGGGGCATGTCATAAAGGCATGACTTCCACATTAATTTACATATTCATATTATAGTGGGGTTGTGTTTTGTAAACATGTTATCCACACTTATTCAGTATACAACATACCCATATTATAGTAGGGGCATGTTTTGAAAAAATGTCCTCCACATTGACACTTACACCAGTTCTTAGATTCAGATTGTAGTGGGGGCATGTTTTGGAAACATGTTTTTCACACTAACACTAGTTTCCAAATTCAATTTGCAGTGGGGGAATGTTATGGAAACATGTTCTCCACATTGGTGCTTATATTAGTTTTTATATTTATCCATATATAGTGGGGGCATGTTTTAGAAGCATTTTCTTCTCACTTACATAGTTTTCAACTTGGCCAAATTGTATAGTTATATAATTTAGATACACATTTATGGTAGAGTTATATACATTGGTACCATTGTTATATATAGTTTTAGCATGAGACATATCTAAGGTATATACATTATGCATTATGTGCCTACTAATGTAAAATTAAATTTATTTTTAAATTCCAAACACTTTTAGGGATTGCCATCACCCACTAGGTTGGAATTTTATGGATTGTATTGAACTAATCTATTGTAGTAGTTAGTTCACTTTTTGGTATGGTCAAGTGATTAAATCACTCAATAGTTTCAAGTTTATAAGTTTTAATTGAGTAAATCATCCAACCTCACTACTTTTATAGTGTGAGTTAACTTGGTTCACTCACACGCATTACGCTATAAGTATGATTAGGTTACACAATTGAGGTAATATCAAATACTAGGTGGCAACTCATATTTTCTCTAATGTTAGGGGAATATGCCCTCCAATATCTTTATTATCTCTTTATATATATGAAATTCATAAATTTATATTTTTTCTTTATCTTAATTTCAATGATTCATAATGATATATCTTTCAAATCAAATTTCCAAAAGGCAAGATGATTGTACTAATACACAAGTGTACTCATAAACCTTGTTCTCATTTAAATACTTTTAATTTTAGATTATATGCATTTATTATATACTATAACATGCTCTTGGTTTCAGGTCAATCACCATTAAATCACTCAAGTTGGACTCAAGTAAAGGCAAGGTGAGTTATACACACCAAAGTACACATTTCCCCCCTTTAAACTAGTAATTTCATTACTAGATTAAAGGTGGGGGATATATACATTATTTATGAATTATATAGCACCTCAATATTGTACACTTATCGAATAAATTTCATAGATGTACCTTTAGCTTCTAGATTTTTCCTCCTACTAAAAAGCTCAAATACACTATCTCTCTATGTTTAATTACTTATCTCTTAGTCTAATCTATGTTATTATGATGACTTAGACCTGATATCTTACCCAAAATGTTATAAACATGTTTATCTTCCATATCTACAAGTTCTAGACCTACATTTGGTTTCCACTTACCTAGACACTTACATCTCAGTCAGATTGATAAGACCTAGGTTCCCCAAAGCTCTGACACAACTTGTCATATTTAAGAGCACATATGATTACCTTTGTATAAGCAACTAAATGTAGAATTATACCAGAAGGACAAGTAACTAGAAATAAGAAATAACACAGAATATGAGAGGCAACACACAATTATATTCAACTCATTATAGAAGGAAATTACAATAAAGAGATCACACTCTTCTTCCACTTCATGGGCATACCAGTAATCTTCCCTCAAGATTAATCTTCTCTCAATACAGGTCACAACAAACAACTCAAACACAGAGTTGTTGTTCACCTCAACTAGTCATTATAATACTACCAGTACAACTGAGTACGAACCGGTACTCCAAGTAGATCTCACCATGATCTTGCTCCTTGATGTGTTGCTGTCACCTTGGATCTTGCTCCCCCATAGATCTCCTTTTTACCCTCGCACACACACACCCTTACAGACCAACCTGATCTTACTTATCACATGTAGATCTCTTCCATGATCTTGCAACACCCTACAGATCAAACCTGATCTTACATACCTGGAAGAACCCCTATGATTCTACCATGGGAAGAACTCTCCTAGTTCTACACCTTTACAATACAGCCCATGAGTCTATTATATAGATCTCATGCATACAATGATTAGACTTGTGGCTCAAGACTCGACTTAGTCTTTAACATGCAAACAACCTATTCAACTAACTGACTATTCATCAATAGCCCATTCTAGAACCGCACAGGCAATTGACGTCAGTCCCTATCTGACTAGAGGTGACTGACATCAGCCAACTTTTGCCAATGTCAGTTTCCTTTACACTGACCTCTGAACGATGTCAGTTGTGGCCTGTCGACATCGACAACTATCACACTCAGTAACCTCCATGTTTGCATTCGAGTGAAGCTTTTAGCTCCATAACCTAACAATCTCCCACTTGGAGATAAATAATTACACCTGTACCTATACCAGTACATTGTCTAATCTATATCTTGGCTTGTATTCTTCTTCAAGCTCAATATTGAAGACCAACCACCACACACCCTGTGGTGCTACACCTGTGTCTAAATTTCTCCATTCTTAGCTTACCTTCTTCTGCCATTGCTATACTCCCACTCAATCAAAAACCCCTGAGAGTAACCTGTAATCAAAACATACTGAACAGATCTGAACCACCTGTTAGTAAACCTCGCTATGAGAATGTCTAACCTCACTTTGATACCAATTGATAGGATCTAGGTTCCCCAAAGCTCTGACACAACTTGTCAGATTTAAGAGCACATATGATTACCTTTGTATAAGCAACTAAATGCAGAATTATACCAGAAGTAAAAGTAACTAGAAATAAGAAATAACATAGAATATGAGAGGCAACACACAATTGTATTCAACTCATTACAGAAGGAAATTAAAATAAAGAGATCACACTTTTCTTCCACTTTGTGGGCATACCAATAATCTTACCTCAAGAGTAATCTTCTCTCAATATAGGTCACAATAAACAACTCAAACACAAAGCTATTGTTCACCTCAACCAGTCAATATAATACTACCAGTACAACTGAGTATGAACTGGTACTCTAAGTAGATCTCACCATGATCTTGGTCCTTGATGTGTTGCTGTCACCTTGGATCTTGCTCCCTCACATATCTCCTTTTGACCCTCATACACACACACCCCTGCAGACCAACCTGATCTTACTTATCACATGTAGATCTCCTCCATGATCTTGTAACACCCTGCAGATCAAACCTGATCTTACATACCTGGAAGAACCCCTGTGATTCTACCATGGGAAGAACTCTCCTAGTTCTACACCTTTACAATACAGCCCATGAGTCTATTATATAGATCTCATGCGTACAATCATTAGACTTGTAGCTCAAGACTTGACTCAGTCTTTAACATGCAAACAACCCATTCAACTAACTGACTGTTCATCAACAACCAGTTCTAGAACTGCATAGGTGATCGATGTCAGTCCCTATCTAACTGGAGGTGACTGACATCAACCGACTTCTGCCAATGTTAGTTTCCTTTGCATTGACCTCTGACCGATGTTGATTGTGGCTTGTTGATGTCGGTGACTATCACACTCAGCAACCTCCATGTTTGCATTCAGGTGAAGCTTTTAGCTCCACAACCTAACAATTTAGATGCCTACATTGGCATAAGTGTCTTATGCCAATGAAAGTGTATAGTTCCCTAAAGTTATCTAATTTTAAAATTAAATGTATATTAAAGGTCATCCCAAGGGTTTTAATGTGATATATTATCCAAATAGATTGGTATAAATATAAGATCAAACCTCATTCATTCCTAACCTAAAGAGACCAAGACAACTTACCAAAAACATTATATCATGCACTCAAGTGAGGAAATATTCTTTATTTTCTCCTACTTTATATCAATCATAGGGATAACACATCTTCATGTCTAAAGTACTGAAGGAGTAGCTTAAGAGTTATATTTTACAAGTTACAATCTAAGTCACTATTGTACTTGATTATCACACATTACATGATTCAGACATAAGCCAACACATAGGGGATAACTAAAAAAAAATGAGGGCCTATTAAAAGTATTGGCTATGTAAAAAACACTAATTTATAGAGGGGTATTTAGGGAATCTCAACACTATATGCCCATAAACTCATTTTTCTCACAAACACTATGAGGATGAAGAACTAGGTTTTTTTCTATTTTACAAGGAGCAATATTCCATGACCCAAATATAAATACACCAAAGCAAAGGTGACACAGGACCCAAAAGCATCCAAGTGGTCACATCTAGATTCAATAGGTATTCCATACTAGACACCTACATATGAGTTAGATAATAATATCAACACGACCATCCTAAGTTGATGCAAGTGTTTGTGACTATAGAGGTGCAAGTTTTAGAATTAGGTGACTATTTTAGAATGTACATCTAGTCCACTTTCTACCTATTCTAGATCCACATCTGTATTAACATAATAATTAGCTAATTATCTTATTTTTATTATCATTTTATTATTTAACATAGTTGTAGTTTATATCTTTACCATCTCAACATAATAAATTTAGTATATGTTATATCTAAGTTTCATAAACAATTGGACTACTTTAAAGATAGTCTACCATCCTTATGCCTTAAGTTATATCTATTTCTTTAACCATAGATCCCCCTTAATCTATATTTTAGGGTTAAATAATCATACACTTGATTGAGTTTGGTATTTTATGCATAAAATATTTTCTTATAAAAGTTGATAAAGAAATGTTCTATAAAATAGTTAATAAAAAGAAGGAAGACACTAACTGAGTTGGGTGTAAGGTCATAAAACCACCTCAAATCATAGTCTTTTATGATTTATGGAAATAACTTGGTCAATGAATTGTTTTTGGTTACATAATCTAAACATGCTACATGGAAAGATCAAATGTGCTTTTGATGATCACCTTTACCATCAAATAGTGGGATATTAGGATCTAAAAAACCTAAATGTAGGGGGTAAGATACTATTTCAAGACCCAATGGTTTATGGAGAAATGAATTTATTCTAATCAATAAATAAATTGAGATATATCTTTCTTTAACTGAAACACCTTATTTATAGAGCTTTAATAGCTTTCTAAAGGGAATGTGTAGTAGGTGATGTTGATGATGTAATATGCATGATCATCAAAGTATGGGAATATGTCTTCTATGTATGAATATTCATGGAAATATGTGAGAGTTTCCCCACACCTTGGTTGGATATCACAAGTGTAACTAGAGGTGTATGAATAATATCAATAGTAGTGGTTAGATTAATATCATATAAAGGGTCATATTTTTCCCTAGATGTAGTAACTTGGGCTATATTTTTATATTAATATCAAGACATGTACACCATTTCATCATGATTTTATGGATTTTGGCCAATAAATTGAGTCTTTATCTTTCATATTCATCATCAAATGTATCCATATGAAGGTGGATTCGACTAACATCCCAGTGAGTGTTTATTATCTTAATAGTCATAATAATTCCATCAAGGAGATATGTATTAAGCAGGTGTATAATAAGATTACAGGAGAAATTAGTTTATTTATTAGTCCATTTAAAATGACAAAGTGAATAAACAAGACACCTTGGCATAATCCATTAGATTGGGAAAGACATGAAAACAAATAACAAATAGAAAATAAAACTAAAACAATTATACCTTCCTCATAGAAATTACTCCCAACCCCTGACTCAGGTTTGTTTATGCTGAAATTATAGAGATAAGATTATTTAACAATGTTACACATACATTTGAATAGAATCTCCCCTTGTCTACTTGATGATTTGATAATTCAATGCATGAAGAAATATGAAACCGTCTATTTATTTTTACAGAGTAAGTTTAGTTTGAAAGATCTTGTATATAATGGATGGATAACCTTAAATTTATAGTCATGGTGAATAATTGGAGACCATCCGTATTTATCTCTAAATGGAGGTTTAGAAATGAGTCCTCACCTTCCATTAATGTCATATTTTAAATATGTAATAAGGATGGATGGGCTAAAAATTATAATACATGATTCAACATTTTTGCTATTTGTTACATTTAATGTTGATATTTTTCTAACTTTGACCATTTAACCCTTGATGTCATGATAATGCCACTATTATACATATTTGTTGAATTTTGAATTTGGATATTTCTAATATTATCCAATTCCATGAATTTTTTACTGAACGTTAATTTAAATTTTTAATTTGATTTTATTGGCTAATTAATCTCGATTCACTTTTTATGAAATATTAAGAGTTAAATAATCACTACATTTAATTGGTTGAAAATTCTACTTATAACACAAAAAATTATCTTAGAGTGAATTAGGTGAAGCTGATAATTGGTTATGATGCATTTACCCAATCATGGTTTCCCTAATGTGTTTTATAATATGCACATAATGTGTATAAATGAATTAGAGTGTTTATGTGATTTAGGCATGATCCACATGTTATTTCAATAAATGCTTCAGATTATAATTTCAACACAAAGGTAATGAGAATTGAGTGTCTAATTTTTTCCCCTATTTAAAAGGGCATTGCAAGATTCTATAAAAAGTAATGAATTTTCAAAGAATGTAAAAGTCCCTAAAATGATTGAATACTAATGTGATTTAGTTTTTTTGAATTTTGTGAAAATAGTTCACATCAAAGCCCTAAAGGCTATTTGGGACACCCAATATTCCCACTCTAGGGACTAATTGAAAAATAAAGGAATTGGCTTTTGAAAATAATAACATGGGATACTCTATGGTCAAAGAGGTTGAGAAACATAGTAATTATAAAAAAAATTAGAGGTAAAATAGACCATAATCCATCTTAAGGCCTTAATAGAATAAAATGGATGCCATGATAGCTCAGGGGATAAAAATTCAAATTTGGAGCTATATATTCACCCTTGGGGGTAAAAATGAGTAAATTTCACCCTCCCCTATCAGTCATTTTACTTTGGATTGTGATAAGAGACTCTAGATTGAAATGACATGTATCTCACATCAGAGGCATTTAGGCAAGTGAGTGCAAGCGTAATAGTGATTAACATGCATGAGATCATTAGTAGCTACCTTTATTTTTAGTGGATTTTGGCATTTGAGGAATTTATTACTCATTAGAAGTAGTATTTTAAGTGATATTTCCATTTTAACAATGACAATATTATACCTACAAACAATGATATTGCCAATAAATTGATGATATCACTAGAAAGAATAATAATATTATGAGAATTTTGATGATATCATCAAAAAAGGTCAGAAATAATAAAAATGATAACACCTAATAAATTAAAATGATGTAATGAAAAAAAATGATGATATCATCTTATCAAATGATGTTATTTCCTTGAAAAATAGTGAGATCTCTAGAATATCAAAGAAGCTAAAAAATGATTATAATGATTTGTAAAATGATTTTATTACATGGATAGATGATGATACCACCCTATAAAATGAAATAATAACCAAAATAGATGAAATATTGGGGAATGATGAAAATTACCTACCAAATAACATCACCCTGATAAATGATGATAACACATTGATAAATAATGGAATCACCAAAACTATTAAAAATTCCTAATGGCATAAGAGATCAAAAAATATAAGTAGGATGATATGAATGTGAATGATGAATGTATAGTTTAAATAAGTATAATGATTTTATATAATAGTAATTTTTTGATTATCTCATCTAGATAAAGTTTATTGATGGAGTGTGCTAACTTATTTATGATCAGTAGGAGTGAGTGTCAATGTTGATTTCACATGCATGACTATCAAAAATACTAAAATTGATGGGATTGTGGAATGAGGAGACACTATAATTTATTGAGATGATCAGTGTGTGACACATTGCATTAATTCCCTTGATCTAGGTAGATAAGGACCTTTTGTCAATGTTAGTCGAGTGCTGATATTCAAATATTAGTACATTCTACCTTCCCACTTAAGAAACAATGGTGACCCTATATGACATCTAACATATAATGTGGATTTTGATCTAAGGACATATAATTCACTAGATGTAGCAAGGGTAGCTAGCCATAATGGATTATTTGATTGGCATTAATGGTGGTGCTCAAGTTGATGGTGTAGTTAATATTGACTCATTGGAAGATCTAGCCTTCTCAATAGATAGAACACATCATTTGGTTAATAAGGAGATAGTGATACTAATGGATATTTTCAATGGAATATTACTTCTTGATAAGTGAGGTTTCTATTTTCATATTGACATGATTGGTTTTATTCAAAACATGGTTGAATCTACTACCTAATTTACTTGGGGCCTAGTAGTATTGACCCAAATTTTTAGGTACCTACATATGATGACATATATATGAGGGAGGAGCATTTGTCCTTGTAAACTTACCTATATTTGGGCCTAAAAGAATATTTACATAGAGTAGCCCACATGTGATATATGATAGTGGCAACTTGAGAAACCAATAATGTATGGGTGATATATGATGGGAGGGGGATGACGAGGGATACATGGGAGACATAAATTATTAGATATTATCCATTGATAAGATGGTAGACATGGACTTCATCTGGTGGCTATATATGAATATTCACTTTGAGTGGCTTGAGGATGTAGTGGTGACCTAATACATGATGAAGGCATGATATATTACAAGGAATCATGATAATGTCATTAAATGGTATAGGCCTAATCATATGTTGTGATAGTTTTTTAGGTAACATGATGTGCCTAAGGGACCTCACTATTTTACATATATAACATGAAATATTGGTGAGTGGGCCCCCTCTTCTGAGAGTGATAATAGTGGTTGGGTTTTTTATAGTATATGTAGTGATATGGGGATATGAGGGTGGCATGGCTAAATACAGAATCACTAAGGATTATATAACATGATTGACACAATTGAGACCAATAAGACTTACTAGTAGAGGCCTTTAGGAGGTGAGTAGTTGAGGCCATTATAGTAGGCCATGCCTATGACCATAGATTCTAATAGAAATAATAGTGAGAGTGAGAGTGAGTGTGAGTGTAGTAGTGATAGTATCAAGGTAGAAATAATAGTGAAGGATTCCATAAGTAGGATATTGACATGGGAGAGGGCCTTGATCTAGAGGTAAAGGTAGAGATAATAGGTAGGACACTTAGGTGATCCTTGTTATCATAAGAGGGTAAGGGCAAGACAAAAGATAAATACATAGCTAGGTAGGTATTTCCTAGTAAAGGATTTTAGATGACGCCTAGGTGGATATAGATAGGCTAGGTAGAGAGATTATGGCCCAAGTTATTAATATATCTAAATTAGAGGGAGATGAAACTGAGTTATGAAGGAATATGGATATAAATTAGGGGAGACCAAGAGGCTATGGGTTTTAATTAAAAATAGGGAAACTAATATTGAAAACCTAAGAGGGAAGGTGGCCTAGATGACCACATATAAGGATATCTAACATTGAGGAATGCAAAGTTAGCCACGACACTCAATGAAGGAGATAGGGACAGGGAAAATATTTAGAGGCTCTATTGGGAGTGAGAAAAGGATAAATATATGGTTTTTAAGTATGATTTATCTAGGGAATTAAAATATATGGATTAAGCTAAGGATGACATCATTTACGCCAAGGATGAGGTTGGGTATTACAGGAGCCTCTATGAGATGGTAGTGCCAGCAAGGCTTTGGTCACCAAGTTTAATAAAGAATACATAAAGTAATAATACTAATTGGACCTCTAAGTCATATTTCACATATGAATTAGAGGGATAAATATCCCAATCACCCCTACAATGAGGAGTTATGGGGCCCTTACAAATGTCACCACTAGCCCCATACATAACAAAAAGTTTTGAATAGGATTCACTTAGAAATGAATAGAGATAGATATAAGAATTTTATTGTAGCTTTACATAATTATTTATAGTGGTGTATATGTATATCTCAGTGTATATATATTGATTTTGAAATTTATACATATATTTATTTTTAATCACCTTATGCACATGAGCTTTGATATTATATTGATATATATATAATGTAGTCTTTTGTTTCATGGATTTTTTCACATGTTATAAATGAAATTTGTGATATTGATGTAGATGTATGTTGTGTTTTCCATGATTTTATTGTATTTATTTTCCATGTTGATGTTACTTGATCCAAATGTCAATATATTTGATGTTTTAAAATGTTTTGTCATTTGATCATGTTGATTAGATGTTTACGTCTAGTTGTATATGCTTATCTTAGAGACTCAAATAATGATTTACATATATGTAGCTATATGGTTTAGCTTATATTATTCAAATTATGATAAATGTGATAATGTTTCTAATTTTATTTTTGTTACATGAACACTTGTTGAACCATCTCATGAGGGGATGATTTATTGTTGTAGGACACTAATAAATGAGTCTCCTAAGCACTTAAATGTTTAATTAAACCAATATAAATATGGATCATAATAATGAAATAAATCATGATAATTTTTTTTACCACTTGTGTAGGGACTAGTCTAGATGGAAATACTTAACAAATCAAGATCAAGATATGAAAAATTAGGAACTAAGTATAAAGTATAATGTACTAAAAAAATAAATTATTAAATAAAATGATACACATTTTAAAAGCTTAAGATAAATATATGGATAATAAATACCTAACTATAAAACATAATGCCCATGGAAAAATTAAATAAAAGAAAAAACAATACAACTAAAAATAAATAAACAAGCAAGCAACAAAACATGAAAAATAACCAACAAGCATAATAGAAAAAAATTAAAAAATGAGTAATCAATGTGAATTTAAATAAGACATTACTCTTGGTGATTTATCCCCTAATTCTATGGAATGTCATATAGGATATCATGATTTAAGTTAAGACCTAGGAAAAAATCTAAAGGAATGGGGCAATCAAAATTTTGTTTGAATAATGATATGTGATTGAAGGTAATGAAGTTATCATTATTGAGAGAAAATATTTCACACATGTGAGTTTTATCCATGCCAATTGGATGACATATACACATGACACTCAAATAGTGCCATTCAAAATAAAACCTATAGGGAGATCCATTGTCTAATAGAATGACAAATTGTGTAAAGATTTTGTGGTTTTGAATATTATTTTGGGAATTTATGGGTTTTTATTATTTTTGGGGTATTTTAATTTTTTAAATTATTTTTTATTTTTTGAATAATAATTATAATGGAATAAGGACAAATGTACAAGGAACAATCTAGGAAAGGAAAAAACCCTTGGGTATGGGATTAAATAATAGTTAAACTGATTGTAAAGAGGCATGGTCACAAAATGGAAAGAACATGGCCTTACACAAAAGGGAACATGAAAGGATTACCATTCCACATAAATTATGTCAAGGATTACAAGTAGGGAAACCATGTAAAAAACATGATGTCATTATAAAAATTTAATTAAAAGGATATGATTATGATGAACAAATTTTAAATGCTCTTTGAATCTTCTAATGAAGCTACCTATAGTTCATGAAGGTCATATTCAAGATTTAAGATGGGAAGAGGTAATGGGAGGAAGACAAGGCTAGACTCAAAAATGATAAATGAAAGGAAGGGGAAAATAAGACATATGAAGGGAATGCCCCCAATCATGGGCTATTATAGATAATTTTCAACCAAGTTAGGCATGAAAACACTTGAGATATATAGTTTTGATGGGCTCATCGAGCTCATATCCATTTGGTGTAGCTATCCTATATACCCTAAAACCATAATTTATAGTGTAATAAAAGGACCTAAAAAATTAGGTTCAAACTCCCCTTTATTTTCATTTTATACATTAGTATTTATTTTATTTTATTTAGGATGAGTTCATCCACTTCAAATTATATTGGGATGACATGCTTGTTGTAACTACAGAATAGCTGATTCTGATATGCCTTGAGATGACTCAATGTGGCTAGTTATTTCTCATCAAAGAGTTCTAGCTCTTGCAATCTAGCCACTCTATAATATTCATCATCAATTATGATCTACAATGAAATAGATAGAAAAGGAAACCTAATCTCAATTAACATAATAAATTTAGAGCCAAAAATTAGGGATTAATAGGGTGCACCTATAGGAGTGTGGCATTGGTACAATAGGCCCAAAGGGTAGGGAATAATTACAGGTGCCAATCTTGGCTAGATTTATTAACAAATTTCTCAAGGATTTTGATAATGGTTTTGTTAGATACTTTAGATTGGCCATTACCTTGAGGTAATAGGGCACACACTATCTATTTTTAATATAAAATTTGGCATAGAGGATCTTAATGTCTTTAATTTTGAACAAATTTCCATTATTGGATATAATGGAATAGGGAATGCCATAAAGACATATGAGGTGATTTAGGATGATTTTGGAAATTTTATTTCTAGTTACATAAGTGAGTGATTACCTCAACCCACTTGGTGAAGTACACAATGGTAATTAGGATATGATTGTGGCCATTAAAATAAGTAGGGTACATTTTCCAATTGAGATTGAGTCCCCATGATGCAAAAGGCCAAGGAGAAATAATAGGGTGAAGAAATCATGGAGTGTGGATTAAATCACCATGAATATGGTGAGAAAGTATTTTATTAACATGAGTACATTCATTGGCTTCCATTGTGGGTCAATAATATTGTATTTTAGGGAGTTTTTTGGCAAGGACCATTCCACTTGTATAGGCCCATAGATTTCTTCATGCATGTCATTAGCACCAATTTGGATTCACCTGAGTTTAAACATCAAACAACATCCTATCATAGCCTCTATGATAGATAATATCATAAAGTGTATTGATATGCATTGTGAATAAATGAATTTTGTTGGTTGTGTGTTAGATTGATGGCAAGGATGATATCTTAGATGCAGGCATAAGCATCTTATTATCAATGGGAATTAAAACCAAAATTTTCACATACCATTTTACTATTGGATGAGTGTAATTTGACAAAAATATATTTTTGATAAGAAATTGATGCTCTCATATATTAAAAAATATTTATATCAAAGACAACATGGTAGTCATGAAATCTATTGATCTATTATTAGATTTGGGTATATACTCAAAATGAATACATTTGAAGTGTTATTTGATAAGATCAAACACACCTTTATAGGGCATAAGTTTCTCATATCTAGTTTGATAATGGTTTATAGCCTAATTAATGATCAAATATGAATCACCATAGATAACCATCTATCAAATGTTCTACTTTACTGTTAGGTGGAGCCCTACAATAAGTGCCTTATATTACACTATATGGTTGGTGCACATTAAATAATTCTGGAATGCCTTAGGAATGAGATCCCCTAAAATGTAACAAAGAGAATACCAAACCATAAACCATGATTCATGAAAGAACTATCAAAGTATAGCTTTAATTGCATGATTTTACAAGATTGAGGATTGGATAATCTGATAAATGCATGGTTATAGGATGTGTATTTGATAAAGGTGCATTGGTAAGATGATATGAAAGAACCTACCCTTTAATGAGTTTTTAATTAGTGTATTCAATGCAAAAATCACACTAGAACATGATCCCTTGTCCATATGGCCCATTAAATTTGCATTAGAATGAAGATATTTTAGGGGATATGCCTTTTCAATAATAGTGGTCTTGTTGTTCAACATATGATGGTGCAATTTATGTGATGAAAATACCAATTCTAATCATGCCTTATAAATTGGTGTGTAGTTATTTTTAGTGTAGTTATTTTCATAGGAATCTAGTGTCCTGATTAGATAATAAATTATGTGTTATTTTCTTTGGTCATCATGTTGGGAAAATATTACCCCCAAGGCATGTTCAGTAGTTAATATGTAAAGTAATATAATATTAACTAGTGTTGGTGGAACCAACACTAGTGGGTTTCCCAAATATGTTTTTAGTTTTTCAAATACATCTTGATAGTTATCATCCCTTTAAAAAGTGGTCCTTTCCTTATAATATGAGTGAAATCAAGGTAGAAATCAACAAGCTACAAAGTAAAGTGATAAATAGATTGGATCTTCCCTAAAAATTCTAGAGTTATTTCAAATTAAAAGGAGGAGGAATTTATATGATGGCCTTCACCTTGGCTAGATTGAATTCACTTATATGGTAGGAAATAATGAAGAATAAATTTTTTCCTAATGTGATCCCAAAGAAAAATTTCTTTGGATTGAGGTGCACCTTTTATTCATGAATTCTCTTAAATATAATCCATGGAACCTATGGATGAATGATCCATATTTTTGACTTTCCCAAAATATCATTAACACAATCTTTAACAATCTCATGCATAATTTCATGGAAGATGATAGTCATGGCACATTGGTAAGTAGAACCAACATTTTTGATGTAGAGGTTTATAAAAAATTACCTACTTTCAACCATCTCTAGTTTTGATCGTGATCACTGATCTCAACTTACAAATGCCTTGCTTTGTTCTTGAGTTTCAATATTTAAATAGTCTTTCAACTTATTACTAGGCTTGATAACCTCCTCATGCATGAACCTATTAAATAATCACCATTAAATAATTTATCACTATCCATAGACCCTCCATAAATCTCACACTCCTCCACTCATCTCATTTCATTCATTTACCCATCTCCTTTAATATTACTCACTCACAAGCTTCACATAAGTTCATAACTCATTTAGGCTCAAAAACTTCAAATCTTGTTTTAGATCTCATGAATACAATTTTACATCATATATGACCTCTCCTGGCCATAGTATACTTTTATTAACCCATTTTAACCTTTTACTCACTCTCTAGCATTCACTTTCCACCTCAAACTCAATAGTGAGACTACTTCCTTGTAGTTTTTTTTACACAAATATTCTTAGTTGTAACATTATTTAACTCTTAAAAATATATATAATCCCATATTTGAGAACCCTATATCTTCATCCTACTTCCCAAGAAATTTCATAACCTCACTCTTTATTAAAGAACCCCTTTTGTTGTAACCACCTTGCCAATTAGGCCTCCTAGTCCTTATTTCACTTAGTCACTAAATCCATTCTGTAAGGTAATATACCAGCTATAAAACTTTTTAATTATTTATTATAATCCCAAAATAATATTATTATGAACTTTCATCAAATTCCTAGGGTTAAAACTCAAGATATCTAGATTTATATTTAAAACCCTAGCTAGTGGACTGTACAAGCTTGTGTTTGGTTTAGGGGGGGTAAAAATATCATATTTTTAGTTTTAAAGATATTTAATATATTAAAAACCCTTTATAATATATTTATTGACAATTTTAACCTCTATAAATAGATAATGATCTTTGGTCAATCCTATTAAGGTTTATAACAAGCAAAACATAAAACTCTGAGTCCTCTTGTAGGACTGTGTAATGGTTTTAGTGATATTTTTGAACTTAAAATAAGTTACCATTACTAAAATGTTATATTATTAATAAATTTTATAATTAAAATCATAATAATACTTAAACAACTCATTAAATACCTTCTTTCTCAAATATGCACTCTTTCCTTGCATTCTGATGGAGCAAGAATAATGGTTCTGATTGTGCAAACAAGTTTCTACTTACATGTGGAATATGCATTAATATTTTCCATTTGTCTTGAATTAAAACCATAAAATATAATATTAAAATAATAATACTCTTACCTATAGAACATATCAAGTATAACAATGATCTTCTTGATATAAATACTCCAAGAAACATTAAGACACCACATTCTTTGAGTGTCACAATCCACAACATGATTTTCATCTCTGAGAGATTTTATTTTAGATCCTTTATCTTTGGAATACATAAAATTTTAGCATGAAACATATAATTATTTGGATATACCTTTATATTATTAAACAATGTTTTTTATTACACCAACAATCATCAATTCCATCAAATCTCTCTTTCTTGACTGTAACCTACAATCTCTTACTTAAACTTGTAACCAACACAAAGAGAGATATATGCATAAACTAAAGGATTTTATAATACCTTATAAACACAAGAAACATTAGATATAAATTTTATTTGAGAGAAACCAACAAAAAATGTCTCTTTTCTCATTAACAAACATCATTCACATTACATATGCAGTCCATATTTGGACTATTCTTCATGGAGAGTGTACATTCTTATTTATTGATCCATATAACTCTTCCATTGTCAAAGATTTATTTATTTCATAATATCCTAATATCCAACACACATCTCTACATACATTAAAACTTATTTATATTTCAACATGCAATCTTTCCTACTATCTTGTCAACTTTTATGCAAGGCTCTCTTACATGGTAAACTCAACATAGGAGTGGTAGTTATACTTGAACATGACTCTTGATTTTTAATGACCTTTAAGGAATTAGGTGTAAAATGTCTTTAAAAAGTATTTTAATGACCCATATTACCATTTTTACAAATATTCTCTCTCCTACTCACTTCATATTATGCTTCATTATCCTTCTATGCTTAGGTCTAGGATTTGAATTTTTAAACTTTCACTTCTAGTGGGAAAACTCCAAGTAAATGAAAAACACACTCCTTATGACTCATGATGAATATAAAGATAGAAAAATGGACCCTAAAGGATCCATAACACACACTTATATCCAAAAATGGATCATCTATGACTCCTAACTAGCATATTAGTCTTCAACAACTGAAAATGGTGTTTGTTTACTATATGCTCTTGCATCAATTTTTCAAGTCAAATGACATGACCTGATAGAAAAAATTTCCCCATGGAGTGGTAAATTTTAATTTGTGTTGAGTTTTTGGTGTAATTTTGATATGATTTTATCTTAAAAATCCATCCATGAGGGAATGACCTGCTATTGAATGTATAATAATGTCAATGTTGGTAATGAAAAACCATCTTTCAGGCATGTTATGGTGATGTACTTGAATTCTATGCATAAACAGATACCTTTTGGTTTCTTACTAATTGGAATAATATTTTAAATCCACTCTGATTATTAAATTGGGTAAATGAAGCTTTCCCCTAATAAATTTGCCAATTTTTTCTTAACAAGGATGGCAATCTATGAATACATCTTGTGTAATTTATACTTAATGGGTTTGGCATCTGGGTGTATGGAAATATGGTGTCTAATTAGAGATAGATCCAATATAGGAATATACACATAAAACCATGTGAATATTCCAATAAAATATTTAAGAATGTAAATAATGAATTCACACTCTTCTATTGTGAAGGATGTGTCAAGTTTAACCATTTTAGGATCATATGTTGTGCCAATATTGGCCACTTAATGGGGATAAAAAGGAGTTTTTTTTAATAAATGTATTCAATATTGAAGCATATTTATTTTAATGTTTATTATAAGATTTTATAAGCTTAAAATTGTTGGTTTTAAAAACAAACAAATGGGTTGTAGCTAATCCCAACAAAAAAAATAACTATAAAAATAATAAAGTAACAGAATAAATTTGGATGATGGAATGCTATACAAGGCTTTAAACTAGGTGATGGTGATGATGAAGGCTTACAATAAAATTTAAAGGTGATGAAGGTGAAGGTGAAGGTGAGGGCTGGTGTGAAGACTCTATTGGCAATGGTGAAATGTGAGCATAGGTCTTTAGTCAGTTGTGGTGGTAGATGGTGAACCAAGGGTGTCAAGGAGTGGTGGGATTTTCTCGATGGTAGATTTGGTTGTAGACAAGGATTTTTTATCCTATGTAGGCTAGGAAAGGAGATAAATTTCCTTTGGGGATGGTTTTACTTAGGATGAAGGTCAAGAAAGGTAGGCAAAAGTGGTAGAGGCATCAAAGGATCAACAAAGTCAAGGGAGAAAGTGATTAGGGGCATAAATCCCATCCAAGCATAGTTATTTAGTTGTAAGTGATGTTGTAAAGGTTGAGTAGTAGCCTATGAAAATATTATACCTAGGTAGCGGAAGGAAAACTAAAGATGTAAAAAATTCTTATGGTTTTTCAACATCTCACTTTATATAAGCTAACTTGACTTTTGAAGAATTTTGGAGTGGGAGAAGCAGGTGATGGACAAAGGCTTATTTGAGGAAATTATCTTCCCAAGGAAGCATGTAGCTAGAATATATTTTATTTTGGCTAGGGTTTTTGATGAGAATGCTATGTTTTCAAATTTTAGTAATACATCAAACCCTTTTAATTGCTATAGTGATTTTTTTAAATAAATCATTCTCAAAAATTATCCTGATTCATATTCAATTTTGATTTCTAGAAGCTAGTTTCAAAAACAAAAGCTTGTTGAGGAGGATTCAATGTCTATTAACGAGGTTAATATAAATTTAGGAGAAAATGTATCACAAAAGGAAGCCCCAAAAATGAATTTTTTTTGGAGACATTCCTTTAATTTTTTTATGAAACTCCTCCACTTTTTGAAATTTTTGACATTGAACTCTCTTTTCTAGAAGTGGAAAGAGGTCAAAGAGATTTAATTGGTAGGTGTGTGGGGAAGAAACCCTCTTGGTCTTCTCTCTCAGAATGGTCTCAAAATTTTTGGCCCACTCTCAAATCCCCTCTTTAATAGTCTTGGCAAATGGTTTCTTTGTACTTTTGTTTCAATCTTTTAATGATAAGGAATTTGTCTGTTCAAATAGGCCATGGTTCATTGGCAAGTAGTGGGTGTTCTTCTATCTTGGGAATCCTTTTTTTGACCTAGATACCTCATTGATATCCCAATCCCCTATTTGGATCATATTTTACAACCTTCCTTTGGCATTGTAGGATGTTTTTCTCTTCAAGAAACTAGTTAACAAACTAGGAGTGTTTATCAAAAGTGATGATTCTATATGGACTAATCTAAACTTTGTTAGGGTGTGTGTGTTAGTGGATTTAGTTAAATCCCCACACCATTCTATTTAGATTTCCTATTCTCATTATGTGTGTACTCAATTTATTAATTTTGAAGGGCTCCCTTTCAAATTATTCAAATGCAATAAAGATGAAAATAAGATTGCTTTGTGCCCTACTAAATTTTTTCAAGGATCCCACTCTTTTTTCTTGTAGAAATTGGTCAGACAGATTGGTTGCCCAAATTAGGATCTGGTGAATAGAATGTATTCTTTATCTAGTGAGCACCCATCAACATTAGGTTTTTATCAAATCTTGAAAAAGGCTTAGGAGGGTGAGGTCCTATTATCTTCTATATCAAAGATCAATAAGGAGGTAGGGAAACATTCTTTACCCTCTTGGTAAAGGGTTGTTCTTAAGGACTCTAAGCTAGAGCATGTTATCCCTACTTCAGTAGTGGCTTCTCCTTAAAAATTGATCAAATTAGCTAAAGATAGGGAAAAGGAAGATGTAAATTCTAAAGAAGGGCTAGTTAGTAGAGTGGTTCTATCTATTTAAAATTAGCCCAATGTTTATAAGACCCCTAATTATGGCACAAAATGTAAAAGGGGCATAAAAATAGAAGTAGAGTGGCTAAAAATTGATGCTTTGAAATCTATTTATGGAGGCACACAAAGGAATTTGGAATATTTTCTCTCTATCAAAAGAAATCATTTTGTGATAGTTATAGGCTAAGCTCATTAACCTAATTTTTAAATATTTACTTTATTTTGTTCTCCTAGTTTTTCTTTGTTTTCATGTTTTTTATTTTTTTGTTTGTTTCTTAGGTTTATTATTTTTGGTAATGGTTGGTTCCTACTCAGTTGAACCTTCTAGATTTTTAGATTTATTTCACTTCTTCTAGTTAAATTTTTCTCAAGGAATGGACCCTCACCTTACATTCTAGAACTAGTTAAAAGTTTTGGTCAAAAACTTCTTGGTTTCTACTCAAGTCAGAAGCTTTTTATCAATCTAAAAAAAAAATTGGATCATAAATGAGCCAACAAACATCCCTTGATTAAAAGGGGTATAAAATATGAAATAACTAGATCAATGACTCTTAAATGATAAAAGTAGATATGAATCAACTAAAAATAGTGTATGGTACCTCTTGGTACTGATAAAAAATGATGCTAATCCATAAAGAATCCCACCTTATTAGTTGTAACATAAAAAAGAGATGAACATGATCAAAGCCTCATCATCTCTTATGATAATATGTACTCTAATATAGTGGAACATGATTAAATCCTATCCAACTACATTGATCCACATGTAACCTCAAAAAAATGACCAACCTGCACTATGTATGGCACACATCACTAATACCAAACAATATCTGATGACCTTTGTTCAACACTACTAATGTTAGCAACCCTTGTCAACTTATGTTATCACTAATGATTGATTAAATACCCACCAATGTTATATCTTCTCCTCCTATTAGGTGAGAGGTGAGAATTCATGCATCAAGAGAAATAAAATCAAATAATCATGTCTACTCCATGCCATGAATATCAAGTATAAAAAGAAAAAATTGGCAATAAATCAAGAATAAAAGCCAAAAAAAATGCTACTATAATAGATCCCAGTCTTCAGCCTAATAGCTCACACAATACAAGTGAATCAATGATCACTAAAAATAGGTTACCAGGTCCATTTAGACTATAGGCCTCAACCATATAGGATGTTTCCTAATAAAAAAAAGTGTTAGAATAACGTAAATAATTAGAGTAACTAGAATATCTACCACTAGAATAATCCACATAATTTTATTCATTTTTAGTTTTGTATGGAGAGCAGGGTCATCAAGAAGGATATACATCTACAAGATTTTGAATAAAACAAAATATGGAACATTTGGGAATTTTACTGTGCTGACTAGATCGATAAGAATCCAAATCATTAGAAGAACCACTAGAATGAGAAGAGTGCCTATGGTGATACTTATATTTTGAAGATCCTAGAGAGTGTCGATGAGAATGTTATGGATACTTTCTAGAATGATGAGGAAAGTGTATCAAATAATGTATTAAATAATGCTTTAGAGAATGATTTTGAAACTACCTTTATATATGGTAATGATTCATGTGATGTGACCTATCCTTTTTATAATGAGATTCTTTGGTAGCCATACTCTTTTTCTTTATAAACTAGTGCTCATGTCAAGTCAACAACTCACAAATAGATTCAAATGTTACTCCATTGAGTTTATCACTAATATGAAAGAGATAATAACTCACAGATTTTTCTCTTTGGAAATTAATGTAAAACCCATAAATGTTTATCTTTGGGAAAGAGCTAATAACTCATGAATGTTGCTACAATTATGAGGAAATAACTCACAAATATTGATGTTTGCGAATTAATGTAAAACCCTAATTAGATAAAATATCTAAGTATATAAATCAAGGAAAAAAATACTATAATTTCAACAACCATTGATTTATACAATAATTGATTTGTTTTCTTAGCCTATAAATAGAAATGAATTATAAAGGAGGTACTTAGATAGAAAATATGAATGAAATAGACAAGTATAAATTTAGAAAGGGATGCAAGAATAGGTCAGACTGTCATCAATAAGAAACATGTGTTATAACCCCTTTAAATTATAGCACTACCCTCTTTTCCAATAACACACTACACTACTGACCTTTTGTGATATGATATTGACCATGTGCAAATAAAATAGCAAACTTGGGGTAGACCTTCATGTTATTATAAGGATCATGTGACTATGTGATTGAGACATGGATCGTTATCTATGCTTCATTTAAACTGATTTCACTATGAAACCTTAAGCCTCCATGATTTTTAGGGTTTTGATGAACATAAGTGTAAGAAGAATGGCATTACAAAAGTAGAATAGATATGACCTCAACACCTCATGTGCTGAGCATTGCTACATACCAATATCTAAAAAGGGGATTAAGCCTAATGTAGTTCTTCTAATATAAGTTCTAGTGTAAGTGAGAGTGATGCTAGTATGCCTGAGTATGAATACAAATTTGAATGCTTTGAGTGTGAGTTGAAACCATAAATCTGAGTAAAATTGAGATCTGGGCTATTTTAGATGGATGTATGTAGAAATAGGAATAAATAAGGATTAATGGCCTTAATTTGCATAATTGTTTTTGAGCTTGTTCATGAAAATTTCCATCTAAGGGATAAATGAATGAGAGTGGTATTTATATAGTGTTTTGATGCTACTCAAGATATGAAATGAATCTAGGTTAACCTTAAGATACTTTAGGGAATAAAAATATATCTTTTGGGGGTAGAAAGATTTAAGGGTTAATATCATTACCCCCTTTTTCAATAGTGCACTATGTTATAGAACGAAGGGACCTTGCTATTGTCTAGGTGGCTGACACGTGTGAAAAGATTTGAGATGCCTAGGAGATGGTTTAATGTAATTTTTATATATCTAAACATGGGTAAAATGTGCATATAATATAGGAAAGGATCAAAAGAAGTCCTAAGATAGGACTAGGGCTAAAAATATGATAGGGTGGTCTCAAGTGACACTCATTGCATTAAATAAAAATTTAGATGACTACTATAGTCATATAAAATGACACTTAAGTAAAATGAGTGTTATTTGAAACCACCCATCTTTAACTTAGCCCTAAACCTATCTTAATGATTTTTAAAACTCTTATCTAACTTTAATGAGGGTAATACACATCCATATACATCCCAAAATTAGTCCCAAACCTTCCCGTAGGGATCTAAGCCCCTAGTGCCTTATGTTCTACCACATGGACACTAACATGGTTCTTTAGACACTATCACACTGTGCTAGTGACCAAGGGACAATTCTAGTGTACCTTGCATAATTTCAACCCCAATAGATATATTTTTAATTCATAAGACACCTAGGGTCAACCAATACATATTTCACACTCTGTACAAGCATGAGATCAACATATATACATGACTTTTATCCCTTTATTGACTAGAGGGAAATAATATATAAAATACACAAATAAGCTTAGAATAAGTTATGCAAAATCAAGGTGATTGATTCTTATTTTACCCTACTTCTACATATATTGATCCATAGCCACCCTGAGATCATAATTCATAAATTTATAGTCTGAATCCTCATTCAAATCACTCAATTTGACACTCATACTAGCATTCACTTGCACTTGCACCAACACTTAGATTAGGAGAACTACACCAAGCTTAATCCCCTCTGAAGGTATTGGTATGTAGGCAAATCTCAACAAAATGGGGTGTTGAGGACCTCTATCCTACCCAATTAACATCACACTTTTGTAGCTTGTGTTTCCAAAATACCCTAATAACATAGAGATCTAGGTCTACACAAGAACATGGTTATAAAAATAATAAAATAACTACTCATATAAATTCATATCAATCCCTACACAAGGACACTAATTCTAAATAAGAGGACACTAGTGTGGTGTGCTACTAAATAGGGCACCGATTTAACAATTTTGGTAATATTGGAGTCTTATTCCTAATTTAGTTAAGGGCCATAGTGGTTTTGCTTGTATTCTATGCTTTAATTTATGATAATTTCCAACCCCACTAAATGAAATTTTAATGGGCTTTTATATAAATAATTGGTCATGGGTTAGATGCATTCATTCTAGGCTGACATAATGAATAAAAGGAATCAAGAGAAAATGTTCATCAGGGCTCAAAAGGTGATTGGATAGGAGCACTAGAAATGGGACACCCTAGGGTCTATTGCTATAGTCTAACTTGGGCACTATTTTCCTAAGGGTATGGGACCTAAGGGGATGGATTTGTCATGGGAAAATTAGCATAGTTGAGCTAGAATAAGGTCTTTGAAGTCTATAGGTGATCAGGAATTAGTGAAAAGGTAGATAAAAGTGTCATGAGAGCATGCAAGATGAGCCTATGGGTTGGGTGTCACAAGCCACACTCAAGCTACCAATTTTTAAATTTTATATTAATATATTTGACCCCATTTTATTCTATTGATGCAATAAAGTAGAATACTAGGATAAAGGAAAAATAGAAAGCATACCTAAGCTTTCCTATAAGGGTGAAGATCATGAAGCTATATGACGCTAGGTGTGCCTAGAGATAACATGCTATGAAGTGTAAATATGTAAGAGAAAACAAATATTAGATTAGTTCTTACTAGATAAACTATATCTATGATAATATCATACAAATTTGGGTAAGAGAAAGGAATGAATACACCTCAATGGGTATGCAAACTAATACAAAACCTATTATGATTTTGGATGATGTTGAGTAATGTTATACCAAGAGTAATATCATGAATGGAGTTGAGTGCTCAATTCCTCAAGAGTGGCTCAAGAATATAAAGGTTGACCCTTTTGTTGTATCGTCACCCACTGAGTGAAGTTAGGTGGTCATGCATGTGTTAATAAATGTTTGGATTATGTATCCAATCCCTCTGAGTAGGTTCCTCAAGAATACAAAGGTCATCTAGTCTTTTAGATCCATTATTAACCCATAAATTGAAGCCATAAACCAATATCAGTATGAATGTGTGTCATATGAGGTGGCTATTGAAGCCTATTAATACTATGAAATCTTGATAATGTGGCATGGATAGTTGAATGTGTACTAGAAACTAGGCCGATATTGGATAACTCAAAAAAATTTGAAGATTAGGCTTGTATGAAAGTCACTCTAAAATTGGTAAATAGGCATATGAAGAAGCCACTCAAAAATGTGGAGGTTAGGCTTGTATGAAAGCCACTCTAAAATGATGCCAACCACCTGTAGATGGAGTAAGGCATGCAACTACTAATAATGTCTAGGTAATATGCTAAACTTAGAAATAAAATAAGACTAATGTACCACACACATTACCCCCAATAATTTGTGCCTATAACATGTATTATGATCTAGATGTTATACCAATTACCCAATCTAATACTAGAAACAAGAGCCATCATCTTGTGCATGATGCCCCTTATATCTGGATTCTCTAAGTAAAAATATATTGAAACTACTAAATCTAAATTATTCTATATGTGTAAAAATATATCTAAGATTACCTTTTTACTTGTTTATATAAAATTTGGGTTTTTTGATATTTAGATAGGAGTGTCAAAATATGACACCTTAGTGTCCGATGTTGCTTTCCATGTCTGGCACTATTTTCCTTTTTTAAAACTAGAAACTATTATGGAATTGTCACTATTTTTCTAGTTTGTTCTACCTAGTTTGACCTTTGATTGCTATTTTTAGTTTTTTGAAAATTGATTTTTTGACTAGTAGGAGCTTTAATCTCTATGACAAAACCCCTGTTTATTTCCCACTCTTTTGAGGGTAGGAATGAAGACCCTATAATGACTACCCTCAGAAGAAAGAGCCCTATAAGTGTGTTATGTTATGAAATTCATGAGATAACAATGATAATCAAAAATACATGTCAAGATATAACATGGTTTGTATTGGAGATTATTAGATCAATAGGGGAATGCCTAGATAGATATAATAATGTAATAACATGTGCAATGTACTAAATTGAAATTAGAAATGTTAGTTGTTATTTTTCATGGAGGGATGGAGCATGTTTTCCATAATGGCATCCAAGAAAGTAAGGAAATGCATGATGTGGATCATGGAATTATAAATAATGAGAAACAAACAAGCAACAAGCACATAAGGCAAGAAGAAATAAGCACACAAGAGTGGAAAAGGGACCAAGAAAATAAGGGACATGGACACATGTCACTCAAACTAGAAATCAAGAATACAAGGCATATTCAAATGCCATAGACACATTCAATTAAAAACAAGCAAGGTTGGCACAAGAGCCACAAACACATAGAAGAGTACAAGCAAAGGACATTGGCAAATGTCCTAAGGTATACACAAGAATATAAGTAAAGGATATTGGAAAATTTCCTAAGACATAAATAAGAGATAAAATAAGAACTAAGAAATGAAATCACATCTAGCTACACAAATCAAGAAAGGAAGGCATATAATATATTAAAAATACAATAAAATCTAACTAAACATAGAAAGAAACAAAAGTATGAAAGACATGAAGTATAAGACTAGGTATATGCTAAAAAATACACAAGTGCTATATACTAGTGAATATCGATATAGTAACCTATGTAAGCTAGTAATTAATGTACATCAACATGATAATTAGAGTGTGTGGTGTAGGAATGACATAACCTGAATGATTTAGTCATGTAGAAGTTGCCCCTGGTGGGTAAATGTATCGATGTATGTATTGAGTGTAGAAGTAGGATGCCCCCTCAATGGGTAGAGTGAAGTAATGAAGGATTTGGATGTCACTGTACACACTCAAAGAAGATCAAGTGAAGCATGGTAATGTACATAAATTGACAAACAACAACATAGAATAGAAAATGCAAGCCTAGCATAGTAGTATAAATATAAAACATGGATAATGAATACAATCAAATTTTTTTTGGTATTTTGAATTATTTGAATGTTTTTATATTTTGAATTTTTTGAATGTTTTTTTTAATTTTAAATGTTTTTATATTTTGAATTTTTTGAATGTTTTTTTTAATTTTGAATGTTTTTTGTATTTTGAATGTTTTTAAATTGTTTTTTGGGATTTTTGAATTAAGCTATGTAAAATAAAATATAAGAAGACTATGTACAAGAAATTGAAAAGAAGCTATGTATAATAAAGCTAAAATATTGTGTAGAGGAAATCTGAGAAATTATGTACAAGCAATACTAAGAAGTAATACTAACTGATGAGTCTCATAGGAATCTCCCTATCATGGTGTTTTGTATCAAATAAAGGAATCATGCATGACTGTGAAACATGAAGGAATGGCTGTGAATATGATTTTGAATATTTATATTAATTGTCAGTATCTTGGAAAGCATAAAAACTTGTATTGTTTCACTCATCATTATTATCTCAATTTTGAACTAATAGAATGCTAGTGTTGACTTTTGTTTTATCTATATATTTTACTTTGTTAAATTATGTCTATGAATGATTTGCCTTAGGATGTTCAATAAATCCCTAACCTTGGTGATAAACATTATCAACTGCTAGAATAGGTGTAGTGATGTGTTGAGCTTTCTTGCCCAACCCTTGACCTTGAGAATCAAACTGTTGTAGATATTTTTGACCAAACCCATACTACTTTGAAAGTTGAGCCTTATTTTGGAAAGGTATATTTGAATATTTTTCATGATTTACCTATGATTATGGTATTTTTTGTTTCTCTAATTTTGTTTTTGATCCTTTTGTTGTTCTGAGTTATGCTTTGGTAACCACTTTTGTACTATTTCTAAATTTGACCAATTGTGAATGTGTTCCTATGTTACCATGGATTTATTAATTGATTTTCCTTGTATAAGGTATTCATTATAAATTATCTATTGTATATGTTTATTCAATGCCAAACATGAATCTATGTGATACCTGTGTATTTGATGATATGCACAATAATATCTAGATCTTCTTAATGGATGTAGAGGAGGTAGTTTAATCAACTTAGATTTAATCATTTCCCTTTGTACCTCACTTGAAATATTATTTTATCTTTGAATTATTTTGGAATCACTATTTTTAGAGTTAATTTGTTGTGATTTCTTATTTTGATATGTAACATTGCTTAAAACCAATTGACTAGGTGAAGGTGCATATACATGATTGGCACTAGGATTCCTTTGAGGCTTTTGTATTATAATATGATTTTCCAATGTTTTGATCTTGTCATGTAATAGTTGATTCTACATTTGAAAATATAAAATTATCTTAATCATACTAGTGATTTTATCCCTTGAGTCTCACAAGTGCAAACCCTAGTTGCATCTGATTGAACATGTAAGTACATATGCTGAAGAGGGTTTGAAGAAGCTATAGGCTGAATGTATGTATTAATAAAAATAGTATAGGTTACCTCACCTTGTGAAGGGGTGATAACATGGACTTGGTTAGAGGGAAAGTAGCTATCACCCTCTTGGGGGAGAAGAGGAAGAGGAAATTCTTTCCTTTACATAAGATATGACATTGAAACTTGATAGGTGGTTGTTAGCTTATGAAATGTATCCTTTAAGTATGTAAGGATTTTATTCTTGATTGAATTACACATAATAAAGAGATATCATGTTAAATAATTCATTAGAGTTATAAGGTATGGAAATATGATTATAAGGAATATTCCACATGAGACATAGAAAGCAAGGGATAGAGAGCATGGAATTATGCATTAATGCATAAAAAACTTTGACATGTGCTATGATATTTCTAATATGTGTAGCAAGATAAACTTAAAAAAATTTCCATTTGAGAGATAGAAAGCAAGGGATAGAGAGCATGAAATTTTGCATGAATGCATTAAAAAATTTGACATGTGTTATGATATTTCTATCATGTTTAGCAAAATAGAGTTGTAAATTATTCCGCATGAGAGAGAGAGAGAGAGAGAGAGAGAGAGAGAGAGAGAGAGAGAGAGAGAGAGAGAGAGAGAGAGAGAGAGAGAGAGAGAGAGAGAGAGAGAGAGAGAGTGAAATAAATAATGAAATATTGAAATTTTTTAGCAATAAATTTTGTAATATCATTTTTATTATGAAAATTAGGCATGAAATACAAATAATAAAGCTTTGTACTAACATGTGGTAAACTTCATCATTCATGTACATGATAGGATCGAGTATGGTCTCCTTTTTATTTATAATAAATACAAGAAATATGTGTAAATAAGTGAGATCCATTTTTGTTATTATGTGAAATCTGATTTTAAATATAAGATGATACCTCAAGCAGACAAAGGGACCTAGTATATACAGCTAGGGTTTTGAAAATTGATATATATATATATATATATATATATATATATATATATATATATATATATATATATATATATATATATATGATGTGAATTTTTGATTTAAATATGTAGGTAAAAAATTAAAAAATTACTGGAAAATTATTGATTTAAAGGGACCTAGTATATGTAACTAGGGTTTTGAAGAATTGTTTTTTTTAAAAAATTACTATGGAATTTTAAAAAATAATGTGAATTTTTTATTTAAATATGCAAGTAAAAAATTAGAAAATATTAGAAAAACTCTTGATTGAAAGGGACCTAGTATGTGCAACTAGGGTTTGGAAGAAAATGATTTTAAAAAAATTACTATGAAATTTAAAAAATAAAGTGAATTTCTGATTTAAATATGCAAGTAAATTATCAGAAAAATATTGTAAAAGTTGTGATTTAAAGGGACCTAGTATGTGAAACTAGGGTTTGAAAGAAAATATATATTTTTTAAATTAATATGGAATTCTAAAAATTAAAGTAAATTTTTGATTAAAATATACAAGTAAAAAATCAGAAAAATACTGTAAAAATCAGCAAGGAATTTACTCTAGGGTTTTTATGTGCAAATGAAGTAAGTTGGGTTCAAAAAATGATTTAATAGTTTTAGGAATATTGAAGTCTTATTCCTAACTTAGTTAAGGGTATGAGTTAATTAAATAAACAAGATTGAGATAGAAGCTATTGCTAGTTATGTAAGAATCAGACACCATTTAGGATCTAGACTTTGTTTGGTGAAAGGACAAGAGAACCAAAAATTAGACACTTTAGGGTATAGCAGTATAATCTAGGTCCTACTACTATTATCAAAATTGGTCATAGAAATCTAAGTTTATTGGGTTTTGTCTACTACCCCTATATTAGTTTGCCTATGAAATTTCAATTCTTGAATGTTGATGAATCTCCTTGTAGAGATGATTTAATCTCCAATCTTAGGTCTTTCTTGTGCTTGAACTTGAATGAAAACTTGGAGAAAGAGGGGGTTAGTGTGTGTAAGATGCATTGAATATATATCCACACCCCTTGTGTGGGCATGCTGCCTACATACTAATACTCCAAATAGGGATCAATCCATATGTGGCTCTCCCACTTGATGTGCTTTATGTTATAGTGTGATGAATATGAAAAAATGCTAAATTAGATGTGTTTAAGGTGGTTAGTGACAGGTATAAGGGTTTGAATATGTTGATAGATGTATTGGATGGCTATATAAAAAGAATATGGAAATTTGCCTTAGTGGTTTTGCTTATATTCTATGCTTTACTTTGTGATAATTATCAACCCCACCAAATGAACTTTGAATGGCTTTTATAGATATCTATTGGTCATAGGTTAGATGAATTTATGTTAGGATAACATAATAAAGAAGAGGAATTGGGAGAAAATGTCCATCTAAGATCAAAAGGTGATTGGATTAGAGCACTAAAAGTTGGATACTCTAGGGTCCAACTCTATAGTCTAACTTGGGTGATATTGTCTTGAGGGTGCAGGACCTAGGGGGATGGATTTATCATGGGAAAAAAAACTTGGCTAAGTTAGAATCAGGTCTTAAAAGTCTATAGATGACCAAGAATCAATGAAAAGGTAGATACATGTGTCATGAAATCATGCAAGAGGGACCTATGGGTTGGGTGTCACAAGCCACACTAAAACTACTAATTTTCACATTTTATATGGCTACAAGTATTGTGCTACTATTTAGGAGGATTTATGACACTTGGGTCCTATTCACGACACCCTAATCAAATTTTATGCCAATTTTGTAGCCTCTAGATCATTTATCTTAGTCAGTTTCTAGCTAATTACTTATTTTATCATTCATTACTATTTTTAGAAATATTAAATTGGGTCAATTCTTACACAAATCAGTGGCTATATTTATTTTATATCTCTCCCTTGATTTATTATACTCAAACCCTTTAATAACCTAATATTTAAATTCCATAACCCCTTAAAAGTTAAATCATTTGGTGAACCCAACTTAATTCAAACTTATTTATTAAAAACCTAGTGTACTGCTAGGGTTTCCCTTCTTATTTGCAACATTTTTTTAATTTTTAGTTTGTAGCCTTTCATAATGATTATCATGATGGATGCCATTTTTTTAATTTTAATAGAAATTCTTATGGTTTGTCTTTCATGCATATTACCCATCATTTGTATAATGATGAACTTATGTCACTCCTCTCATAGATCACGTAAGAACTCAACTTATTTCACACATTGGTACACCTCAACTTGAACCCCACTTATATATAAAACATTTTTATATGGCCAATTTTGACTTACCTTCAGTTACTACCTGATGATAGAGAACTTAGATGATTACTTTTATTCCTCCTCCACCTAGACCCATTGATTATCTTCACTCATATCCTGTCTCTACTAATCACCCTTAAAAAATATTAGATCCTTCGATTAGAGTTGTTACTAGATAAAATTAGGTACCTTCTTAGCCTATAAAATAACAACATAATCTAAAAATCCCTCTTCATCCATAAAATATTACCAAAAGATATAGGGATCAACATAGAGCATATGATATTATGGATCAATTGAGAAATACACCAGCTAAGATTTCTATATTTGAATTACTACAAAAGGCAACTATTTTCAAAGATATTATTTTTTAGACACTCAATCATACATATTTGCCTCGTGATACAACTATAGCTTATTTTCCATCTATAATGAAAACTAGTAGGGATATTACATATGTTATATCTTTTTCCAATGAATATTTTCCCTCATAGATAATTATTAATTATAATCTCCCACTCTTCATTCAAACACAAATCAAAACCGTTGCTATTAAATGAGTTCTAATTGATAATGGTTTATGACTTGACATATGCAACCTCAAATTCATATAGACTATGGGGGTTGACATATCATCCATTCAAAAGATATATAAGAACATTATAGGTTTTGATAATATTCCTTAATAAACATTGGGTACTATTACATTGAATATCATAGTTGGGCCAAAAATAATATCCACAGAGTTTCAGGTGATTCCTAATCATTTACATTAAAATTTATTACTTTGGAAACCTTGGATACACTCCATGGTGGCTATACCATATACGTTACATAGATGCTTCAAAATTTTACATGTCAAATACTTATAGACTTGCCCAATTGATAACCAACCATTCAGATATTATAGTTCTAAGCATAAATCTGATATGATTTATTGAGCTTACATAAATCATATTATAGATCCATATATATAAGCCTACATATTCTCATAATAGTCCTACAAAATATGATGAGCATATAACCAAATAAGGATTCATAATCTTCTATATTATGGAATAGTTTTATTTGACTAATTTAGTTTAACAACTAGCAATACTAACCTAAAAAATATGCGATCTATTTTATAAATTAAAAACCTCACTTAAATAAAAAAATTACTAGGGTAAATTTATTCTAACATTCCTGCTTAATTTATCATAGCTTGAAGAGTACAAAAGAGAGAAATTTTGAATACCTCAAACTTATCACATGCAAGTGACTTCATGAAGACATTTGCACCTTGATCTTGAGTGGAGAAATATTGGAGTTATATATTGTGTTGTTGAACATGTTTACATTTGAAATGGACTTGAAATTCAATGTGCTTATTATGTTCATGAAAAACTAGATTGTGAACAAGTTTAAGATCACCCTGATTATCAGAGTTTAGAATTATTGGCTAAGTTTTTGAAAATCCTAATCTTGGTAGTATATGATGTACCCATATCACCTCATAAAATGATCCTCTTAAAATGTGATATTATAACTCGATATAATAATGAAAAATAAATTTCTACTTCTTCCCCCCCATGAGATCAAACCAAATCCTAAAAACCATACAAACCCAGAAGTGGATTTTATATCATCAATTGAACCTACATGATTTGTGTCCAGGTATCCTATCAATAATAATTTATCATTATTATTATATGATAATAAATAATCTATTGTTTCTTGAATATATAACAATACCTACTTAACTTATCTTTAATGGCTTATCTTTGGCTCTTACATGAACTGATAAAGATAGATGACAACATAGTTGATATTTGGCCTAGTGTATGTGAGGTAGATGAGACTCCCAATCAATTGATGATAAAGAGTGGCATCTACTACCACTGATGGATCTAAGCAATATAGTTGAAGTCTTGTATCTATAGGTGTATCCATTTATTTATAATCCATCATCTAAAACGTCTCAAGAAATGTCTTGACATACTTCATTTGAGACATATATATTTAATTATATTTTTTCCATACTTCCAATCTAAGATACTAGTGCAATAGCCCAAGATATATCATGTCAAATGATCAATTGAGACATTATTTATTGTATCAATCATCTTCATTGAGTTTTCATTAATTACTAGATTGTCAACATGAAAAAAGATAATAAAAACCCACCCCTTATTTTCTTAGCTAGAGATTGTGATCATATAGATTCCTTTGAAATCCATGTTTCATGAGATGCTCATCAATTTATCTATACTAGGACTAGAAGCCTATTTGAGAACATAAAGATATGTTATGAGTCTACAAATCTTTTGATCTTTCCCTAGTATGACATAACCTTCTAGTTGAGTCATGTATACCTCTTCCTATAGATCTCTATTTAGGAAGGAAATTTTAACATCTATCTAATGAACATTCCATCCAAACTTTATAGCCATTATAAATATCATTCTGATTGTCTTTATCTTAGCTATAGGATCAAAAGTCGCCTCATAGTCTATACCTTATTTTTATGCATACCCCTTTGTTATAAGACTTTCCTTGTGCATATCTATACTACCATCTACTTTGTATTTGGTCTTAAAACCCCATTTGCATCTGATAGGTTTCTTCTCATGTGGAAGATCAACAAGTTGCCATGTGTCATTCTTCATGAGAGGCTAATATTTTACATCCATGGCATCTTTATAAGGTTTACAATCTAGAGCTTCATATACTATATAAGGATCAAATCTTTCTACAAAAATGTTCATTAGTTGTTTGAAATATTGTCATTGATGTCAAAGGTTTAGTATTATTGGTGATAAAGGCCCCATTGCATTTAATGTTTTTTATCTTGGCTAATATGAGTTAATATTTATTTAATATAATGAATATATTTTTGGTTGCATATGAGACAAAATAAGGGCCCATGGAGAAGTCGAAGAGTCACGAAATAAAGACAAAAGAAGGATGGGATGCATTTTGCCATGAAGAGTCATCTTGGGGAATACCAAGAGTCACCAAGTGAAGACAAAAGAGTAAAGGGAAAATTTCTCATGAAGGGACACTTTAAGGAATATGAAAAGTCACCAAAGATAAGGACAAAAGTGGGAAGGATGTTTTTGGTCATGAAGTGTCACCACATGACTTTTCAAATGCTTGGATATGAAGGGTCATCCAAGATTGGTGCCATTTTCCATGAGAATTGAAAGGTCACAAAGGGGGAAGGCCAAAGGTCATTTGGAAAGCTATAAATAAATGATTGAGTAGCCATTTATAGTGTGGAAGTGAGAGGTTGATTTGATATTGTAATATCTAGCTTAGAAGAGAAATTGTGAGAGATGACTTGTATTTATTATATCTAGCTTAGAAGAGCAAAAGTGAGAGAGAGGAAAGCGATGTTGTATTGATCTATCATTTGTTGAGATAGCAACATTAAGAGATAGGTGTGTGGTATACACAAAGGGATTGGTGCTCCTATGGGTTAGTGCTCATGAATTGTTGTTGAGTTGGTGCTTGGCAAAGGGGTTGGTGCTCTTGTGGGTTGGTGCTCATGAATTGTTGTTGGGTTGGTGCTCGTCAAAGGGGTTGGTGCTCCTATGGGTTGGTGCTCATGAATAGGTGCTAGGTTGGTGCTCGACAAAGGGGTTTGAAGCTCTTGTGGGTTGGTGCTCATGAATTATAGCTGAGGTTTGTACTTGGCAAAGGGGTATGGTGCTGCTTTGGGGTTATTCTCACAAATATATTTGAGATTGATTCTCCATGGTTTCTCCCACATTGGGTTTCCATGTTATATCTAGTGTCTCTCTATATTTTGTGTGATGTTTATTATTTGAGTTTTATTACATATCTTTAATGTTTAATTAAGTGCAATATGGTTAAAAGGAAAGTTTTATAAGATATATAATATAGTGATTCACCCCCCTCTAAGTATATTCTATGCTAAACAATTGGTATTAGAGCAGGTTCCTTTTTGAAAAGTTTTGCATCTTGAAGGTAGATTGGGAAAGCATGATGGCTGGGTCACAAGAAGGATTTTCTACAAATAAGGCACCTTTGTTTGATGAGATCAATTATGATTTTTGGAGCATGAGAATGAAGGTTTATTTGATGGCCCTTAGATTCAACATATGGAAATCAGTGGTGGAGGAATATGAAGAGCCACATACATCTACAATTACTCTAGCAGAAAAGAAGGCAAGTGAATGTAATGATAAAGCTTTAAATGCTATTTTATGTGGTTTATGTGAGTCTAAATTTGTTAAAATTATGCAATGTAAATCTGCTCATGAAACTTGGGTAAAACTTGAGAATATTTACAAAGGTGATGGAAAGGTTCAGCAAGCTAAGTTACAGACTTTTAGAAGGCAGTTTGAAAGTTTGAAGATGGAAGAAGAAGATATAACAAGTTATCTCTTACAAGTTGATCAGATAGTAAATCAGATTCAAGGTCTTCGAGAAACATTGGAAGAGTCAATGGTGGTGCAAAAGGTTTTGAGATCTCTACCAATGAGATATGATGCAAAGGTTTTAGCAATTGAGGAGATGAAGAATTTAGCCTAGCTAAAGATGGATGAGCTTCATGGTATTCTCATGGCATATGAGATGTAGACAGAACAAGATAAACCCTCAAGGAGAGAAGTGGCTTTCAAGACATCAAAGAAGGAGAAAGCTAAGATTCAACAATTAAGTGATAGTTTGAGTGATGATGAAGATGACAACGAAGCACTTTTCATTTGTAGGCCAAAAAGAGGAATAGGTAAATATCAAGGAAAACTACCTTTTAAATGTTTTAATTGTGGGAAGATTGGACATTTTTTAGCTAGGTGCCCAAATAAAGTTAAAGATGGTGAAGAAGAAAAGCCTACATACAAGAAGAATTTCAAAGGCAAATCTAAGAAGGGATTTGAGAAGAAGAGCCTGTATTCTAAAGATCCTAGCTCAGGCGAAGATAGTAGAGTCAGTGATTTAGAAGAAGAAGAGATTCTATTCATGGCCATACATGATGATGATCAAGAAGAAGAGGAGGAAGCTGAAGTAGATATGGAAGGAGAACTCAATTGTGCCCTAGAAGAGTTAGAAGCTATTTAGAAGAAGAATTGAAGGTTAAAGTGCTAGATCAAGAAAAATGAACAAGAGTCAAAGGAAATGATTGAAGATCTACAAGCACACTTTGAAGAAGCCAAGAAGAATGAAGAAGATCTCAAAGCACAGTTGGAAATAGCAAGAAAAGATTGTGAAAGGTATGTTATTGAAATTGCCTCTTTAAAAGAAGATATTAAGAAAGCAGTCAGTGATAAAGTAATCAGTGATTCAAAATTTGAAGATAGCACTAACATGCTGAATAAGATATTGTAAAGTCAAAAATCATATTCAAATAAGATAGGGATTAGTTTTGTTAAGAAAAAGAGCTATGTTGAAACTCTAACACAAGAGGAAACAGAAAGGGGAGAAGTGAAGAATACAGAGGACATTCCAAATAGAGAAGGCTAGAAGGAACAAAGATACAAAAGGCAATCAGGTCAAAGATATACAGACAGGTCTTATTTTTATGGCTATTGTTTTTATTGTAATGGATATGGTCATAAGAAAGTAGAATGTAGAAAAAGAGCTAACAATTTCAAAAATAAGGAAAAGGAAAGTCAAGTAGAGTCAAGAAGAAGCCACAACTCTTTTGCTCCTCTATCAAGCTTTAATGAAGAGACCATAATATGCTACAAGTGCAACAACTTTGGACACATAGCTCGGTATTACAGAAGTGTGTTCAAGTCAGTCAAGAAGGATCAAAGGTTCAAAGATCCATTCATCAAGAAGAAGGATCAGAGTTTCAAAGCTCCATTCATCAGGGGGAAGGTTTAGACATGTTCATGGCAGAAGAAACAAAATGAAGATTCTATGATAGTGTAGATAGCTCTGCATGTGGAAGGTAAAGATCAGCCATGGTTAATTGATAGTAGATGTTTGAGGCATATGACAGGTGATAAAAGTAAGTTCATTTCTCTAAAGAAGATAAATGGTGGTATAGTGAGATTCAGAGATAAAACCACTGCTAGAATAGCCAAAAAGGTACTTTGAGTTTGGATTATGGTAGAACTAAGAATAAAAATGTTTTGTATGTAAAAGGTCTTAAGCCTAATCTATTGAGTGTTAGTCAAATTTTTGATCAAGGATAAAAATTAAGGTTTCATGTTGAAGGTTATGAGATTAGAAGAAAAGATTCAAATGAGTTGATTGCAAATGCTCAAAGGATAGGGAAAAATGTATATGTTTTGTCAGATATCTTCTCAAAGGCATGATCAAAGGATACATTTAAAGATCAGTGAGAGGAGTTAGGAGTAATTTCTATTATTTCCTGCCATTGATGTTCAGCATCAAGTGAGGGGGAGCTAAGTGTTATCTCTAGGCAGGCCCTTTTCCATTGATGTCAAAGGGGGAGAATAATAAGTACAAGTACATGTGCAAAAAATAGGTACAAGGAATAGGTACAGGTTACTACAATAAGGGGGAGTTATTGTATGTTTTTAGATGATGGTATGTGCAGGTGACAGGATGTGGCAGTTTCAGGATTGAGGTTGCCATCAATGACAAAGGGGGGAGATTGTTGGAAATATTATCATTGATGTCAAAGGTTTAGTATTATTGGTGATAAAGGCCCCATTGTATTTAATGTTATTTATCTTGGCTAATATGAATTAATATTAATTTAATATTAATGAATATATTTTTGGTTGCATATGAGACAAAATAAGGGCCCATGGAGAAGTCAAAGAGTCACGGGATAAAGACAAAAGAAGGATGGGATGCATTTTCCCATGAAGAGTCATCTTGGGGAATACCAAGAGTCACCAAGTGAAGACAAAAGAGTAAAGGGTGAATTTCTCATGAAGGGACACTTTAAGGAATATGAAAAGTCACCAAAGATAAGGACAAAAGTGGGAAGGATGTTTTTGGTCATGAAGGGTCACCACATGACTTTTCAAATGCTTGGATATGAAGGGTCATCCAAGATTGGCACCATTTTCCATGAGAATTGAAAGGTCACAAAGGGGGAAGGCCAAAGGTCATTTGGAAAGCTATAAATAAAGGCTTGAGTAGCCATTTGTAGTGTGAAAGTGAGAGGTTGATTTGACATTGTAATATCTAGTTTAGAAGAGCAATTGTGAGAGATGGTTTGTATTTGTTAT
Organism: Torreya grandis; assembly: GCA_037957365.1. Classification (NCBI taxonomy): domain Eukaryota; kingdom Viridiplantae; phylum Streptophyta; class Pinopsida; order Cupressales; family Taxaceae; genus Torreya; species Torreya grandis. Next base: position 432,555 of record JARHVA010002768.1, read on the forward strand.
ATCTAGCTTAGAAGAGAAAAAGTGAGAGAGAGGAAGGAGATGTTGTATTGATCTATCACTTGTTGAGATAACAACATTGAGAGATAGGTGTGTGGTATGCACAAAGGGGTTGGTGCTCCTGTGGGTTGGTGCTCATGAATTATTGTTGGGTTGGTGCTCGACAAAGGGGTTGGTGTTCCTATGGGTTGGTGCTCATGAATAGGTGTTGGGTTGGTGCTCGGCAAAGGGGTTTGAAGATCCTTTGGGTTAGTGCTCATGAATTATAGCTAAGCTTTATACTTGGCAAAGGGGTATGGTGCTCTTGTGGGGTTATTCTCATGAATATATTTGAGATTGATTCTCTATGGTTTTTCCCACATTAGGTTTCCATGTTATATCTGGTGTCTCTCTCTATTTTGTGTGATGTTTATTATTTGAGTTTTATTGCATATCTTGAATGTTTAATTAAGTGGAATTTCGTTAAAAGGAAAGTTTTATAAGATATATACTATATTGATTCACCCCTCCCTCTTAGTATATTTTGTGCTTAACATTAGTTCCAAATTAACCTCTACACAAGCCATATTATGAGTCCTCAATATTGTGGATGAAGTGTTTGGAGGTCCATCTAGTTTTACATCTTGAATTGTACTATTCTATAATTTAGGCATTAATTAAGTAGTAGTTAGTGGTGCTAGAGATTTTGACTAACCATCACCTCTAATTTCATCTAGAAATTTTACATGTATGATGCCTTTATCAGATGTCTATGTGGAAGATGAACTAATTTCACCTTTCTCATCAAACATTACATCCCTACTAATAAGTATCTTCATAGTCTTTGGATTAATGAATTGATATGATTTTGACTCATTACTATATCCCATAAAAATACATTCTTGAGTTTTATTATCCAATTTATTCCTTTTATTCTTTCAGATATGCATGTATGCCTTACAAATAAAAACTAAAAAATGAGATAATTTTAGCTATGTCTCAATCCATGTTTCCTATAGTGTAATTCTATTAATATCTTTAGTGGGTGCCTATTTAGTAGGTAGACAGCTATGAGACATACTTCTACCAAATATGAATGAGGTAGTTGTGCATATAGAACCATGCTTCTAACATCTCTACAATGACACAATTATGCCTTTATACAACACCATTGTACTATGGTGTATAAGGTATAATATATTGATGACATATTCTATGCTTTGCAAAGTATGTAGTGAAAGTTTTACTGGTGTATTCCCCCCATGAACTAAGTGGTAGGCCTTGATTTTGTGACCAGTTTCATTTGCAATATAGGCCTTGAATTATTTGAAGGCTTGAAATGATTGATCTTTAGTCTTCAATATGGACACCCACATCTTCTGGGAATGATATTCAATAAATATTTAGAAATACTAATATCCTTTTAAGCTATAAGTCATAGGTCCACATAGATTAGTGTGTACTAAATCCAATCAATAAGGAGACTAATATTCACTTTTGCCAAAAAGAGCTCTTCATTGTTTACCAACTAAGTAACTAGAATATATATCAAAAGATTGTTTGAGTGTGGGAAGATCTCTGACCATGTTATGTATAACTCAAGTGACTATATCATATGTGCCATAGCGGAGATTTGTTTGTACCCTTCACAAAAAGTGCTTGATGGTCATTATGTACAAAATAAATATGAAACATATCACCTATATTCTAAGTTTGTGCAATAGTTTCAGAGCATAAAGACTTATTATTGAGAAGGAAAAACTTCTCACCATGGTTGTCATTAAACTCAACTTTGAGATTATGATCAAGAAGTTGATTTATAGATAAAAAGATATTAGTGAGTCCTAGAACATATAAGACAACTGTGATCATGGTAGTGTGGTTACCAATCTATAAAGAAACATCACCTTTATCCCAAATAGTGTATGATGAGTCATATTTAGAGAAACATTAGATTTAGATCTTGATTTGTGTAAAGTGAAAAACCTTTATTTCTATCCTATCATGTGCCTTGTGGCACTAGAAGCAACATACTAGATGAATTTTAAAGAACAAGGTTCCTCATGTGTCTTTATACTAAAGACATGATCATCTTCTAAAGAATGATCATCCTTAGCAACATTACCATGTTGTTATTTCTTATTCTAATGATTTTTGGAATGTAGTTTATGATTCTATGACTAAGGTGGATTATGTGAAGTCAAATTCTTACTAGATGATCCTTGTGTGAATCCATTATACCAATAATGTTTGAGCGCATGTCTTATCTTTCCATAAATAAGAAAAACCTTTGATGAATGAGATATTTTTCCCTGCTAGTGTCATTGGTTGTTTTACTTAGGGTTCTATTTATAAGTCCTCATGGGATTCTTCCTTTTTTGAGAGGAGGTAGGTGCATGCTCTTCAATAGGTTCCTCTACATTTTTCATGGCTTCTTCCTATTATAACATGTTAACCAAGGAGGCAAAATATGGTTTCTAACATGTGACATTAAACATGGTCAAAAAATAATTATATGCAAGGGGAGGCAAATATCTAAGGATAATATTAATCAAAGATTCATATTTCCATGGTTCACCAAATTGTTTAAGTGAAGCATGCAAGGTTGAAACTCTATGAAGAAAAGAATCCACTTTTTCCTTGGATTTCAACTTTATACTATGGATTTGGCTTTGTAGATGAAGAATCTAGGTTTGTTTCTTTGCCTCAAATGCTATTTGAACCTTATCCTAAGCATCTTGATTTATAGTGGAATTATGGATATGAGGTTATACCTCATTTGAGACTTTTAACATGATTATGAACTTAACCTTATAATTTAATTTGACATATTTTTATTGTCGACCAATGTTAGTAGCATGTCAGGTCCATGTGCCATTAAAAACTATCCATATGTCCTCAAATTCTAAGTGGGTTTGACCCTTGATTTTACATGTAGCATAATTGACACCTCAAATAAGTTGAGTGTCTAGTAGAACAAAATGTGATCCATTTTTATCCATGTGTGAAAATTTGACCAAACTAAAAAAAGGAGATGGATTAGTTCCTTAGAACTCTAAAAGGTTCCCATTTCTATGTACTCTCATCTCGATATACTAGACCTCTCTATATGTGCACCTTCTTATATACCCATTGGTACCAAAATAGCTTATCCATTTGATACACCTATTGGTACATGAAATAGACTTTAACAGACATGATATTAGAATGGTAATAGTTACATAAATAGTACATGAAAGAGATTTGTTCTATCATTAACACCTACATATAAATAATTCTACATATGTGGGTGTAGGATTCTTATATACTTAGAAATTCAAACCATTAGGACTTACATCTATCGACAGTAATGAATGGGCAAATGATGGAAGGTTTATGAAAATATTTGAATATTATTACTACCTAGTGATTTAAAGGGTCAATGCCCATACATTATTGTTACAAATATGTTAGGCTATAAATATAGTAGTTCAAAGTGTGATAACATTACTTGTAAATGTGAACCATAGGCATCGTTGATACCAAACACTATGAATGAGATTTTTACAATCTCATTATTGTTGTAACAATTTGATTTAATTTGTTAGAAATAATAATTTTTTTATAAATGTTTAAAAATTTCAATTTTCAAGTACATAAAATAGAAAATATAATTTTGTAAATAATTAAAAACAATCCCTCCAATTTTATCATATGCATAGTTTACCTTTTTATAAAAGTAAAAATTTGACTAAAAAAGAGATTTTGGTGATTTGAACTCTAGACCTCCCACTTGTCTAAGTTTTAGAAAAAAATAATCTACCAATTACTCTATACATCAAATTAAGTTTGAAATAGACAAAAAAGATATTTAAACTAGAAAAATCACACCTTTTAAAGAGTAATGCAATGTGGGTGTGCTTAGTTGGTAGGAGAAACTAAGATATTCTAATCCTTTATACTCCACATAGCAAGCTTTAACAACATGCCAAATTTCAAGTAACTAAATAGGTGTATGAATGACTTCCCAATTGTATGACATACTTTTAGGTGAAAGAACATGAAACATAAAATCATTCCCAATAGTCAAATATAAAATTATAGGTCCATAATACCAAAAAGAGAATGAAATTGAATTATATGTGAAAAACTACTTCAAAATATTGCATCAACTTGGTGTCTTTCAAAAAGATGTAAGGTAATAAAAAATGGTGTAAAGCATAGGTTTGAGTATTAAAATGTGTAATAAATAAGACCAGACAAAAATAATATTTTTAATTTTTTGATTGTATACCCTGATGTGGCCCAAAATTGATTTGCCAGTCAAAATTATACTCCAACCATCTATTGCAACTTGAAGGCTCCTAAAAATCTATATGGAAACCTAAAAATGTGTATTTACAAGTGTGAGAGGAAGGTAGTATAAATGGATAGCAATTATAAAGAATAAAATCTATAAAATTCATTTTGTATAGTCTAAAATAATTGAAAATCAATCTACATGTCTAATTTATTTAATAATAGATTGGATGTTATCAAATAGCAGTATGACTGACTGAAAAAGTGTACAAATAGCTATGAAAAGATGTATGAAGGAATGACAAATATTTTTAAAAAAATTCAAGAGCTAAAGATGCATATGGAGTCATATATTGAGAAAAGTTATATTGATTGGTGCTCTACAAGCAAAAAAGAGGACACACAAAGAATAAAACAATTCCAGATACCCAAAATGCTATATGACCTGGATGAAAATAACCCAAACAATTTTCAAACTATGCAATATTTGGTAAATAATATGTTACAACTAAAATATCCTTCTAAATGTGTGTTTACAACTCATTATTGTTGAAAACCATACATATAAAAGAGAGACTTTGAGATTTGATGTACTCAAAAATGCCAAAAAAATTCTACAAGTGAAATATAACTTATATAAAAGAATTTTGTAGAGTTTATATTTACAAATTCTCTACTCTAATCCCAAATTTGAGCATAAATTTGATAGGATTAATTGATATTATATAAATCATATCACAGAGCCATATATATAAGCCTACACATGTTCATAATAGTCCTACAAAATAAGATGACCATATAACTAAATAATGATCCATAATCTTCTATAGTACATAATAATTTCATAATAGTTTTATTTTATTAATTTAGTTTAACAACTAAAAATACTAACCTAAAAAAACCATATAACCAAATAATGATCCATAATATTCTATATTACAGATTAATTTCATAATAGTTTTATTTGATTAATTTAGTTTAGCAACTAAAAATACTTACCTAAAAAATATGTGAGTTATTTTATAAATTAACAACCTCACTTACATAAATAACTTACTATCATAAGTTTATTCTAACAATAGTTACATAGCCTAGCACCCAAAGTACATCTTTAGATGGGACACCTCATGTTATCATAGAGTCCCCACCTCATAAGATTCTAATAGAGTAGATGCATACATATGAGGTTGGGTAATCTAGAACCACTATTCCTACACCCATTCTAGATCCTTTTACAACACAATTATCTTCCCCCATAAAAGGAAAGGACACTCCTACAACACAATTATCCCAACCCATCATAAATGATGGGATTCTCATAGCACAATTACCATTAATTATTATTTTAGAGGAAATATACATTAAAAACTTAGATATAGATTCCAAAGACACCATAGAGGATGATACAACACCCATAGACATTTATGATCATTTATGTGGATTGAGCTTCATACTAGTAGGACTTGGAGAATACAAAAATGATTCTAAGGCACTTATGTCTTCAACTGCACATGCATCACTACTAGTTCATAGTTCATGGATATATGCCAAGATACTCATTTGAAGTTAGAGATGAATTCTTCTATATGTTTGGTACATATGGTCACATCTATGGATATTGACCTAATTATTTGGATTCAAGCATGCAATACATAGGATAAACCACAATAGATGTTATAGATTTTACTTGATAGAGGATTGATGGCATTACCCACAATTCACTACATATCCATTATCATATTATTGTAGAAAGATGATAGACCATTTTTTCATTTTTTTAAGATTAATAGAAATGATACAGATAAGTGCCTAGCACTATAACATAAATTGATTAAGTTCAAGGCTCAGGGAACTATTTGAATCACATAACTTAAACCTCCACTAGTACCAAAACCATGATGGAATCTTCACCAACACAGACATTCAAGGAATGATCCATTGAATATTCAAGATTTTATCAAGGAAAAATACTTTGATAACATTATTATCAATGAGTATTTATATCTTAATACTTGTACTCTGGCATTTTTATAACATATAGGACATCAATATATTGAGCCACAACATGCTATACATTTTTATTACTCTTTGGGAAATATCTCACTACTAGTTGCATGTGGCCCTAAGGTTGTCAACACACTTTTTTTGTCATAAGCATGAGCACACACATACAAGATACCCTTTGAAGTACATGGTTATAGGCAATGGACACCATAGTTGATCAAATAGATAGATGTTTGACATTCAATCATGAGGGACACATAATTCACATTATACATGATGACACAAATGAGAACCATAGGTTTCACTTAGATACCCCATGGTCTAATTTGGTTTAACCTAGGATCACAAATGAATATTATTACACAATATAGTATCATTATATTGGAATGCATAAAATCTAGATGAACACCAAGGTTAAGGCTATACTTTACTTACATGATATTATGATCACATTGATAATGATTTATTTGAGTTTGGGTAGATTCAGTATCTAACATCTAATGACCTCCCACCAGATCTACCATTTGACTATCCACATCCCCTAGATGTGCTCGTATGTCTCTAGAGGCACTAATTTGCATTTGTACATACTCATATATACTTACACATTAATGGCTAATAACTTCTCTTATCTTGATCCTTGTATATAGTTTCATTTTTAATAATTTCTTGTACACAACTTATATACTTAGAAAACACAAAAAAAATATAATACATTAAAAAAATCATATAGATATTTCTCAAAATCATAGAATTTAGATTATTTACATATCCATGTTTACTTTCCTATACTTTCTAGGTACTACATATTCTAGATATCTTAGTATATATGGTTTGATCATATATATATATATATATATATATATATATATATATATATATCATTCAATTATTCTTCTTGAGTGTTCACAAATTCTTACAAGACTTAGGTCCAACACACATATCTATATCTATTATTATCTACCCATTGGGAGAATATACATAGTTACACGTATTCATCATTGATACATTCACCCATTGGGTGCATCGCATACATAGATTCTGATTTACTAGGTCACATCTTTCTATAATCTATATCAAATATTTAGCATTGTTTATATCTTGATATTGATTATCTTGTACTAGTTAGATTTATTTCTTAATACTACTAATATAGACTTAGTTTATGTAAATCTTTTCTCTTATACATATTTGTACCACATGTTTATGCATACTTTCATTTCTAGATTTACTAGTTTAGATCTGATTGTATCTCATTTCTTCTACATCTATTGAAAGGAATTTGAATATGCCATTATTCTACAAGTTTTACACCACTTCCTTTCAGTATATGTATGATTTGGACATGTGACCATGCCCTTGTGTGTACCTTTCTAATTGTGTATTGGGACATTTAAACATGGCATTCCATGTGGCTTTAAGCTAACCTACTTTTTGTTTATATATATGGACATTTAAACATGTCCTTATATGTATTAATTTATTAGATTTAGTGATATGTGCCCGTGTCCCTTATATTGTGGCCCTTTAGCCTAATTTTCATGTATGTTGTGTGTTGTATGTATGATTTCATATATGTGTCAAGGACATGACACTTATTTCTTGTTTGTTATATTTATATCTATTTTATGATTTCATGTGTGCTCTCATGCATCTCCCCTTGCTCCTTGGGTGTCTTGATGGACAGTATACCCCATTCCCCTAAGTATTTACATAGGTCATTACTTAGATTTGTTATTCATACACATGATTACATTGTTACATCTATCTTGACAACCTTGTGAATCATATATCTAACATACATTGTACATTACCAACTTATGATTAGATTATATTACATTCTGATGTCATGTATAGACATTATATTGGTTTATTATGTAGATATCATCTCTTTTCAACCTAACACACATCATGCAAAGCTTTTATTTTGAGGACAATTATTACATTGGTACAATAAGTCCCCTCAAAAGAGGGGGCATTCACAGGGGTTTGTCATAGAGAGTAGGTCATCCAAGTACACTTAGAGTATAGTTTTTAACATGCAAACAAAAAATTATAGAGCTCAAAATTAGGAAAACATAATGAAAAATAGTCAGATAAAGACCAGTGTCAGTTTGGCAAAAATAAAACACAGAGGACACTAACACAACATATATGACACTAGTGCAATTTGCTACTCTCTAATAAATTACCTTACTATCTAGTAGCCCTTAAAAGATGAAAATATAGATTCTATATTAGAACACAATAGTTATAATTTATATCTGCATAGTTATAATCATAGGTTATCAATTTTGATCAATTTATGCTCAATTTTGCATAGAATCATACTATATTTACTCAAATTTGGGGTATCATGCACAACATGATCACTCTTATTTTAGTGTGAGATATACATATAAATATATTACTAAAACATACTCTAGAATCCATATACATAAATCTCAGAATTGGGTGGATGTGCATGGAACACTATTTCTACATGATCAGTTTTGAAATAGTTCATCTCAAATGGAATGACAACTCCATGTCATTCTTCATGTTGTATACTTCAGACACCATTTTCACCAGTTTTGACACCAAATTGATACCTTATCACATCTTTAGTGGTTGACATTTTTGTGTAGTCCATGAGCTACATTCTTCAGTACCCAAGAGGCCCCTTGGTTGTTTTACATTTTAGACTTTCTAAGTGGTCCTAGATCCATCCTACATAGTTTCAATTACATCATATAGTTTCAGTCATAGATGAATCTACTACACATGGGTAGGCAATTATGGATTCATAGCCTACTTGAGCTTCTGAGCCACTTACATAAGAGGATTAGATAAGCAATCAACCCAATCTAAGTTATTCACAATGTATGATCCATTGAGTACAGATGGGCAATGATGAATTCAAAATCAAATTGAGTTCTTAAGCCAACCAAACATGGGGATTGCTCCAAGCCATCAACTCAGTCTAAGTTATTCACTAATTTGATCACCATCTACACACACAAGATATCACCATGGTTTTGCATTGGTTCACATACCCAATGAGGTGTGTTCATTCCTTTCCTCTCTCTCTCTTATATTTTTTTTGAATTTTGTCTTTACTTTTGATATTCTTTAAGTAAGGACTAATTCATCCATGTTTCTTTTTTAAGATACATAATGGAGCACACTTCCCATACTCAGATCCAGATTCATGGGCTTTATCTCATAGGTAAATATAGCTATGCTTATTTTTTCTTTATCTTAGGCATTTTGAATTTTTGAATTTATAAAATAAAGAAGGGTAAATCTAGTCAAATCACTTGAGTAAAATGATTGTCACTTGAGACTATCTATCCTTAGCTTAGACCTAAACCTATTTTGGGGCCTCTTTTGACCCTTATTCAAATTTCATGTGGGCATTAATCATCCATAGACATCCTAAAAATAGTCCCAAACCTTCACTTAGGGATCCAAGTCCCTATTACCTCAGGGTCTACGACCTGAATGTGGTTCTTTGGACACTAGTGCATTACACTAGTGACCAAGGGACTATGCTAGTGTTCCTTCCCTGATTTCAACCCCAACATATATATTTTCAATTCCTAAGACACTTAGGGTTAGCCTATACCTATTTTACACTCTACACAAGCACCACATTATTATATACACATGAATTTTATCCTTTTATCCACTAGATGGAAATCAGATGTAAAATACACAAACAAGCTTAGAACAAGTTATGTAAAGTCAAGGTTATTGATCCCTATTCTACCCTATTTCTACATATAGTCATATATAACCACCCTAATAATATACTACATAGATTTAAAATCTGAAGATCATTCAAATCACTCAAGTTAGCACTCATATTAGAATTCACTTATACTTACACCAACACATAGATTGGGAGAACTACATCAAACTTGATCCCCTCTTAAGTTTATGGTATGTAGGTAAATCTCAACGCATCGAGGTGTTGAAGATGTCAAACATACCCAACTAACATCACACTTTTGATACATCTACTTCCTAAACACCCTAATAACATGAATATCTAGGGTTTACATACAAAATCATTCCAAAATAGGTCACAAATAGTCAATTAGTTTTTGTCTACGCAGGAATGGGCCTATTAGACTTAGACATAGTTATTCTTAAAATTTCACATCAATCCTTAAAAAAGGAAACTAGCACTAAACAAGAGGACACTAACATAGTGTGCTACTATCTAAGGTACCATGTTATTATCTAGGAGCATTTTCAATACCTGGGTCTTGTTCACGACACCCTGATCAACTTTGTGCTAGTTTTTAACCTCCAGATCATCCATCTAAATTAGTTTCTAGATAATTAATTATTTATGTCATTCTTTACCATTTTTATAAATATCAAATTAGGTTAATTATTATATAAATTAGTGGATACATTTATTACATATCTCTCCCCTAATTTATTATACTTAGACCCTTTAACAACCTAGGGTTTACATTCCATAACCCATTAAAATTTAAATCAACTACTTTTGATCCCCCTTTATTCTATAAATATAGCAAAGTAAAATAACTAAGATAAAGGAAAGACAGGCATACCTAGACTTACCTAAGAGGTGAAGCTTGTAAATGTGGATCTAATTCTATGAATTATGTTCCATTATGTGTTATATAAGTGAAACATGTATGAATTGGTCCTTACATAAGAAATATTAAAGTAAAGACAAAAAATAAGTAAAGAGATGTGAGAGAGGAAAGGAACAAATACACCTCATCAGGTATATAAACCAATGAAAATACCTGGTGACATAATTTATGTGTCTAGATGATAATCAAATGGTGAATAACTTGTATTGGGGTGATGGCTTGTCCAATCCCCATATGTGGGTGGCTCAATAACTCAAGATGGCCTTCACTCCATTTCCCACCCCTGTTTGATGAATCATAATATATGAATAACTTAGATTAGATTGATGAGTTTTCCAACCCTCTCATGTAGGTGTATTGATAATTAAAGTAGGATATGACTTCATCATATCCTACCCATGTGTAATAGATGCATAAGAAGTTGAAACTATGTAATATGACTCTAGGGCACATGGAAACTTTGAAATGTAATAATGGCTCTAAGCCACTTAGGAATGAAAACCATCATATATATAATGAGGCATAAATATGTTGTGATCCTAGTGTGAAATTGGTGAAAAAATGGTTCATATGGTGTTTGCAGTATCCAATGTGGAGATTGACATGGATTTGTCATCCCATTTGAGAGAATTGGTGTAAAACTAAACATATGGGAACAACGAGCCATACACATGTCCCCAGATATGTTATCTATGCATATGGATTATGCACTAAGTTATAGTAATCTATATTTCTACATATATAAAACAAAAATGGAAGTGATCATGCCATGTATGATTCCCCCAATCTGAGAAAACTCATATAATTCTATGTAAAAATTGAGCATATACTGAGACTACTTGATAATCTATGACTAAGAATAGGTAAATCTAAATTTTAACTACTATACCTTTTTGAAAATTATATAATCTTCTAGTTTTGAGGCTAATAGACAATAGCATGGTGGGTGGACTATAGTTCATTGCACTTATATTATCTAAAAGTGTTTTTTCTAAGGGAAACTAAGACTAATCTATATGTGACTTTGTTTCACTATATTTTCCTAAGTTTGAGCTCAATAATTTGTGTCTACATGATGAAAACTATGTTTTGGGTGCACTAGTATATCTTGATCTTTACGGCAAACCTATGCAAATTTACCCTCTTTTGAGGGGAGTTGTTAAACCTATGCAATAACTATCCTTAAAATTATATCATATGCATCATGTGTGTTAGACTAAAGAATATGATATATAATTGATAAACCAATATAATGTGTATACATGACATTAGAATGTAAAAGAGTCTGAGCATAAGCTTATAATGTATGGTGTTATTAAAACTAGCATTACCAATAGTGTCAAGATAGATATAACAATATAAGCATGTATATGAACAAAAAAACTAATTATAATCTAAGTAAAATACATAGGGGTATGGGGCATAATGTCCATCAAGGCACCCAAATAGGAAGGGGAAGATGCATGAGGTTATTCATTGCATCACAACTAAATGTGAAAGCAATAAGAAAGAGATAAGTGTCATGGACATGATGCATACATAAAATCATATATACAAACACATGAATATTCAAAGTTGGCCAAGGGGCCATAATACAAGGGATATGGGCACATGTCACTAAGTATGAGAAAAGGCATACATAAAAGGACATGTTCAAATGTACACATATATAAAAATAAAATAATGTTCATTTAGAGCAACATGGAAGGACATGTTTAAATTTCCACACACACAATCAAGAAACACATACAAGGATATGGGAATATGTCCAAAGCATATGTATAATGAAAGGATTTTAGATTAAAGCCATATAACAATGGCATATTCAAATTTCTTTGATTATATGTAAAATCAAAGAGACATAATCAAACATAAATTAGTAAAGTAATAAATTAAAGTGTGCATAATCATATGGTAAAAATACGTATAAGAGCAAATATGTACAAAAGTTAAGTTTATAGTAGCAATAGTCAACAAAAAAATAGTTTAGTATAGGATGATCAATATAAAGATATAATAAATGTTAAATATATGATGTGGAGTACATAAAAACACAACTTGAAAAATTAGAAGCTGTGTGTATGATGACCCTAATGGGATGATATGTCAATGTTGAATCTGTGTATATGTGTATGTGCCCCTAATGGATATATAGTAATATATCTAGTTCTCTGTAGAGGACTTGAGTGCTATAATAATCTATGAACACTCAAAAGGAATAATTGAAGCATGCATGCATGATAAAACTAACTATACTATCACGGATAACATATGTAGTACTTGGAAAATATAACAAATGTAAACATGGAAATGCATACAATCTCAAATTTGCATTTTTTGAGTAAATATATGAATGTTTTTATATATTTGAATATATTATATTGTTTTTGTGTTTTATGAGTATAATTATTTACAAGAAACATTAAAATTAAAATATATACTAGGAGAAAGATAAAGGAAACTATGTATAATTAAAATGTGAGAACATACTAACCGATGAGTCTCATAAGAGACTCACTATCAAGGTGACTAATATCAAGTAAGGAAATAATGACTACATGTGGTGTGTGAGAAAGTATTTGAGATATAATAATTATATGTAATAAATAATATATAGCTAAAGTTGACTATGAAGTGTGGCCATGAATCTATTGAACTGTTTAAACAAGTATGTAAACTATGGGGTTCTTGGGGACCCATTTGGTGGAAGAAGATGTAACTAACATGGATTATTTATGTGGAGTTTTGTGTATAAAATAACACTAATCTAGGTGTGAATGGGGTAGAGAGAGGCTCTCTATAATCCATATCATGTATCTGATGCAGGGGTCTCTCTAATAAAGGTCTTCATGGGATAGTGTGTATACATGGTAATGTTATAGAATTAGAGCTCACCTGCACTAGTGGATCAACTAATATATGAGATATGTTAATGGATGGAACTATTACTACTAACCACTATGTAGATGGATGTGGAATAGGTAAAGGATACCCATATATAAGGCCCTTAATTATAATAACCTAATTAACATTTATATACTTAAGACATCTATGTACAATAGAGGGGATGGCTTAAAGATGGGGTATCCAAGGCCTACCCAATAACATATAAAATTTTTTGTCACTATGTACCTCTATGAATTTGGTGGCCACATGTGTAGGAAAAACCTATAACATAAGTAAAATCTTTGTGATAGAGATCTAGACATGGCCATTAAAGTCACAAATAATTGTATCTATTAGAGAAATATCTTGATTTGAATATCCCAAGTGATGTATACGTATAATAGTACACATATTTATGTTTGACCTATTGTTAACCATGAACTCTAAATAAAATGATGATCAATGTAAGCTCTTACAAAGAGTGCATATAAATCGGAGTCATCATCAATGATCACCTATTCTAAGAAAATGATAAGAGGCCTAGCTATCATTGTAGTATCATACGCATGAATGATATTATGTAGATGATGTGTTTCCATTATATTAGTATGATAATATGATGGTGGTGGATGTTCTTGATAATTTTAATGAGCACCTAAAGTATCTGGCCACATGTTTTAGAAATGAATCAAAAAATATTTTCCATTGCTTTTCTTCAGTTGGTTGTGATTTGGGCTTTTCTATAGGAGTGATCACATCAATGATATTAGCCTCTATCAAATCTTGGATCTTATGTTATAAGCAAATACATATATTTGTAGTAAGGCCAGGGACCCTATGATAATTGAAAAATGCATTATAATCCTAATTATTTATAAGAGGAGTAGTCATAACAACCTCTTTTAGGGTATATGTCATAGACATCAATGGAGATATGATGTGTCCTTGTATATAGCCACGAGCTAGTGGTTTAGGAATATTTATAAAATATATCCTTGGAGGAGATGATAAAACTATATGAGGATCTAGCTCTAGTGTTGTGTTAACTATCATCTTTTGCTCATTCTTGTTGTCATTGGGCCTCACCTTATATGGGAGCTTATTTGAACTCTTATTATTTTAATCCAACCTATTTTTATACTTTAACTTTCCCATGGAGAGAATTTTAATCCAACCTAAATATGTTTTCATCATTTACATATTTAATCCAACATATTTATGACATTTTTATACTTTAATCCAACCTATTTTTATAAGGATAAGGTGGTCTCAAATGTCACTCATTACATTGAATGACATTTTAGATGACTATAATATTTTGCTTTTCTAGGTCCAAAAACACATCAAATAGGTTTTCACTAGTGGACCTCAATGTTTGATTTTATTTTTATTTTGTATTTTGACCATGGAATTTAACCTAAAATATTAATTATGAAACAAGGGATAATGTTATTGTTATAGCATTTATTTTCATAATTTGATAAGATGTTTCAAGTCCTCTCAATCTAAGATAAACATGGGAACAATCTTAGGTTGTGGGTGACCTAGAAAGTGGATTGAAACTCTAGATAAGGGCTAGATACCTTGATGCATCACTTAAGAAAATTAAATAATCTACTAGTTTGCAAGGAAAATAAATAAAGAAATTACTAACTAAGGGGGTTGATACACCAAATTTTATGACCACTACCACTAATTCACATGTGCACTAATACCTATAGGACTGCAAGAATATCCTCTTCTCTTATGATGAACCTATTTCATCATTGATTTGTAGAGTGATAAGGCTTTATGGGATTAAAAGAGAATATTGGTTCCACTTAAAATTCATATATAACCCCTAATGACACTAAATACAACCTGAAATAATGAAACAAACTCCATGCAGGCAAAGGGAATGAGATAAAAATCAAGAAGAACTCAATCTATACTTGATCATATAAAAAATTCAAGGTGTAAATTACATACATCCATAAGAAGAGGTAAAACAAGTCATTTTATTGATCAATAGGCATACAAAAGACTTAATATAGGTTTAAAAAATACTAAGAAATAGTCATGAATCTCTCTTCAACATGTGTGCAATTAATTTGATGATGACTTGATAAAGGTGGCATAGGAGTTTTGTCTTACTTGATGACTCATCCTTGAGCTCTTAAAAATACCCCTCATGATTTATTAGAAAATCAAAAGTCATATTATTGGAGTCTAACTTCTTGTTATTACCTTGGACACCTATTGAAGATCCTTATCCCACCATCTTTCCAAATCTATTTTGTAATTTCATTTATAATTCTCACACTTGATCCTTTCAAGGCCCATTCTTTGTAGCCCTATTTTGACACAAAGTTTTAAGATTTTAAAGATATATAGATATTATAAGAAAATTAAAATCATATTTTAGTACATTTACCCCATTCTATCTTAACCCAAAAATTGATTATTCAACTCCTAATGCATACCTCCTAACCCAACACCCTCTTTCATAATTATGCCTAATTAGGCCTAAAGCAAGAATAAAATACTAGATAATAGAAAATATAATTAATTAATACTCAAAAAACAAAAAAATATTATATTTAATATTAAATAGGGTCATACTACAAAGTTTCAAGTAATTTCAAGTGTTAAAACTCAAGTTATGCAAAAAAAACAAGATTTTAGCCCTAGGTTGGTCTACACACATGCATATGTTGGTCGAGAGAAAATAAAAAGGAAAATTTTGAGTTTTATGAAACTTAAAATAAAAAACATATATTTATTAGGTATGTATTAAATTTTTACACCTTTTCCAATAACTAGTTATACATGATCAATCTGAATGAGCTCCCACTAAGCAAATTAGTAGAGTTTTATGTATGTTTTAAGATTGTGTAATAGGCTATGAGTTCTCTATTCATTTTTAATCATCCTAAAAAGATCCTCCACATATTATAAAGTATATCATGTATCAAACACACCCTTAATATTCATACAAACTCTAACTATAATTCAAATATTATTTACCTTCTTCAATTCTTGGAAAGGGACTTATAGCTCTCCATTAGGCTTATTACTTATCAAAGCACAAGAAATGGATTATATTTCCTTGTTTTTTTCCTCATAAGGAATTTATTTAATATTAAAATATTAATCTTGGTTATTAAAATTTTTTAATACCTTCATATTTCATGTTTAATCCATAAATGACATCTTTTCTATGCTCTTGAGTTGACCTATAGGTGCACACAGTCTTGCATCTTGCTAATGTTTGAGAATGACTTTTTGAATGGTTTCCTTACTTATTTAGGATTAAAATTAATTTATAATATATATGAAGGTTATTTAAAACTATAAATATATTCATATGTCATTCCCATACCAAAAATGGCACTTCTTGATCAAATTTGTGCAAAAAATACCTTTGGCTGTAGGTGTTTATTTTGGGAGTTGATTGACCAAAAATTTGATAATGATATTCTTTAATAAGGAATATAAATAAATTTAATAGATATAGGATCCTATTAAAATGTTAATCACACTATGAAATATCTTTAATACCTCAAATCTACCTCAAAACTTGCATACTTCCATCAAGTTTTATGTGCAGGCTTGTGTGTCTGTTTTGGGCCTTATGTATCTCCATTAAGGGATTTTAACTTAATTTGATGATATTTATGAGGTAAATGGATATTAATATGATATAAAACTATATAAATATCAAATTAATTATGTTTTAACCCTAAAACACCATGATTGTATTCAAAACACATTTACCGTTTATGTTTTTGAGGGTAGACCTTCAGATGCATGAGTATCTTATTTATTGATTTTTTTTGGCATGAAGGATCTTGCAGAGACTGTAGGTATTTTTATTGTATTAATAATATAAAATATACTTATCAAATTTCATTAAACCTAATATTAATCATATTTTATATCTTTTATTTTTGAGTCTTGAACCTTGTTCAAGAACCTACTGTTAAATAACCTTCGTGAACTATTATATAACATCAAGACCAAAACCTCTCAAAATATACTATCTCTCCTTTATGATTGATTTATTCCATTTTAATTTGTTTCTATGAGTAATTAGAAGTATTTTGAGGTTATTTAAATACCTTTAGAGTCAATAAACATTCAAATCCACCAAGACCCTGCCTATCATCTTCAAAAATCAATAAACACAGTCATTTCTTGCCATTTCAGTGCTCACATGTGCAAAATGAATGTTTAAAATGATTTTTTAAGACAAATTAAATCTTTAAATACCTCAAAAAATCCTTCATATTGATTAAATATCTCCAAAATTCCATGACTTCCTAAAACTAAGCTAGTGGGGTTTTTAAAGGGTTTTTGACATCTTTTTTTGTTAGTGATGGTTCATAAATAAAAAATATTAAAACCATAAACAAATTAATGTAATTTAAATGGAATATGGGAACTTATATTCCCATAATTTAATTTTTCCCAAGTAATTTTCATATTCATGAACCAATGTCCAGAAATGAGCTTTCTCAAGCTTGTAAATGACTTGAGGAAGAAATTGAGATTTTTTTTTTCATGTTTAGGCATTTCTAAACCATTTTAAAGATTTATTTGACTCTAATGATAATTGGGATGATTCTTAATAATCTTCTATGATATGACTATCTTCAAAACTTTCGAAAAAGCCTTCTCTTGACCTTGCTTAGACTGCATGTTTGCTTATAAGAACCTTTTTCACTATGATATCATATTATAACCTATCCCAGAGGCTAAAAAAGTATTCCTACCTTATATAAAGAGAAAATAATGTGATAAAACCTATTTTATAACTTACTCCTACCATTTAATATGCATCATGTTATATTTTAGGTTTATAATAGTGAATGAAGGAGTTTCAAACTTGATGTACATTAGAAGTAAATGATTTGAAATATTTTGAATCTTGTACAAACCCTATATAGTATGAAATCACCCTCCATAATTGCCACATAGCCTCAAGTGACATCTCTTTGCATGGTGTAACTCCTATTTTTTTATGTTCTTTGGTGAAGTCAGTTTAACATTACAACACTTATAACTTTAACTATCTTAGCATTACCTTAACATTTCCAAATTTACCTTAACCTTTGCTAAACACTTCATAAAGATTAAGTTATGACCACTAGATAATCAATTGGGGACCATGACTTTAAATTATTAATATACCTTATATTGAACCTTAAAACAAATAGAACATCACCTCAAGACACTACCATAAACTATAAAATCAGATAAGGAATCACAAGAGCTATCAATAAGGTTAAAAGGCTTGATAATAAATTTTTTAATCACACTCATCTATGGTAGCCAATTTTTCCTAACATATTTGGTGACCTCTTGGGATTACATGCTTTCTATGTAATTTAGACTAGTAGCCTCATGTATCTATTGTAATATGGAGTGACCTATCACTCAAATTTAGGCTTGATTAGACATTGAACCTGATTAAAAATGCCCTAAAACAAGAAAAGATAACTAATATACCTATGCAACACACAACAAGACAAGAACAACACACTACATCAAGATACACACACCTGTGCTACAAATAAATTATGGTAATTAAAACACATTAACACTACTAAATACAAATAACCTTAAGGAATTCTCATCCTAGATTAAAAGGATTTTTTTTTTAAAACACCTCCTCCATGGGATAAACAATGATGTATAACAAGCTACCTTTTGAACATAATGTTTGGTGGATTTAACTTCTTCTTTTCCAAATAATTTGGCGTGATCTCAAGTGAGTCAATAATATTAAACATGAATCCTATGAAAACATACTCATATTATGTCCCAAGGCTCACTTCATGGTGCACTTTTATGCTTGAATTAACCTAAAAAATGATCACATCTTGGTTCATAAGGGCATCATCAACTTTAGCTTTTAGTGGCTATATGAAATGGTGTGTTTGGTCTTGAATGACCTCTTGAGGACTCTCACATTGTTATTAAATGAGGAGATAAACTTCAAAATCATATTAAATCTACCCTATAGGAGATGTATTCCATTTAACAACATCAAATTCATTGCAAATATCAAAGTATAGTTGCCACATGTTCTCAACATTTTCTTGACTAACATCTTGAGGGGATATAACTTGAACCATATCTTCACCTTTCTCTTTAGGATCCATATGACTATTAATATCTTAAAATTCCTCCATGTGAATATGGTGTAGCTTTAATTCTAATATCTCAAGATTTACTTCTTATTCCTTGGAATCCATTTCAATCCCACTAAAGACCTCATCTTGTTCACTTGGGAGATATTCTACCTCAAGATCAGCTACAACTTGATCTTATTATTTATTTTTGTCTTACAAAATTAATGTCACTCTCTTGTATATTATTATCCTTAATGTATTCATGTTCATTTTTAACTATAACCTCTTCATCAAAACTCTATAAGAAAATGCTTCCTTGTGGTTTTTCTATTGCCAATTTAACTAATTCCTCATTGTAACAAGAAAGAAGGTCATCATTCTAAATCAAAAAAGGGAGTTTAAAATGAGATTTTACCTTTTCTTTTACACTTCAAACATCTTTAAATATGTCCAAATTCAGCTCTAATGAATACATCTATTTGAATTCATCAAGAGGCTCCAAGCACTATTGTTTTTTATCATCCACTAGTCATTCATGGTCTCTTGGAGAGGACTACCTAGATGAACAACTAATGAAACTATCTCATTATAGCTTTTCTCAAATTTAGGAGTGTTCTCTCATTCAAATTCTACTATCACTTTATCAATATAACATTTCCCTTCATCTCTAAATATTGATTTGATTTTATCTTCACTAAGAGGTGTTCTAATGATGACTTATTCATCATATTCACTTGAAGTATCCTCATCATGTGCAACTACAACTTGATTTTCTTCATTTTCCTCCCATATAATAGGTTCTTCCTAAAAATGGAAATGGTGAGAGGGAAATGAATATGTTTATGAGTGGATTTGGAATTGATTGATCATTGTTAAAACTTAGGACCTTGAGGGTTGTGGACTCTTTAGAGAATTATTGGAGAGAGAAAATTTAGTTGTGCTATGGATGTCTTATTCTTCTCAACAAGCACTTTCTTCCATTTTTTCAAATGCCTTCTTGGATTCAATTCCATGATATACAGGTTTAAGTTTATTGGGGAATGGTGGATGGGGATTGTATAGGTAAACATTCTTCTTTATCTTCAATTACCCTATTTAGGAATTCTTCATGTTGCTTCTTCCATGACTCAACTACTTGCTTCCAACTTGAAATTTAAATGTAGGAGTTTCCTCTTGATAGTGTGTTACAACTTGAGGGTTTTGTGAAGGTATTGGGAATTTTCTTGTCTTGGGTTTCATCACCTTTTCTAGACATTAATATGTTGTATAAGTTTTGTATTTTATTTTTCTTGCTATTATGATTGAATAAAATATATTATCATGTATAAACTCAATCTTTCTAGCTAGTCGTTCTTCAAATTCAAGTCTTATCTCTCTAAAAATCTTTTTAGGCTAATTAGAAAGATA
Source organism: Torreya grandis (assembly GCA_037957365.1). Lineage (NCBI taxonomy): Eukaryota > Viridiplantae > Streptophyta > Pinopsida > Cupressales > Taxaceae > Torreya > Torreya grandis. The sequence continues at coordinate 453,838 of JARHVA010002768.1, forward strand.
ATGACCTTATCAATTATGATTGATATCATGAGAAGGGGGTATATAGGGTTGATGAAAAGCTTGATAAGATTGGTATGAAGGTTGACAAGCTTGGTAAGGTTACTGGTTAAGGGGTGAAGGATAGTAATCTTGATAGCAAGGCTGGTCATATTGATAACTAGAGTCATATGGGGGGTAATTAAGGTCATTATAAGACTGGTATGGCTCAATGTAGGGCTGATATGGATCACTATACTACTAATAGGGATCAACACACTACTAACAGGGATTAACATAGGCCTAATATGGCTCATCAACTTGAGTAAAATTGAAATCCACTGCCAACTCAACCATCAAACTTCATGAGAAAGGGAAAATAGAAAGAATACTTGATTGAAATAATATTGTGATACTAAAACCACCTGAATAAACTTGGAGTTGCCACTAGTGCTTATGTTTGCCTCTAAGGGATGGCCTATTAAATAACATCGCCAATAACTATTCAATGGATGAAATATCTTGTCCAACCAAGCATGTAATAACTTTTTTAGCATATATTTATACCCTTTTAGAGGATGTTTCAAGTCCTCTTAATCTAAGAAAAACATGATAATAATCCTAGGTTATGGGTGACCTAAAAAGTGGATTGAAATTCTAGATAAGGGATAACTCCTTTGATGTATCACTTATGACCAATAACTAATCTACTATATTGTAAGAAAAATTGATAATTAAAATATGAACTAAGGGGGGTGATACACCAAATTTTATGACCACTACCACTAATTTTCATGTGCACTAAGACCTATAGGACTGCATAAACATAATATTATCCTAGGATTAACTTATTACATCATTGATTTGTAGAGAGGTAAAGCATTATGGGATTAGGAGGGAAGATTTATTCCACTTATAATTGACATATAACCCTTGATGACACTAACTACAAGATGGAACAATGAATCAAACTGCATGAAGGTAAAAGGAATGAGACAACAACCAAGATGGACTCAATCGACACTTGATTATATCAACTATTCATGACATACACTAAATGAAACCATAATAATATGTAAAACTAGTTATCTTATTAATCAATAGGCACAAAAAAGATCATGGATACACCATAATCTTGGTAGAAGGATCCTTACAATGCCAAAAGTAGGCATACATATAGGATAAGGAAGAGAGAGAGAGAGAGAGAGAGAGAGGAGAGAGAGAGAGAGAGAGAGAGAGAGAGAGAGAGAGAGAGAGAGAGAGAGAGAGAGAGAGAGAGAGAGAGAGAGAGAGAGAGAGAGAGAGAGAGAGAGAGAGGTGTCAAGAGCCAATGATATTTGTTAACAACTCATGAAAAAAGTTACACAAAAGAAAACATGATAATAAATAGTCTTTAATATCACCTAAAAATGTGTACACTTAATTTGATGATGAATTGATCATGGTGGCATAGGATTTTTGTCTTGCTTCATGACTCATCCTTCAGCTCTTGAAATTATCCCTCATTATTGATTCAAAAATGACAAGTCATATTCTTGGAGTATAAATAATAATTATTAACTTGGAAACCTATTAAACATCCCTATCCCATTATATTTCCACCTCTATTTTATAATTTCATTCATAATTCTCACACTTGCTCCTTTCAAGGACTATTCATTATAGCCTTATTTTAACACAAAGACCCAAGGTTTGAAATATATACATATATTATTAAAAAAGGAATATTTGATTACCATTTATCCTATTTAAAATTTACCTAAAATTTCATGATTCAAACCCTAATGTAAACCTCCTAACACAACATCCTCTTTCATAATTAGGCCTAATTAGGACTAAAACAAGCATACGATATTAGAGATTATACAATATTGAACAATACTAATCCAAAACCCAAAAAATATTATGGGTTATATTAAATAGGTTTAGAATACAAATTTCCATATAATTATAAGGGTTGAAACTCAAGTTATGTAAAAAAGCAAGATTTTAGCCCTAGGTTGGTCTACACATAGGCTTATGTTGGCCAAGAACAAAGAAAATGGAAAATATTGAGTTTTAGGATAATTCAAACCAAAAAATTACCTGTATGAGGTTTTTATTAAATTATTACACATTTTCCAATAATTATTTATGCATGATCAATCTCAAAGAGCTCCCACTAAGCAAATAAGCAGAGTTATGTTTATGTTTTAGGACTCTATAATAGGTTGTGAGTTCTCTTATCCTTTCAATCATCCTAAAAAAAATTACACATATTATAAGGTATATAATTAATCACATGCACCATTATTATTTATCTAAACTCTAGTTCTAATACAAATATTTTAGACTTTATTCAATTCTTAGAAATAGACTTGTAGCTCTCTATTAGGCTTGTTACCTATCAAAGCATAAAAAATGGATTATCTCTCCTTGTTATGTTCCTCATATGGAATCTAATCCATATTAAAATATTACTCATGGTTCTTAAAAATTGGTACTACCTTTAGACTTCATGTCTAATCCATAAATGGCATCTTTTTCTATGCTCTTGAGTTGACCTATAGGTACATAGTGTTACATCTTGCTAAGGTTTGAGAATTACTTTTTGAATGGTTTCCTTAATTATTTAGAAGTCAAAATATCTTATAATATATATTAGTTTATTATACAACCAAAAATACCTTCATGTTTCATTATCACAACCAAAAATACCTTCATGTTTCATTCTCATACCAAAAATGGCACCTCTTGATCATATTTATGCAAAAAATACCCCTAGCTATAGGTGTTCTTTTTGAGAGTTGATTGCCTAAAAAATTGATAATATTATTCCTAAATAAAATTTACACCTTATATTATCCTTTTAAAAGGTTATCCACACCATAAAATATCTTTAACACCTCAACTCTACCTCAAAACTTGCATACTTCCATCAAGTTTTGTGTGTAGGCATGTGTGTCTCTTTTGGGCCTGATGTATCTAAATTAAGGGATTTTAAATTAATGTGATGATATTTATGATGGAAAGGGATCTAAATATGATCTCCAAATATATCAAGATCATATTCATTATATTTGAACCTTCACATACCATGATTGAATTTAAAATGCATTTACCTTTTATGTCTTTGAGGGTAGACCCATATATGTATGAGTATCATATTTCTTGCACTTTTTTGGCCATGAGGGATATTGTAGAGACTTTAGGGGTTTTATCATATTAATAATATTAAACAAACTTATCAAAGTGATTTAAACTTAATCTTAATCATAAATTATATGTTTTTTTGTTCACTCTTGAACCTTCTTCAAGAATGCACTATTTAATGACCTTCACGACCTGTTATATGACACCAAGACCAAAACCTCTCATAATTTTATATATATCCTTGATTGATCTATACCACTTGAATAATTTTTTAGGATGAATGATAGGTTGGTAGAGGTTATTTAAAGAAAACTAGAGGCAAGAAACATTCAAATACACCAAGGCCCTACTTATCATCCTCAAAAATAAATAAACATAGCCTTTTATTGCCATTTTAGTTCTTACACATGTCAAATGAATGCTAAAAATGATGCTGGAAGATGAATGGGATATTTAAATACCTCAAACAACCACTCATATTCATTAACAAGCTCTAAAATGTAATGAAACTTCCTGAAACTAAGTTAGTGGGGGGTTTTAGAAGGGTTTTTGACACTTTTTTTTTGTTAGTAATGGTTCATAAAGTATAGCCCTTAAAACCTTGAACCAATTTATGTAATTTCAATGGAATATGGGACCTTATCTTCCCCTAAGAGTGTTTGACCCAAGTTATTTTCATATTCGTGAAACAATGTCGAGAAATAAGCTCTCTCAAGCTTGGAAAGGACCTTAGGAGGAACTTGAGAAATGTTTTGCATGTTTTGGCCTTTCTAAACCCTATACAAGTTTATTTGACTCTGAGGATCATGGAGATATATCTCAAGAAGCTTAGAGGCTATAACTAGATTAAAAATGTTTGAATAATACTTATCTTGACCTTAATTATACTTTATGTTTGACTCTAATAACCTTTTAATTATGATCTCCTATTGTATTCTATCCTAGAGACTATAAATAATTATTCCTACCCTATATAAAAAGAAAATATTTTACTAAAATCTATATTTTAAATATCTCCTCCCATTCAACATGCATCATGCTATATTTGGGGTCTAAAATAGTGAATGAAGGAGTTTTAAAATTGATAGACGTTAGAAGTAGATGCTTTTACACCTTCTAAGATTTTATAAACCCTATGGTATACGTTAAAATCTCTTTTGTAAATTACTCCTACCACAACATACATCATGTTATATTTAGGGTTTATAATAGTGAATGAAATAGTTTCAATCTTGATATACATTAAAAGTAGATGATTTTCCACCTTCTAAATATTTTACAGACCCTATGAAGTATGATATCACCCTCCATAATTGCCATATAGCCTCAAGTGACTTCTCTTTGCATGGTGTAACTCCTCATTTTTAATGATCTTTGGTGAAGTCACTTTAACATTGTAACAAATGAAAATTTAAGTATCTTAGAATTACCTTAACATTTCCAAATTTACCTTAACCTTTTCTAAACACTTCATGAGGGCCAAGTTATGACCACTAGTTAATCACTTGGGGACCATGAATTCACATTATGATAAGACCTTGCATCGTATCCTAAAATAACTTGAACATCATCTCAAGACACTACCATAGACTATAACATCAAGACAAGGACTTATAAGAGCTATCAATAGGGTTAAAAGGATTGACAAAAAAGTTTTGAATGACACTCACCTATGGTAGCTGATTTTGGCTAATAGTTATCTCAAAGCCTTTTTTGTGAGCACCCATCAAAAATGCATCTCTAAGACCTAAGAATTATGAGGATTATTCATTACAAAAGTAATCTAATGTTATAACATTATTTTTTTGATCCAAATTGATTAGTTTAGGGTAATGGAGGAAAAGATGATTTTTAGGTGAGGAATTGATAGTGAAAATGGTACTATTATCAAATATGTTTCTATTGACAAGCATGTCATAGATATTATAATAGTATTTTATGTCATTTACAGGTTCATATTCATTATATTATAAATTATGTAGGTTAGGATGAAGAAATAACAAAGAAATATTTTTGATAAATGCAATTTTTTCATAATGAAGCTTTAAAAAGCTTTATAAAAAACAAGAGTTAGTTAAGAAACCAACTAATGAGTAAAAACTACTTGAAAACTAAAAAACATGAAAATAAATTTGGCTCTTAAATGATCCCTAAAAACTTCCCCTTGATCCAAATGGGTATTGAAAGACTGAAGCAGTGAACTGTGAATCATCCAAGTAGACTCTATTGTAGTTGTAACTGGTACACTATGAATCTTAGACTATTCAATACTTTGATACCCCCACACTGAAGTAGATCAAGATCACACCCTATCTAACTACATCAATCATCATCTATAATCCATACAAAAATTGATTTCCCTAGTACTATGTATGGTACATCTCAAACTGATGCCCAATAATTACCAACATCTCTCATAGGCCTTTGCTCAGCACTAAAAATGCTACCAACTCAATGGTGACTCATATTACAACCACTGATGACTGATCAAAAACTAATATGCAATACATTCTTCCCCTATTAGGTAAGAGGTGAGAAGCCACAAAAAAATAAACCAAGTATAAACCACCAAAATTATCCACATCAAAGATCATATCAACATTAGATATATGAAATCAAAGTACACAATCCAAAAAATACAACTACATCAAATCCCAATATTGAGCCTAGCATCTTGCACAAGATGGGTTTGTTACCATCTTAGAATATATAGTCATCAAATTTAGATCAAGAAACTTCATAATCATCCTATCCATCAGAATAATATGTAGAAGAATAATGAGAAGAGGAACTAGAAGAGTGACTAGAGTGATTGAAGTGACCAACAATGTGTACTTTTTCCTTCTATCGATGTCGAAAGGACCTCCTTTTAGAGCATCACTTTGTAGAGAGGTGTCTTATTCCACCATAATTGTAGCATGTTTTCTCATGTCCACTATAACTAGAGGAAGAATAGCCACATGAAGAAGAATTCCTATTCTTGTGCTTGTGTCCATGTGAATGTTTGTGGTGATGCTCATAATTATAAAAACTAGAGTGATGTCTATGGTTCAGAGAACTAGAATGATATCTATGCTTTGGAGAACCAAAATGATCCCTATGTCCAAAATGATGATTATGTTTGAAAGTGTGCCTCAGAGATTATTTATATCTTTGAAAGTGATTCAAAGAATTTTTTTTATTGTTATCATATAATGGATTACCTATTTTTTTTATTAGGCCTCCTCAGTAGGTTTTTCTTTCTTCTTTACAAAATGTCACTCATGTTGAGTGAACAAGTCACAAATGGAATCAAAATTTGATTTGTTAAACTTATCAATAAGATGTAACATTTGTAAAAATTTCTTGTAGCTAGGGTTAAGGCCATTCAAAACAATATAAATTAACATTTCATCATCAATTTTCCTACTAATAGTTTCATATTCTTGTTTCAAATTCTTAATTTTTGACACATATTTTGAAACATCTTTATCATCTATTAGTTTAGTGTTGAGCAAATGCATAATAAGGTTAATTTTATTGTAGATAGGTTATTTATAATCTAAGTCCTTTAGATATTTCCATGCTTTTAAATCTTCAAAGTTTATGTCCTCTATGTGAATTATAAATTGTGGACTACAAGTTAATTTCAATAAATCAAGGGTACGCTTGTCATGTCTATGAAATTATACAAGCTTCATGGCATCGAGGGTAAATGTTGGTTAATTTTCAAATAATACACATAATTAATTTAATATTAATGTATTTTACATGTTCATTGACCATTCCTTATAATTTTAAGGAGTTAAGGGTCCACTTTAAGAAATCAAGCTCACAATTTTAGCCATGGTACAAAATCAAAAAATAAGGAATGCTATCAAGGTTTTGCCTTTACCTTCAAAATAGCTTTTGATTACAAGATATTCCTTGGAATTTAAAACAAATATTACTCCTTATAACTCCTATTACACGCTTATATCACTATGATTACATTTTTCTTTGTTACAATATCTTTTGTCAAAATAAAAGTAATCCAAAAATCTAATTTGAATTATTTTCATCACTTATATAATCGATTACATGAGAAAATAAAATTTGATCAAATTTGAACTTATGACCTTATTTTAATCATATGACAACCAAAATTTCATTTTCCAATCCCTTTATGAACAAATTTATAATATAGATTTATATTATTCTAAATAACTTGAGGTCTTAGATGAGAATAAAATAACATGCAATGAATATATTTCACCTATTTTTAGTTTGCATGTAAATTTATTTATTTATCCTTTGATCCTCCTCATTTTTTATTATTTTTTTACTTTATAAAAAATTAGAAATAAACTCACTATTGGTGAATCCCATGAAATAATAACAAAGAAAACATCTAAAATACAATGTAACCTATGTAGAATTATTTGCTTATTACATCATACCTCTCTTAGGCCATTGTATGACTTCCTCCACCCAAATTTGGTGTAGAATTCATTTCCACATATACAAATTAATTTTTCATTAGATCACCTTATTACTATTGGTCGTATGGTTTAGGTACAATGCTTTAGGGTGTGTTGTGGCTTTGTTAGGTTTTTACCAGATGACAATTAAGGAGTATGCTTCTTCCAAACTTTGGTTCATGAATTAGACCAAGATTTTAAATAAAATTCCAAATAAGAGTGCAATACTAAAGGAAATAAATGAACCAAAAGTATTAGAGGCCATTTATTCATCACACAAGGAACCATTTATCAAGCATTATAAATATCCCTAGCCAGCATTATTTGTTGTAAATTTGGTAGTAGTTGGTTATGTCATATTTACAACAAAAATAGGGAATGTAGATTTGAAGGAGTCAAGGGAAGTTTTTCCACTTATTAAAACTAATAAAATTCCATAACCATCACTTATTTTCAATAAAAGAACTATCAATGCAGTGATATTGCCTTTCACCAGCCACCACTCAGGTCCACAATCTTCTCCAAGTCTTCAATTATTTATGCCATGGCTCTGATACCACTTTAGGCTAGGATGAATAAATAATAGAGAAATATATTTGGGAAATTCAATATTTTATTTGTTGTACAATGAAGCTTTAAAAAGCTTTAAAAAATATAAGAGTTGGTTGAGAAACCAACTAATGGGTAAAAACTACTCAAAAATTAAAAAAAATGAAACAAACTAATAAAAATAACTTTGGATCATAAATGGTCCCAATAAATTAGTATCTCTTTTGAGATCTAAAGGTTCATCCCCAGGTGTTTTATATCCAATACTTGAACTACCTTTGTGATTATCAATAGAAACAGACTCAATAATTTCTTATTAGTTTGGAACTAAGCCTTTTCCTTTATAATATTTGTGCTCTAAAATTATGTTAGGAATAAAATACTTATCACTTTGGTAAAAAGAGGTGAATTAGTAATTATACAACTATGAATCATTAAAACTAATGGGTTGATCTTGATCTAGTGAAATATTCTTAAATAATGCAATAAGATGAGATTTAGTCATTTTGTGACATATCTAGTTAGGCTTATCATGAGGTTTAGTATCTTTGGGTCTATAATAATATTTGGGAGACTATAGCAAATTTGTAATGTGGAAGCATCTTTGATGGTATATGTACCAATATCAATGTCTTTAATAGTGAAGTTGGAGGAAATTTAGGGAAATGAAGTAGAGGAAGTTAACTCAAGGTAATTTGGATCAATGTAATTAGATTGAGGAGATTTAGCAACCTTGTACTTATTGGTGTAACCTATAATCACATACAAACACTCATGAAACTATATAAAACCTTCACTTGTTACAAATCATTTGTTACACTCATGACTTTTCACAAGACACATATTTTCACTTGAGTTTAAGACATGAAACTATGAATAAGGGTTTACACATTGAAACACAAACTTAAATACTTTGTACACAAGATATATATACTATCACATACTAGTTACACATACATAAACCCACTTGATCGTTCAAAGAAAGTGTAAGAGGTCATAAGACCATATTAGACTAGTGGGATGCTTAAGGCTTGTAGCCTTTTTTGATTTATTTTCCTCCATATTTTCCCTTATAATACTGATATTACAGAACAAATAGGTGATCTTAGTACTCATTAACAAGCATAATGACATATGATAAATGGAGTATGACTTATTTGTATGGATTTGTCCTTTTATGGACTATAATAGACCTAATTAGGCCTTCAAAGGCTCTATTTAGGTAGTGAGATAGAGAAATAAGTGGAATAAAGGATCAAGATTATCACAAAAGGTATAAATATGCATAATAATATTATTCAACATTAATTTAAATCAATATACAACCCTATACCATCTTTAAAACCTCACTATGATAGTTTGTGTAGACCTGTAAGGTTAGGTTATGAACAAAGTTTGGAAAGTTGACCTACCTAAATAGTTACGGTTTGAAATTTAAGATAGTGAAAGAATGTATGGAGAGTTCACAAATTTAAAAAATTGAAAATTTTCACTATACACATTTGTTATACTTGGAAGCCCTAGTTTAGGCCAGTATGCATAGAAATTAACCTACATAACAAACCATTGATTGTCAAGACTCAAAAAAAAATTATTTGTCTTATTTTACGTTAATATATAACCCTAGGCACTCATATTGGATGGAAAATTACTTAAATTTGACTATCATTTTATGAGTTTGCTGCCCTATATGTTTTATGCATGTAGTCTATAGAAAAGTGATAAGAAAACACACCAAAGTTTCTAGTTTTCATTTTAATCTCCTTCTCCATAATATTTTACATCACATGCCTCCTCTTGGATTGAAAAAACCAAGTTATAAGCCAAAAAAAAAATCAAAACAAGATTTTTCCTATTCTATCTTCATGCAAACTAACTCCTAGAATAGGTCTAACAAACTTTTCTAACAAATCAAGATCTTAACAGGATATATCGTATTCAAATAGACTTGTGTGACCTATAATATGCCTTCTAAAACAATTTTACAAAAAACCATAACCATTGGGTCTTTATACAATATTTAGGCCTTATTACATGGTAAAAGAGCATATTTTCAAATTTAAATATTCAAACAACCTAGTTGTGGAGGGAAATTGATTTGACCATAACTAGACACTAGAACCTCTAATAAAGACCTTGAAAAAACTTCTCAAACTTGTGAAGATGCTCTTGAATCATTCTCTTAAGGGGTAAAAGAAGATATCTTCACTTGTTATTATTCTTCATCAATTCCACACTTGTGCCTAACTTGTGGATGTCGTGTTCAATTAACAATGTTGCATCTTTAGCTGGTAAGCTCTTCCACTTGATCAGGTACTAGAGATACTATTTGTCTCTTGTCTTCATCACCACTTTATTGTCCAAAATGTTCTCAATCTCCTCTGAGACTTATTTGGGTAGTTGTTATTTCCATTGGAAAGTTTCATCAACTTCCATCTCAGACTCTTCAGTTGGTTTCCCTTCACCTTTATATGGATATAGGTCTAAAACATTGAAGATTGGAGAGATTTCAATCCCTTTTGTTAGTTCAATCTCATAGGCATTGTTGGAGAACTTTCTTACTACCTTGCATGGACCAATTTTCTTCACATTCATCTTGTTGTACTCCCTCTTAAGAAATCTTTCCTTTTTAAGGTGGGCAAGAACTAGGTCTCCCAAAATAAATCTGACCTCTCTCATCTTTTTATCAACTCTTAACTTGTATTTTATGGTATTTTATTCAAGCTTATTCTTTACTTATTCATGCAAATCTTGCATTGCATTGGAAAGCTCCTCTACATCAACACTTTTTGCTTCCATATTGCTTAGATTTCTTAGCTCATATACACCTCTAAGATGCATTCCATATAAGATTTGGAATGGAATCATTCTTGTAATTTTTTTAGGAGAATCATTATATGAAAATTCAGCTTCTGTAAGTACAAGATCCCACTATTTTAGTTCCATACTTGCCAAACCCCTCAAGATGTTGCCAAGGCTCCTGTTGAAAAATTTAGTTTCCCCATAAATTTTTGGATGGTATGTTGATCTATATCTCAAATGTGTGCCCAAATTATTCCACAAGGTCCTCCAAAAGTTCCCAAAAAACATGGTATTCCTATCAAAAATAATGTTCTTAGGGAGCCCATGCAACCTTACAATTTATTGAAAGAATAGATTGGATATGTTAGTAGCATCACTTGTATTTGAACATGAAATGAAATAATCCATCTTTGAGAACCTATCAACTGCTAAAAATATAGAATCATTAACTCTTTGAGTTCTTGGCAACCCAAGTAAAAAGTCCATACTTACTGAATCTCAATACCTATTGGGAATGGGTAGTGGTTGGTACAAACCTACATTTTTACTATTTACCTTGGCATGTTGTCATGTTTTACACCTCTCAGCAAACTTATTTACATAATCATTTATACTTGGCCAATATCAATGTGAACTCAATTGTGCTAGTGTCTTATTTTGCCTAAAATGTCCTACCAAGCTACCACTATGTTTCTCTTACAGCAAATTTTCTCTCATGAAACTCTTGGGTATGAAAAGTTGGTTGCCCTTGAATATAAGACCTTCTTGAATCATGAAGTCTATCCAAATACTCCTATCAGACCCTAATGGATTCATACAAGCTTCATATAGTGCCTTAAAGTCTATATCCTCTTTGTACATCTCTTTCAACTCTTCAAATCCCAAGATGCTTCTCCTTCAAATTAAAGCATGTACAATCTTGTTATATTGTCATTTATTATTATTAATAGTAAAAGTGAAACTTTTTAAGAACTCAATCCATTTGACATGTTTTTGACTCAACTTACTCTGATTGCTAATGAACTGTAAAGCATTATTATCTGTGTACAAAACAAACTCTTTAGGCAAAATATAATGCTTCCACTTCTTCAAAGATTATACAAGAGCATAGAACTATTGATCATATGCTAGATATCTCTGCTTATCATCACTTAGTTTCTCACTAAAATATGCTATGGGTTTCCCATCTTGACTTAAGACAACACCTATGTCAATTCCACTAGCATCACATTTCACTTGAAATAGTTTATTAAAATCAGGTAAGGTTAGGATTGGTTCTTCAGTTACCTTATTTTTCAAAAATCTAAAACTCTTATTATCAGCCTCAGTCCAATATAAACTTCTCTTATCACCCTTAATTGTATCTATCATTAGAGCAATAATCCCACTAAAATTCCTTATGAACTTCCTATAGAAGAGAACTAAACCATGAAAGATTCTTACCTTAAAGGTGATCCTAGGTGTATGCCACTCAATTATGGATTTTATCTTCTCCTTATCCATCTTCAAACTTCCTTTGAAATCACAAATCCTAAGTAGATCAATAATGCCTTCATAAAATTACACTTTTTCTCATTGATTAGCAGTTTATATTTATGTAGTTTACTTAACACCATCCTCAAATGTTTCAAATTATCTTCCTTAGTTTGAATACACACCAAAATATCATCCAAATATACTATCATAAACTTACCAATGAACTCCTTGAGCACTTCATTCATCAACCTCATGAAGGTGCTTGGTACATTGGTTAGCCCAAATGGCATGAATAACAACTCATAGAGTCTATAATTGGTCTTGAATTATGTATTCATTCATCCCCTTATATTATCCTAATATAATGGTATCCATTTTTCAATTATATCTTATAAAATTATGTAACTCCACTCAAATAATCGAGAATATCATCAATTATAGGTAATGGGAATCTATACTTGATAGTGATCTTGTTGATTGATCTAGAGTCTATACACATCATCCAACTCCCATATTTCTTACAAGTCAACACTATAGGAACAACAAAAGTGCTTTGAATCTCTCTTCCTATTCCTTTGTTTAAGATTTCTTGGACTTATTACTTGATCTCTTCATTCTCTCTTAGTGTTAACTTGTATGCAACCTTGTTTGGTAGATTGGCACCTAGAATCAAGTCTATATGGTGGATAATACCCATCAATGGTGGTAATTCATTAGTAAAATAATATAAAATGATATCAATGTATTTATTCAACATGTCTTGAATCTCTAGAGGTAAATCAGTTAACTTGGTGTTAGTGACTACACTTATTGGCTTACCAATCACAACAAAGTTTACCTCCTCCTTCATTTGGTGTAGAAACTCCTTACCACCCATAATCAGCACCTTTTATTGTTTTCATAAAATATTATAGTGTCTTATTTCAATGGTCTGAGTGTGTGTTTGATCCCATCCTTCTCAAACATGTATGTATTATTCCTTCCATCATGCATGGCCTTCCTGTCAAAATGCCAAGGCCTTCCAAGAAATATATGGCATACATCCATGGGCATAGAATGAAATAAAATATTATCTATATATGTTCCAATTTTAAAAACCACTTTACATTATTCACTTATCAAGATTTTGTGTCTCTTTTACAACCAAGAGACTTGATATGGTGTAGGATGCACCTCCTTCTTCAAGCCTAGTTTCTCCACCATCTTAGTTGACACAAGGTCGTATATACTTCCACTATATATTATGACCTTACAACACTTTACATCGATCTTAAACATTGTTATAAACAAGGTTTTCCTTTGTGGTGGTTCTAGAATTTCTTGGTTAGGCTTTAACAAGATTCTTTTTATTAAAAGAGACTCACCTTCTTCTAGTGCATACTCATGGATTGTTATCGGTCCTTCATCTTCTTATTCACCTTGGGATACATGTAATCCTATTTCATGGCTGATAAAAACATTCTCTAGACACTCATATGCTATATGTCCTACATACTTGTTGCACTTGAAGCATTTTCCCATAATCTTCCTCTTCCTCCTTGATAGCCTTGATATGGCCTCCTTCCTCTTGGTGCATAGATACCTCTTGAACTTTGTGAGATGATAACCTCCTCTTGTGTTGTTTTTATTTTCCTTATACCTCCTTGAGATCCTCTTCTTATAATTAATCTATCTCTTCCCCTTATAAAGGAAGTATGTTTCCTTGTAATCTTCTCCTCAACTTTCAAAGTAAACTGGTACTCTTCCTCAATTATCTTGGGAATGAGTAGGCTAATCTCATCATGGATGACAAACTTCAAACCATTAGTGTATCTTTCTACCTTTTCCAAATCATCCTCAATATATCTTAATCTGACTATTAGCCTATAAAACTATTCAGTGTACTCTCTTATAGTCATGTCCTTTTGTTTCAAATTTTGTAATTACTTGAAAATATTTGCTTGGTAATCTAAGGGCATGAATTTACCTTTCATTTTTACCACCATTCTATCCTAGATTCTAATTTTTTGCTTGACTTTCCTCCTTCTTTCTTCTTATACTCCATCCCATCATAGGGATGTATGGCCTTCAACCAGGTCATGGCATACTTGGCCTTCTTATCATCTTCCTCTATCCCTTCATACTCAAAATACTTTTCTAATTCTTTGATCCAATCAATCAAATATTATACATTTAGGTTACCTTCATACATTAGGACCTCCATCTCTAGCTTAACACTCACTTTCATAATGGCTCATATTAACGTCTCCTTAGTTTTCTCATCCTCTACCACCAACTCATCATCTGGTGGCTCTTCTTCTCCTTCACTGACTTCTACCATGCTAGTGCCTCTTCTTTCAACCATCTCTAGGTATTGCAACCTAGCTTGTAGATTCTTAACCTCCTTTACTATGATCATTGGTCCAGTTGGTCTCCTTCCACCAGCTCTGCCTCTAGTTCTCACTATCATGGCCATCTTGCATCTATTTATCAAGTCATTCACTTCTATTATTTAGATCCTGGATTGTGAACAATCCTTTTGTGTTCTGATACAAAATTGGTGTAACCTATAATCACCTATAAACACTCATGAAACTATATAAAACCTTCCCTTGTTACAAACCATTTTTTACACTCATGACTTTTCATAAGACATGGATTTTCACTTGAGTTTAAGACATGAAACTATGAAGAAGGGTTTACACATTCAAACATAAACCTAGATACTTTGTACATAAACTATATATACTATCACATATTAGTTACACCTACATAAACCCACTTGATAGATCAAAGAAAGTGTAAGAGGTCATAAGACCATATTAGACAAATGGGAGGCTTAAGGATTATAGCCTTTTTTGACTGAGTTTCCTCCATATTTTACCTTATAATATTGATATTATAGAACATATAGGTGATCTAAGTACTCACTAAAAATTATAATGACATGAGAAAATTGAGTATGATTTCTTTGTATAGACTTATCCTTCTTTGGGCTGTACTAAACCTAATTAGGCCTCCAACGGCTCTATTTAGGTGGTGATATTGAAAAGTGAGTGGAATAAAGGATGAATATTGTCACAAAAGGTATAAAGATGCATAATAAGATTATTCAACATTAATTTTTATCAACCTACAAACCTATACCATCCTCAAAACCTCACTATGACAGTTTGTGTAGACCTATAAGGTTAGGTTATGAATAGAGTTTGGAAATTTGACCTACCTAATGATTTAGGGTTTGAAACTTAAGATAGTGAAATAATGTATGGAGAGTTCACAAATTTCAAAAATTGACAATTTTTCACCATACACATTTGCTATACTAGGAAGCCCTAATTTGGGCCAATATGCATAGAAATTAACATACAGAACAAACCATTGATTTTCAAGACTTAAAAAAATTGTATTTATCTTAATTTACCTTAATATATAACCCTAGGTACTCACAGTGGATGAAACATGTCCTTAAATTTGACTATCATTTTATGATCTTATTGCCCTATATGTTTTATGCATGCAATATATAAAAAAGTGATAAGAAAACACACCAAAGTTACTATTTTTAATTTCAATACTCTTCTCCACAATATATTACATCATATGCATCCTCTTGGGTTGAAAAAACCAAGTTAGAATCCAAAAAACAAACCAAACCAATAGTTTTCCTATTCTAGATTCATGCAAATAAACTCTTAGAATAGGGCTAACAGACTTTTCTAACAAAACAAGATCTTAAAAGGCTATATCTTCAAAAAAACTTGTGTGACTTGTAATATGCCTTATAAAACAATTTTTGACAAAAGACCATAACCATTGGGACTTTATATAAGATTTAGGCTTTATTACAAGGTAGAAGAGTATATTTACAAATTTAATATTCAAACAACCTAGTTTTGGAGGGAAATTTATTTGACCATAACTAAACAATCTAACCTCCACCAAAGACCTTGAAAACACTTATAAAAATTATGAATATCCTCTTGAATCACTTGTCATTTTTAGGATCATGCTAGTGTTAGGATGGTATTTATATTGACCGTATTTAGCTTTTAAATGCTTTCCATATTGGTGTAGCTATAAAACAAAAATAATAATGACCTCGATTCTAGAATGAGGGATTTTGAGTCATTAGTGAAGGGTGGAAATATCTACACATACTTCATGAATCCAAGGGCATTAAATAAGAAAAATTTAAGGTAATTCAAGGTCAATGACTATTGTTCACTCCAAAATCCTGATTAAAAAAACTCATGAGATTGTTTTTTCAAAGAAAAGGGTGGGAAAAATGATAGAATTTTATCTTACATTTTATGGATAGTGTGAGATTATCCTAGGTCATGGTTGTAGGTATTTTTATTCATAATAGATCCTGTAAGGAATACTCCCAAAGAGATGGAGTGCCATCACCAAAGATTCAATGATGATTATTATAATTGTGAGTCAATTGCTTTGGTATTAATACTGATGTTAATGTATTTCACTTTTACACTTTCTAAAATGAGGGAAAGGCAATTTAGGTTCCAAAACAAACATGAAAAGGAGGGGAGAATAAGGCAAGAAAGAATGCTTCCAAGTCAAAATGAGGTTAATACTTCAATAACTGGGCCAAGTGCATTTGACATAGTTATACCATTATGTGTTGAGTTTTACCAAAGGTTTTAACCTAATAATACACAATGGGAAGAGTCTAAGGAAATAGGGAAGAATGCTTAATTCATGAACCCTCACTAAGTATCAATATTTAAAATCCCATACTAAATAACAAAAAAACTTCCAAGACAACCTTATACTAACACACATATTATAAATATTTAATGCAAAATGAAAAGGGTTCATAAGGAGGTTATTCAATACATCCACATTATAACCATTGCATTCATTAAGTGACAAAGCTTTGTTTCAATTTTATTAACACTAACATTCATTCAAAATTAGATATGATAGATACTTTGACATACATGACATGCATTTTGTAGAAAGCTGAAGGTTGCATTCATAAAATAAAAAAATTTGTTTGCAAAATATTGATCATGGTCAACTTTTCATAATATAAAAGGGTGAAAGAAAAAGTATGTGAAATTTGTAGACACCCCATTTGGTCCACAACTATGTTCCAACTATACTTTAGATTGATTTCTTCTAAACAATGAAAATTAAGCCTAGCAATCATTCAGTATCCTAAATTCATATATACATGATACATTAGTGCTTATAATCATGTTGAGGCATCCCTATTTGGCATATTATCCTATATGAAATAGTAACCTTTCATTTCTAGTCAACTTGGAACCTAGTAAATTGATAGTTTAGCTTTTAGACCCATTAACTAGGGCACTTAAGTAATTCCTAAAGCACAAAAAATCCTAAATATAATGAATTAAATAAGAAAATACAATTAAATTCTTAAGTTAAATTTCCATGTGCAATAAGTGAAAATAAACTTTGTAAAAAAGAAATTTTAATAAATATTAGGTCATTATGATGTCATCATCTTCAAAGTCAAAGAATTGAAAATATCTTCCCTAAAGCCTTAAATTTAGAAATAGAGAGCCATGCTTAATAAATGGGATCTCTATCTCAAATATTAATTGATTTTCCCCTCCTTAACTGAACTAGGATTAGTCTAAACTCAACCATGATTAACTCTGACTTAACTTCACTTTGGTTAGAGTTAGTTTGGAAGGATATAAATACAAGGATTCACCTATTATTCAACAAGCATATTTTATGTAAAGTTATTATGCTAAAATACCTTCAATAATCTCATTTTTGTAGTGTTATAATTCTCATTTTTTGAGAGATCCAAGCACAAACAAGCCAAAACCAAAGCCAAGCCCAACATTGCCAATGTGACAAGGATAAATGATACAAGGAGAACAATTGCCAAAAATTCTTTGATCACACTAGCCATCACATCCATTTATGCCCAAAATACAACTCTTGATCTCAAATAAGGTAAATAACATTTTTTAAATCTTCATTTAATAGTTACTTGTATTATTATCTTGTTTGTTGAGTGTCTAGGCTAGAGTTATTAGTTTTATTAGTGTGTTTTTGTTTGATTTTGATCATATTAACATGATAATAATATCCCCTCTTGGATTACTATTGATCACATAATTTCCCATTGCGAGTGCCACTATGCTATCAATAGGAATCTAAGAGGGGATATTAGTATCATGTTAATATGATCAAAATCAAACAAAAACACACTAATAAAACAAACACCTCTAGCCTAAACACTCAAGGAGTAAGAGAGAAATAAAAGTAACTATCAAATGAAGATATAACAAATGTTATTTACCTTCCTCAAGACCATGAGTTGTATGTTGTCTATAGCTGGATGTGCTAGATTGTGTGATCAAAGAATCTTTAGAAATGGTTCTTCTTGCATCATTTCTCCTTGTCACCTTGGCAATGTTGGTCTTGGTTTTGACTTTGGCTTATCTTCTTTTGGATCTCTCAACAACTGATAATTATAACACTACACCAAAGTAGCTTATTGAAGGTATTTTAGCATAATAAATTTACACAAAAGAAGCTTGTTGAATAATGGGTGAAGTCTTGTATTTATAGCCTTATAAAATAACTCTAACCCAAGTGTAATTTGGTTAGATTTAATCATGGTTGAGTTTAGACTAAACCTAGTTGAGTTAATTATGGGGAAATAAATTAATATTTGGGACATAGATCTCTTTTATTAAGCATGACTCTCTATTTTTTAATTTATGGCTTTAGAGAAAATATTTTCAATTCCTTGACTTTGTGGATGATGACATCATCATGACCTCATTTTGATTAAAATTTCAATTTTACAAAATTCATTTTCAATAATTTCACATAGAAATTTCACTTAATCATTTATTTTTATTTTCTTACATAATTCATTTTTCTTAGGATTTTTTACACTTTAGGAATTATTTAAGTGTTGTGTTGAATGAGTCTAAAGGCCAAACTATCAATTTTCTAGGTCACAAGTTGAATGGAAATAAATCCATGATAAGTTACTTATGTATATAGGATAATACCCAAAATAATGATGCCTTATAACAATTATGAGCAATAATTTTTGGTGTATAAATGAATTTGGGACATTCGATGATTCCTAAGCTTAATTTGCACTATTCAATAAAAAGAAATTTGAAGTCTAATTGGAATACAATTATGGCCAAAATTGGGTGTCTACAAAATATTGACTTGATTTTTTAAATACTTTAGATATAAAGATTTTTGACCAAAAAACAACAATGTAGTTACACATTTATAGATGAGGATAGTGCTCACCTCCAAGTAGCATGAGATTCCCATCCTAGGCCATGATGACCACTCTTGGTTGTTACAAATATATAGTTAAAAATAAAGGATAATATTCTCTCCACTCACTTTAAAATATATTTATGAGATAACTTTATTGATACATAGATGAGGAATGGACCGAATGACTCACTACTACTTAGACTTTACTTCCCCTGCTTCTAACACTACTAACATGAGGTCAAATTCCTAATCTATTTTATTGAGGTTTATTGGAGGCTCTATGAATATTATATCTAACTAGGCCACTAGAATTTGGTAAACCTATAGGGGAGCCTCCATAGCTACCTTTACTATGGACACCTAGCTAATACTTTTTATAGATAGGGTCAAGAGATCGATCACTACCTAGGTTATAGCCTTATTTACTTTATTCACCTTCTTCTACATAACCTAGTCAAAGTGACCTATGTGGACCTTAAATTCACCCTTATCCATTAGAGTACCATCTTGGTGGAATAACATTGACATATTAAACTCCTTAAACTAGACTAATGTATTCTTCTTTCCATCTTCTAGGGGGTCCATCATAGTTTGGGCCAATATTGGACATTCCTTCACTATAATTATCATACTCCCATCATACATCTAGTTTAATCTTAATTTTGAAGTGGGTATTAACTTCAATTATAGGAACATGACCTTGTGTAATATAGTCACCAGCCTCCTACATTTTATCTCAACTTGATTAAACCTCTCCAAATAGGTCTCAATCCATTGGATGAGCACTTGGTTATCTATTAGAGTTTACACAACCTTTCCTAGAGCTGAGAAAGTTGTAGGAGGGCATCCTTGACATGCCTAATCAGTTTAGTAGGTAAGGGTCTATTACAATCAACACACAACACCTTTGATTATCTATGGATAAGTAGGGACTCCTTTATTATTTAAAGGTTTGTTCATTATATGGTTATACATCATGTTTAGCATATTTCATCATCTATGGAAATCATAGGATATTTGGTATTAAATCACCTTTGTTACATATGTTTTACCCTTATAACCCATTTTCACTTGAATGACTTTTTAGAACTAATCTATTAATGAAAATTGTGGAATCTTACTTATATGATCGGTATTTGGATTTACTTATTTAAATTTATTATTTAAGCTCACTTATGCAACATTATGGATGTTTTGGTCTTTGAAATTTTGGTCTATGGCAAATTTTGAGTTAGAAACTATCTATCAAGATCCTTTGTTTGGGAAATTTCAGTTGAGAACTTCGTATTGGTAAAATATTCCTCTGATCCTTTTAGTTAACAAATTTCTTGTTAAGCATAGGATATACTGATAGGGGGGTGAATCAGTATATCATATATCTTATTAATCTTTTCTTTAACCAAATTCCACTTAATCAAACATTCAAGATATGCAATAAAATTCAAACAATAAATGCCACACAAGATAAAGAGAGACACCAGATATAACATGGAAACCCAATGTGGGAAAAACCATAGAGAACAATCTCAAGTATATGAATGAGAACCAACCCAAACAATATTCACAAGCCAAGCTTGTAGGAGCACCAACCCCTTTGTTGAGCACCAACCTAGAAACTATTCATGAGCACCAACCCACATGAGCACCACACCCCTTTTCTGAGCACCAACCCAGCTACTATTCATGAGCACCAACCCATAGGAGCACCAACCCCTTTGCCGAGCACCAACCTAGCAACAATTCGTGAGCACCAACCCACAGGAGCACCAACCCCTTTGTGTATACCACACACCTATCTCTCAATGGTGCTATCTCAGCAAATGATAGATTAATATAACATCTCTTTCCTCTCTCTCACCTTTTCTCTTCTAAGCTAGATATAACAAATAAAAATCATATTCATCTCTCACAATTGCTCTTCTAAGCTAGATATTACAATATCAAATCAATCTCTGTCTCTCATATTACAAATGGCTACTCAAGCCTTTATTTATAGCTTTCCAAATGACCTTTGGCCTTCCCCCTTTGTGACCCTTCAATCCTCATGGAAAATGGCACCAAACTTGTATGACCCTTCATATTCAAGCCTTTGAAAAGTCATGTGGTGACCCTTCATGATCAAAAATGTCCTTCCCTCTTGTGTCCTCATCTTGGCAACTTTTCATATTCATTAAAGTGTCTCTTCATGAGAAATTTTGCCCTTCCTCTTTTGTCTTCACTTGGTGAATCTTGGAATTCCCCAAAATGACTCTTCATTAGAAAATGCATCCCATCCTTCTTTTATCTTTATCCCATGGCTCTTTAACTTCTCCATGGGCCCTTTTTTGTCTCATATGCAACCAAAAATATATTTGTTAATATTAAATAAATATTAACTCATATTAGACAAGATATATTTATTACAAACAACATTAAATGTAATGGGGCCTTTATCACCAATAATGCTAAACCTTTGACATCAATGATAATATTTCCAACAATCTCCCCCTTTGTCATTGATGGCAACCTCAATCCTGAAACTACCACATCCTATCACTTGCACATACTGTCATCTAAAAACATATAGTAACTCCCCCTTACTATAATAACCTATACATGTTATTCTCCCCCTTTGACATCAATGGAAAAGGGCCTACTTGGAGCTAACACTTAGCTCCCCCTTAACTGATGCTAAACATCAATGGCAAGAAGTAAATAAATTACTCCCAATTCCTCTTTTAGAGATTTAAATGTGTCTTTTGAGAATATATATGATAGTGCATATAAATCTTTACCTATCCTTTAAGAAACTACAATCAACTCATTTGAATATTTTATTCTAACCTCACAACCTTTTGCATGAAACTTTAATGTATATCCCTAATCACATATTTGACAAACACTCAATAGATTATGCTTAATACCTTTTTCATACAAAACATTCTTAGTCTTGGTTCTATCATAATCCAAACTCAAAGTACCTTTTCTGGCTATCCTGGAAGTGGTTTTATCTCTAAATCTCATTGTGCCACCATTGATCTACTTTACTCTTATCTCCTATCATATGCCTCGAACATCTGTTATCAATGAACCATGGCGTAACCTTCTTCTTGATGAATGGAGCTTTGAAACTCTGATCTTTCTTCATTGAATCTGCATGAGTATTTTTTTCCTTCTTTCTAAAAATATTAGCTCTTTTTCAACTTTCTAATTTCTTATGACCATAATCATTTGAAACACTGCATATGCAAGAATCATTCTAATAGCCTCAAACCATAATACTGATGCAAAATTTTCTTCAAAAATCTATTCCCTCAAAAAGATATAAAAATTAATCTACCAACTCACCTTCTTGTCATGAAACATATCCAAGACCCAATAGCATCCACCATGCTTCAATTTTTCTTAAAAGTTTCTCCTTGAAGCCTAGAAGAGACACCCCACACAAAAGGGTCCTAGAAACAAATCTCAGGAGATTCCCACATCTCCTTTATTTCTTCCTTGATCTTCTTGTGTTTTTATTTTAGAATCCATTTAGCATGTCTAACCTTTTTGACTTACTAACCTTAACATTTATATTTTTTTCATCTTCTCAACTTTTGAAACTATCTTATCTTAACAGAGCTCATGCTCAAATGTAACAAGATATTTTGCACAATCCTTCCTATTTTATTCTTTATCTACTATAGCAAGTAATTCATTTTCACTCTTAAACTCAACCTGATCAACCTTTACTATTTTAGGTCTCCAAACCTTAATTTGACTCTTCTCATATATTTTAGGGGCTCTATAACCTTTGACATACTTTGAATATCTCTTTACTTGTTTTGGACATAATTTAGCAATATGGCCAACCTTAAGACAACAAAAGCAAACAATATTTCTCATACCTTTTTCTTGAATGGGACTGAGATCTCCCTTTGACTAATTTCTTCTCCTCATACAGTCTCTTGCCCTATGACCAACATGATGACAAACAAAACAATGGCCATGAAAATAATTTGAAAACTTAAAAGCATTGGCTACCTGATCAACTTCTTTGATTTGCCTTCAAAACCTGCATCCTTCTTTCCTTGGACCAATATTTCATGATCTTTCTCAACCTTGATTATAAGCTTCTTATGATTATCTTTTAGATAACCTAACTCATCCTTCGACTAATTACACTCTTCTTCTTTTGATGCTAAAATTGAATTTGCAACCTCTAATTGATTCTTAAGATCCTGAATAAATATCTTATTTTCTTTTACTTCTATAGCCAACTTAGAATCCAAGATACACACCTATTCCTTAAGAGCCTCAACCATGGATTTTAACTCTTGATACTCCTTCTTTAGCTAATTGGCCGTCTTATGCTTTTCTTTGATCTACCTTCAAGATATTAAACCCTTTCTAAGGGAACCTACTCTAATACCAAATCTTAAGAATGGGATATACTAAGAGGGGGGGTGAATCAGTATATCATATATCTTATTAATCTTTTCTTTAACCAAATTCCACTTAATCAAACATTCAAGATATTCAATAAAACTCAAACAATAAACACCACACAAGATAGAGAGAGACACCAAATATAATGTGGAAACCCAATGTGGGAAAAACCATGGAGAACAATCTCAAGTATATGAATGAGCACCAACCCAAACAATATTTGCAAGCCAAGCTTGTAGGAGCACCAACCCCTTTACTGAGCACCAACCCAACAACTATTCATGAGCATGAACCCATAGGAGCACCACACCCCTTTGTCGAGCACCAACCCAGCTACTATTCGTGAGCTCCAACCCACAGGAGCACTAACCCATAGGAGCACCAACCCCTTTGTTGAGCACCAACCCAACAACAATTCATGAGCACCAACCCACAAGAGCACTAACCCCTTTGTGTATACCACACACCTATCTCTGAATTTTGCTATCTAAACAAATGATATATCAATACAACATCTCTTTCCTCTCTCTCACCTTTGCTCTTTTAAGCTAGATATAATAAATACAAATCATATTCATCTCTCACAATTGCTCTTCTAAGCTAGATATTACAATATCAAATCAATCTCTGTCTCTCATATTACAAATGGCTACTCAAGCATTTATTTATAGCTTTCCAAATGACCTTTGGCCTTCCCCCTTTGTGACCCTTCAATCCTCATGGAAAATGGCACCAAACTTGTATGACCCTTCATATTCAAGCCTTTGAAAAGTCATGTGGTGACCCTTCATGATCAAAAACGTCCTTCCCTCTTGTGTCGTCATCTTGGTGACTTTTCATATTCCTTAAAGTGTCCCTTCATGAGAAATTTCTCCCTTCCTCTTATGTCTTCACTTGGTGACTCTTGGAATTCCCCAAAATGACTCTTCATTGGAAAATGCGTCCCATCCTTCTTTTGTCTTTATCCCATGGCTCTTTGACTTCTCCATGGGCCCTTCTTTTGTCTCATATGCAACCAAAAATATATTCATTAATATTAAATAAATATTAACTCATATTAGCCAAGATATATTTATTACAAACAACATTAAATGCAATGTGGCTTTTATCACCAACAATGCTAGACCTTTGACATCAATGACAATATTTCCAACATTTCTCTTTGATAAATTTATTTTTGGAAAATTTTAATCTTTGAGAACTTTCTCTTTAGCATATTTCATTTAGAGACTTTTGCTCATAACTCATACCTTTAACAAATTTCTCTGATAAATCCTCCCAAATGTCAATTTGGTATTCAAGAAAAGTATTTGGCATTTTGGATTTTGAGAGAAGTTTCTCAAATCTCCTCAAATAATATTTAGATATTTAAAGTCTTTCATTTGAAACTCTTAGCTCACCAAATCAAATGACTCAACCTGAACATAAGTGTTGACTCCTAACTAAACCATATATTACCAATTATAAAAAAGAATAGCATTGGGGCACCCCCTGAATCATTAAGCATCCTACGTGGCATGCCAACTAGGCCAAGGTGGTCAAGTTAGAATTAAATGAAGGTGGAAAGATTGTAGATGTTAATGATTAATGGTGAATGAACTAAACATGAATTATAAAAGTCTATAACATTGAGCTACTAACCAAATCCACATCCATTAATTGTCATCAAGCTTGAGTGTATATTTCCTTCTGTGAACTCAAAGCCCTAGTTGTATTCAAAAAAGATGTAATTTGCATAACATGAGTTCCAAAACACCATTTCATAAATATCAAACTCTATTATCTAAGAATTAATAATGGTATCCTCATCTAGACCATACATAGGAGAGCATATACCATCTCTATTCTCCATCAAGGACTCAAAAGAATACATGGATATAAGTTTTGATGCCTCACTATTCGATGGTACCTACACTAATTACTCAGCTTTATGGGAGGTCGTAGAGAGTATCAAACCATTAATATATGAATAATACATCACTTAGGAGGATTGGGAGGTTGTATCTTAC
Source organism: Torreya grandis (assembly GCA_037957365.1). NCBI lineage: Eukaryota > Viridiplantae > Streptophyta > Pinopsida > Cupressales > Taxaceae > Torreya > Torreya grandis. The sequence goes on from JARHVA010002768.1 coordinate 479,870, forward strand.
CTACTACATTTCAAATGTTAAGCACTTCATTATGTATCTACTAAACCAGAGGTTATGCCATGCATTGACCTATTATGATATTTGTTCTTTAAAGGGAGGATTATAGATGGTGGGTTCCTCCACTACATAAAAAATACCACTATCATCACTTACATATATGGGTAATCATTCTAAAGGTATTTATGCCTACACATCCTAGATGTTACCTTTGATTTGATAGAATAACTAGTTGGAAGAAAAATAATAGCATATAACAATAGTGAGTAAATGGCTTCTCCTTGGAGAGACATTTTTGTTCAATGAGGTCACTAGGAATCATATGCCCATTACAAGATTATATATGAGAATACACATTAGTATGGAACTTTTGAACCATCTATATGTCCATATAAGCATCCACTTCCTTCATTTAAAACTAGTACCACTGCTTGACCTATTGATCACCTTAGAATTCACTTCCACACTGGGGGAGATTATTAGTGCCTTCTTGCAAGAATTGATGTTGCATAAGAAAATGAGGCCCTAAGGTGGCATTTTTTTATATGATGTATGAACTTTTAAATTTAGTCATGGGCACTATCTATAAACATAATGAGGATCTGTGGGATACACATCTTGAATACATCAAAAATAGAATCTTAGATGTCTACTCATTTGTATTTATGCTTATATGAAGAACATATCAAGAATTGTAGAAGATTTGTATCCTCAAGTTTAGATGGAGATTCATGGCCAACCTATGGAAAACGTTTCCAAGAACATAGCCAATAAATTCATGTATTTGGGTGATTACTATTTATATCTAGACTACACAGTTATAATGGTCATTGGACATAAGGTTGATCCTCTTTGCCTCTCTAAGTATATCCCAAACAAAGTAGCTAAATAGGAAATTGACTATGATATGGGAATTTGATTGATTAAGACCTAAAAAAGTGTAATAAGATCACCTTTCATATCTATAATCTCATAATTTAGATAATGTGCTACACTTATTACATGCACTTCAGGGAGGCTGGTGTTGATAGGAAGGTTTATGCCCTTAGTTACTATTGACAAGTTTGACCTCACAGGTAAAAATTTCACCCCTACCACTTGAATTTTTTCTTTTTATGTCATGATTTAATTTTAAAGGCATGAAAATTACAATGTATATATTCTATAGTAGTTTCATCAAGTTGGTCAAGTGATTCTAGCAATTTTAGTGCCAAACAGGCCTATTTTGAGGTCATACATTCATTTATTCAAGGTAAAATTGATATTAAATAATTTTAAAGGACTAATTTTTCAATTAAAATGTTAAAAAAATGATTTATAATAGGTTTTAAGTCTAAAAATGAAGAAAACTAATTTATCTCTGATATCAACCTCCTTGGTAGCTCTAGAAGGGCCATCAATTTTTGGTTAGTATAGGCAAGAAAGAGAGAGAGTCATGTCAAAATATACTAGGAAATTATAATTAATCTAATCAAATTAAAGTTAAGATCATTGTTTATCGTATTAATTTCCCCATTTTTATAAACAATCACTAAGAAGTTTAGGGGGTCTAAATGGCCTACTAATCCAAATAGGGTCTAAATTTTCCTCCATTTCTTCACTTCAAGATTAGATGGGGAATAATGGTTATATTTAGGTTATCTAAGGGTAAAATAGGACATATTAAATATATATTCATCAGGTAAATCCTCCTAAGAAGGTACATACCTCACAAAATTGGTTTCCTAAAGTGTCCTTATGAATGATCTATTTGATCAATTTTGGAGCATGATTTGAGTTGTCAAGGAAGTGTCTTCATATTAAAAGGTTATAAATTAAATATATAATTAATTTAACACCTAATTAATCTAATAAAAGTTTCATAAGTCTCCATCTTGAGTATAATATCCTTTGAGATGATTTTGGGTGAGTTAGTGTCTTCAACAAGGTACAACTATAGTTAATGAGATTAATGTTAGCGGTAAAGGGGTTATGAAGTAATGAAGTATATGTGGAATAAAATGATATAAAACCAATAATTATCTAAGGTTTCAATATGGCTAGAGACACTCTTGAAAGCAAAAGTCTATTTTAAGCCTAGAATGCCTAAATAACACTAAAAGACTGTATGTGACTGAGTTACGATCATGAGAGACCTTTAATGGACTTGGTGTCTTCATAAATAGGTTTATAAGGTGTTTGATGAATATTAAAATTATTCTAAGCTTATTTAATAATATTAGTGTGCTTACTTGAACTCTAGGGTCTATTAAATAATGAATAAAACCTCCTTAGAACTTAGTTTAGTAGAATTTAAAGTAAGTTAGCATTGTTTAAGGTAATATGTTATTTCTTGTTTCTATGCTATTCAAAAATCCTTTTTCCAAATTTGATTCCTATTAAAGTTAACTATGGATTATGGAATGCCCATTAGGGTATTTGAGTAATTTTTATATCTTAGAACTAACCTCCCACCTCTCCTTAGTCTTTACACATCGAGAATGTCCACTTATAACAATTAAGGACAATAGGGCTATTTCAAGAGAGTATCGTATTAGATCATAAAGATGAGTGGTTTTATTTAAGACTATAAAGATATTATATAAGATAATATTATAAGGTACATCTAGTGAGCTTAGGATAGGTGAAATGACTCTCTTCCTATAAGCCTAAAAGGATAAAATGGACATCTACAACCATATGTCTCAAGACAATCAAAGAACCTTCTATGTAAGTGAGATTTTTGAATATCTCAAAGAAGATGAACTTATATGCTATATGGATATAATAAAATAGTCTAAATTACATTGAGAGAAAAGGAGGTTAGCAGAGCACCTACATAGAGGAGATCACCTCCCTCTCTCATTAAAATCATCACCTACAACCAACTTCTAGGGACTTAACAAGAATTCCATGGACAATGGATGTTAAGAGTACACAGGTAAGGTTGAGGGTTTTTTTAAGAGTTAATTAATTAAAGCTTGTATGAGTTAGTTATAATATCTTTAAGGATATTTCAAGGAATAAGATATATTTTGGATGCTATAGCCAACCTATATACACATACAGTCAACAAACAATGTAGTAGCTTGAGAATGATGCTTAAATTAAAGAGAATTGAGGGTTTACAGATTCTATCATGATAATGATAAGAAGCGTCATGGAGTTGGAAATGTTGAAAGGAGCTAATGATCTCAAGAAGTGGCTTTGAGTCCTAAAAACAAGTCTATGAGACCTACAGGCCCTAAGCTTGTAGGTCCTCATTATAGACCAAATCAATAGCTTAAGAAAATAAAAACAAACCTAAGACACGAAGATACTAACCTCCATGTAGATGGAGATAGAGTATAACTCTTCACAGATAATCTAAGATACTTGGATAGTCATGATAAATGTGGAGTTGAGTTCATTGTTAAGACACCACCTATAGGTTTGTATAGAAGGAGAAAGTAATAACTGGTTTGAAAATGTCACAAAAGGTATGGGCAGACCCTACAACATAGTGAAAATGAACTCTTTTGGCGAGAGTAATTCAAATAATAATGGCAATTTAATAATGTAACTTTGATATCTTGAAACTCCTAGTACACAATCAAATATCAACCTATAATATTATGTACAATCTATGCCTGAAGGTAAATGAGACTTGAAAATGCCTTTGATGAGTTTGCAAATATTATCATATTATGAAGTGAATTCCTTTGATTTGGATTCTTAAAGTAACATAACATTATGAATAGATCAATTTCCAAATGACAATGCCAAAGTATATAGTCAAACACCCTATTGCATACCTAAAGGTGTCTAACTAGATAGTTAGTATTTAAGCCTAAGGATAAATAGTTGATAAAGGTGTATGAAGGGTGCTTGAACATAATTATAACTTCAACTAAGTTCATGGACTATTTAGGAGATCAGGGGTGTGAGGATGACGTCTAAGAATAAATTATGCAGTCAAACCTAGCCCTAACAAGCACTTACAACCATGCCTTGAAAGTATAGGGTGAAATGCACATAATGAAGGGATAGATTAGTGTTTGAAATGTGTTTGTAACCAATTCAAATGTAAAACGAATTATTAAACTAGTGAGGAAGTTAATTATGTGAGAGTAAGATCCAAACTCCTATATACAGTCAAATGATCCTAAAAGAAACACCTATAGGCTGCAAATGAAGACATGTTGGTCTTAAGCCTATGTATGACACATAATAGTGAGATGGAGTTTTGAGGCCTATCCTAGTTAGACCATGAGGTCATAAGGCTAGGTTGAGACCAAATAATAACATGAAATTATTGATTAAAATTGGTTTTAAAACCCCTAAACAGAGTCAAGATAAATTATAGGTTTGCCCCTTCAGGAGTGTTTTGCTCATTTAGGAAAAGTGAGGTCTATATAAGGGTATAATAGGATAAAATTTATGGGTTGAATGTCCTCATAATTGTTTTAAAAACTTATCTTGAAACCTTAGATCTGATACAAAGGTGAAAAGGCTAAAAGTTTGTCTAAGACCTAATGGGACTAATTCACACACATAGGCTACAACCAATCCTGAGAGAGTTTGGTGTGTCGAGGCCTTTATAGGAATGATCATAATTTTAAATTTAGTATAGAGGGTGATAATTAGTATAAAAATACATCCATGGTCAATTAAAATTCATACTAATAGTGGACATACTCACTATTTTGTCTAAGACGTTCCCCACTCCATTGGAAGGGAAAATCTTAAGATCAAGGGGTCTATTTAAGCTCAAAGGAGAAAAAAATAGGCCAAAACTCATAAAGGGTACTTGATGTATTAAATATATATGTAAAAGGTATACATACATTTTTAATAGGCACTAAATCTTAGTTTTATATCCAAGTGCCCTTGAGGGATAATAAGGAGATAAACTAAACCCCAAGACCCCTGACCAATATACGAAATGCATATGAAGGAGTGATGAGCAGTTTCAAGGAATGTAGAATAATGGAGAGGATTGCTTTGGAGGTTTATGAACCTTATAAATTATTTATAATGAGTTTTGAGACCCAAAATGCATATTAGACCTCTCTCAAGTCCAAAAAGAGCTAGGCATATCATATGAGGAGTAACTTTACATACTGATACCATCTCTCACAATTTTCATGGGAATATGAACCATTTAGGATAGTTTATTAGGTTAGTCAAGAATATTTTATAAGTGTAAGGAGGTTAGTTTGTGATTTTTTCTTGATGAACAATCATTAAGATCCTAAATATGTCTTAATCCCCTTTAAAACCCTGATAATGATTAATCAAGGGGAAAGGACCTCAAAAGTAAATATAATTACATAGTTTTATCTCAAAACCTATTGGATGTTTTTGAGGACTAAAAGGAGTTTATACACATGTAATTTTATGCTGATGTCACTTATACAAACTATCATAAATACCTTATTTTTTTTATGTTTTTGGGTGTTTTATAGGTGTTCTGAGAAGGGGATACTTTACCAATCATTGGATGATGTCATTTGGTATGATTAATAGATATTAAATTTTAAAAAAATGCATATGAGATTATATAAATGATAAAACAAATATCATTTTCCAAGTCAATTCCAAATAGGCTTAAAATAAGACTAGGTCGCAAGGTGGTTTCTTAGTTTGCATACTTACAGAGGGTCTCAAGACCCTAAAATTGACAAGGAATTTGGTGATATCTGAGGGAAAGTGAATTAAATTATTTTTTTTGATTTCAAATGTGTGGGATATCTCTAGATAAATTATTATTTTATATGCCTAGGAGGTCTAATTAGGCCTAATTGGAGAGGAAAATAAAGGAAAAAAAAGATACACTTTGAGTTGGATCATGAAAATTTGTGATCCAAAACATAGAAGCTTTGGTTGAAAGATAATTTAAGAAAAAATAAAAACACAATAACAATAATGCTATCTCTGAGAAGAGATGTTTTATCCTTCAAAATTTGTAGATCTAAACATATGCTTATCTCTGAGAAGAGATGTCTCATTTCCATTTTAGGTTACATCTTCATTTATACATGTTTTTAAGTTAGGAGGAGGATGTGGAAGGTCACCAATCTCAAGGGATATTAATTTGTTTGACTCCCATGATTTACAACAATACAGAATTTAAGGAATTACTATTTTTAGATACTATTTTTAGACTACACTACTAAAATTTAAATTTGGGGCACTTCTATTGGGTTTTCAAGGGTCAAAATACAAAGAGCAAAGTTCCATGCCATATCATTTATTTCTCCTTTCTCTCATCTTTCCAATGGTTTAAATGGCGAGTTGATTGGAACTACGATACAAAATTTATGGCTCCTAGAAGTCTTGCCACCAATTGGGGTAGAACCATCACCCGAATTATTGCCTAGAATTTTAGGCCTAGGAGGGATAATTATGCCTAATTGGTGAGGAAAATGAAGGAAAAAAGATACACTTTCAGTTGGATCATGAAAAATTGTGTTGAAATTTAAGGGGATAAAGTGTAGACATAAATATGCTTGGGTTTCCATGTTTATCTATACAATATTCTTGAGAAGGAGCTTTACAAGTTTTTAGGGTTATAAAGAATGGGTGAAAAACATGCTTTAGGAGAAAAATTACATCTTATAGACTAATTGATGGTTCAAAATTCATTTTATTAGGTTTGATGTCATGATGATAAGCCATACATGGTGTGGTATAGTTTTGCCTAAAACATTGTAAAAACTAATTTAATCTCTCATATGCCACTTTTGCATAAGGAATAATTAGGTGATCCAAGAATCAAATGGATGCTTAAAAATATTTCCAAAGGTTTTTATTGAGTTTGATACTTAGTTACATGCCAATTTAAGGGTATGAAATGGTAAAAGTTGTTTGGATAAGGATTAAAGGTTTGAAAAGGTCTTAAAGAATCCTAAGAGGACATTCTTTCCCTCCAATGCTTAGTCAAAAGTCAAAGTCAAAGGTGTATAAATGAATACTAACAACCTCAACTAGGTGAAGAGACCTCATAAATGAAAGAAAGGAAGAATTAAAATGAATAATTGAATGGGAATTTAATACCTATTTTTAAAGAAATGACCTTTTATAGTTAAGAAAAGCATTCAACCAAGAATATAGGGTTTCTTGGCAAGGATTTAGGTATTGTTATTGGTCAAACTCCACCAATAAATAATGATGACCTATTAAGTAATTATTAATACTCATAATATAAATAAAAATTAACCCATACACCATTTTTGGAGAAGGGAAAAAAGAGAATAATAAAGAAGTGCTACATTTGAGTTTGAAATGGACCTAGTGAAGGTTTCATCTCCTAGTTTTAAGGCTTTACTTTCTATTTGCTCTCTCCTTTCTCATTCTCGCTATATGTAATCCTATGTTTGACATTTTAAGAATCCTTAAATTGAGTTTTTTCAAGGCCATGATCATAAAAACACTTATACTTGCCTCTTTTGAATGAATAGGATAAAATTCATGCCTCCTCAAAGCTTGTAGTTAGCATCTATTTATGGTTTGTTGATGAATTATAATGATAATGTATGTTTCCTTTCATCTTTTCCTCTCAGTTTTACCTATTTTTAGGTGTTATCTAATCCTTACATGTTTCATAATGTGCTTCAATCATATTGTATGTTTGATAAGTGTAATATTTTGTTAGTGTCTTTGAGATACCTATTGAACAAGCTACCTTAGATAATGCATCAAGTAAGCCTCTATGTGAAACATTATTGTTTGGAGACCATAATTTAGTAAGTTTTGTTGTTTCCAAAATTAGATCAGCTCATTTTTTGGAACAACCCCCTATGAAACTTGTCTATTTCACCTTTTTCTCTCTAAGTTCATCTTTCGAGATGATTTTTTCTTGTTCTCGTGTTTGCTCAACTAGCATCATTTAATGTTCATAACATCTCTTTATTATGTTTTCCCCAAAATGCAAAGGTTGTTATAGTCTCGATGCAATAAGGGGACAATCTTCCTTTTCCCAAAGTTAGTATTTTTCTTCCTTTTTCATGCATGGGTGGCAAATTTTGCCGCCAATGCATTTTTCTTCATTCTTCATGCAGGAGCGGCGATTTTCACTGCCCTTGCATCTGAAATGTAGGAGCGGCAAATTTTGCCGCCCCTAAATTTTTATTCTTCACATGCAAGAGTGTAAAATTTTGTTACCCCTACATGTCCCTTTGATTTTTAAGTGTAAGGGTGGCAAATTTTGCCACCCCTAAACTGCCTCATTTTTCATGCGTAGCATTTATGGCCGCATGCATTAAGTGGTTGCAGCCAATTTTTACCCCATTTAATCCCTTTTTAACCCCATTTTGATTTATTTCTTTCAACCCTCCTCCTACTCTCTCCCTCTAGATGATCCAGCAAGTGGGAAGAAGCATTTTTTGGATTCAACTTCTTGTCGCACATCATTTTCCAGGTAGGTCTTTGTTTTTACATTTTATTTCTTAATTTTCCCTCTTTCTTAGGTTTTGTTTTTATTTCTACTTTTGTTTTCTTCTCTCCCCCTCTTCTCTTCCTCTAGTCTAGATGCCTTTCTCCTTGAGCTGAGTTCCTTTCCTCCTCCTCCCTTCCTAACTGTTTGGTTATCCATCCACTTCCTACTCCATGCTAGGGTGGCAAAATTTGCCACCCTCCCTTCTTTCCCAAGTATTCTTACATGTAAAAGGTAGAAAATTTTGCTGCCCTAACAAAGTGCCTCCCCACCTATCTCTTGTATCAGTGGTAAATTTTGCCACTGATGTAGGTTTGCTCGACCAAGATGCACCGACGGCAAATTTTGTTGCTGATGCAAGTCCTAGGTGTAGCGGTGGAAAAATTTGCCACCATTACACCTAAGTGTAAGGGCAGAAAATTTTTCTACCCTTACACCTTTTATTACCTGCATGCAAGGGTAGTAAATTTTTTTGCCCTTACACCTTTTCTTACCTACATACATGGGTGGCAAAATTTGCCACCCGTGTCTTTTTTCCATCTCACACGCACAAGTAGCAAATTTTATCACCTGTGCATGAAGACTATCCCACATGCTGGGGTGGCAAATTTTTCCACCCTTACACCCATTTTTCTCTATTTTCTCTAACTCTAGAGAAATTTTCATTCCTTCCATTTTTTACCTCCTCCCCATTTTCCTCTCGCTTTCTAACCCACTTTCACCTCAGCCCTGTCAAGTGCCCTTCCTTGGTCATGATCACCCGACATGTAAATTCCCTAATTTTCACATTTTTCCCTAATTACATGATCATGATTCTTATTGCAGTACCCCCTAAGGATTCTCATTCATCGATGCCCTCTCAACAAAGGCTTGTTCCAATGACTGAAACTTCTTCGAAGAAGTCAAAGGCTATAAAGTACTAGTATCAGGGTGTTTTCCCAATCACCTCGATCACTTCTAATGTTGACAACATTAGGGATATAGAGATCAACCACATGGATATGGCTGAGTTTATGGAAAGAACCAAGGTGACCAACCTGAGCTCAGAGATGAAGACAATCATTGAGAGCAACATCCACCTAGTCTCCTCTTTCCTTGTAGTGGTGCATCACACAGAGTTTGTCCTCTAGTGCACCTAGTTCTATAACAGAGAGACCAGGTCAGTGTTAGATGCCAGTGGAAACATGATAATTTAGTTGGACCCCAAATTTATTAATAAAGTCTTCATGTGCCCCTTGTTATCAATGTGCTAAAAATTGAATTCATTGAGGCACAGAAAGAGTACGACAAAGATCTCGAGAGGGAAAAAAAGGTGATGAATAATAGATGGCTCAAGAATCCCAGAGCCAACTTGTCTAGATGGTCATGGAATTTTTTTAGGAGTGATTTCATAGAAGAAGTTGGTAACTTAATTACTCTTCTCAGTAGAGTACAAGGTCTACCATCTTCTTCCCAATTCCATGTATGGATGTATACCTTTATCAAAATAATTCTACAATGGAAACAAATCATCTTCTAGGGTGAGGAGATCAGCAACGCTCTTCATGAGTAGTTGACAAAAGTGTCTACTACTTCGAAGTTCTATATGACTTCATATTTAGTGTACATTGCAACTTCAATGCAAACCTTTCTAGGTTTGAGAATTGAAGGAGACAGAAGAACCACCTCAGTTTATTCATATTACCCTCAGCTGACACTAAAAGGATCAATCCTTCACCTTAAGAGGGTAAATGATGCCTTCTTCACAGTGTTTTTATTCCTTTTTGATCCTTAGCTAGAACAAAAAAGAGTATCAAATGAAGCCTGGATGGTCGTCAATGACTTTGGTTGCATATTTCTACAATTTTCCTCTTTTTCTATCTATGGGTTGGCTTTTTCTAAGGCTATCCCTACATGCTCCCCCAATTTCCATCTGACAAATTAGTCCTAATGGATTTGTGTAGGTAGATTAATGTCGTACACACTAAGCAAATGGAATTGAAAAAGCCAAGTTTTAGGTTTCTAATAGAAATTGGTAGATACTCAGTTTTGACTGCCACCAAAGCGAGGGTAATGAAGATGGAAATGCAACTAGTCACCATGAAGTAGTTAAAGAGAAGGTCCAATTTTGACTATAGGGGTGTCAAGGATATGATCTGAAGAAAGACTCAGTTTCATGAACCCATGATTGAGGACATCTAGGTAGAATTGAGAATAGTGGAAGAAATTAGAAGGATGGACTACAACAGGTTGAATCTAGAGCAGATTAAATATCTAAGGCTTATAGATATTCCCCCTAGTCTGGTTGATGATAAGAACATAATTAACAACATATACCTTGTTGAGAAGGTCGCTAATTCTCCTCTTCCTGCAATTCAGTGGTCCCAAAAAGAATTGACTTCTTTAAGAAAGAGATTCAAACTAATATTGGCTAACACCAATGATTGGCTAGCGGCCAAAGGAATCATGTTGAAGGAATTCATTTGAGGATTAGAGGCCAAATTCCAAGTAGAAATAAGGAAGAAAGTAGAGAATAGAACTAAGAATAAAGGTGACATTCCTTCTCCATCTAGGCCTCACAAGCCTAGAATCATCTTTGTGTCTAAGAAATCAAAGGTTGTTAAGGAGCTAAAATCAATGGCTAAGGGGGTTGGAGAATAAATCACCCAAGAATAGGTAGAAGAATAGATGGAGATAGATGACAAGCCTTTAGAGTAGTAGATAACTAAGACTCTAGCTCCCCAAGAAGGGGCATAGTCACTTGCAAGCATTTCTTCTTTGCCACCTCAATCCCATGTGGTATCTCCTTCACCTCTTTCTCCCATCAGTGTTCCTTCTTTTAAAGCTACCTCTCCTTCTAGATTTATGTTTGGTGATCCTCAAATCACTTCTGGAGACATCCTTCACTCGTCAAAATCTATCCCTAGTCTCGTGTCTCCTTTCAATATCAGAGAAAGTTCCACCTTGACCAGCCAATAGCCAATACAGTTTCACCTATTACACCCACTACACCCACTATTCCCACTAGAAGTGCAGACATTACCCTAGTGACAATAGCTATAGGGACTATTGCCATGGTAAGTGCTTTGCTCTCCCACCTTGGTTATCAACTTTCATTCCCAAAAAGAAGAAGCAAGCCATCTCTATAGATGACTTTGATTTTAGAAAAATAATGTCAATAAAAGCTAAGACCCCTAAGAAACTAAGGATCCTTTCAAAAATGGTTGAGAAAAAGGGGGCACAAATTTCTAGAGATAGGTAAACCTCCACAAGATGCAACCCTGGAGGATTTTGACATGAACGGGTATTCCATTTCTCATGTTGAGTTGGGGAAAGTCACTCACAAAGGTGCAAAGAGTGACTTACAGTTAGCAATGGATATCATGGTCCAAAATTTTGATAGAAAAAAGGAGATGAAGGATTATTACAAGCCAAAGGTCGAACAATTGACTGTGGTAGTCAATAAATTCACTCTTGCTCCTGAAGCAGTGACCCTAGAAGCCTTTTCCATAGATGATCCTATTATCCAAAAAGCAGAGAAAACCTACATGAAATGGAAAGTTCTTGAAGATTATATAGAAAAGATACATACTAAAGGAATTTCCTTGCTTACAGAGGTTGCTGAGAAGACAAAGAAGATGAAGAAAATGAGGACAAATTTAGAAGACCTTGTCTCTCTTATTTCTCAAGATATTGACAGTATAAATAAATATCTTTGCAAGTGGGTAGAGATGAAGAATCTGAAGAAATGCACCTTGGTATCAATCAGTGTCATTTCCAACAAAGATTCCTATGTCGAAATCAAAGAATCATTGATATGCAAAATCCAAGTGCTTAAAGAGTTGATCGAAGATCTCAAGTCTTCTAAGGATGCTAGTGAGAAAAGTGACACAGGCTTGCTGAATAGACAGGAGGAATTGCCTTGCAATCTCACATCTAGAGATAATCAATTTCTTTCAGTAGAAGAGATGATTCAAGAATTCAAAGGCATGATCTGAAGGGATATCAAAGAGAAAGCATTTTCAATGACTTTTGTGGACAACATCTTAGATACTCAGTTAACTCTGGATAATCTAAGAACCAAGTTAACTAGTCATGCCAAAGCAATCACATCATTGAAAGATGCTACAATCAGAGCCAAAGTGATCTTCAAAAATACCATTGCACCAGAGAGTATAAAAATTCAGACATCTATCACCATGTATGATGCTCATTTGAAGAAGTCTGGTGGCAAGAGTTGAATCATTTCTCCATTCTCTCTTCTTCCTCTCTTCTCATGTACTCTTGTCATGTAAAAGTACATGCACTTTTGTAATATGTGATTAAATGTAAAAATATAGAAAATATCCCAAAGTCAAAGATGACACATCTTTGACTAGATATTTTAATATTTTAATCTTTTTCAATTTTGAAGGTTTCTCCCTATATATAGAGGGAACCTCTTTTGTAAAAGTATCTCTAGATAATTGAGAGTAAAAACTCTGCTGAAATTGAGACACTTCTTGAGACTTTGTGCTTAACTTGTAAATCATATTTTATCAAATGAATGAGAAACATGTTTATTTCAGACTTTGTGTTGGAGTAATTTGTGTTACTTAGGAAATAGTTCTTATGTTCTCTTTCCTAATAATCTCTCATCTATTCGATTTAATAAGTAGAGTGTGTGTATTGAAATTTATCTAAAGATGTTTCTAGAGGAAAAAAAAAGACTTTGCGCTGCTTTTATCTTGGTAACCCTTTTATTCATTATAGTTTTAGGCAAAGACTTTGGGCTTTATTTCACTCTACTATTATGTGTGTTCTGAATCAGTGAAGGAGGCAACAAAAGACTTTGTGCTTTCATGGATTTCCTTGTGGACTTTGTTACTACTTTAAGGGATTTTTTTGCTCTATGCTAGATACCATTCCTAAAAGAAGAGGAATGCTTTCAGCCATCGACCATGATTTCTCTCTTTTATTTCTTGGACATCATCTCTAAAAAAAGAGAGATGGATGGTGTTATACTACCCTGAGTATTATTTTTTGCTTACTTATATATAAATATAGCATATAAGTGATCCATAAAGAACCTCCCCTTGATGAGAGGAGAGATTTATATCATTAAGATGTGGTAAACCTACACTTTTTATGGCTTAAATCTCCTTATACTGTGGTTGATATACCTATTTTGTCATCAGTTAGTTGACAACAAAATATTAACCCAACAGCTTTTGGTGACTCCACTAGAGACATGAACATGCATTTTGAAGCCTCAAGATTCAACTTGAAGTAGTTTTAGTTCCTTTTTAATTTTGACACTCTAGCAGATCCATCATATACATGAGGCCAGAGAGCTCAAGGTATTGTTGATCCCATATTCGAGTTGGTGCAACAAACTAATTTTGATATTTCTCCTCTATCATCTCGCCTTCAACAAACTAGGAGCTTCCTTCCTACCAACACTAGATCTCCCATACCTAGTGAAGCTTCTAGCCTCAATTCTGGGAAGGCTTTATCTTTATTGACCCCACCAAGATTTGTTATCCTATCATTTAACCATCCTATCATAATGGCTCAAGGTTTTTGGGGTAGTTCTTTGGCCCTCTCAATTTGACCCCACCCTTACATGAACTACCTCGTAGTTCTAGAAAAAAAATTCCAAGTTTTTTGGTGATGGGAAGGTTCACCGTGATGAACATATTACCACCTTCTCTATAGCATGTAGTGTAATTGGTGTGGAATTAAAGACATAGTAGTGAGACTTTTTGTAGAAACTCTGCAAGGCACTATCATGGATTGGTTTTACCACCTTCAAACTCAAACTATAACTAACTGGAATACACTTATGTCCAAATTTGAAGCTAGGTTTAAACCTGCTAAAGATGCACATGCCTTGTTAGCTCAGCTTACGTAGATGAAGAAAGAACCTCATGAGCCCATGAGGGATTTCATAGCCAAATTTAATAAGTTAAGGAACTAGATTCTTAGCATCGCTCAGCCCACATTGGAGAATCTCAAGTGTTTTTTTATCAACTCGCAACTTTCTGAAGTAAGTTTTTTGTTAAGGTGGGCTGGCCCTATGGATCTCATGTTGGCTCAAAATTTGGTTATTGAGATTGAGGATGATCTTATCCTAGCTAGTAAGATTATAAAAGACTCTAGTAAAAATATATTTTCCTCACCTACTGAAAGTTCTTCTACGAGCACTATAGATCCTATGGTGCAAAAGTTGACCAATGAGCTATTAGCTTTAAAAAGACAAATGGCCCAAGGTATGTCTACTCCCACTTATTTAGATATGCCAAAGAGAACATTCTAGAATTAGTAATATCAGGGCAATGTTACCTAGAACCAAGGGTAACTAAATCACCTACCTCCCCCTCAAGGGAAACTTGCCATTGAAGCAGCACCTACAAATTTAGCAGTTTGTTACCTAGAGGCTAAACATGACTTGTCACTTCAACCTGATTTGGACCAATAAGATAATGCTAATCTCTTCAAGGATCAAGAAGAAGAATTAGCTAGCAATTCTAATATCAGTTTCCTATATTACCAAGATGAAGTTGGAAGTAAAGGAGAAGGGTTTGATGGATCCTATGCTATTTTTACCAGATCTCAAAACCAGTCAACTCCATAAACTGACAAAGGAAAAGTAGAAGAAGAACCTCAGTCGGTGGTCTCCATTGCTAAATGAGGGACTCCATTACCTCCCCAACCAAAAGATTAGGTAACTAACAAAAAAATAAGTACCTCAAACTACCCCATATCTTCTACCTCTATCGCTCAGACCAATGCCACACCCACTAGAGATCAAGATGATGGTCCCTCTTCTTTTGTCTCAAATTCATTTCAATTATTTGATATAATTGATCATGATAGAAAGACTAAGATTCAAATGACTAAGATTGAGTATTTGAGAGGTAATCTTGCATAATTTGATAGGTTGGTAGAATATGTTAAAAATAAAGCCATCTCCATAGGACAAGATTCTTCAAAGGCCACTCATGATTTCCCCAAAGATAAATCCACCCAAAATAATCTTGTCATGACTCCTCCTATTGCTCTCAAAAAAATAGAACCTTTTTATGTCTCCCTTCTTATAAATGGTTACAAATTGAGTAATTGCATAATAGACTCTAGAGCTTCTGATAATGTTATGCCTGCCAAGGTGGCAGATTCCCTTGGTCTAACTTTGACCAAAACTTTTGAGAGGTGTTTTTTTATGGAAAATAAGCAAGTCCCACTCCTTGGTTAAATAAAAGATGCCCAATTTGCATTCACAAAAATTTTAGAAAAGAGAATAAAAATGATAGTTCTAGTGGCCAATGTTTCAGCCTCTTATGGCATCTTTCTTGGACAAAATTTTTGTAAGGAAGTTGGTGGTGAGCTAAGCATGGACTTGTTAGAGGCAAGGATCCCAATTCAAGATATTATGAAGAGATTGCTTCTTGAAAAAGAGGCAAAATATGTAGTCATCCGATCGTCAGCACTAGAAGCTCAAATTTTATTTGAGTCTTTGGCCATGGGTAACTACTTCTTGTCTACAAATATAGTTCATGAGGCATCTGATGAAACTCCTATAGGTAATAAATTGTAAATGTATTCAGCTGACAAAGTAGGAGGATCAGTAAAGTAAAAATAATGCATGGAAGAACCTCTTCCTCAAAATTAAGAAGTTTTCAAAGGAAAAGTGATGTCTAGTGAGGTAGGGATCTTAGAATTCGATGGTAGTTACTCCTCTATCAATTTAAGAGCTAGAGTTGTGTTGGTATCTCCTCAAGGAGATATTATTCCTTTATCCTACAAGTTATAGTTCAACAACACTAACAACATAGCCGAGTACGAATCCCTGTTACTTGGATTACAGGCTACTAGGGAAAAAGGCATTAAACTCCTCCATGCTAAAAGGGATGTTGAATTGGTGGTTTGTTAGGTAAGGAACCTCTATCAAACCAAAAATGAAAGATTGCAGCATTACCGCAGTCTAGTTTGGGACCAAATTGAAAATTTTGATGCTTTTAGCATCTCTGTCATTTTGAGAGAATTCAATCACTGGGCGGATGCATTGATTATTTCTAATACTCTCTTAGTTCCCAACCTAGACTTTAAAGGAGACAAGTACACTATTAAACTGGTCTTTCAGCCAAGTGTACCTAATAATGCTAGCCATTAGCAAGTATTCAACAATGATAATCAAATCATTGCCTTCTTGGAGCAAAAAGATAGCTTCGAACAACTGTATTTTGAGGGTAGTGAACTTCAGGAATGTGAGACAACTCTTGAATTGAATATAGACGTAGGTGAGGATTTCCTACAGCTAAAGGGGAATAAAATTCCCAAAGGCCTGGTTTTCTTAGAAAAATTGTTTGATAACCATGACAGGTTTTCAAATCTATGTGGATTTCAAAAACTTGAGTCAGTTATCTTTAAAAGATAACTACCCTCTCCCTATCATAGATCAAGTTCTATAGATGGTGATAGGTTCAGAGATGTTATTAATGCTAGATGGTTTCTCGGGGTACAATCAAGTTGAAGTGGGAAAAGTAGTTCAGCATAAGACTGCCTTCACCACACCATGGGGCACATTCACTTATCAAAGAATGCCTTTTGGTCTGATAAATGTAAGCACCACATTTTAAAGAGCGATGAACTTGGCTTTCAAGGATGAAATGGGCATGTTCATTGTAGTATACCTAGATTATTTGATGGTATTTTTAAAGCATCATTTTGACTATTTCCACCATTTACAAATAATACTAGAACACTGTCATCAAAATGGTATTTCTCTAAATCCCAAAAAATATATCTTTGGGGTGATAGAAGGGAAACTTCTCAGACATATTGTGTCCCAAGAAGGTATTAAAATTAACTTGAAAAGACTCAAGTCCATCCAAAAACTTACTCTGCCTACCAGTAAAACTGCAGTTCACTCTTTCTTTGGAAAGGTGAATTTTCTTCAAAAGTTCATCCTTGAGTTCACTAAGAAAACTCGCTACATTGTCAATATGATGAAAGGCAGGGAAAATTAGTGTTCAAAGACATCAAAGAAGCAATCGCTCATGCACCAATCTTGGTTTTTCCAGACTACACCAAAAGCTTCAAAATATATAGGTATGCTTCTAAACATACACTCTCAGCTATTTTAGTTCAACAAAACCAAGAAGGTGTGGAATCTTCTATTTCCTTCATGAGTTGTCTGCTCAAAGCTCACGAGTTGAAATATTCAAACATGGAGAAGCATGCATATGTGGTGGTCAAAGCAGTTAAACATTTTAGGTTTTATATCCTAAACTCACGTACTGAGGTTTTGGTGCTTCATACAATCATGAAGTCCATTTTGACTCAATAAGAGTTTGGTACGAAGAGGGGTAATTGGATTGCCAAGATTCAAGAGTTTGATCTAGACATCAAACCTACCAAACTTGTGTGGGGAAAGGGTCTTTGTTAGTTGATTTTTGACAACATTCCCAAGGGAGTAGAAAATGAAGAAATGGAGATCGAAGACATGCCTACGGTCCTATTTGTTACCACTATTGATGAGTGGTATTCTAACATCACCCATTTCCTAACTTATGGTGTCTCACTCATCTCTCTTATAAGGAAAAATAGAATGTTAAACTAAAGGCTCCTAGCTATGTTTTGTGGGATAATGGTATGTATAAAAGAAGCCTAGACAGGGTATTTCTTCATTGTGTCGATAAGGTACAACAAGATAAACTTTTGGAGTCTTTCCATAGTTTGGCCTATGGAAGACATTTTTTGCACTAGTGATAGCACACAAAATTCTATGAACAAGGTACTATTGGCCTACACTATTTCAAGATGCCTATAAATGGGTGCGTAGGTGTGAATTGTGTCAGTAGTTCATTGGAAAGCCTAAACTAGTCGCATTGCCCCTCAAGCCAGTAATAATCAAAGAGCCTTTTCAACAGTGGGGTATTGACTTCATTGGCATAGTTAACCCATCTTTAAGTGCCAGACATGATTATGTCCTCACGACAACTAATTACTTTACCAAATGGGTGGAAGCCATCCCAACCGAGCACACTACATTTGAAGTGGTGTGCAATTTTCTTAAGAAAAATATCATCTCCTGGTTTGGGGTTCCACTCAAAATTGCAACAGATAATGCAGCCTATTTCTCTTCACATGAAATTACTCAATTATGCTTTTATTATGAAATTACCCTGTCTCATACTT
Source organism: Torreya grandis (assembly GCA_037957365.1). NCBI lineage: Eukaryota > Viridiplantae > Streptophyta > Pinopsida > Cupressales > Taxaceae > Torreya > Torreya grandis. The sequence continues at coordinate 498,420 of JARHVA010002768.1, forward strand.
CAGATTATTTTTCACAAGGAAATGGCCAAGTAGAATCATGCAATAAGAACTTGGTCACTACTATTAGGAAATTGGTAGATGATAATCAGAGAACTTGGCACAAAGCACTATTTGATGCTTTATGGGTAGATAGAATTACACCTAAGAGGGCCATAGGCATGTCACCATTCCAACTTCTATATGGCTTGAATGTGGAGATACCTATCACTCTAGAACTACCAGTACTCAGGTTAGCCAAAGCAATCAAAGATTCAACCTTAAAAAATTCAATTGACAAAAGGATCATGTGTCTAACCAAATTGAATGAGTAGTGAACCATGGTGGTAGACTAGATTATGGCACATCAAAATTAGGTGAAGAAACTTTTTGACAAAAGAGCTAAGGTTTTTAATTTTCAAATCAGAGATCAAGTCTTGTTGTGGGACAAGAGGAGAGAACTGAAAGGGATGCATGGAAAATTTGATTCTTTATGGAGAGGTCTATTTACCATTCGACAACTCTGTGGTGAGAATAGCTTCTTGCTAGAGTATCAAGATGGAGCACCATTTTCACTAGCCCATAGTGGGCAACATCTAAAGCTTTTCAATCCTTGAAGTTTAGATGGATCCACTTGTATATTTGTATAGTTTTTATGTTGTGTTTGTTTTCTTTTATTTTTAGCATGACTCCATAGCCTAATGGCTTGGATGAAGGCACTTAGAGACTAGTTTCTACTCCCATTGATCGATTTGATCAATAAAAGTTCCCAAATAGGAGCTAGCTATTATTCACAAAATTAACTCAGCGCATTTTTGGGAACAACCCCCTATAAAACTTGTCCATTTCACCTTTTTCTCTCTAAGTTCATCTTTCAAGATGAGTTTTTATTGTTCTCATATTTTCTCAATTGGCATCTTTCAAAGTTTGTAATGTCTCTTTGTTACATTTTACCTAAAAAACAAAGTTTGTTACAGTCTCGATGTGACTAGGGGACAATATCCCTTTTCCTAGAGTTAGTCTTTTTCTTCATTTTTTATGCACGGGTGTCAAATTTTGCTGCCAATGCATTTTTCTTCATTTTTCATGCAGGAGCAGCAATTTTTGCCACCATTGCATCTAAAATGCAGGAGCGATGAATTTTGCCACACTTGCATTTTTCTTCTTCACATGTAAGAGTGGCAAATTTTGCTACCCCTGCATGTCCCTTTGATTTTTAAGTGTAAGGGTGGCAAATTTTGCCGCCCCTGCACTACCTCATTTTTTATTCACAGCATTTATGTCCATGTGCATCGAGTGGTTGGGGCTGATTTTTGCCCCATTTAATCCCTTTTTAACCCCATTTTGATTTATTTCTTCCAATCCTCCTCCTACTCTCTACCTCTAGACATCTAACAAGTGGGAAGAAGAATTTTTTGGATTCAACTTCTTGTTGCACGTTATTTTCTAGGCAGGTCTTTGTTTTTACATTTTATTTCTTAATTTTCCCTCTTTTTTAGGTTTTGTTTTTGTTTCTATTTTTGTTTTCTTCTCTCCCCCTCTTATCTTCCTCCATTCTAGATGCCTTTCTCCTTGAACCAAGCTCCTTTCTTCCTCCTCCCTTCTTACCCATTCAACGATCCATCCACTTCCTACTCCATGCTAGGGTAGCAAAATTTGCCACCCTCCCTTCTTTCCCAAGTATTCTTACCTATAAATGGCAGCATATTTTACCACCCTAACAAAGTTCCTCCCCACCTATCTCTTGTATCAGTGGTAAATTTTGCCACTGATGCAAGTCTGCCTAAACAGGATGCATCGATGACAAATTTTGCCACCGATGCAGGTCTTAGGTGTAGGGGCAAAAAAATTTGCCAGCGTTACACCTGAGTGTAAGGGTGGAAAATTTTGTTACCTTTACACCTTTTCTTACCTACATGCAAGGGCAGAAAATTTTGCCACCCTAACAACTTTTCTTACCTGCATGCACGGGTGGCAAAATTTGCTACCCGTGCTTTTTTTCCATCTCACAAGCACAAGCGATAAATTTTTCTTCCTGTGCATGAAGACTATCCCACATGCCAGGGCATCAAATTTTGCCACCCTTACACCCCTTTTTCTCTATTTTCTCTAATTCTAGAGAAATTTTTGTTCCTTCCATTTTTTGCCTCCTCCCCATTTTCCTTTGACTTTTCAACCTACTTTCACCTCGGCCCTGTCAAGTGCCCTTCCTTGGTCATGACCACCCAATGTGCAAATTCCCTAATTTTCCCATTTTTCCCTAATTACACAATCATGATTCTTATCACAGTACCCCCTAAGGATTCTCATTCATCGATGTTGTCTCAATAAAGGCTCATTCTAATGACTGAAACTTCTCTGAAGAAGTTGAAGGCTATGAAGTACCAATATCAAGGTGTTTTACCAATCACCTTGATCACTTCTAATGTTGATGACATTAGAGATATAGAGATTAGCCATGTGGATATGGTTGAGTTCATGGAAAGAACCAAGGTGACCAACCCAAGCTCAGAGATGAAGAGAATCATTGAGAACAACATCCACCTAGTCTCCTCTTTCCCTATAGTGGTGCATCACATAGAGTTCATCCTCTAGTGCAACCAGGTCTATAATAGAGAGACTAGGTCAGTGTTAAATGCCAGTGGCAACACAATAATTCAGATAGAACCTAAATTTATTGATAAAGTCTTCATGTGCCCCTTGCTACTGATGTGCTGAATATTGACTTCATTGAAGCACAAAAAGAGTACGACAAAGATTTCAAGAGGTCAAAAAAGGTGATGAATAATAGATGACTCAAGACTCCCAGAGCCAACTTGTCTAGATGGTCTTAGAATTTTTTGAGTGATTTCATAGAAGAAGTTGGTTACTTAATTACTCTTCTCAGTAGAGTAGGAGGTCTTCCATCTTCTTCGCAATTCCCTGAATGGATGTATCCCTTTATCAAAATAATTTTATAAGGGAAACAAGTCATCTTCTGGGGTGAGCAGATCAGCAATGCTCTTCATGAGAAGTTGACAAAAGTGTCTACTACTTTAAAGTTCTATATGACTTCATATTTAGTGTATATTATATCTTCAATGTGAACCTTTTCAGGTTTGACAACTGAAGGAGATAGAATAACCACCCCAGTTTATTCATATTACCCTTAGGTGACACTAAAAGGATCAATCCATCACTTTAAGAGGGTAAATGATGCCTTCTTTGCAATGTTTTTGTGCCTTTTTGATCCTCAGCTAGAATGAAAAAGAGTATTAGATAAAGCATGGATGGTCATCAATGACTTTGGCTGCATGTTTCTACAATTTACCTCCTTTTGCTATCTATGGGTTGGCTTTTTCCAAGGCTATCCCTACATGCTACCCTGATTTCCATCAAACAAATTAGTCCTAATGGATCTGTGTAGGTGAATTATTGTCGTACACACTAAGCAAATGGAACTAAAAAATCTAGGTTTTAGGTTCCCAATAGAAATTGGTAGACACTCAATTTTGATTGCCACCAAAGTGAGGGTGATAGAGACAGAAATGCAACTAGTCACCATGAAGTAGTTAAAGAGAAGGTCCAATTTTGACTATAGGGGTGTCAAGGATATGATCTGAAGAAAGACTCAGTTTCATGAACCCATGATTGAGGACATCTAGGTAGATTTGAGAACAATGAAATACATTAAAAGGATGGACTACAAAAGGCTGACTCTGGAGCAGATTGAATATCTAGGGCTTGTAGATATTCCCCCTAGTCTAGTTGACGATAAGAACATAATTAATAGTAGATACCTAGCTGAGAAGGTCGCTAATTCTCCTCTTCCTCCAATTCAGTGGTCCCAAAAAGAATTGACTTCTTTAAGAAAGAGATTCAAACCAATATTGGCTAACACTAATGATTGGCTAGCAGCCAAAGGAATCACATTGAAGGAATTCATCACAACATTAGAGGCCAAATTCTAGGAAAAAACAAGGAAGAGAATAGAGAATAAAACTAAGAATAAAGGTGATGTTCCTTCTCTGTCTGGGCCTCACAAGTCTAGAATCATCTTTATTTCTAAGAAATCGAAGGTTGCTGAGGAGCTAGAATCAATGGCTAATGGGGTTGGAGAACAAATCACCTAGGAACAAGTAGTAGAATAGATGGAGATAGATGACAACCCTTTAGAGCAGCAGAGAACTGAGACTCTATCTCCCCAGGAAGGGGCACTGCCACTTGCAGGCATTTCTTCTTCACCACCTCAATCCCCTATGGCATCTCTTTCACCTCTTTCTCCCATCAGTGTTCCTTCTTCTAGAGCTACCTATTCTTCTGGATTTATGTTTGGCAATTCTCAAAGTGCTTTTGAAGACTTCTTTCACTCCTCACGATCTATCCCTAGTATCACGTCTCCTTTCAATATCAGAGAAAGTTCTACCATTGACCAGCTAGCAGCTGATATAGTTTCACCTGTTACACCCACTATGCCCACTATTGCCACTAGCAGTGTACATGTTACCCCAATGACACCAGCTATAGGGACTATTGTCATGGTAAGTGCTTCTACTCTCCCACCTTGGTTATCAAATTTCATGCCCAAAAGGAAGAAGCAAGCCATCTCTACAGATGACTTTAATTTTGGCAAAATAGCATTAGTAAAAGCTAAAACCCCTAAGAAACTAAGGATCCTTTCAAAAATGGTTGAGGAAAAGGGGCACAAATTTCTTGAGATAGCTAAACCTCCACAAGATGCAACCCTAGAGGGTTTTGACATGAGTAAGTATTCCATTTCTCATGTTGAGTTGGGGAAATTCATTCATGAGAGTGCAAAGAGTGACCTACAATCAGTAATGGATATCATGGTCCAAAAATTTGATAGGGAAAAGGAGATGAAGGATTATTACAAGGCAAAGGTAGAACAATTGATCGTGGTAGTCAGGAAATTCACTCTTGCTCCTAAAGCAGCGACCCCAAAAGCCTTTTCCATAGATGATCTTGTTATCTAGAAAGCACAAAAAACCTACATGAAAGGGAAAGTGCTTGAAGATTATATAGAAAAGATGTATACTCAAGGAATTTACTTGCTTACAGAGGTTGCTGAGAAGACAAAGAAGATGAAGAAAATGAGGATAGATTTAGAAGACCTTGTCTCTCTTATTTCTCAAGATATTGACAGTACAAATAAATATCTTGGTAAGTGGGTAGAGATGAAGAAAATGAAGAAACGCACCTTGGTATAAATTGGTGTCATTGCCAAAAAAATTCCTATGTTGAAATAAAATAATCATTGATATACAAAATCCAGGTGCTTAAAGAGCTGATCAAAGATCTCAAGTCTTCTAAGGACGCTAGTGAGAAAAGTGACACAGGATTGTTGAATAGACTAGAGGAATTGCCTTGTGATCTCACCTATAAAGATAATCAATTTATTTCAGTAGAAGAGATGATTCAAGAATTCAAAGGCATGATCTGAAGGGATTTTGAAGAGAAAGCATTTTTAATGACTTCTGTGGACAACATATTAGATACTCAGTTAACCTTGGATAATCTAAGAACTAGGTTAACTAGTCATGCTAGAGCAATCACATCATTGAAAGACACTATAATCAGAGCCAAAGTGATCTTCAAAAATACCATTACACCAGATAGTATAGGAATTCAGGCAACTATCACCATTTATGATGCTCATATAAAGAAGTCCGGTGGTAGGAGTTGAATCATTTCTCCATTCTCTCTTCTTCCTCTCTTCTCATGTACTCTTGTCATGTAAAAGTACATGCACTTTTTTAATATGTAATTACATGTTAAAAAATATGGAAAATATTCCAAAGTCAAATATGACTCATCTTTGACTAGATATTTTAATATTTTAATCTTTTTCAATTTTGAAGATTTCTCCCTATATATAGAGGGAACCTCTTTTGTAAAAGTATCTCTGGATAATTGAGAGAAAAAACTCTACTGAAATTGAGACACTTATTGAGACTTTGTGCTCAACTTGTAAATCATATTTTATTGAATGAATGAGAAATAGGTTTACTTTAGACTTTGTGTTGGAGTAATTTGTGTTACTTAGGAAATAGTTCTTATGCTCTCTTTCCTAATAATCTCCCATCTATTCAATTTAATAAGCAGAGTGTGTGTATTGAAATTATCTAAGAGGTTTCTAAATGATAATAGAAAGACTTTGAGGTTCTTTTATCTTGGTAACCCTTTTATTCATTGTAGTTTTAGGTGAAGACTTTGGGCTTTATTTCACTCTACTATTATGTGTGTTCCAAATCAGTGAAGGAGGCAATGGAAGTCTTTGTGCTTTCGTGAGTTTCCTTGTAAACTTTGTTACTACTTTAGAGGATTTTTTGCTTTGCATTGGATACCATTCCTAAAAGAAGAGGAACGCTTTCAGCCATCGATCAGGATTTATCTCTTTTGTTTCTTGGACATCATCTCTAAAAAAAGAGAGATGGATGGTGTTATACTACCCTGATTATTATTTTTTGCTTACTTATATATACATATAACATATAAGTGATCCATAAGGAACCTCCCCTTGATGAGAAGAGAGATTTATCTCATTAAGATGTGGTAAACCTACACTTTTTATGGCTTAAATCTCCTTATACTATGTTTGATATACCCATTTTGTCATCAGTTAGTTGATGACAAAATATTCACCCAACAAGTTTAATCAAGTCTATGTTCTTATTCATTTTTATTAGTGCATATTACACAAGTGGAGGACACTTTTTAGTGTATCACCTCTATTAGATAGGTTTTCCTTTTAGTTTACTATCTTATCTTTTCCCTTGTAAGATGGTAATTTAGAGTAAAGATCCTACATAATACATCAAGGGGAGATATAACTTAAAATATAGTGATTCAATCCACCTATTAGGCTACCCAAAACCTAAGATTGTCTTCATGTTACTTTATACTATGAAGGCTTAAAACTACCTTCATAAGGGTGCTAGTCTAGTAGTTAATAGTTTTTTGTAGTGGGAATCAATTGGTGCTGGTCTTAGTTAAATTTTAGTTAGCAGTGTTATTCAAAGATTATTTTGTGACTCTAAGATCAATCAACTACTTCTAATAGTCTATGAATAGTTTCCAAGTAAGTGTATTTTCATTGCACATTCCTGATGTTGTTTTTATGGTTGTGTATGAGGAAAATTCGTATGCTATACTTCTATATAAACATTATAATGAGTTATACCAGCCTGTTCATGACCCATAAGATCCCTATCATGATCCATATGAACCTTATTAAGAGCCTAATCAACCTTACCAAGAGTATTATCAACCCTGTGATCAGTCTTGTCAAGAGTGTGATGATTCATATCAATTTTATAGTGACCCTTATTAGCCTTATAATGAGTTATACCAACTTATTCATGACCCATATAATCCTTATAATGATCCATATGAACCTTTTTATGAGCCTAACCAGCCTTACCAAGAGTATTATTATCCCTATGATTAGTCTTTTCAAGAGTATGATGATTCATATAACTTTATTGAGACTTGAAATAGTCATACTCACCTCCTCCTACTCCATCTCTAACTCAAAATTATGTTTCCCTTACTATATCCCTATTATAATTCAATCCAAATATGCTAAAGTTGAAAGGAGTGATGATATTATGGGATAGAGAATTATATGTGATACTTATTCACCTCATAGATAAGATGAGGAAAATAATACAAATGTTGAAAAGTAGGTGGGTAGCAGTTAGAGAGGAAAATCAATGTGTCATGACTTATGAGTTACATGAAATGAGAACCATGATCCAATGGTGGGTAGACAGGTTAGTGAGGTGGGAAAATCAATAAATTTAATGCAAACAACATCAGTTATCTCTTCATACCCCTGGTTAAACTTATTGTATTTCAAATTTCCTTCTAGCTACACCTACCCTTCCTCAAGAAAATAAGCTTATTCCATTTTGTAGGCCTTCTTGGGATATGACTCTTGATTATGACACGCCAAGTCTTTGGGATGAATCTCCTTCCATCACTCTTTAATAGCCCTCTTGTTTACCATATCAGCCCTCTTATGCTCCTTGTCCTCATGAAATCATTGAATATTCTTAGATGGAGCCTCCAAGAGAGTGAATTCAACCTCTAAGTGAACCTACTACTTTTGAAGTCCTACCTTGGAACCAAGTAGTTAAGTTTTGGAAGAAATAAGAGGAGGTGAGTATTATAGAGTTTGAGCCCAAAGAAGACCTTGTGCCATTAGTTGTTACATTATGGAAGTCAATTCAATAAAACATTTAAACAAAAGAAGAAGTGATTGATGAAGAGGCAAAAATTTAGGTTACATATAAAATTAATGAAGTGAATCATGAGGGTGGGGAAGGAAATGATGAGTAAGAAAACCAAAAACTCATATGACAAGTTAACTTATTCTCTCCCCAAGAATTCCTATAAGAAGCTTCCATTCCTAAGGCCTCAAATTGAAAATTTATCTCTTGACTCCTGAATAAACTCATTACCTTATTAATATCCCTCCCACCATCTTCGTTCTTGAAGAAGATCCTATTGTACAGAGGCTAAATGAAGAAGTTACAAATGCAAGTGATTTTCAATGAGAATGTGGTGAAGATAAGGAAAATGTGCATGAAAAATAAATCTTTATTGGTATTCCCCTTAGTGAAGGAAAGGCAATCTAATTTTCAAATATGATAAAGAAGATGTTAAATTGCTTCAAGATCTTCCTTTTGATTTTATTGAGAATGAAAAAGATAAGGTAAATCCTTGTTTTGATCTCCGTGGTACCAATTAAGAGCATACTGAAGATTTATTTGAAGCTTTGGAATTAGGTTACTCAGTTCTCTCAGGTGATTATGAGTTGAGTAGGGCAATATGAGGTAGTTTTGGTAAGCCAATCAACAATCTAGAGAGTGATAATATTAAAAAATTTCCTTTCCAAGATGCAAAATTATTAGATGGTGATTTGTTTAAGATACTCAACATGGGTTATCATCCTTTCACCTCATTTATAGACCTTGATGTACTCTTGGAAGACCATGTGGATTGATTTTGACCACAATTTCTCAAGGAAAAATATAATCTCTCTTATGGAGACAATGATGGATGCGTTGAAATCCTTCAAGATATTAATAAGGTCTAAGTTGGATACTTTAATAAGTCATATGAATTTCATGATGCAACTATTATTATAAACCAATATTTGGCCATCCTAGAGACCATTGCCAAAGAATAACAATACCATAAGGTAGAGGTTGCAATCCAAGACCAATATGTGGTCATTGGAGATTTATTTAATGATTTTGAATTATCAAAAGTCATGTCAAATGGGTTATCAATAAACACGAAGACTCAACCAAGTAATAAGTCAATTAAATGTGATTTCACACACCATTGCATACCTAATGAAGTAAGTAATTGAAAAAACTTTCCTTCTAATCCTAGAGGAGGATTATCTAAAGGTTAGTTGTAGTCAGTTTAGCTTTTCTATAGGTGTTGTTGAGAACATTAGTTTTCTTATGTTTTTTTTCAATAAGTGCTTTGGTAGCACGTGTTTTATTAGTCTAGTTTCCTTGCTTTATTATCTTTTCTTTCCTATATTTGAGGAGCAAGCTACTATCTTATCTTAAATAAAGAGTTTTGGTAATTTTTCAAGGTCTAATAATGATTGTTTTAGAGTGTAAGATATGTTAATGGTCTAGTTCTTAAGCATAGAAAGCATGATTTCTAGTTGAGTCACTAAAATGTTGACAAGTTTGACCTCACAAGTCAAAATCTCACCCCTACCACTTGAAACTTTGCTTGTTATGTCATGGTGTACTTGTTTAGACATGAAAAGTACAAAGGATACATTTTATAGAAATTTTAGTAGGTTGCTCAAGTTATTCTCATAGTTTTAGTGTCAAAAAGGCCTATTTTGAGGCCGTCCATACATTTTACAACTCTAGAAGGGTCATCAATTTTTGCTCAGTACAGGTAGGAGAGAGAGAGAGAGAGAGAGAGAGAGAGAGAGAGAGAGAGAGAGAGAGAGAGAGAGAGAGAGAGAGAGAGAGAGAGAGATTTAGGTTCAATGATCTTTGAAAATGATAAGTAAACTAATAACCTTAAATTTAGTGAAATTGTTTGTTAGATTAATTTCCCCATATTTATGAATAATCACTAAGAAGTGTAGGGGAGTCTAAATGGGCTCTTCAACTAGACAGGGTCCATGTTTTCCTTCATTTATTTTCTTTAGGATTTAATGGGGATGAATGTTTATAGTGAGGTTATTTAAAGGTTAAATAGTACCTATTAAATTTATTTATTAGGTAACTCCTTCTAGGAAGGTACATATGGCACAAAATTGATTTCCTATAATATCCTAATCAATGGTTTGTTTGATCAATTTTGGAGCATGATTTGAGTTTTCAAGAAAGTGTCTTCATATTCAAGGGATCTAAATTAAATATCTATGTCATTTCACACCTAATTCATTGAATCAAATGTTCATAAGTCTCCATCTTTAGTACAATCTCCTTTGAGGTGGTTTTGGGTGAGTTAGTCTCTTTAACAAGGCATAACTATAGTTAATGAGATTAATATCTATGGTAAAGGGGTTATGAATTAATGAAGGATATTTGGAAGAAAATGAGATACCACCAAGTATTCTCTAAGGGGTAAGTATAGATAGATACATTCTTGAGATCAAAAGACTATTTTAAGCCTTAAATGCCTAAATAACATTAAAAGACTGTATGTGACTCAATTACCATCATGATAGACCTTTAAGGGACTTGGTGTCTTCATAAAAATGTTTATTATGTGTTTGATGAACCTTGAAAGTGGGCTAATCCAATTGAATAATATGATAGTGATTACTTGAGCTCTATGGTATATCAAACAATGAAGAAAACCTAGAACTCAATTTAGTAGAGTTTAAGCTAAGTTAGCATTGTTTAAGGTAATATATTATTTCTTGTTTCCATTGTATTCAAACCTTATTTTGGAAACATTGATACTTATTAAATTTAATTGTGGAGTATGAAAGGTCAATTTATGTCTTTGAGTCAATTTTGTCTCTTAGAACCAACCTCCCACCTCTCCCTAGTCCATACACAAAGAGAATCTCCACCTATAGTTGTTAAGGAAAATAGGATATTTTAGGAAAGTATCATATTGGATCATAAAGATAAGTGGTTTTATTTGAGAGTCTAAAGAGCTCAGATAAGATCATATTCTATGGGACATCTAAATATATTAGGGTAGGTGGAGTGACTCTCTTCTTATAAGCCTAAAAGGATGAAATGGCCATCTATAGCCATATGTCTCAAGGTAGTCAGAGAACCTTCTATGAAATGAAATATTTTTGAATATCTATGATAAGATTAATTTATATTCTACATGGATGTGATAGAGTGGTCTAAATTGACATTGAGACCAAAGGAGGTTAGTATTGCACCAACATGGAATATTTCACCTCTATCTTAGTATAATCATCATTTACAAACAACTTGTAGGGACTTAACAAGAATTATATGGACAATGGATGCCAAGAGTATACATGTAAGGTTGAGGGTTTGGAGTTAATTAATTAAAGTTTATATGAGTTTAATATATTATCTTTAAGGATATTTCAAGGAAGAATATCTCTTTTGGATGTTATAGTGAACCTATATACAAATATAGTCAAAAAACATAATGTAGTATCTTAAGAATGACACTTTAATTAAAGAGACTTGAGGGTTTGAAGATGTTATCATGATAATTGAAAGAAGTGTCATGGAGTTTATAGTGTTGAAATGAGATAAGGAACTCAAGAAGTGGCTTTGAACCCTTAAAATAATCAAATGATACCTACAACCCCTAAGCATGTAGGTCCTCATTATATACCAAATAAACACTTTAGGATAATTCAAAAAAACCTAAGACATGAAGAGCCTAACCTGTATGCAGATGGAGATATAGTCCAACTCATCAAAATCATCTAATCTACTTGGACAGTCAAGAGAAAGATGGAGTTGAGTTCATAGTCAAGATACCACCTACAAGTCTGTAGAGAAGGAACAAGTAATAACTAGCTTGAAAATGTCACAAAAGGTATGAGAAGACTCTATGACAGTGAAAAGGAACTCTATTGGTGACAGTCATTCAAAGCATCATGGTAAGTGAATACTGTAACTTTTAGATATTGAAACTCCTAAGTACAAAATCAAATATCAACCTAAAATATTTGTAGGTTTGTACCTAAAGGTAAATGAGATTTGAAAATTCCATTGATGTGTTTACAGATCATGTCATCCTTTAGTTACCCAAGCCTTATCATGGACCAACAACCCCCTTGAGGCTACTATTCAAAATCACCCAACCCAAACTACCACTTCCATTATACCTCCTAATAATCACTCCTCCATAATAGGAGTACATACCTATAGCACTACCCATCTCCCTCTAGTTACCTCTAATCCATAAAAAAATACTTTTATTTGAAGATTTATGGTATCCATAACCTTCATTTTATCATCGATTAGTACAAAGGTCACCACTCTTCCATTGGTCACTAACTTAAATACCAATCCTACCTAACAAGTAACCTTTAGTTATCTCTATAACCCACAAGGGCATGTACCTACTACCCACCACCCAAATACATCCAACCATTGATATCCACATACCAATATATATCTTCTACCCAACCATTAGAATCCACATACCAATATGTGGCAACCTCTCAAAATTCCACCCATTATCAACATGTTTCTCAACCACCACCATAATATTCATCTTGCAATTTCCTGGGTGCTCAACCCCAAGCATAATTCATGAAGATGATCATGGAAAAGATGACCACCTTAGAGTAATCTATCTATGACTAAATTTATAGTGATCCCATCCACCCATCCATACCCATTAAGCCATATCCTCCCCAATGGGAATTTCTAAATTTATCTAAATTTCAAAGCAAGGAGGATCCCCAATAACACCTTAGGGAATTTACACATGCTTTTTATCTCATTGCCTATGATGATGCCCTTATTCTCTACACTTTCTTGATATCTTTAGTTAACCTAACCTTAGATTAGTATATTGCCTTACCTAAACATTCCATCTTCTCCTTCACCTAATGAGCCCAAAACATCTTTGACCATGTTTCAATCAATATATCCAAGAAAGTTTCTATCACTAACCTTTACTCCATCTGGTAATTCAAGGACAAATCCATTATCAATTTTGTGGCTTGTTGAAGGAGCTTAATTAGCCAACTTTCATTTTCCTTACCTCAACTCAAATGTATAGAGATCTTTTCTTGGGAATGTGCCAAGCATATCTCATCCACATTACATGTCCAAAGCTTCCAAACCTTTGATGAAGCTTTTACCATGGCTCATAAACTAGAGAATTGAGCCATTGATTAAGGAAAGCTTAAACTCAAAAATGAGAACTCAACCCATAAAATCAATGAGGTTTCTTCCTCCAAGTCAAGTAACCAACCCAATACCAACACTAGGAACAAAGGAAATGCAAATTCTATTATCCTTAAATCCACACCTCCAAAATCTACCAACCAAAAAAATATAAGGAACCAAACCTCCAACTCCTCTAATTCTACAAAATAAAACCCAAATAACTAAACTTGGAGCAACCAAAAGTAATTAACTCTACTTAGGGAGCCCTATGCTTCTATTTTGGAAAATTTATTAAAAGATAATATCATCCAACTTCCACCAATTAAACCACCCCAAAAATTTGATGCTTCTCACCCCATGCTAGGTTGGTATAATGAGAATTACCATGTGCCTTTCACTGAGTCAGAGGACATGATATCAATAGGTGCAATACCTTCAAATACCTTATCCAATCCCTCATTGACAAGGGGTAGTTTACATTGGATAAATCCAATGCACCACAAAACCAAGCCCTTGGCATATTTAGGAAATCCTTCCCGAACCACACGCATAACAAAAATGAGAGTAGCAATGTTGAGTACTCTCCTGATACCCATACCATTAACATGGTTATTGACACACTCACTAATAAATAACCTGGTCACCAATCTACCAATCCCTCTCTACTTATTGAAGTAAAAGAGTTACCTTCTACCATTTTGGAAACCCAAACCAAGAAATTACCTCTTCCTCCTTCCTCATTCATTAGGGTATTATAATTACCAACTTCCCCTTTAATTAACATAGCAGACCACACACCCATCTTACCTTCCTCACCAATTACCATGCAACTCTCCCCTCCCATAGAAATCATTCCTGAGAAGGAAATGCCCCTATCTACTCCTCCCATAGAAGATACATATATCCCAACCTTGAATCCTTTTATTTAGGAAGAGGAAAAGGCTACCATCCTTGTGTTTCAACCTAGTCGATTATCTTTTAGATCCACCATTTAGGGAATCGAACCTTTCTCAAAGCTAGTGCATAAACTAGAAATTATCTACAACCCTGACATGGATCAAGCCACCTTTTCGAAATAATTAAGTCTCCCTTATGCTACCAAACTAGAACCTCAAACCCCTTCTTTGGTAGACCAACCTAGAACTTCTAATGACTAACCAACCAAAACATTCACCCAACCAACCAAAACCTCTGCCAAACTAACCAACCCTCAACCACCTAAGCCAATCAAGAGCCAAATAACCCAACCCCCTCCAAAACTAACAACCAAAGCAACCAAAGAATTAAAACTACCCAAAGTATGAAGGCCTCAAATTTTACCTCCCTCAACCTTGCCTCTATTATGGGTCCTCATCCCTCTACCTTGAGAATGAAACCTATTATTATTAAAAAACCACACCACCTCTATTGGTTACACCTTCACACTTACTTTCTAACACAACTCTTTTTACTACACCATCAATACCTAAGTTACTTACCTTTCCTTCCTCTACCTCTATCCCATCAACCATCTTGCCTAAACAAAAACCAACCAAGAATACCACCTTACCGAATACACCTATCACCAAACCTACTTTCAAGCAACTTTCTACCTCAACACTTAAAACAAAAACCACTAAACCTTTACCACCTTTAACCGAGTCTTAATTAACCATTCTCCAATAGTTATTTCAATATTATTCCTTGAGCTTATCACTCATTAAACCCTTTAACCCTCCACATCCCAAACCATCATGGTTTAATAAAAAATTGATTTGTTTATACCATATGACACTGAGCCATGATATAGAGAATTGTAAGGCTCTCCAAACTCTCTCCACCACCTTTATGATGAGGATGATCTATTAAAAAATTAACCTCCTACATCACCCATACCAACCTAAACAACAACCATACTTACCCAACACTTACCCATGCCCCCAGTCTCACCTAGGAATGAAGACAAGTGTGACTTCTCTACTACCTCACCCTCTCTTTCTATCCATACTATCAACATGGTCACTAGATCACAATAGAAGGGTAAAGGGAAGGCCAAGGTTTCCAATCCTTTGACTTACCCCTTTTAAAATCCCCAAGCTAGCCACACCTAACCATATCCATCTTCAATTAAACCCAACGTGTCTATCTTAGGTACCCCCCAATCTAACCCTCCATAATCTAACCCATATGCATTATCTATTTGGAAAGCTATCCTCAAGTAGCTTCACTAGACCCTGACAAAAATGAACTTGTATGAGTTGATTTATACTTCTCCCCATCACCACCAAGCACTCATAGAGGCATTATAATCCATCAATGTCCAACCCCCAACCTATAGCTTCATTTATTGGTGCCCTCCAAACTTCCAATCTTGTCACTTTTAAGAATTATAAAATACCTTCCATCCACCCTGAAGACCTATATCCCCCACTTTTTATTACTACTTACATAAACCAAACCCATGTTAAAAGGGTAATGATTTATGGGGGAGATAACATTAACATCATATTCTCCTATGCTTATGACCAACTCAACTTATCATAAAATATCATGTTAGAATCCATAGTGGCCTTTAATCTTTTAACAACAATATAGCCAATTCCTTGGGAACTGTTGTCCTTCATATCCATGTAGGACCCCACACACTCCTTGAACTCTTTTATTTGGTGGAAGGATAATTCTAATAAAACATTTTATTGGGATGACCATGGATTCACTCCATGGAGCATGTTCCCTCTACCATCCATCGATGAATTAAGTTTGAGCACAAGGGCTAGGTCATCAATATCCAAGAAAACCCAAATTCTTTCTCAACATACAACATGACCTATCACCCTAGTGATGTTCTTGTACACCCATCCAATGTACCTTCAGTAGTTTCACCCTAACCACCAACCGTCAATGAAATGTCAACTATCCCATCCATCCCTTCCTCATAGATACCCCATAGAGGAGCCCTTGGGATCTGTGTTCCAATCATTCTCATTAGGGTAGTATCACCTTCTAGATTTGGATGCTTTCCCTTCTCCTCAATAATATGGGAACCTCAAACATGAACCTTCCTATGACCCTAACATCTAAACCATCATCTCTTTCAATCCCCCCAATAATAAAATAAACTTAATTTATGGGGGACTTGATTGGCCACTTCTTGCTCGGACTACTACCTCTTCCATCCCACCATTCACTTTCAACTTTTCCTATATTGACAAATAAACATTCACTGAATTATACCTTCATAGGTGTGCCTAGAAGGGATTTGGCCTTGGTTGATATGAAAAATGACCTCATGAGTTACCTTTGATCAAAACCCAAAAATCTCATGATTAATTTGTCCTTGGGTTTGTACCACCTGAAGAACCCACCAATTCACCCAAACCTATTGACACCATCAAGGAAGACACCCCCTCCCCTCCTTACCAACCCAACTTCCTTCAAAGTGTGAGGATTTTGAAATCATTCCCCCTAATTGTTTTTAGTTAATATTATTAGTTTTGGCCCTCTAACCTATCAAAAGGATGGCCAAACTAAAAATCTTCCTCTCATTGATCCTAAAATGGTAGAAAATGATTCTCCTACCATCAACACCATTCATCATCAAGATGATGATTCTATTCTCACCTACCTTGATGCCCCATATTCTTCAATCCATAAATCTCTTCCACTTGAAACCTTGACCATGTTAAATGAATCCATCACAAATATCAACTTAGACACTCTAGATAACCCTTGCATTTTCAAATTGGGCCAATACTAAATGTTAAATAACTTCAAGACTTTTCCTCTTTCCTCCAAGACTGCAACATAACATTCACTTGGTCTTATAGTGATATGCTCAAGACTGACCCCACCATTGATACACATAACATAGTCATTCATCATGACACCAAACCTATTAAACAACAACTTTGATGTATGCATCCTTGCATAACCCTTCTCACATGACAAGAAATTTAACATCTCCTATCTGTAAACTTCATTCAACCCATTTAATACCCCCAATGGGTCTTTACTATCATACTTATCACCAAAACCATTAGGGGTCTATACATTTGCATGGAATTTTATGACCTTAACCTCACCTGACCCAAGGATGACTTTCTTCTATCTAGTATCGACCAAGTTATTGATTTTATAGCTAGCCATGAGATGTTATCTCTTATGGACAAGTTTTTCAGTTACAATTAGATCTTGATTACCTCTAGAGATCAGCATAAAACCACCTTTACCACCCCTTGGGGAATGTTTTGCTATGAATTCATGCATTTTAGGTTAAAGAATATTGGCACAACCTACCAACGAGTCATGACCTATATCTTCCATGACCTCATCCACACCATCATAGAGGACTATGTCAATGATCTCTTGGGAAAATCCAAATCTCACAAAGACCATATGAAAGTTCTCAACATTATCTTTGAATTCTTGATCAATTTCCATATTAGAATCAACCCCAAAAAATGTGTTTTTGGGTTCCTTTTAGGAAAGCTTCTTGGCTTTATCATCTCCTTATGAGGGATTGAGGTAGACCCTTTCAAGGTCAAAATAATCTTGGAGATGCCTCCTCTTATCAACCTTAATCAACTCTATAGCCTATCAGTAAAGATTCAATGCATTTATCATTTAATTTCCCACCTTTTAGACTGGTACCAACCTTTCCATCACCTTCTAAAGAAGGATGTCTCTTTCAAATGGAATAGTGATTGTCAAAAAGCTTTTGAATCACTCAAATAATACCTTTTTTTACCACCTATCATCATACCTCATAAGGATGACCACCCCTTTTATTTATATATCTCTACCATCAACCATTCCCTATGGGTAATGTTAGCTCATCAAGATGAAAAACACAAAGAACAATTCATATAATACATTAGTTTCATGCTTGTAGAATATGAGACTCATTATACCCATATCGAGAAACTTTGATTAGCCTTGAATTTTGTTGCCACCAAACTCTACCACTACCTTCTTAACCATAAAACCTATGTCATAACCAACACCAACCCACTCAAGTAAATTCATTCCAAGCCATACCAAAACTAGAGTATGGCCAAATGGCTTATGTTCTTAGCAGAGTTTGATCTTAAGTTCCTTAAGTAAAAGTCCATTAAAGGGCAAGTCATTACCGACCAATTAGCCAAAGAACCTTTGACAAATCACCAACCTCCTCTTAAACTTATAAATAAATCCATCACTACTCTTTTCCAAGAGGACATAACCTAGCAAATGAATAAGTTCTTTGATGGGTCAAAGTGTCAATATGGTGGGGGAGATGGTATCATCCATATCCCCTTTGATGGTGAACCCCTTCCTCTATCCTTTAAACTTGATTTTGAATGCACTAACAATATGACTAAGTATGAATCCATAGTCATAGGTCTCCAAACTACTCTAACCTTATAAATTAATATAGTCAATGTCTTTGGTGATTCCTAGCTCATGGTCAACCATGTTAATGGCTCCTATTAATATAACAATGATGTCTTACAAAAATATAAACTTTTAGTTGATAAACTCTTATCATCATTCAAATGTTACCTAGTCTAATCTATTCTCTAATCTACCAATAAATTCATTAATATAATGGCTTGCCTTACTTCTTAGATCCCTTCTCAACCTTCCAATTCTATAATATTTGTCACCATTCATCATTTTAACACACCATCTTATAAACAGTCTGACCTCCCTACCACTTATAGTGCAAAGGAATCCCCATTTGACATTTGGTATGACCAAACTTTTAACTACTTTAACCTAGGCATCGCTCCTCCTAACCTCTCTAAGAATGCCCAAATAACCTTTATTTAGAGTACCTCTCATTACACCATATTAGGGGGAACTCTTTAAAAATGTGGTTTGGATGGTCTCCTTTTTAATTTCCTATGCATCCATGAAGGTTCCCATTCCATTATACAAATACATGATGGGATCTATGGAGGACACTTTAGTAGTCTAGCAATCATTTAACATATCCTTTGCCTTGGCTACTATTGGCCCACCCTCAACCAAGACTATTATTATTATGTAAAAAAGTGTGTTAAACATCAACAACATATTAATTTACATCACATGCTAGATAATGGACTCTAATTATCAAAGGACTTTTGGCCTTTATCACAATGGGTCTCGATCTCATTGGGGAAATCAACCCCCATTATTTTAAATGGCATAGTTCAATCCTCATAACCACTGAATATTTCATCAAGTGGGTGGAAACTATTCCTCTTATTTTGACCAAAGTAGAGAATATTTTTAACTTTATCAACTATCATATCATTTTCCACTTTAGTTTTCCTCATAAGATAATCAATGATAATGGAAAATATTTAAAAAATAAGCAAGTCCAAGGTCTATGTGATGCATTTGGCATCAACTTAAGATTTTACTCACCTTACCATCCATAAGCAAATGGATAGGTAGAAGCCTCTAACAAAATACGTAACAAAATGCTAACCAAAGTTGTTAGTGCTTCAGCTCAGGATTGGCACTTGCACATTCCATTTGATTTATGGGCCTATCGCAGTAGCATTCAAACCTCTATGGGTGTTACCCCTTTCTCTCTAATCTTTAGAGTAGAGGCAATCTTGCCTCTTTAAGTCCAAATTCCTTCTCTTTGCATATATTTACAATATATTAGTTATAAAAAATATTATCATCAACAACGTTTATCTCATTTTGAGCTACTTGATGAGAATAATTTAGTATCCCTCACCCACCTCTATATCTATCAAGAATATATCAAGTGTGCTTATAACAATCACTTGAAAGTGTGAGACATCAATATCAAAGACCTCATACTCAAGGAAAACCAACATGTGACCAATATGGAGAAGAGTAAATGAGGTAAGTTTTCTTTCAATTATCTTGGACCTTACATCATAACCCATATATGTATTCTCTCTTGAAGGTAAACTAGAACCTAAGCATCTCAATGCTTCACATCTATGTATATTCTTCTATTAAAGAAGGATCAATATCACTTTTTGTCTAACTTAATCTCATCCCTTGATTAATGAGATTTTCACCTTCACCCATCTTCTTCCTCTCTTTTTGATAACAATTGTTTACAACATAGAACCATGTGATTAACCATCATAGTCATAACCTAATCCTAAATATGGGTACCATGGTTCTACTCATGGCATGGTTCTCATGGATACTTTTCATCTCTAACAAGTTGGAATCCCATGGTCATTGTCTCTCAAAACCACACCTTTTCATATATCATTAACCTTATTATGTTAAAGTTTTACCCTCATAATGGAAAACCTTTGACCCTTATTAGAATTTTCCATGTCTAAAAACATTGCATCCAAAAAAAATTTGAATACTAAAACATTACTTAATATCTTAAGCATTGTAAACTACTCCCTTGAAGGATAGCTACCCAAAAACAAAATAAAAATTATCGAATATAAGGTAGAATACTCCCTTGAAGGAGAACTATCAATAAAATTAAACAAATCTAATAAACTTAGACCACTCCATTGAAGGATGGCTAAGTTAACTTTGTAAAATATGAAGGAATCTCTTAGAAGCTTCCCACATTGATCAGCTTTCTATATAAAATAATAAAGCAAAAGACCCACTACCATAATGAAATCTAAAGCTGCAATCAACTCTCAAAGTAGCATAATAAGTTGGAAGATGAAATTAAATTTCACATGTAGACTTCCCACATTGATTAGTCTTCATCTAGCATATGACTTAGAATTGTCTATTATTGTTCTTAGGTCACCTATAAAAAGGGAAAACTTACCCACATAAGGTCACCATACATATTACCATTTTTCCTTTACACCACCTATCACCCATCTTCCCTTTGTAATATCTATAAATCAAGGGATTTCAAGATTACTTGACACCCTATGATCAAGAAACTTGTTTTTTCAATCAACACATGATATTGCATAGAATTTGAAAGGCTTATGTTCTATATGTCAATCCAATTTTGGGTTTTATTTTACTTTATCCTTGTCAACAAACATGCATTACACCTCATTTCTTATTCTCTCCTCATTGAGTCATATATTCTATTGGATCTATGTCTCATAATTTTTCATGTCCTTTTCCACATCTAGTATGGTCATCTATCTTACTTATGTGCCACCACTATCATCCGTCCAAACCATAAATGAAATTAGAATAGTATTAACATCAATCAACCCACTTTCCTGGGATAAACATCAATCAACCCACTTTTCTGGGATACCTTTCTTCACAACCTTAACTTGCCTTTGATGCACACACTTTCTTTGAAAACCTTTAGCCAAATTGAACCATGTGATCCATCAAATTTGGATAACTAATATGAGCATCCTTTGCTTACCCTTGTTGAGATACATTGGCCTGATGTCCATGGATTATGTAGGCACTACTTGACTTAAGGGAAACTCAACCACTAACAACTAATTATCCCCCCTTTTTTTTCATTAATTTCCATTGCTAACAGTGCCCTCTTTCATAGGGCATCCTATGTTAGGGAAGCTTTGGATTATTCCTAGCATCCTTGTATTTTAACATCATCTAATAATTCCTCTATTTTTCCCCCATTACCAAGAAAAATACATTGGCCTGAGGTCTTTTTGGACTATGTAGGTAATGCTCAATTACTGAGGTCAACTCAGCCACATCTTTTATTTTATTTTCCCTTCTCACCTAATAGTGTTCCCTCCACTTCTTTACCTATCTCTTCACCACCTTCCTACCTTAAGATTTTCAACCTCTTTTAATGTAAGGATTGATAACCTTCCTCATTGGCCCTTCTTATCTCCCATAAAGTCACCATCTACTCTCCTTCGTTGGCCTCCCCATCACCTTTCCTTATGCATGCTTTTTGGATCACTCCCCCACCTAATTTTCATGTTTTTTGTCCCTCTCTCCACTTCTTACCAACCTTTCCCTTTATCCCCTTTGTCTTCTTCCACCATTCTCATCCTTTCCCATTTCCCTTGGCAACCTATTGTACCCTTTTCCTCACTCTCCTTTCCTCACCAATTCCACATCATCCTGTTCCTTTACACACCGATGGACACTTTTACCTCCTCATTTTTGCTACCACCTTCTTCTTACTCTTCCATTGCTTCTAAACCACTTTCATTTAAATTCTCAATTTTTTCCCTCTTTCCAAAATTTTCAATCTAGCATGCTTTCTATTTCTTATAGCATCCCTTTTTTTCTTACATGTGCCACCACTCTCTATCAATTTTCCATTATTCCCACTTTTTCCATTTTTTTCTTCACAACTAGATTCTAATTGGGTCTTTATCCTTTAAAAATCCTTCCATAATTTCCCTTTTCTTCAGATGTGAAAAAGATTGGTATTAGAGCCAAGTTTACTGTAAGTTGTGATCATTTTTCAATTCTGTGGATTGATCTTTTGAGTTCTCTGCTTTGCAAATTTCTTTGGGAAAGTTTATTGCATCAAGTCACAGGCCATTATTCATTTACCATAGGCCACTTTTATCTCTGCATCCTCTGTTTCCCTTGCCAAAAATTTCTTGCTTACCAGAACCCAAATCTCCCCATAATGGAATTTGGAAAAGCTCCATCCACTTCTACAGTTGAAATCATGAATGAATCAGAACTCAAAGGCATGTACGAACTCCCTCCTTTTGTCCCAGACCAGATATTAGACTGTCCTGATATTGATATTACTGAATAAAATCTTGAGAAAGAAACCAGTTTGTTCAAACCTCTGGCTATTAAGGCTTCCCGTGTGTATAATAAATCTGAGTTATTAAAATCTAAGTTTGTTTATACCTCGACTTATCTGTCTTTTGTTAAGCGTAGAATCAAGTCTGTAGAATTAACCCTCTATTATAAACCAAAGAAAAATAACCAAACAAATTTACTCTCTCTGTTACCTGAGTAAGAAATCAATTATATCAGGTCACATGAAGATGTGAAATTTGTTCATTTTGGTTTAATCCAAGTACATATAATACCCTTGATTCCTAGTAATATTAAACCTGTTATATACTTAGCTTTGTGTGATTGCTGCCAAGTCAGTTTTAAACACTCTTGTCAGTTGTCTAGCCTTGGCCGCTTAAATGATGATATTATTTGCTTTGAGTTTTGTCCTAACCTCTCTGTCGCAGTCCGTGATAAGGGTTGTAAAAAAGTAAAGCATGGATCTCTAGATTGTTGGGGTTTGTTTACCTCATTGTTTGGCTTAGACATGTTTGGTGAGTTTAAATACGCCTCTATAAATATCTCTGTTGTCTATAGCATGACGAACACCATGACAAACACCAATCACCCAAAGATCCTTGAAAATTTGCCTTATGCCAGAAGATTAAGTGGTACTGTTCAACTACAAAAAGGTCATATTGAGTCAGTTGAAATTCCCTCTGAATGGAAACTTGACTGGTTAAAGAATGTCTCTCCCAAGATGAAAGGTCAAGCCACAGTCCACCATAGTGACAGCAGAACTGTAAATATTTTGCCAAGATCTTTGTCTATAAATTCTTCTCACCTATCTCCATCTAGACCATCTACATCTTCTTCGCATAAACCAGTTAAAATCGATCATATATTGATCAAAGATGAAGAGGTAAATCAAGGCAATGATTTACCAAGAAATTTCATGAGTCTTCCCAGAGAAGACAGTTTAGAATTCTACACAGAAGATACATTTACTCTATATTGAGGAGGAAGATGGCCACCGCCAAAGGGTGTCCATAAGCAACCTACAGGAACTATGCAGTATTTTGCAGCTGCATATGCTGATCCCTCTAATGTGTTTAAATAGAGAAATTATGTTGCTAGATTCAATTCTCATTTTATTGAAAATTTTGATGATCTGTGTAGAGATGTTTTGTCTATTAAAGACACTGTAAATAAAATACAGCAAAAAGTATCCTCTATTGATAATAAAATAGATATTCTTGATGATAGTCTTAGTTGGCTTTCCAAAGAATATCAGAAAGTAGAATCCTCTACCCAAAAGCCTCTTTACTTAGTCTCCTTTGGATCCACCTTCAAAACTGTAAAGAAATCACCTAGACATACCCTTATGCAAAGAACCCATGTACATTTGTAGCCTTGGTACTTAAATATAGATGACCTACTAAATCCTTTGAATGAAATCATTGCCTGGTGTAATACCATGTGTGTCCTTACAATACAGGCCCATCTAGACCAAGTAGGTAGCACTTGCTTTGCATCCAATTTTTTTCGGGGTATTGTTAGTCAATGGTGGCAATCTATGACTGAACCTCAGTAGTATGAGCGTGTACATAACCAACCTGATTCTTTAGCAGCTTTATTTCATTTATTGATTAATGAGTTTGCACCTCCAACTGGAAATAGAGAATTGGAGTCAAAAAAATAGTTACTCAAAATGGAGCTCTGTGATCTAAAATAGTTTGATGCTTTTGCTAAGCAATTTCGACAGCTTACCTATGATAGTAAGAGTTTTGCTTCTACTGAGATCAAGCTTAAATTCCTGCATGCTCTACCCTATAATTTAATTGATAGAGTCATATCTTATATTGATCTTAAGGGTCTAATGATCAAATATCTTGCCCTTTCTGATGTCATTGATTTTGCCAAGCAGCAAGTTATGACTTTAGTCTCTGAGACTAAGTCTATGCAAAAACTCAGCAAGCACCAAGCATCCCAAATTGCTCCTGTCTTTCTTGAAATAGCCCCTTTTAGCTGTAGACCATTTGTTCAACCTCGTCGCTATCAGAAGCAGCACCATAAGCATGTCTCTTTTCAATGCCACTCTTTTCTTAAGAAACATTCTTATGCTCCTCCTCACTGTTTCTTGAAGAAATGCCGCACAGCTCATCCTCCTTCCAAACAACTGATTTTCTATATTTGCCGCAAACCCGGCCACATTGCTCCCAATTGCTCCTATCAAAATCCTACTTTTAAAGCTATCTTTTCCTCCAATGCTGTAGCATGGTGGGATATAGTCGACGCTGACAAAGATCTGTATCTCCAAGATGATATCTATGAACCTACTCTTGAAGATCTTCCTAAAGAAGCATCTGATGATGAAGAAGATGTAGCAGCCCTTGAATCACTTGTAGATGAATTAGAGCACCCAATGACAAATATGCAACATGGTGTAAGACATTATAGACCAAGACACCATGACTGGTCTATCCAGTCTAATGAAGCATATGGAGCCTGGTCATGCCATCACCATGAAGTTCCTGAGCGACTAGAGAAACCACAAGGAAGAGGATACTCCAGAGGAGAATCATCTAGAGGGAGACAACCCTCACAGCCATGAATGCCTCCCATAATGCACAGAATCCAACATCCTCCTATGTAATATCTGAGCTCATTTAAGCCCAGCGACTCTTGGATGAAGAACAAGTTCACAAATAAAGAACCACCAAGAGAAATCAAAGAGCCAAACTGGGATGTCTTCCTACTAGTAGAAGAACCAGCTGCAGTAGCAGAACCTCAGTGGGATGAAGACAATGAAGAGGATGAAGTCAGAAGTATGTTCTTTTTGACCAAGATTACTGCCCTGGTGAAAGCAGTAATCTCCTAGAAGAAGAAGAAGTTAAACCAGAACCAGAAGAAGACATCTACCTTGAACCAACTATAGTTTAGGATCTAGGAAGATAGAAATTGGTATGTACTAGTATACCTTCTTTAGAAATTCCACAGCCTGTCTATTTAAATCATTTAATTAATGGCAAATTTGCCCAATTCTTTACATTAGAAATAAATGGTAGACTTGTAGATGCCCAAGTAGACACTGGTGCTTCTCTTTCATTTGCTAAACCACAGCTCATCAGTGACAGGAAGACACTTGATGACCACCTAGCTTATAAGAGCATTGATGTTCAGGGGAATAGCTTCACCTGTAAAGATTATAAACATCAACAACCCCTACGAATCCAAAATAAAATCTTCCATGCAGACTTCTTCACCCTTGAGAAGATGCCAATAGATATCCTCCTAGGAGGATCATTCATAGATAGATACTCTCCCTATGGTGCTACTACCAAAAGAATTATGTTCACCATAGACAATGAAAGGCTCAGAATCCCTCGCCTAATATATGCCTTTAAGTAATTCCCAAGCTCCATGACTTAGAGTCCAAAACTAATCCCGACTGAGATATAAGAACTAGGAGACCAAATTAAGACCAATATCTGTTCAGATAATCCCCAAAAGTTTTGGTCCAAGTCAATGCCTGAAATGGAAATTAAAATCATTCAAGGCAAATAGATGAAGATTGGGAAGAAAATCCCAATTTCAGCCCAGGATTACAATGATATGGAACTCCAGATCAAAGAACTGGAGATAAATGGGTTTATTGAAAAATCAACCTCTCCTTTCTACTGTTACGCCTTTATGGTCAATAAGCATTTTGAGCAGAAATGAGGTAAGAAAAGAATGGTCATTAACTACAAACCATTAAATGCTATAACCCAACCATTTCCATATCTGATACCTAACAAAAGTTACTTGTTAGAGAAGGTTGCAGATTGTAAATACTTCTCTCAATTTGATTGTAAGTCAGGATTCTACCAGATCAGAGTCAAGGAAGCAGACAGAGAAAAGACAGCCTTCAGCTGCCCTTTCGGTCACTACCAGTGGACAGTCATGCCTTTTGGCCTCATGAATGCTCCAGCATACTACCATGCCTACATGGATAAAATCTTCGAAGGCACTTCTGAATTTCTCTATTTATATATAGATGACATATTAATTTTTAGTCATAGTCTAACTGACCATTTTGTACATCTCTCCAAATTCTACCAGTTAGCACAAGATGCAGGCATTGTTCTTTCACAAACAAAGATTCAGTTATGTAAGACTGAATGTAACTTTCTCAGCATGGTGATCAAAGAATCAAAGTTGTAGATCCATTCGCACATAAAGGAGAAAGTCCTCAGCTTTCTTGAAAGACTAGATAAACCAAAATTACAAGCATTTTTCGGATTGTTAAATTATCTAAATAGTTTCTATCATAACGCTGGTAAACACAAGTATATACTCTAGATGCTTCTCTAGAAAAAGAAAGCTTTCTGTTGGGAAGAACAACACACAACTATAGTCTAGAAAATAAAAATGACAGTTGCATTGCTACCAGAATTGCAAATCCCAAAATCCAACCAGATGAAGGTTTATATAGATGCCTCTGATATAGCATGGGGAGGAGTACTTGTTTGTTTATATAATAATAAAGAGTTTGTGTGTGAGTTTTTTATTAGTGTGTTTAGCCCCAATGTGTTAAAATGGATCTCCTTTGATAAAGAGATCTACGCTGTAAAGAAATGTCTTGAGAAGTTTATGCTGAAACTTCTGCATTTGCCACATTTTGTAATTGTAACCGATTGTACCAGATTCCTGACCTTTAATGAAAAGGATCATGGTAGGAAAGATGGTCACAAAAAATATGTTAGGTGGTAGGAATTTTTTAATTAGTTCAATTTTTTTGTAGAACACATTAAGGGCACTGACAATGTAATTACAAATTGGCTCAGCCGAAATCCTCTAGCAACAATGATGCATCAGCCTGCTCCTAGTTTTAATCTCACTAGGATTCTTAATCAAGCACTTGACTCCTTGAATGTTCTTGTACAAGAAAAAATCCTTCAAGAAGGCTTGCATCCTCGATACACTAGGATTTCCTATGCAGTAGCACAAGACCTGCAAATGTCTACAGCAGCGACAATCCAAGCCAACCACTGACAAAATTTGGGAGTCATCATCATTGAAAGGCTCAATAGTGAATTCCTATATCATCAGTTCACTAAGCTATTGAAGAAACCACTATGGACATGGCACATCAGGATCAGATCCAATTTTAATGAACACCTGTACAGATGGATTGCTCGACATGGCCCGCACAGAATTCATGAAGAAGAAAATCATGATCAGGACACAGTTGTCCATACCATTATTCGAAGAAGACTTGAGTGGGAATCTTATTTCCACTATACTCCATGACACACTCCATGTGAAGTGGGACCCCCAAATTGTCGACATTGGCATCTCTAAAGTACTTTTCAGATAAGATGCCTTTTTAATCCAATCTCCGAAGATGACCTTGTAAACAAAGCAGAAGACGTGTTGGGCCCACAACCTCAACCATCATCAACACCATCATCATCTTGTGGATCCAATACATCGAATAACATATCTCTGTAGCAACCTTTTGAGCTCTAAAGCATGATGGGATTGACACCGCCTTGCTAGCAAACAGGCATGACCACCTAAAATTGCTATAAATAAGCCTTTCTCCCATTGCATTATCATCAAAATTTTTCTAAGCATTAGAGAATTAGTAGCTTGTTCACGAGTATGCTCTTCTCTTGCCTGCTCTGATAGATCCTGAGAATTAGAAACTGATACAAGTTTTTGTAATAATTTGTAATATTTAAGTTTAAATCAATAGTATGAAGCCGTAGCCATTCAGCCCCTACCTAATATCGCAGGTTTCTCCTACAATCAAAGCATAAAGAAGGAGTCGTCTATTGACGTGAAAAATATTGCACCCAATGACAAATATACAACGTGGTGCAAGACATTATAGACCAAGACACCATGACTGGTCTATCCAATCTAATGAAGCATATAGAGCCTAGTCACGCCATCACCATGAAGTTTCTAAGCGACTAGAGAAACCATGAGGAAGAGGATACTCCATAGGAGAATCATCTAGACGGAGATAGCCCTCACAGCCACAAATGCCTCCCACAATGCACAAAATCCAACATCCTCCTATGCAATATCTGAGCTCATTCAAGCCCAGTGACTCTTGGATGAAGAACAAGTTCACAAGTAAAGAACCACTAAGAGAAATCAAAGAGCCAAACTGGGATGTCTTCCTACTAGCAGAAGAACTGGCTGCAACAGCAGAACCTCGATGGGATGAAGACAATGAAGAGGATGAAGTCAGAAGTATGTTCTATTCTGACCAAGATTACTGCCTTGGTGAATGCAGTAATCTCCCAGAAGAAGAAGAAGCCAAACTAGAACCAGAAGAAGACATCTACCCTGAACCAACTATAGTTCAGGATCCAGGAAGACATAAACTAGTATGTACCAGTATACCTTCTTTAGAACTTCCATAGCCTGTCTATTTAAATCATTTGATTAATGGTAGATTTGCCTAATTCTTTACATTATAAATAAATGGCAAACTTGTAGATGCCCAAGTAGACACTGGTGCTTCTCTTTCATTTGCTAAACCATAGCTCATCAGTGACTGGAAGACACTTGATGACCACCTAGCTTATAAGAGCATTGATGTTCAGGGGAATAGCTTCAGCTGTAAAGATTATAAACATCAGCAACCCCTGTGAATCCAAAATAAAATCTTCCATGCAGACTTCTTCGCCCTTGAGAAGATGCTAATAGATATCCTCCTAGGAGGATCATTCATAGATAGATACTCTCCCTATGGTGCTACTACCAAAATCATTATGTTCACCATAGACAATGAAAGGCTCATAATCCCTTGCCTAATATATGCCATTGAGTAATTCCCAAGCTCCATGACTCAGAGTCCAGAACTAATCCCGGCTGAGATACAAGAACTAGGAGACCAAATTAAGACCAATATCTGTTCAGATAATCCCCAAAAGTTTTGGTCCAAGTCAATGCCTGAAACGGAAATTAAAATCATTGAAGGCAAATAGATGAAGATTGCGAAGAAAATCCCAATTCTAGCCTAGGATTACAATGATATGGAACTCTAAATCAAAGAACTAGAGATAAATGGGTTTATTGAAAAATCAACCTATCCTTTTTGCTATTATGCCTTTATGGTCAATAAGCATTCTGAGCAGAAACGAGGTAAGAAAAGAATGGTCATTAACTACAGACCATTAAATGTTATAACCCAACCATTTCCATATCTGATACCTGACAAAAGTTACTTGTTATAGAAGGTTGCAGATTGTAAATACTTCTCTCAATTTGATTGTAAGTCAGGATTCTACCAGATCAGAGTCAAGGAAGCAGATAGAGAAAAGATAGCCTTCAGCTGCCCTTTCGGTCACTACCAGTGGAGAGTCATGCGTTTCAGCCTCATGAATGCTCCAGCATACTACCAGGCCTACATGGATAAAATCTTTGAAGGCACTTCTGAGTTTCTCTGTGTATATATAGATGACATATTAATTTTTAGTCATAGTCTATCTGACCATTTTGTACATCTCTCCAAATTCTACCAGTTAGCACAAGATGCAGGCATTGTTCTTTCAGAAACAAAGATTTAGTTGTGTAAGACTGAATGTAACTTTCTCGGCATGGTGATCAAAGAATCAAAGTTGTAGATCTAGCTGCACATAAAGGAGAAAGTCCTCAGCTTTCCTGAAAGACTAGATAAACACAAATTACAGGCATTTTTGGGATTGTTAAATTATCTGAATAGTTTCTATCCTAACGCTGATGAAGACAGGTATATACTCCAGATGCTTTTCCAAAAAAAGAAAGCTTTCTATTGGGAAGAACAACACACAACTTCAATCCAAAAAATAAAAGTGACAGTTGCATTGCTACCAGAACTACACATCCCAAAATCCAACCAGATGAAGGTTTATACAGATGCCTCTGATATAGCATGGGGAGGAGTACTTGTTTGTTTGTATAATAATAAAGAGTTTGTGTGTGAGTTTGTGAGTGGTGTGTTTAGCCACGATGTGTTAAAATGGATCTCCTCTGATAAAGAGATCTACGCTGTAAAGAAATGTCTTGAGAAGTTTATGCTAAAACTTTTGCATTTGCCACATTTTGTAATTGTAACCAATTGTACCAGATTCCTGACCTTTAATGAAAAGTATCATGGTAGGAAAGATGGCTTTAGAAAATATGTTAGGTGGCAGGCATTTTTTAATCAGTTCAAATTTTTTGTAGAACACATTAAGGGCACTGACAATGTAATTGCAGATTGGCTCAGCCAAAATCCTCCAGCAACAATGATGCATCAGCCTACTCCTAGTTTTAATCTCACCAGGATTATTAATTAAGGACTTGACTCCTTGAATGTTCTAGTATAATAATAGATCCTTCGAGAAGGCTTGCATCCTCGATACACTAGGATTTCCTATGCAGCAGCACAAGACCTGCAAATTTCTGCAGTAGCAACAATCCAAGCCAACCACTAATAGAATTTGGGAGTCATCATCATTGAAAGGCTCAATAGTGAATTCATATATCATCAGTTCACTGAGATATTGAAGCGACCACTATGGACATGGTGCATTAGGATCAGATCCAATTTTAATGAACACCTGTACAGATGGATTGCTTGACATGGCCCGCATAGAATTCACGAAGAAGAAAATCATGATCAGGACACAATTGTCCATACCATTATTCAGAGAAGACTTGAGTGGGAATCTTATTTCCACTATACTCCATGACACACTCCATGTGAAGCGGGACTAACAAATTGTCGACATTGGCATCTCCAAAGTACTTTTCAGATAAGATGCCTTTTTAATCCAATCTTTGAAGATGACCTCGTAAACGAAATGAAAGACATGTTGGGCCCAAAACCTCAACCATCATCAACACCATCATCATCTTGTGGATCCAATGCATCGAATAACATATCTCTGTAACAACCTTTTGAGTTGTAAAGCATGATGGGATTGACACCGCCTTGCCAGCAAGCAGGCAGGACCACCCAAAATTGCTATAAATAAGCCTTTCTCCCATTGCATTATCATCAAAAGTTTTCTAAGCATTAGAGATTTAGTAGCTTGTTCACGAGTATGCTCTTATCTTGCCCACTTTGATGGATCTTGAGAATCATAAACTGATACAAGTTTTTGTAATAATTTGTAATATTTAAGTTTGAAGCAGTAGTATGAAGCCGTAGCCATTCGGCCCCTGCCTACTATCACAGGTTTCTCCTACAATCAAAGCATAAAGAAGGAGTCATCTATTGACATGAAAAAGATTGGTATCAGAGCCAAGTTTACTGTAAGTTGTGATCATTTTTCAATTCTATAGATTGATCTTTTGAGTTCTCTGCTTTATAAATTTCTTTGGGAAAGTTTATTGCATCGAGTCACAGGCCGTTATTCATTTTCCATAGGTTGCTTTTATCTCTGCATCCTCTATTTCCTTTGAAAAAAATTTCTCGCTAATCAAAACCCAAATCTCCCCATAATGTAATTTTTAAAAGCTCCATCCACTTCTACAGTTGAAATCATGAATGAATAAGAACTTGAAGGCATGTACGAACTCCCTCCTTTTGTCTTGGACTAGATATCAGACTATCCCGATATTGATATTACTAAAGAAAATCCTGAGAAAGAAACCAATTTGTTTAAACCTCTGGCTATTAAGGCTTCCCATGTGTACAAGAAATCCGAGTTATTAAAATCTAAGTTTGTTTATACATCGACTTATCTATCTTTTGTTAAGCCTAGAATCAAGTCTATAGAATTAACCCTCTGTTATAAACCAAAGAAAACTTACCAGACAAATTTACTCTCTCTGTTACTTGAGCAAGAAATCAATTATATCAGGTCACATGATGATGTGAAATTTGTTTATTTTGGTTTAATCCGAGTACATATAGTACCCTTGATTCCTAGTAATATTAAACCTGTTATATACTTAGCTTTGTGTGATCGTTGCCAAGTTAGTTTTAAACACTCTTATCAGTTGTCCAGCCTTGGCCACTTAAATGATGATATTATTTGCTTTGAGTTTTGTCCTAACCTCTCTGTCGCAGTTCACGATAAGGGTTGTAAAGAAGTAAAGCATGGATCTCTAGATTCTTGGGGTTTGTTTACCTCATTATTTGGCTTAGACATGTTTGGTGAGTTTAAATACGTGTCTATAAATATCTCTATTGTCTATAGCATGATGAACACCAATCACCCCAAGATCCTTGAAAATCTGCCTTATGCTAGAAGATTAAGTGGTACTGTTCAATTGCAAAAAGGTCATATTGAGTCAGTTGAAATTCCCTCTGAATGGAAACTTGACTGGTTAAAGAATGTCTCTCCCAAGATGAAAGGTCAAGCCACAATCCACCATAGTGACGGCATAACTGTAAATATTTTGCCAAGATCCTTGTCTATAAATTCTTCTCACCTATCTCCATCCAGACCATCTACATCTTCTTCACGTAGATCGGTTAAAACCGGTCATATATTGATCGAAGATGAAGAGGTAAATCAAGGCAATGATTTACTAAGAACTTTCATGAGTCTTCCTAGAGAAGACAGTTTAGAATTCTACATAGAAGATACAACTACACTGTATCGAGGAGGAAGATGGCCACTGCCAAAAGGTGTCCATAAGTAACCTACAAGAACTATGTAGTATTTCACAGCTGCATACGCCGATCCCTCTAATGAGTTTAAACAGAGAAATTATGTTGCTAGATTCAATTCTCATTTTATTAAAAATTTTGATGATCTGTGTAGAGATGTTTTGTCTATTAAAGACACTGTAAATAAAATATAGCAAAAAGTATCCTCTATTGATACTAAAATAGATATTCTTGATGATAGTCTTAGTTGGCTTTCCAAAGAAGATCAGAAAGTAGAATCCTCTGCCCAAAAGCCTCTTTGCTCAGTCTCCTTTGGATCCACCTTCAAAACTGTAAATAAATCACCTAGCCATACCCTTATGCAAAGAACCCATGTTCATTTACAACCTTGGTACTTAAATATAGATGACCTGCTAAATCCTTTGAATGAAATCACTGCCTGGTGTAATACCATGCGTGTCCTTACAATACAGGCCCATCTAGACCAAGTAGGTAGCACTTGCTTTGCATCCAAATTTTTCTGGGGTATTGTTAGTCAATGGTGGCAGTCTATGACTGAACCTCAACAGTATGAGCGTGTACATAACCAACCTGATTCTTTAGTAGCTTTATTTCATTTATTGATTAATGAGTTTGCACCTCCAGTTGGAAATAGAGAACTGGAGTCAAAAAAATGGTTACTCAAAATGGAGCTCTGTGATCTAAAATAGTTTAATGCTTTTGCTAAGCAATTTCAGTAGCTTGCCTATGATAGTAAGAGTTTTGCTTCTATTGAGATCAAGCTTAAATTATTGCATTATTTGCCCTACAATTTAATTGGCAGAGTCATATCTTATATTGATCTCAAGGGTCTAATGATCAAAGATCTTGCCCTTTCTGATGTCATTGATTTTGCCAAGCAACAAGTTATGACTTTAGTCTCTGAGACTAAGTCTATGCAAAAACTCAGCAAGCACCAAGCATCCCAAATTGTTCCTATCTTTCCTAAAATAACCCCTTTTGGCTGTAGACCATTTGTTCAACCTCGTCACCAGCAGAAGCAGTGCTGTAAGCATGTCTCTTTCCGACGCCACTCTTTTCCTAAGTAGCATTCTTATGCTCCTCCTCACCATTTCTTGAAGAAATGCCACACAGCTCGTCCTCCTTCCAAACAGTCAATTTGCTATATTTGCCACAAACCTGACCACATTGCTCCCAATTGCTCCTGTCAAAATCCTAATGTTAAAGCCATCTTTTCCTCCAACGCAGCAACATGGTGGGATATAGTTGATTCCAACGAAGATCTGTATCTCCAAGATGATATCTATGAACCTACTCTTGAAGATCTTCCTAAAGAAGCATCTGATGATGAAGAAGATGCAGTAGCCCTTGAATCACTTACAAATGAATTAGAGCACCCAATGACAAATATGCAACGTGGTGCAAGACATTACAGACCAAGACACCATGACTAGTCTATCCAGTCTAATGAAGCATATAGAGCCTGGTCACGCCATCACCATGAAGTTCCTGAGCGACCAGAGAAACCACGAGGAAGAGGATACTCCAGAGGAGAATCAATACCAATCTTTTTCACATCAATAGATGACTCCTTCTTTATGCTTTGATTGTAGGAGAAACCTGTGATAGTAGGAAGGGGTTGAATGGCTACGGCTTCATACTATTGCTTCAAACTTAAATATTACAAATTATTACAAAAACTTGTATCAGTTTCTGATTCTCAGGATCCGTCAAAGCGGGCAAGAGAAGAGCATACTCATGAATAAGCTACTAATTCTCTAATGCTTAGAAAACTTTTGATGATAATGCAATGGGAAAAAGGCTTATTTATAGCAATTTTGGGCGGTCCTACCTGCTTGCTGGCAAGGCGGTGTCAATTCCATCATGCTTTACAGCTCAAAAGGTTGATATAGAGATATGCTATTTGATGCATTGGATCCACAAGATGATGATGTTTTTGATGATGGTTGAGGTTGTGGGCCCAACATGTCTTCCGCTTCATTTACGAGGTCATCTTTGGAGATTGGATTAAAAAGGCATCTTATCTGAAAAGTACTTTGGAGATGCCAATGTCGAAAATTTGGGGGTCCTGCTTCACATGGAGTGTGTCATGGAGTACAGTGGAAATAAGATTCCCACTCAAGTCTTCTCTGAATAATGGTATAGACAACTGTCTTGATCATGATTTTCTTCTTTGTGAATTCTATGCGGGCCATGTCGAGCCATCCATCTGTATAGGTGTTCATTAAAATTGGATCTGATCCTGATTCGCCATGTCCATAGTGGTCACTTCAGTAGCTCAGTGAACTAATGATATAGGAATTCACTATTGATCCTTTCAATGATGATGACTCTCAAATTCTGTCGGTGGTTGGCTTAAATTGTCGCTGTTGTAGACATTTACAGGTCTTGTGCTGCTGCATAGGAAATCCTAGTGTATTGAGGATGCAAGCCTTCTCGAAGGATCTATTCTTGTACAAGAACATTCAAGGAGTCAAATCCTTGATTAAGAATCCTGGTGAGATTAAAACCAAGAGCAGGTTGATGCATCAATGTTGCTGGAGGATTTCGGCTGAGCCAATCTACAATTACATTGTCAGTGCCCTTAATGTGTTCTATAGAAAATTTGAACTGATTAAAAAATGCCTGCCACCTAACATATTTTCCATGACCATCTCTCCTGCCATGATCCTTTTCATTAAAGGTCAGGAATCTGGTACAATCAGTTACAATTACAAAATGTGGCAAATGCAAAAGTTTCAGCATAAACTTCTCAAGACATTTCTTTACAGCATAGATCTCTTTATTAGAGGAGATCCATTTTAACACATCAGGGCTAAACACACCACTCGCAAACTCACACACAAACTCTTTATTATTATACAAACAAACAAGTACTCCTCCCCATGCTATATCGGAGGCATCTGCATAAACCTTCATCTAGTTGGATTTTGGGATGTGCAGTTCTGGTAGCAATGCAACTGTCGCTTTTATTTTCTAGACTGCAGCTGTGTGCTGTTCTTCCCAATAGAAAGCTTTCTTTTTCTGGAGAAGCGTCTGGAGTATATACCTGTCTTCACCAGCGTTAGGATAGAAACTATTCAGATAATTTAACAATCCCAAAAATGCTTGTAATTTTGGTTTATCTAGTCTTTCAAGAAAGCTGAGGACTTTCTCCTTTATGTGCAGCTGGATCTGCAACTTTGATTCTTTGATCACCATGCTAAGAAAGTTACATTCAGTCTTACACAATTGAATCCTTGTTTCTGAAAGAACAATGCCTGCATCTTGTGCTAACAGGTAGAATTTGGAGAGATGTACAAAATGGTCAGATAGACTATGACTAAAAATTAATATGTCATCTATATATACACAGAGAAACTAAGAAGTGCCTTCAAATATTTTATCCATGTACACCTAGTAGTATGCTAGAGCATTCATGAGGCCGAAAGGCATGACTTTCCACTGGTAGCGACCGAAAGGGCAGCTGAAGGCTATCTTTTCTCTGTCTACTTCATTGACTCTGATCTGGGAGAATCTTGACTTACAATCAAATTGAGAGAAGTATTTACAATCTGCAGCCTTCTCTAACAAGTAACTTTTGTCAGGTATCAGATATGGAAATGGTTGGGTTATAGCATTTAATGGTCTATATTTAATGACCATTCTTTTCTTACCTCGTTTCTACTCAGAATGCTTATTGACCATAAAGGCGTAACAGCAGAAAGGAGAGGTTGATTTTTCAATAAACCCATTTATCTCCAGTTCTTTGATCTGGAGTTCCATATCATTGTAATCCTGGGCTGGAATTGGGATTTTCTTCCCAATCTTCATCTGTTTGCCTTCAATGATTTTAATTTCCATTTCAGGCATTGACTTGGACCAAAACTTTTGGGGA
Organism: Torreya grandis; assembly: GCA_037957365.1. Classification (NCBI taxonomy): domain Eukaryota; kingdom Viridiplantae; phylum Streptophyta; class Pinopsida; order Cupressales; family Taxaceae; genus Torreya; species Torreya grandis. Next base: position 535,837 of record JARHVA010002768.1, read on the forward strand.
TTATCTGAACAGATATTGGTCTTAATTTGGTCTCCTAGTTCTTATATCTCAGCTGGGATTAGTTCTGGACTCTGAGTCATGGAGCTTGGGAATTGCTTAGTGGCATATATTAGGTGAGGGATTCTGAGCCTTTCATTGTCTATGGTGAACATAATGCTTTTGGTAGTAGCACCATAGGGAGAGTATCTATCTATGAATGATCCTCCTAGGAGGATTTCTATTGGCATCTTCTCAAGGGTGAAGAAGTCTGCATGGAAGATTTTATTTTGAATTCATAGGGGTTGCTGATGTTTATAATCTTTATAGGTGAAGCTATTCCCCTGAACATCAATGCTCTTATAAGCTAGGTGGTCATCAAGTGTCTTCTAGTCACTGATGAGCTGTGGTTTAGAAAATGAAAGAGAAGCACCAGTGTCTAATTGGGCATCTACAAGTTTGCCATTTATTTCTAATGTAAAGAATTGGGAAAATCTACCATTAATCAAATGATTTAAGTAGACAAGCTATGGAAGTTCTAAAGAAGGTATACTGGTACATACCAATTTCTATCTTCCTGGATCCTAAATTATAGTTGGTTCAGGGTAGATGTCTTCTTCTGGTTCTGGTTTGGCTTCTTCTTTTGGGAGATTACTGCATTCACCAGGGCAGTAATCTTGGTCAGAATAGAACATGCTTCTGACTTCATCCTTTTCATTGTCTTCATCCCACTGAGGTTCTACTACTGCAATTGGTTCTTCTGCTGGTAGGAAGACATCCCAGTTTGGTTCTTTGATTTCTCTTGGTGGTTCTTTACTTGTGAACTTGTTCTTCATCCAAGAGTCACTGGGCTTGAATGAGCTCAAATATTGCATAGGAGGATGTTGGATTCTGTGCATTTTGGGAGGCATTCTTGGTTGTGAGGGTTGTCTCCCTCTAGATGATTCTCCTCTGGAGTATCCTGTTCCTCGTGGTTTCTCTGGTCACTCAGGAACTTCATGGTGATGGCATGACCAGGCTCCATATGCTTCATTAGACTGGATAGACCAGTCATGGTGTCTTGGTCTGTAATGTCTTGCACCACATTGCATATTTGTCATTGGGTGCTCTAATTCATCTGCAAGTGATTCAAGGGCTGCTGCATCTTCTTCATCATCAGATGCTTCTTCAAGAAGATCTTCAAGAGTAGGTTCATAGATATCATCTTAGAGATATAGATCTTCATCGGCGTTGACTATATCCCACCACGCTACTGCATTGGAGGAAAAGATGGCTTTAATAGCAGGATTTTGACAGGAGCAATTGGGAGCAATGTGGCTGGGTTTGCGGCAAATATAGCAAATCAGCTGTTTGGAAGGAGGACGAGTTGTGCGATGTTTCTTCAAGAAATGGTGAGGAGGAGCATAAGAATGCTTCTGAGGAAAAGAGTAGCATCGAAAAGAGACATGCTTACGGCACTGCTTCTGCTGGCGATGAGGTTGAACAAATGGTCTACAGCCAAAAGGGGCTATTTTAGGAAAGACAGGAGCAATTTGGGATGCTTGGTGCTTGCTGAGTTTTTGCATAGACTTAGTCTCAGAGACTAAAGTCATAACTTGCTGCTTGACAAAATCAATGACATCAGAAAGGGCAAGATCTTTGATCATTAGACCCTTGAGATCAATATAAGATATGACTCTATCAATTAAATTGTAGGGCAGAGCATACAGGAATTTAAGCTTGATCTCAGTAGAAGAAAAACTCTTACTATCATAGGCAAGCTGCCGAAATTGCTTAGCAAAAGCATCAAACTATTTTAGATCGCAGAGATCCATTTTGAGTAACCATTTTTTTGACTCCAGTTCTCTATTTCTAGCTGGAGGTGCAAACTCATTAATCAATAAATGAAACAAATCTGCTAAAGAATCGAGTTGGTTATGTACATGCTCATATTACTGAGGTTCAGTCATAGACTGCCACCATTGACTAACAATACCCCATAAAAATTTGGATGCAAAGCAAGTGCTACCTACTTGGTCTAGATGGGCCTGTATTGTAAGGACACGCATGGTATTACATTAGGCAGTGATTTCATTCAAAGGATTTAGCAGGTCATCTATATTTAAGTACCAAGGCTGTAAATGTATATGGGTTCTTTACATAAGGGTATGGCTAGGTGATTTCTTTACAGTTTTGAAGGTGGATCCAAAGGAGACTGAGCAAAGAGGCTTTTGGGCAGAGGACTCTGCTTTCTGATCTTCTTTGGAAAGCCAACTAAGACTATCATCAAGAATATCTATTTTAGTATCAATAGAGGATACTTTTTGTTGTATTTTATTTACAGTGTCTTTAATAGACAAAACATCTCTACACAGATCATCAAAATTTTCAATAAAATGAGAATTGAATCTAGCAACATAATTTCTCTATTTAAACTCATTAGAGGGATTAGCATTTGTAGCTATGAAATACTGCATAGTTCCTGTAGGTTGCTTATGGACACCCTTTGGCGGTGGCCATCTTCCTCGATACAAAGTAGTTGTATCTTCTGTGTAGAATTCTAAACTATCTTCTCTGGGAAGACTCATGAAAGTTCCTGGTAAATCATTGCCTTGATTTACCTCTTCATCTTCGATCAATATATGACCGGTTTTAATCGATCTACACGAAGAAGACGTAGATGGTCTGGATGGAGATAGGTGAGAAGAATTTACAGACAAGGATCTTGGCAAAATATTTACAGTTCTGTCATCACTATGGTGGACTGTGGCTTGACCTTTCATCTTGGGAGAGACATTCTTTAACCAGTCAAGTTTCCATTCAGAGGGAATTTCAACTGACTCAATATGACCTTTTTGCAGTTGAACAATACCACTTAGTCTTCTGGCATAAGGGAGATTTTCAAGGATCTTGGGGTGATTGGTGTTCATCATGCTATAGACAATAGAGATATTTATAGACGCGTATTTAAACTCACCAAACATGTGTAAGCCAAATAATGAGGTAAACAAACCCCAACAATCTAGAGATCCATGCTTTACTTCTTTACAACCCTTATCGCAGACTGCAACAGAGAGGTTAGGACAAAACTCAAAGCAAATAATATCATCATTTAAGTAGCCAAGGCTGGACAGCTGACAAGAGTGTTTAAAACTGACTTGGCAGCGATCACACAAAGCTAAGTATATAACAGGTTTAAACCAAAATGAACAAATTTCACATCTTCATGTGACCTGATATAATTGATTTCTTGCTTAGGTAACAGAGAGAGTAAATTTGTCTAGTAAGTTTTCTTTGGTTTATAACAGAGGGTTAATTCTATAGACTTGATTCTAGGCTTAACAATAGACAGATAAGTCAAGGTATAAACAAACTTAGATTTTAATAACTTGGATTTCTTATACACATGGGAAGCCTTAATAGCCGGAGGTTTGAACAAACTGGTTTCTTTCTCAAGATTTTCTTCAGTAATATCAATATCGGGATAGTCTGATATCTAGTCTGGGACAAAAGGAGGGAGTTCGTACATGCCTTCAAATTCTGATTCATTCATGATTTCAACTGTAGAAGTGGATGGAGCTTTTCCAAATTCTATTGTGGGGAGATTTAGGTTCTGGTAAGTGAGAAATTTCTGTCAAGGGAAATAGAGGATGCAGAGATAAAAGCAGCCTATGGCAAATGAATAATGGCCTATGAATCGATGCAATAAACTTTCCCAAAGAAATTTGCAAAGCAGAGAACTCAAAAGATCAATCCGCAGAATTGAAAAATAATCACAACTTACAATAAACTTGGCTCTGATACCAATCTATCTGTTCTCACCTTTTACACTTTGCACTTCAATTTTCCTCTTTCCATCTCAGTACTCACTTATATTTTACATCTATGTGAGTGTCCATGCTTTATATCCCTACTTTAATTCTTCCCTTTTCTTCTTATCATCCCTGATCTTCATCCCTTATTTTCATCTCATTCCCTTTCATTATGTTCCCCTAGTTCTTCACCACATCACCACTTTTTGGCTTTTTAATATCTTCTAATCACCCATTCAACTTGTCAATCTCTTCTAACAAGATGATTAACACATACCTTGTCTCTTCAACTTCTTATCCACCCATCCTTTGCTTCCTCTAATTTTTCTTATCCCCTTTACTATTTTCCATCCCATTATCATCTCCAACACCACCATCTAATTTTATTCATTATTCCTCTCCTTACCTATCAACATCCATGCTTACTTGGTTAAGTCATCACCTACTTCACTTTTTTATCATCCTTTTTTGTCCTCATTTCACTCATTTTCCCTCCTATTTCCTTTTCTTGTGTATTTACTTGCTTTTCATTCTCATCACCATATAATTATTTATTTGGTCTCTTTTATACCTCTTTTCAATTCTATCATGACTTATCATACTTCTCATCCTCCCCTTACCCTTCATGATTTTTACACTTTTTTCCCCATCCTTTTCAATTCTCCAATCTATCATTTTTTAATACATTCCTCAAACCCCCATCTTCTACCTTTTATTTTTCTTCTCTTTTCTCCATTTCATTTCACTTTTCTTATCTCCTTTGATGACATTCCTTGTTCTTCCCAACTTTCCTTTTTTCCTCCTCCATATCCATTCTTGGTTCCCTTCATTCTTCTCCATATTCATCTTTATTTGTGACCTTGTTGTCTCCTCTACCTATTTCTTCATCCATCTCCTAGTCTACCTTCACCTCATCCCTTGTTGGATCTCCTTTATTTTCTCCCATTATCACTCTAACCTCTCACTCATTAAAGTGTGGTCACTAGTCACATTGCTTATACATGAGTATACATGTTTGTTTCCTTGTGTCTTTTTCTCTCTTGCTTTAATACATGAAATCTTATTAGGATCGATGCTTTAAGACATCCATTTATTCATTTAAATTATTTATCTATTAATCATGGGTCTTCTTTTTGTCCCTTTCTAACTACTCCCTTCATCTTATCCATCACCTCTTCAATTTTAAACCCTCTACACATTTTGAGTGTACTTGATAGAGTGTGATCAACACACCTTTTTTTAGCCTTCAAAGCATGCTCATACAATGCATTCATAGGGATTATATTTATTAATCCAATCCCACTTTGGGTTTATTTTTAGTCCTTGTCATCGAAGAAACATCATGACCTCTTCTCATCCTAATGTGCTTAGTTGATATTTTCATTACAAAATTTGTCTCTTGATTATATTATTCACTTTACCATTAGTGTTTTTTGTTGCCTTACACAATCTTGTTTACCTTAAGTGATATTACAATAACCTTAACCATAACAATATCATTCATGAGTATCCACATAACCCTAAGCATAATAACATTCAAATAATGACATCCAACACATTTTGTACATGTTTATAAAAAATTATGAAATATTTTATTTAAGGTACGAGGAGTTTCACAACACATACAAAGTTATTAGACTATACACACCTCACCTAAGGAATCTACATACATTGTTTTACCATGTAATTATTAAGCCATTTATCTAGTGACTCTGGATTTGTTTTCAACCATCCTTTTACTTGATTTTCCCCTGAATTAACATCTGTAAAATTCCCCATATCAATAGTTACTAAAGGGCATACTCTATTTTCCTCTTCCACTTTCATCTCCACAAGGAGAGAATCATATTACACTCTAGGTTTTTCACCCTACTCAACTGTTGTAGCCATTACATCCCTCTACTCTAGTTAATCTACCTATATAGGTACCACCTCATATTGCCTTAATGTACACCCCTCTAGATAGTGGGGGTTCCTTTTATAGATAGGATGGTGGTCATGTTCTCCATCCCTATATCTTGTGTTAAAAAATTCTCACCTTCTTCACTATTGAGGAAGTAAGAGTTTAAGATCAATCTTAGGATATGGGTGCCTTTCCTCTTATTTTTGGTTTAATAGTACTTCCATTATCTCCATTACATGTTATAGTATTTGATAGATATGTATATTCACCATATTAATTATTTTAGGTGGTGGGGGTTCCTAATTGTCTCCACCATTATTCACACTATTTGTAATCTTCACCTTCATGTATTTCCCTACACTATCAACAACCTGTAAAACTAAATGACTTCACAATGTGATATCATTCATAACATGATTCTTTAAATAAAAAGTTAGACTATTATTCCTCACCAACATGATTATCTTTTCCATTGACTAAGAGGATCCTATGACATCATTAATTCCCTTGAATGTCTACTTCCCTTTTCATGTGGACACATCACCCATGATTTGATTGGCCATCTCTATAAATTCATTATACACCATCATGATGTCTTTTTGTCACCCTTATCATCTGATCTACATCTGATGTCTTTGCTTACTTTGTCACCTTGTAGTCCTTGTGGGCCTAGTAGTATTATTTGTCATTGTCACCTTCACCCAAGTTGATGTAAATTATCTTTTATTCATAGGCCACTAAAATAGCCATGCCTTCATAACTACTATTATTACTAGTGGTGGCAGCTTAAAGATACTTATCATAGTAGAAACTCCCCCATCTTATCCAACTATATACTCAATAACCATGTAGCTCCTTATTGGTCATGCCTATTCTAAGTGGAACCTAAATTCATTGGTTCTAAGGTAATGGGACAAAGGATGTAGACAGGGATACCATTTTCCCATACTAGTTATGTATCTCTTAAAAAAATCATAGTCCATCCTCTATCGCTCACCGCACTGCTAATTTCCTACCTCAAAATCTACTTGACCATCAAATAATTTTTTTGTAGGTCATCACTTTGCTACTACCCTTAAAACTTGGCTCATAGCGATGATGACATTTCACCAACAAGACTATTTAGATCTTGATAGACACCCATCTCTTAAAACCTGAATAATAGAAATAGATGCCATCACTGTGTTTATACCATCACACAATTTTAGAAGGTGTAACCTCCTCATGAAGGCACCTCTTCATTGTATTAGTTCTATTTTAAGACATTTGTGGTGATTATCCTTTTATTAACCCATTATTTATCCTACCTTTCCCATCCATATTTTCTCCTCCTAATGTATGTAGTATTATTATGGTGATTATTCACCAATATACACCATGACCCTTCACAATTACCAAACTATCAACCCAAACCTAATCATGTGGTATATCACATTGGGATAACCCATATAAACTCCATGAAAGAAATACATTAGGACTAAAGTCCTTTTGGATATTCTATCTATAGAACTATGTAGGTAGCACCCATTTGGCCTAGTGTATTTGGAGTTAGCTCAGCTACCCCTACCAACCCATCCCCACCCATTCACCTTTGTCCACCTTGACATTGGTCATTTTGACCTAAATTATTGCATCTTTTTGAAACAACCTTACATTGGTCCTTTGGACCACACCAACCAATCTTTCCTTGATTGAACATTTGAATTTACATCACTTAGTACACAACCAAACCATTTGTGTTTTTCAAGGGAGTACTTCTTAGCTAAGATACTTATGAATAACATTGACCTTGTCTATAAAACTACCAATGTGCCTAATTATAGTTATGATCATGTGGTAAATTAGTCACTTATCTCTTAAATTTTGACCCTTATTTTACCAAAATTAGAAACTTTTATTCATGTTTGATCTTGTCCATCACACTTAGTCAAATTTTGTGCACACATTTGCATTTCAAATACCCAACCTTTTTTGCACCAACTTCTTATCAAACTTGTACCTGAATTTACTTTTCCTCATTGACTCTTGATTTGAGGAAGAAAACCTATTACCATAATCAAGGAATCTTGACCTTTAACCAAGTGACCTATTTTTGTTTTGTAGCTTGTTAATTCAAAGACACATAACAAAAAAGGGCAAAATGTAGACACTAAAAAACTGCACTTATAATTTTTGATGGTTGAATGCCTTAGGAACCCCTAAAGACCCCATAAACCTTATTAACACTTAACCAAACCTTCTTAACCTAATCAAATAAATATTCAAAATAAATATTCAAAATCATTATTCACCATGGGACCCACCATCATTATTCATGATAACATGGCATGTGACATGGAAAGTGACATGGCTTAGAAGTGAGGTGGCTTAAATTGGGATAGCATGCCGCTATTGGGACAATCCTCCAAGGTACTTAATGACATCATTAAGCACCAAAGGGCCCCTCCTTTGAATTATGGTGTATTTTTCCCTATGGGACCATCATTAAACATGTGTTTTTGTCCTCATGCTTAGAGAATGATGCCAAAATTCATGGGGCACATAGCCAAAATATGAAAGTGAGTGATGGAAAGTATTTTGGACTAATATGAGCTCATATGCATGATTCCCACTCCATTTTGGACTCTTTATCAAGTTGGGAGACAAAACAACCAAGCGGGAGACCTATTTGCTAAGTGGGAACCTCACCCCCTTGTCTTTCATGACCACTCATGAGCCCACTTGGAAAATGGTGCCAAAATTCATGGGGTACTTAGTTAAAATATGGAAGTGAGTGGTGGAAAGTATTTTGGACTGATATGATCCCATGTGCATGATTCCCACTAAATTTTGGACTATTTAGCAAGTTGGGAGACAAACCAACCAAATAATAAACCTATCATCTATGTGGGAATCTCACTCCCTTTTATTTCATGACCAATTATGAACTCACTTGGAAAATTGTGTCATACTTCACTATTCCACTTCTTTGGCATGTTTCTTGATAACAAATGCTATAAATATCCCCTTCTCCTTCACCCAAGGTTAATTTACATTTTTAAAAAATCATTATTGTTTTAGGTTTCCCAATTTTTAAGGAGGTCATCATCTTGGAGGTTAGAAGAAATCAAAGTAACAAAACTCTGTCAATGTTTTTAGACATCATCAACCATCTTCAACAAGCGATCTTTATCAACATTTTCAACAAGCTTATTTAAGGTAACCTTGTATTAGTTTAATAATTTATTGTATTCATTTATTTATTTACCTTTTGAATTTATTTATTTGACCTAAAAATCTCTTATTTGTTATCCCATTTATCTTTTACCTCATTTCTTTCTTTGTCCTATTTACCCCCTTTTACCCCTTTGCCTTCTTGGCTTCTTCTTGACCATTTATCCGTATTTAGTTATTTAATATATTATATTTTTACATATCAACCATTTTACAACCCCAACCAAACCATTTTTCTAACCGTTACCAAATTACCAAACCAAAACCACCATTTTACCTTAACTAATTTTCAGCACCAATTGATTTATCTAGTCATTGTTTCAACAAAGCATTTAACTTCTTTGTTTTAATTTTAGTTATTTGTTATTATTTTATATTTTTAGCTTCAGTTTTATATCATTTTATGTAAATTATATCATTTTTATTTATCAAACTAAAGTGTTTAAATTAGGTGGATTGACAGCCTCCTAGAAAGCTTTCACTTCTAGGATCTAGCTCAGGCTAGGTAATCCACCCATCTACTTGTCTAACAAATAAGTGTGTTTAAGTGTTTTATTATTTTTAGGTCATCTTCTCAAGCCAAATAATAGGTATCCATAATCACTTGGATTCAACACATATACATTGCAATAGGTTTTTCTACACACCCTTCTTTACTAGTTTCTTTCTTCCAAAATTAAGAAAAGCAAAAAAATAAGATAGAATCACTTGAACTGAAACCATCAAGTTCCATATACCTATTTACCAAGACTAATTAAGCATTATTATTCATGAGTTTTAAAAAATTAAAAATCTAAAACATTGGTCTTGTAGATACTTATCCAATATAGAAATATCCTTGAAAGTGACTTTTAAGAGCATAAAAATTTCTTTTATGCCTTACCTTTCCCTCTTTTTTTGATTTTATTTGAGATATACCCACCATAGAGTAATAATCAACTCATCCAAATCACTTATTTTTTTATTTGGTTTATATTTAATATGTTCATCCATAAAAATAATTAAAAACACTACAAGCATAACCTATTATTCCACCAAATAGATATTTTAACTGAATACCTACAAATTCTACCCTGGAGTGGAACTTAATTTCCATAGAGATCTTAAATAATTAGAGGCTACCTCATTAATGTTCTATGGTTTTAATAAAACCCAAATTAATATGATATTTACACTTGTGCCTCCAAGGTTTAGACCTAATTTTACATGTCCTCTAGTACGTTTTCTAACATGTCATGGGTATCCTAGAGAACAGAGATTGAACCCTCAATCACCTTCTCCTCTGCTACGATATTCCTCACCTTGGTGACAGAGATAAGATAATATTGTTTCTACCAACCTATTGGTTTTGTCTCTTATATTAATTTCTACATGAGAATCCTTTACATACTCCCCATGGTATTATCTAAGTCCCACTACATATCTGGGTCACCTTACATTATCATCTCTAGTTCCTTTGACATCATATCAATTTTCAAGATTTGGGGAGGTGTTGGTAGGGTGGTGGAAATGGTAATGATATGTAGAATATGAGGTGGAGGGGGTATAGAAGAAGTGAAATGGGTAAATTAGGAAATCCATGGAGCAAGAGGAGGCATGGGGGTGTATGGAGGAAAAATAAATGAGGAGGCCCAAGGGGACATCTATGCCTACCACTGACTTTGGTTCATGCCCATCTAAGGGGAAATGACTTTGGGAAGATGGGTGTTTAGTATAAGGGAGGAGATTCATTTTTTGAATTTGAATCTCTAGGTACCTAAAATGAGGGAAAAGGGAGGTATGGGGACAATACAAGGATTAATTATGGTTGGCACCATAGGAGTAGTAAAATACTATAGAGGAGGCTAAGTGAGAGGGATATATACCAATGTCAAAAGTTGAGTGTGAGTTACTTTTGCTTCTTCCTTAGTATTTTACCTATATTATGTCTATATGCCATGGTAGAGGGAACAAAGGTAGAAGAGGCCACAATGGCCAACCAAGGAAGTTGTTAGGTGACTAAAGGAGTCATTAGGATTGCCTAAGCCATTTGAGATGTGCACACAAGTGTACTTTACCATTATGTCACTTAGTAGAGTTGGGGACCTCATGGGAATTCAAACCTATGGAATGACCAACAAAGGCATTAGGGAAGTCTTAGGTTGGGGAATGGATGAGGTAGATGGAAATGAAGAAGTGATGACACTATGAATGACTAAGGTTAGAGGCACTTGGGTGAATAATGGAGGGGATGAAATGGGAAAGAGAGGAGGTACCACTTGAGTGTATTTTTGATAGGATGGGAAACCATGTGGTGCCATGAGAGGCTAATAAAGAGTAGAGGGAGTAATATGGGGGGTAATTAGGGTCATTATAGGATTGATATGGATTAATGTGGGGATAATATGGCTCATTATACTACTAATAGGGATCAACATACTACTAATAGGGATTAACATAGCCCTGATATGGATCATCAGCTTGAGTAAAATTAAAATCCATTGTAAACTCAACCATCACAATTCATGAGAAAGAAAAAATAGAAAGAATACTTGATTGAAATAATATTGGGCTACTAAAACCACCTAAATGAACTTGGAGTCACCACTTGTGCTTATGTTCATGCCTCTAAAGGATGGCCTATTAAAGAACATCACCAATAACTATTCAATGGATGAAATATATTGTCCCACCAAGAATGTAATAAACTTTATAACATAGATTTACACCCTTTGAGAGGGTGTTTCAAGTCCTCTCAATATAAGTAAAACATGGTAATAATCATAGGTTTTGGGTTACCTAAAAAGTGGATTAAACTTCTAGATAAAGGATAATTCCTTCGATGTATCACTTAGGACCAATCACTAATCTACTATCTTTAAAGGAAAAGAGAATTAAAATATGAACTAAGGGGGGTGATAGACCAAATTTTATGACCACTACCACTAATTTTCATGTGCACTAAGACCTATAAGAATACATAAACATAATATTATCTTAGGATGAACTTATTACATAATTGATTTTTAGAGAGGTAACAAATTATGGGATTAGGAGGGAATATTGATTATAATTATAATTCACATATAACCCTTGATGACACTAAATACAAGATGAAATAATGAATCAAACTGCATGAAGATAAAAAGAATGAGGCAACAACCAAGATGGACTCAATCTACACTTGATTATATCGACTATTCATGGCATACACTAAATACAACTATAATAAGAGGAAAATATAGTTATCTTATTAATAAATAGGCACAAAAAATATCATGGATACACCATAATCCTAGTGGAAGGATCATTACAATGCCAAAATTAGGCATACATATAAGAGAAAGAATAGAGAGAGAGAGAAGAGAGGTGTCAAGAACCAATGATGGTTGTTAATAACTCATGAAATAAGTTAAAAAATGAAAACCTACTAATAAATAGTAATTAATCTCTCATAAAAATGTGTTCACTTAATTTTATGATGCCTTGATCAAGGTGGCATAGGAGTTTTGTTTTGCTTGATGACTCATCCTTCAACTCTTGAAATTACCCCTCATGATTGATTCAGAAATGACAAGTCATATTCTTGGAGTATAAATAATTATTATTACCTTAGACACATATTAAGAATCCCTATATCATTATCTTTCCACCTCTATTCTATAATTTCATTCATAATTCTCACATTTTTTCCTTTCAAGGCCTATTCATTATAACCCTATTTTGACACAAAGATCCATGGTTTGAAATATATACATATATTAAAAGAAAAAAAATCATATTTGATTAACCTTTATACCATTTCACTTAACCTAAAATTTCATGATTCAAATCCTAATGCAAACCTCCTAACACAACATCCTCTTTCATAATTAGGCCTAATTAGGACTAAACCAAGCATACAATACTAGAGACTATACAATATTATACAGTACTAATCCAAAACCAAAAAAAGAATATAGGGCATATTAAATAGGTTTATACTAAAAATTTTCATGAAATTATAATGGTTGAAACTCAATTTATGTAAAAAAACAAGATTTTAGCCCTAGTTTGGTCTACACATAGGCTTGTGTTGGCTGAGAACAAAGAAAAAAGGAAAATTTTGAGTTTTTGGAAAATTCAAACCAAACCAAGATCTATATGAGGTTTGTACTAACATGTTACACCTTTTCCAATAATTTTTTATGCATTTTAAATCTCAATGAGCTCCCACTAAGCAAATAAGTAGAGTTATGTGTATGTTTTAGGACTATATAAAAGGTTGTGAGTTCTTTTATCCTTTTCAATCATCCTCCAAATAAAATCCACATATCTTAAGGTATCTAATGGATCAAATTCACCCTTATTATATATATAAACTCTGATTATAATGAAAATATTATATACTTTATTGAATTCTTATAAATAGACTTGTAGCTCTCTATTAGGCTTGTTACATATCAAAGCGTAAAAAATGGATTATCTCTCCTTGTTATATTCCTCTTATGGAATCTAATACAAATGTAAATATTACTCATGGTTCTTCAAAGTTGGTACTATCATTATACTTCATGTCTAATCCATAAATGAAATCTTTTTCTATGCTCTTGAATTGACTTGTAGGTGCACCACATTCTTACATCTTGCTAAGGTTTGAGACTTAATTTTTAAATGGTTTCCTTAATTATTTAGGAGTAAAAATATCTTAGAATATATATTAGTTTATTTTAAAATGAAAAATACCTTAATTTTTCATTATCACAACCAAAAATACCTTCATATTTCATTCTCATAACAAAAATGGCACCTCTTGATCATATATGTGCAAAAAATACCCTTAGATATAGGTGTTCTTTTCGAGAGTTGATTGCCTGCAAATTTGATAATGTTCTTCCTAAATAATGAAAATAAATACATTTACACATTATAGGATACTTTTAAAAGGCTATCCACACCTTAAAATATATTTAATACCTCAACTCTACCTCAAAACTTGCATACTTCCATCAAGTTTTCTATGTAGGCATGTGTCTCTCTTTTGGGCTTGATGTATCTACATTAAGGGATTTTAACTTCATGTGATGATATTTATGAGGGAAAGGGATCTAAATCTAATCTCCAAATATATCAATATCATATTCCTTCTATTTAAACTTTCACATACCATGATTGAGTTCAAAACACATTTAACTTTTATGTCTTTGAGGGTAGACCTATATATATATATAATAGTATCAAGTTTCTTGCACCTTTTTGGCCATGAAGGATCTTGCAAAAACTTTAGAGGTTTTGATTGTATTAATATTATCAACTAGACTTATCAAAGTGAGTTAAACCTAATCTTAATTATAAATTATATGTTTTATTTTTCACTCTTGAACCTTCTTCAAGAATGCACTATTTAATGACCTGTTATATAACACCAACACCAAAACCTCTCATAATTTGATATCTATCTTTGATTGATTTATTCCACTTGAATAGGTTGGTATGAGGAATGATAGGTTGGTACAAGTTTTTTAAATGACATTGGAGTCAAGAAACATTCAAATACACCAAGGCCCTACCTGTCATCCTCAAAAATAAACAAACATAGCCTTTTCTTTCCATTTCAGTTCTTACACATGTTAAATGAATGCTGAAAATGATGTTGGAAGATGAAAGGGATCTTGAAATACCTCAAACAATCCTTCATCTTCATTAACAAGATCTAAAATGTAATGAAACTTCTTGAAACTAAGTAGTGGCAGTTTTAGAAGGGTTTTTGACACCTTTTTTGTTAGTAATGGTTCATAAAGTATAACCCTTAGAACCTTAAACTAATTTATAGAATTTTAAGGGCATATGGGACCTTATCTTCCCCTAAGAGTGTTTGACCCATCTTATTTTCATTTTCATGAAACAATGTAAAGAAATGAGCTCTATCAAGCTTGAAAAGGACCTAAAGAGGAACTTTATAATTTTTTTGCATGTTTTGACCTTTCTAAACCCTGTATAAGTTTATTTGACTCTGAGGATCATGGAGATAGTTCTCAAGAATCTAAGAGGCTATAACCAAATTAAAAATGTTTGAATAATACTTATCTTGACCTTACTTATACTGCATGTTTGATTATAAGAACCTTTTTAGTTATGATCTTGTATTGTATCCTATCCTAGAGGCCCAAAATAACTATTCCTACCCTATAGAAAAAGAAAATATTTTTCTAAAATCTCTTTTTTAAATTACTCTTGCCATTCAACATACATCATGTTATATTTAGGGTTTAGAATAGTGAATGAAATAGTTTCAAACTTGATATACATTAGAAGTAGATGATTTTCCACCTTCTAAATATTTTACAGACCTTATGAAGTATGATATCACCCTCCATAAGTGCCATATAGCCTCAAGTGACTTCTCTTTGCATGGTGTAACTCCTCATTTTTAATGATCTTTAGTGAAGTGACTTTAACATTGTAACAAATGAAAATTTAAGTATCTTAGAATTACCTTAACATTTCCAAATTTACCTTAACCTTTGCTAAACACTTCATGATGGCCAAGTTATGACCACTAGTTAATCACTTGGGGACCATGAATTCACATCATGACAAGACCTTGCATAGGATCCTAAAATAACCTGAACATCACCTCAAGACATTACCATAGACTATAACATCTATACAAGGACTTATAAGAGCTATCAATAGGGTTAAGAGGATTGACAACAAATTTTTGAATGACACTTACCTATGGTAGCCCATTTTGGCTAACAGTTATCTCGAAGCCTTGTTTGTGAGCCCCCATAAAAAATGCATCTCTAAGACTTATGAAATCTAAGGATTATTCATTATGAAAGTCATCTAATGTTATATCAATATTTTTTTGATACAAATTGATTACTTCAAGGTAATTGAGGATAAGATGATTTTTAGGTGAGGAATTGATAGTGAAAATGGTACTAATATCAAATATGTTTGTGTTGACAAGCACATCATAGAGACTATAATATAAATTTATGTCATTCATAGGTTTATCTTCATTAGATTCTAAATTATGTAGGCTAGGATGAAGAAATAACAGAGAAGTATATTCTAGAAATGCAATTTTTTAAAAAATGAAGCTTTACAAAAAACAAGAGTTGAGAAACCAACTAATGAGTAAAAACTACTTAAAAATTAAAAAAAATGAAACAATCTAAGAAAATAAATTTGGATAATAAATGATCCCAACAAACTCCCCCTTGATCCAAATGGGTATAAAAATACTGAAGCAATGAACTATGAATCATCCAAGTAGACTCTGCTATAGCTGTAACTAGTTCACTATGCATCTTGGAGTGATCAATACCCTAATCATCCCCACACTAAAGTAGAACAAGATCACACCCTATCCAACTACATAGATCATCACCCAAAATGTATATAATAATTGATTTACCTAGTAATGTGTATGGCACATCTCAAACTGATGTCCAACAATTTCTAGCATCTCTCACAGGCCTTCGCTCAACACTAACAATGCTAATAACTCAATGTTGACTCATATTATAACCAATGATGATTGATCAAAAACTAATATGCAATAAATTGTCCCCCTATCAGTCAAGAGGTGAGAATCCATGAAAAAAATAAACCAAGTATAAACCACTAAAATGATCCACATCAGATATCATATCAACATTAGATCTATAAAAGCAAAGTACACAAGCCAAAAAATACTACTACATCAAATCCCAATCTTAAGCCTCTAATTTTGCACAAGATGTGTTTGTTACAATATTAGAATATATAGTCATAAAATTTGGATAAATAAACTTCATAGTCATCCCATCCATTAGAATAATATGTATAATAATAGTCAGAAGAGGAAGTAGAAAGGTCACTTTGTAGAAAGGTGTCCTATGCCACCACAATTGTAGCATGTTTTATCATGTCCACTAGAACTAGAGGAATAATAGCCATATGAATAAGAATACCTATTATTATGATTGTGTCCATGTGAATGTTTGTGTTGATGCTCATGATTCTAAAAACTAGAGTGATGTCTATGGTTTAGAAAACCATAATGATGTCTATGCTTTAGAGAACCAAAATAATCCCTATGTCCAAAATGATGCTTATGTATGGAAGTGTGCCTCAGAGAGTGTTTCTATCTATAAAAGTGCTTCAAATAATTTTTTTTGTTGTGATAATATAATGGGTTACCTATTTTCTTATAGTAGGCCTCCTAAGTAGGTTTTTCTTTCTTCTTTGCAAATTGTCACTCAAGTTGAGTGAATAACTCACAAATGGAATCAAAAGTAGATTTGTTAAGCTTATCACTAAGATGTAACATTTCTAGAAATTTTTTGTAGCTAGGGTTAATTTCATTCAAAATAATAGAAATGATCATTTCATCATCAATTTTACTACCCATAGTTCCATATTCTTATTTCAAATTCTTAATTTTTGACACATTTTGAAACATCTTTATCATTTCCTAGTTTAGTATTGAGCAAATATATAATAAGGTCAATTTTATTGTAGGTAGGTTATTTATCATATAAGTCCTTTTTATATTTCGATGATTTTCAAGCTTCAAATTTGATGTCCTCTATGTGAATTATAACTTTTGGACTAAAAGTTAATTTCAATAAAGCAAGGGCACGCTTGTCACATCTATGAAATTTTGCAAGCTTCATGGCATCAGTGGGAAATGTTGGTTGATTTTCAACTACTTCCCATAAGTCATTAAATATTAATGTATTTTACATGTTCATTGATGATTCCTTTTAATTTTTAGGATTTAAGGGTCCATTTTAAGAAATCAAGCTCACACTTTTAGCCATAGTACAAAATTGAAAAAAAGGAATGCTATCAAGGTTTTGACTTTACCTTCAAAATAACTTCTAATTACAAGAGATTCATGGGACTTGAAAACAAAGATTACTCCTTATATCTCCTATTTCACCCATATATCACCATGATTGCAATTTTATTCATTACAATATCTTTTGTTAAAATAAAAATAATCCAAAAATCTAATTTGAATTATTTTCACCACTTATATAACCGATTACATGAGAAAATAAAATTTGATCAAATTTGAACTTATGACCTTGTTTTAATCATATGACAACCAAAATGTCATTTTCTAATCCCTCTACAAACAAATTTAGAATATATATTTATAATATTCTAAATAACTTGAGGTCTGAGATGAGAATAAAATAACATGTAGTGAATATATTTCACCTAGTTTTAGTTTGCATGTGAAATTTTTTATTTGTCCTTTGATCCTACTCATTTTTTTTAATTTTTTTACTTTATCAAAAATTGAAAAGAAACTCACTATTGGTGGATCCCATGAAATAATAAAAATGAAAACTTCTAAAATACTATGTAACCTATGTAGAATTATTTTCTTATTGCATCATGCCTCTCTTAGGCCTTTGTACAACTTCTTCCACCCAAAGTTGGTGTAGAATTCAATGCCATACCTACAAATTAATTTATTAGTAGATCACCTTATTACTGTTGGTTGTAATATCTAGGTATAATGCTTCAGGGTGTGTTGTGGCTTTGTTAGGATTTTACCAAATGGCAATTAAGGAGTCTACTTCTTCTAAAATTTGGTTCATGAATCAGCCCAAGGTTTTGAAGAACATGCCCAATAAAATGTAAAGACTAAAGGAAATAAAGGAACCAAAAGTATCAAATTCTATTGTTTCATCACATAAGGAACCATTCATGAAGTATTAAAAGTATGCCTAGCCAACATTATTGGCTATAAATTTGGTAGTAGTAGGTTATGTCATATTTAGGGATTGTATATTTTAAGGAGTTGAGGGAATATTATAAACTTCTAAAAAATAATAAAATGCCATAACAATCACTTATCTTTAATAAAACAACTATCAATGCAGCCGTATTGCCTTTCACTAGCCACCACTCATGTCCACAATCTTCTCCAAGTCTTCAATTATTTATGCCATGACTCTGATACCAATGTAGGCTAGGATGAAGAAATAATAGAGAAATATATTTGGGAAATTCAATGTTTTCTTTTTTGTATAATGAATCTTTAAAAAGATTTACAAAATATACGAGTTCGTTGAGAAACCAGCTAATGGGTAAAAATTATTCAAAAACTAAAAAACATGAACCAAACTAATAAACATAATTTTAGATCAAAAAGGATCCCAATAAATTAATATCACTTTTGAGATCTAAGGGTTCATCCCCAGGTGGTTTATATCTAATACCTGAACTACCTTTGTGATTATCAATAGAAACATGCTCAATAATTTCTTATTGGTTTGGACCTAAGCCTTTCCCTTTATAATATTTATGCTCTAAGATTATATTAGGAATAAAATACTTATCACTTTTATATTAGGAGGTGAATTAGTAATTATAAAACTAAGAATCCTTAAAACTAATGGGTTGATCTTGATCTGGTGAAATATTCTTAAAAAATGTAATAGGATGAGATTTAGTCATTTTGTGACATATATGATTAGGCCTATCATGATGTTTAGTATCTTTGGGTGTAACATAGGATTTGGGAGACTATGGAAACTTTTTAATGTGGAAGCATCCTTTATGGTATGTGTACCAATACCAATGTCTTTAATAGTGAAGTTGTAGGAAATTTAGGGAAATGAAGTAGACTCAAGGTCATTTGGATCAATGTAATTAGATTGAGGAGATTTATGAACCTTAGATTTGTCCTTTTTAGGATCATGTTTAGTGTTAGGATAGTAACTATATTGACTGTATTTAGCTTCTAAATTCTTTGCATATTGGTGTAGTTATAAATCAATAATAATAATAATAATAATAATAATAATAATAATAATAATAATAATAATAATAATAATAATAATGACCTCAATTCTAGAATGAGGGATTCTGAGGCATTAGTGAAGGGTATAAATATCTACACATAATTCATGAATCTAAGGGCATTAAATAAGAAAAATTTAAGACAATTGAAGGTCAGTGACTATTGTTCACTCAAAAATCCTAATTAAAAAAATTCATGAGATTGAGTGTGTTCAAAGAAAAGAGTGGGAACAATGATAGAATTTTGTCTTCCATTTTAGGGCTACTATGAGATTATCTTAGGGCATGGTTGTAGGTATTTGTATTCATAATAGACACTATAATTAATAGTCCCCAAGAGATGTAGTGCCAACACTAGAGATTCAATGATGATAATTATAATTGTGAGTCAATTGCTTTGGTATTACTACTGATGTTAATATATTTCACTTTTATACTTTCTAAAATGAGGGAAAGGTAATTCATGTTAAAAAAAAATCATAAAAAGGAGGGGAGAGCAAGGAAAATAAGAGTGTTTCCAAGTCAAAATAAGGTTAATACTTCAACAACTAGGCCAAGTGAATTTGACATAGTTATAGCATTATGTGTTGAGTTTCCCTAGATGTTTTAACCTAATACTACACAAAGGGAAGAGTCTAATGAAATAGGGAATAATGCTTAATTCATGAACCCTCACTAAGTATAAATATTCAAAATCCCATACTAAATAGCACAAAGACTTCTAAGACAACCTTATAATAACATACATATTATAATTATTGTAATGGAATTGAAAAGGGTTCATAATGAGGTTATAGCATACATGCACATTATAACCATTGCATTCATTAAGTGACAGAGCTTTGTTTCAATTTTATTAACACTAATATTCATTCAAAATTAGATATGATAGATACTTTGACATATATGACATGCATTTTATAGAAATCTAAAGGTTTCATTCATAAAATAAAAAGATTTTTTTATAATAAATTGATCATGGTCAACTTTTCATACTCTAAAAGGGTGAAAAAAAAGTAGGTAAAATTTTTAGACACCCCATTTTGGCCACAACTATGTTCCAACTAGACTTTAGATTGATTTCTACTAAATAGTGAAAATTAATCTTAGGAATGACTAAATGTCCTAAATTCATCTTCACATCATACATTATTTCTTATAATCATGTTGAGGCATCCCTATTTGTCATATTATCCTATATGCAATTGTAACCTTTCATCTCTAGTCAACTTGCAACCTAGTAAATTGATATTTCAACCTTTAGACACATTAAGTAGGGTACTTAAGTAATTACTAAACTGAAAAAAATCCTAAATATAATGAATTAAATAATAAAATAAAATAAAATTCTTAAGTTAAATTTCCATGTGCAATTAGTGAAAATAAATTTTGTAAAAAGGAAGTTTTAATAAAAATTAGGTCATTATGATGTCATCATCCTCAAAGTCAAGGAATTTAAAATATCTTCCCTAAATCCTTTAATTTATAAATGGAGATCCATGATTAATAAAATTTATCTCTATCTCAAATATTAATTTATTTTTCCGTCCTTAACTGAACTAGGATTAGTCTAAACTCAACCATGATTAACTCTAACCTAACTGCACTTGGGTTAGAGTTAGTTTGTAAGGCTATAAATACAAGGCTTCACCCATTACTCAACAATAATATTTTATGTAAATTTATTATGATAAAATACCTTTAATAAGCTCCTTTTTAAGTGTTATAATGCTCATTTGTTGAGAGAGCCAATCCAAGCCCAACATTGCCAAGGTGATAAGGAGAAATGATTCAAGGAGCACAATTTCCAAAAGTTCTTTGATCACACAACCAAGCACATCCATAAATGGCCAACATACAAATCTTGATCTCAAATGAGCTAAATAACATTTGTTTTATCTTCATTTTATAGTTACTTGTATTATTCTCTTGTTGTTTGAGTGTCTAAGCTAGAGTTGTTAGTTTTATTAGTGTATTTTTATTTGATTTTGATCATACTAACATGATAATAATATCCCCTCTTATATTCCTATTGATCACATAATTTCCCATTTGGAGTGCCATTATATTATCAATAGGAATCTAAGAGGGGATATTAGTATCATGTTAGTATGATTAAAATCAAACAAAAACACACTAATAAAACTAACACCTCTAGCCTAGACACTCAAGGAGTAAGAGAGAAATACAAGTAACTATCAAATGAAGATAGAAAAAAATTTATTTACCTTCCTTAATACCATGATATGTATGTTATCCATATCTAGATGTGCTCAATTGTGTGATTAAAGAATTTTAGAAATGGTTTTCCTTGCATCATTTCTCCTTGTCACCTTGGTAATGTTGGGCTTGGTTTTGACTTTGGCTTGGATTTTATTGTCTCTCTCAACAAATGAGCATTATAACACTACACAAAATGAGCTTCTTGAAGGTATTTTAGCATAATAAATTTACACAAAATAATCTTGTTGAATAATGGGTGAAGTATTGTATTTTTAGCCTTCCAAAATAACTGTAATCCAAGTGTAATTTGGTTAGACTTAATAATGGTTGAGTTTAGACTAATACTAGTTGAGTTAATTATGGGAAAATCAATTAATATTTGCAATATAAATCTCATTTATTAAGCATGGCTCTCTATTTTTGAATTTATGGCTTTAGAGAAGATATTTTCAATTCCTTGACTTTGTGGATGATGACATCATCATGACCTCATTTTTATTGAAATTTCAATTTTACAAAACTCATTTTCAATAATTTCACATATAAATTTAACTTAAGAATTTATTTTTATTTTCTTAGTTAATTCATTCTACTTAGGATTTTTTACACTTTAGGAATTACTTAAGTGTCATGATAAATGAGTCTAAAGGCCAAACTATCAATTTTCTAGGTCACAAGTTGACTAGAGATGAATCCATGATAAGTTACTTATGTGTATAGGATAAAACCCCAAATAAGGATCCATCAACACAGTTATGAGAAATAATATCTTATGTATGAATGAATTTGGGAAATTCAGTGATTCCTAAGCTTAATTTGCACTATTTAATAAAAACCAATCTAAAGTCTAATTGGAACACAGTTGTGGCCAAAATGAGGTGTCTAAAAAATCTTGAGTTGATTTTGAAAACGCTTTAGATTTAAATTTTATTGACCATAAAAAAACAATGTAGTTACACATTTATAGATGAGGATGGTTCTCACCTCCAAGTAGCATGAGATTCCCATCCTAGGCTATGATGACCACTCTTGGTTGTTACAACTATATAATTAAAAATAAAGGAGAGTAGCCTTTCCACTCACTTTAAAAGATATTTAGGATCCATTTTTATTGATACATGGATGAGTAATGGACAAAATGTCTCCCAACTACTTGGGATTTACTTCCCCTACTTCTAACACTACTATCATGAGGTCAAATTCCTGATCTAATTTATTGAGGTTTAATGGAGGCTCTATGAATATTATATCTAACTAGGCCACTAAAATTTGATAAACTTAAAGGGGAGGCTCCATATACACCTTGACTTTACACACCTATCTAATGGTCTTCATGAATAGGGTCAAGAGATCAATCACTACCTATGTTCTATCCTTGTTTACTTTAGCCACCTTCTTCTACATAACCTAGTAGAAGTGACCTAGATAGACCCCAAATCCACCCTTATCCATCAGAGTGCCATCTTGGTGGAATAAAAATGACATATTAGCCTCCTTGATCTAGGCCAACATATTCTTCTTACCATCTTCTAGGGGGTCCATCATAGTTTGGGCCAATCTTGGACATTCCTCCACTATAATTATCATACTCCCATCATAATTATAGTTTAAGATTAATTTTGAAGTGGGTATTAACTTCAATTCTAGGAACATGACCTTATGTAATATAGTCACTAGCTTCCTAAATTTTATCTCAACCAGAACAATCCTCTCCAAATAGGTCTTGATCCATTGGATGAGCACTTGGTTGTCAGCTAGAGTTTACACAACATTTCCTAGGGCTGAGAAAAGTTGTAGGAGGGCATCCTTGACATGCCCAATTAGTTCAATAGGGAAGGAGACATTATAATCAACACAGTCCACCTTGGAGTATCTATGAATAAGTAGTAACCCATTTATTATTAAAATATTTGTTCATTATATGGTTGTATATCATATTTAGCCTATTTCATTATCTATGGAAATCATAGGATATTTGGTATTAAATCACCTTTGTTACATATGTTTTCCAATTACAACCCATTTTAATTAGAATGAATTTTTGGAACTAATCTATTAATGAAAATTATGGAACCTTACTATGTATGATAGGTATTTAGATTTATTATTCGAGCTCACTTATGTAGCATTATGGATGTTCTGGTCTTTGACATTTTGGTCTATGGGAACTTTTTAACTAGCAACTTTTTGTCAGGAACCTTTCTTTGGGAAATTTTTGGTCGATAAATTTATGTTGGTAAAATATTCCTTTGATATTTTCAATTGACAACTTTCTCTTCAACAAATTTATTTTGAGAAAATTTTAGTCTTTGAGAACTTTCTCTTTGGCAGATTTCATTTAGAGACTTTTGTTCATAACTCACAGCTTCAACAGATTTCTCTAATAAATCCTCCCAAATGACAATTTGGTCTTTGAGAAAAGTATTTGGCATTTTGGATTTTGAGAGAATTTTCTTGATTCTCCTCAAAGAATATTTAGATCTTTAGAGTATTTCATTTGAAACTCTTAGCTCAACAAATCAAATGAATTATCTTGAACATAAGTTTTAACTCTTAACTAAACCATATATTGACAAGTGTAAAAAGTAATAGCATTGGGGCACCCCCTAAAGGAGCAAGCATCCTATGTGGCATGCCTACTAGGCCAAGGTGGTCAAGTTAGAATTAAATGAAGGTGACAAGCTTGTAGATGTTGGTGATTAATGGTGATTGAAATAAATGTGAATTATAAAAGTCTATAACATAAAGTTACTAAACAAATCCACATCCATTTATTGTCATCAAGCTTTAGCGTATATTTCCTTCTATGAACTCAAAGCCCTAGTTGTGCTAAAAAAAGCTATATTTGCATAAGAAGAGTGCTAAAACACCATTTATTAAAGATAAATTTCTATTATCTAATAATTACTAACGGCATCTTCATCTATAGAATACAAAGGAGAGTAAACACCATCTCTATTCTCCATCAAGGACTCAATATAATACATGGATATAATTTTTTATGCCTCAGTGTTTGATGGTACCTACACTAATTACTCAAGTTTATGGGAGGTCATAAAGAGTGTCAAACCATTCACCTATGAAGAAGACATATCTTAAGAGGATTGATAAGTTATATCTTAACTACTACCTTTAAAATGTTAATCACTTCATTATGTAGCTACCAAACCAGAGGTCATGCCATGCATTGACCTATTACGATATTTTTTCTTTAAAGGGAGGATTATAGATGGTGAGTTCCTCCACTACATCAAAAATATCACTATCATGACTTACATATCTGAGGAAGAATTCCAAAGGTATTTATATCTACTCATCCTAGATGTTACCTTTGATTTGATAGCATAACTAGTTAGAAGAAAAACAATAGCATATAACATTAGTGAGAAAATGGCTTCTCCTTGGAGAGACATTTTTGTTCAATGAGGTCACTAAGAATCATGTGCCCATTACCATATTATAGATTGGAATCCAAATTTGTATGTTATTTTTTAACAATTTATATGTCCACCTAATCATCCACTTCATTTATTTAGAACTAGTACTACTGATTAACATATTGATCACCTTAGAATGCACTTTCACATTAGGGGAGATTATCAATGCCTTCATATATAAATTGATGTTGCATAAGGAAATGAGGCCCTAAGGTGGAAATTTTTAATTGATTTATTACCTTATAAATGTTTTCAAGGGCACTATTTATATACATAATGAGTATTTTTTAGGATATATATCTTGAATACATCAAAAATAGAATCTGTGATGTATACTTATTTGTCCATATCTATGCTTATATGAGGAACATATCAAGAATTGTAGAATATTTGTATCTTCAAGTTTAGATGGAGATTCATGGTGACCCTTTGGAAAAAAATTATAATAACATAGCCAATAAACTAATGTATTTGGGTGATTATTATTTGTATCCATACTATATAGTTATAATGGTCATTGGACATAAGGTTGATCCTCTTTGTCTCTCTAAGTACATCCCAAACAAAGTAGATAAATAAGAAATTGACTATGAGATGGGGAATATGATTGATTAAGACCTCAATAAGAGTAATAATATCACCTTTCATGTCTCCCATCTCATAATTTGGATAATGTGCTACACTTACTATAGGCACTCCAAGGAGGCTGGAGTTGATAGGAAGGCTTATGCACTTAAATACTATTGACAAGTTTGACCTCATAGGTAAAAATGTCACCCATACGACTTTAATTTTTTATTTTTATGTCAAGGTGTAATTTTCAAGGCATGAAAATTACAATGTATACATTTTATAGAAGTTTCATCTAGTTGCTCAAGTGATTCTAGAAATTTTAGTGCCAAAAAGGCCTATTTTGAGGCCATCTATACATTTATTCAAGGTAAAATTGAGCTTCAAGCATCTTCAAGACCTTATTTTTCCATGAAAATGTCAAAAAAAATATTTTTAATATTTTTTAAGTCTTAAAATGAAGATTTTTTTTTTAATCTCTCATATTGACCTCCTTGGCAGCTCTAGAAGAGCCATCAATTTTTGCTCAGTATAGGTAGAAGAAAGAAGAGAGAGAGAGAGAGAGAGAGAGAGAGAGAGAGAGAGAGAGAGAGAGAGAGAGAGAGAGAGAGAGAGAGAGAGAGAGAGAGAGAGAGAGAGAGAGAGAGAGAGAGAGAGAGAAAGAGAGAGAGAGAGAGAGAGAGAGTTAGGTCCAAATTTATTTGGAAATTATAAGGAACCTAATTAAATTCAAGTTAATTTCATTGGTTATCATATTAATTTCCTTACTTTTATGAACAATCATTAAGAAGTGTAGGGGGTCTAAATGGCCTATTGATCGAAACAGGGTCTAGGTTTTCATCCATTTCTTCACTTTAATATTATATGGGGAATAATGGCTATATTTATGTTATTTAAGTGTCAAATAGGACCTATTAAATATATATTCATTATTTAAATCCTTATAGGAAGTTACATACGTCACAAAACTAGTTTCCTAAAGTATCCTTATGAATGGTCTATTTGATCAATTTTGGAGCATGATTTGAGTTGTCAAGAAGGTGTATCTATATTAAAAGTTTATTAAGTAAATATATAATTAATTTCACACCTAATTAATATAATAAAAGGTTCATAAGTCTCCATCTTGAGTATAATCTCCTTTGAGATGATTTTGGGTGAGTTAGTGTCTTCAACAAGGTACAACTATAGTTAATGAGATTAATGTTAGTGGTAAAGGGGTTATGAATTAATGAAGGATATGTGGAATAAAATGAGATACCACCAATAATTATATAAGTGGTAAAGATGGATATAGACACTCTTGAGAGAAAAAGTCTATTTTAAGCCTAGAATGCCTAAATAACACTAAAAGATTGTATGTGACTGAGTTACTATCATGAGAGACCTTCAAGTGACTTGATGTATTTGTAAAAATGTTTATGAGGTGTTTTATGAACCTTTAAAGTAGTATAATATTATTTAATAATATGAGAGTACTTACTTGAGCTCTACGGTATATCAAACAATGACGAAAACCTACTTAGAACTTTGTTTAGTAGAATTTAAAGTAAGTTAGCATTGTTTAAGCTAATATGTTATTTCTTGTTTCCATGCTATTCAAACATAATTTTTCCAAAGTTTATTCTTGTTAAAGTTAAGTGTGGATTATTTAATTTCAATTGATTTCTTTGAGTCATTTTTTTCTCTTAGAACCAACCTCCCACCTCTCCTTAGTCTCTACACACAGAGAATTTCCACCTACAACAATTATGAACAATAGGGCTATTTCAAGAGAGTATCATATTGGATCATAAAGATGAGTGGTTTTATTTAAGATTCTAAATATATTATATAATATAATATTATAAGGTACATCTATTGAGCTTAGGGTATGTGGAGTGACTCTCTTCTTATAAGCCTAAAAGGATAAAATGGCCATCTACAACCATATGTCTGAAGACAGTAAGAAAACCTTCTATGTAATGTGAGGTTTTTGAATATCTCAAAGAATATGAACTTATATGATATATGGATATTATAGAGTGGTATAAATTTACATTGAGACCAAAGGAGGTTAGAAGATCACCTACATGGAGGAGTTCACCTCTCTCTCATTACAATCATCACCTACAACCAGCTTGTAGGGACTTAACAAGAATTACATGGACAATAGATACCAAGAGTACAAAGGTAATTTTGAGGGTTTGTTGAATATTTAATTAATTAAAGTTTTTATGAGTTTTTTTATAATATATTTAAGGATATTTCAAGGAATAAGATCTATTTTGAATGGTATAGTCATCTTATATACACATACAATCAACAAACACAATCTATTAGCTTGAGAAAGATGATTCAATTAAAGAGAATTAAGGATTTATAGATTCTCTAATGATAATGACAAGAATTTTCATGGAATTTACAACATTTAAAGGATATAAGGATCTCAAGAAGTGGCTTTGAGTCCTAAAAATAAGAAAATGAGACCTACAGGCCCTAAGCTTTTAGGTCTTCATTATAGACCAAATAAAAACCTTAGGCCAAGGAAAAAAAAAATTAATACATGATTATCCTAACCTATATGTAGATGTAAATATATTACAACTCATCAAAGATCATCTAAGCTACTTGGATACTCATGATAAAGGTGGAGTCAAGTTCACAGTTAAGACACCACCTACATGTTTCTATGAAAGGAGCAAGTAATAACTAGTTTGAAAATGTCACAAAAGGTATGAGTAGACCATAAAACATAGTGAAAATGAACTCTTTTAGTGAGATTCATTCAAATAATCATGGAAATTTAATAATGTAACTTTCATATCTTGAAACTCTTAGTACACACTCAAATATCAACCTATAGTACTGTGTACATTCTATACCTAAACATAAATGAGACTTGAAAATGACGTTCATGAGTTTTTATATATTATTGTATTATGAAGTGAATTACTTTTACTTGGATTATTCAAATAACATATCATGATGAATAGACAAATTTCCAAATGACAATGCCAAAGTATATAGTCAAACACCCTATTACACACCTAAAGGTGGTAAACTAGATAGTTAGTATTCAAGCCTAAGGATAAAGAGTTGTTAAAGGTGTATGAATGGTGCTTGAACATAATTGAAACTTAAAATAAGTTCATGGACTATTGAGGAGATAAATGGTATGAGGATGAGGTCTAAGCATAAAGTATGCAGTCAAACCTAGCCCTAACAAGAACTTACAACCATGCCTTGAAGGTATAGGTTGAAATGCACATATTGAAGGGATAGATTAGTGTTTGAAATGTGTTTATACCCAATTGAGATTTAATAAAACTTCATAAACTAGTGATTAATTTAATGATGTGAGATTACGATCCAAACTCCTATATACAGTCAAATGACCCTAAAAGAAACACTTATAGGCTGTAAATGAAAACATGATGGTCTTAAGCCTGAGTATGACACATGATAGTGAGATGGAGTTTTGAGGCATATCATAGTTAGACCATGAGGTCATAATTCTAGGTTGAGACTAAATAATAACATGAAAATATTTATTAAAATAGGTTTTAAGACCCCTAAATAGAGTCAAGATAAATTATAGGTTTGCCCCTTAAAGAGTGTTTTACTTGTTTGAGAAAAGTGAGATTTGTATAAGGGTATAAGAGGATGAAATTTATTGGGTGAATGTACTAATAAGTGTTTTAAACACCTCTCTTGAAACTTTAGATCTGATACAAAGGTGAAAAGGATAAAATTCTGTCTGGGACCTAATCAGACTAATTCACACACATAGGCTACAACCAATCCTAAAAGAGTTTAGTGTGTTGAGGCCTCTATAGGCATGATCATAATTTTAAATTTATTATAAAGGGTGATCATGAGTATATAAATACATCCATATCCAATTTAAAGTCATAATATTAGTGGATATACTCACTATTTTTTCCTAGACCTTGCCCACTCCATTGGCAAGGGGAAATCTTAAGATCAAAGGATGTATTTAAGCTCAAAGTACAAAACAAGTAGGTGAAAAACCATGAAGGGTCCTTGATGTGGTAAATATATATGTAAAATGTATACATAAACTATTAATAGTAAATAAATATTAGGTTTAAATCCAAGTACCCTTAGAGGCTAGAAAGAAAGAGATAAACCCAAACCCCAAGACCCCTAACCAAAATACCAAATGCATACGAAGGAGTGATGAGCACTTTAAAGGAATTTATAATCATGGAGAGGAATTTTTTTAGGTTTATGAACCTTTTAAATTAATGATAATGAGTTTTGAGACCCAAAACTTATATGAGACCTCTCTCAAGTCTAAAAAGAGCTAGGCATACCACTTGAGGAGTAACTTTACATACTCATACCATCTCTCACACTTTTTATGGGGAGATGAGACATTTGGGATAGTTTAGGAGGTTATTATAGAACATTTTCCAAGTTGAATTAGGTTATTTTGTGCTTTTTTCTTGATGAACAATCGTTAAGATCCTAAATAGGTCTTAAACCCCTCTAAAACCTTGATAATGATTAGTCAAGGGGAAAAAACCTCAAAAGTAAATATAATTCCATATTTTTATCCAAAAAAATATTGGATGTTTTTTATTACTAAAATTATTTTGTAGACATGTAATTTTATAATGATGTCACTTATTCATAGTATCATAAATACTTTATTTTTTATGTTTTTGGTGTTGTATAGGTGTTCTGAGAAGAGGATAATTTACCAATCAATGTATGATGTCATTTGGTATGTTTATTAGATATTAAAGTAAAAAAAAATCATATTATATTATAAAAATGATCAAATAAAGATCATTTTTTAATGCAATTCCAAACAGGCTCAAAATAAGACTAGGTGGCAAGGTGGTTTCTTGGTTTGCATACTTACACAAGATCTAAAGATCCAAAAATTGACATGGAAGTTGGTGATATCTAGGTAAATTAAATCAAATTATTTTGGGTGATTTCACATGTGTGGGATCTCTTTGGATCAATATTTATTTTTTAGGCCTAGGAGAGTCAATTAGGCCTAATTAGAGACGAAAATGAAGGAAAAAAGATACTTACACTTTGAGTTGGATCCCAAACATTTGTGTGGAGATGTAAGGGGATAAATTTTAGATAAAAATATGCCAAGGTTTCCATGTTGATCCGTAAAATATTCTAGAGAAGGAGCTTTATAGTTTTTTAGGGTTATAAAGAATGGGTGAAAAAGCATGCTTTATGAACAAAATTACATCTTCTTGACTACTTGATGGTTCAAAATGCATTTTCTCAAGCCTAATTTCATGATGAGAATCCATACATTATGTGGTGGAATTTTTCATAGAACATTGTAAAAACTAATTTTATCTCTCCTACGACACTTTTGCATAAGGAATAATTAAGTGATCCAAGCATCAAATGGATGCTTAAAGATATTTCCAAAGGTTTTTATTAAGTTTGATACTTTTTTCAATGAAAATTTAAGGGTATGAAATAGAAAGAGTTTTTTGGATAAGGATTAAAGGTTTGAAAAGGTCTTAAAGACTCTTAAATAGGACCTTATTTACCTTATATGCTTAGTCAAAAGATAAAGTCAAAGGTGCATAAATGACTACTAACAACCTTAACTAGGTGAAGATACCTCATAAATGAAGGAATGGAAGAATTAAAATAAATAATTAAATAGGAATTTAATACCTATTTTCAAGGAAATTAATTTTTCTATTCAAGAAAATCATTCAACCAAGAATATAGGGTTTCTTGGCAAGGATTTAGGCATTGTTATTGGTCAAAATACACCAATAAAGAATGATGAACTATTAAATAATTATTAATAATCATAAGAGAATTAAAAATTACCCCATACACCAATTTTTGAGAAGGAAAAATAATAATAATAAATAAGTGCTACGTTGGAGTTTGAAAAGGACCTAATGAAGGTTTCATCTACTAGTTTTAAGGCTTTACATTGTCTTTTCTCTCTCCTTTCTCATTATCACTATATGTAAGCCTATGTTTGGCATTTTAATAATCCTTAACATGAGTTGTGTCAAGGACATGATCATAAAAACACTTTTACTTGCCTCTTTTTAATGAATATGTTAAAATTCATGCCTCCTCAAAGCTTATAGTTAGCATCTATTCATGGTTTGTTGATTAATTCCAATGATAATGTATGTTTATTTTCATCTTGTCCTATCATTTTTACATATTTTTAGGTGTTAGCTCATCCTTAAAGGTTTCATAATATGATTCAATCATATTATATGTATGAGAACTATAATATTTTGTTAGTGTCTTTGAGATACCTATTAAAAATCTACCTTAGATAATGCATCAAGGTAAGCCTCTATGTGAAACATTGTTGTTTGGAGACCATAATTTGGTAAGTGTAATTAGATCCATGTTATTATTAATTTTTATTAGTGCATATTACAAAATTGGATGATACATTTTAGTATATCACCTTAGTTAGATAGGTTTTCATTTTAGTTTACTATCTTCTCTTTTCCCTTGTAAGCTGGTAATGTAGAGTAAAGATCCTAACTGATACATAAAGGGGAGATAGACCTTATAATCTAGAGATTCAATCCACATATTATGCCACCCACAACCTAGGATTGTCTTCATGTTACTTTAGACTGTGAAGGCTTAAAACTACCTTCATAAGGGTGCTAGTCTAGTAGTTAATAGTTTTTGGTAGTGGGACTCAATTGGTGCTAGTCTTAGTGAAATTGTGGTTAGAAGTGTTATTCATAAATTATTTTGTGACTCTAATATGAATAAAATACTTATAATAGTCTATGCATAGTTTCCAATTAAGTGTATCTTCATTGTATAATCATGATGTTGTTTTTATGGAAGAAAACCAAACACTCATAAGACAAGTCAACTTACTCTCTCTCTAAGCATTCCTACAAGAACTTTCCATTCCCAAGACCTCAAATTGAAAAATTATCCTTTGAATCTTGAAAAAACTCATTACCTTATTAATTTCCATCCTGTTAAGCATGAAATATACTGAGAGGGTGGGTGAATCAGTATATTATATATATTATAAAACTTTCCCTTTATCAAATTCCACTTAAACAAACATTCAAGATATGCAATAAAACTCAAACAATAAACATCACACAAGATAGAGAGAGACACCAGATATAACGTGGAAACCTAATGTGGGAAAAACCATGGAGAATCAATCTCAAATATATTCATGAGAACAACCCCACAAGAGCACCATACCCCTTTGCCAAGTACAAACCTCAGCTATAATTTGTGAGCACCAACCCATAGGAGCTTCAAACCCCTTTGCCAAGCACCAACCCAACACCTATTCATGAGCACCAAACCATAGGAGCACCAACCCACAGGAGCACCAATACCTTTGTGTATACCACACACTTATCTCTTAATGTTGTTATCTCAACAAATGATAGGTCAATACAACATCTCCTTCCTCTCTCTCACCTTTGCTCCTCTAAGCTAGATATAACAAATACAAATCATATTCATCTCTCATAATTGCTCTTCTAAGCTAGATATTAAAATATCAAATCAACCTCTCACTCACATTTTACAAATGGCTACTCAAGCCTTTATTTATAGCCTTCCAAATGACCTTTGGCCTTCCCCCTTTGTGACCTTTCAATCCTAATGGAAAATGGTGCCAATCTTGGATGACCCTTCATATCCAAGCATTTGAAAAGTCATGTGGTGACCCTTCATGACCAAAAATGTCCTTCCCACTTTTGTCCTTATCTTTGGTGACTCTTCGTATTCCTCAAAGTGTCCCTTCATGAGAAATTGTGCCTTTACTCTTTTATCTTCACTTGGTGACTCTTGGTATTCCCCAAGATGACTCTTCATGGGAAAATGCACCCCGTCCTTCTTTTGTCTTTATCTCATGACTCTTCGACTTCTCCATGGACCCTTATTTTGTCTCATATGCAACCAAAAATATATTTGTTAATATTAAATAAATATTAACTCATATTAGCCAACATAAACAACATTAAATGCAATGGGGCCTTTATCACCAATAATACTAATTCTTTGACATTAATGACAATATTTCTGACAATCTCCCCCTTTGTCATTGATGGCAACCTCAATCTTGAAACTACCACATCCTATCACCTGCACATATCATCATCTAAAAACATATAGTAACTCCCCCTTATTGTAGCAACTTGTACCTATTTTTTGCACCTGTACCTATATCTATTATTCTCCTCCTTTGACATCAATGGCAAAGGGCCTACCTAGAGCTAACACTTAGCTCCCCCTCACTTGATGCTAAACATCAATGACAGGAAGTAATAGAAATTACTCCCAACTCCTCTTGCTGATCTTTGAATGTATCCTTTGATCATGCCTTTGAGAAGATATTTGACAAAACATATACATTGTTCCCTGTCCTTTGAGCATCTGCAATCAACTCATTTGAATATTTTCTTCTAATTTCACAACCTTCAGCATCAAACCTTAATGTGTATCCTTGATCACAAATTTGACTAACACTCAATAGATTATGCTTAAGACCTTTTACATACAAAACATTTTTAGTCTTAGTTATACCATAATCCAAACTTAAAGTACCTTTTCTAGCTATCCTAGCAGTGGTTTTATCTCTGAATCTCACTGTACTACCATTTATCTTGTTTAGAGAAATGAACTTACTTTTATCACCTATCATATGCCTCGAACATCTACTATCAATTAACCATGGTTGATCTTTACCTCCCACATGTAGAGCTGTCTGCACCATCATAGAATCTTCATGTTGTTTCTTCTATAATGTACATATCTAAACCTTCTCCCTGATGAATGGAGCTTTGAAACTCTGATCCTTCTTCTTGATGAATGGAGCTTTGAACCTTTAATCCTTCTTGACTGACTCAAACATGCTTTTACAATACCGAGATATGTGTTTATAGTTGTTGCACTTGTGGCATACTATGGTCTCTTCATTAAAGCTTGATAGAGGATCAAAAGAGTTATGGCTTTTACTTGACTTTACTTGACTTTCCTTCTCCTTATTTCTGAAATTGTTAGCTCTTTTTCTACATTCTACTTTCTTGTGACCATATCAATTATAATAAAAACAATAGCCATAAAAATAATACCTGTCTATATATCTCTGACCTAATTGCTTTTCGTAGCTTTGTTCCTTCTAGCCTTCTCTATTTGGAATGTCCTATGTATTCTTCACTTCTCCCCTTTATATTTCCTCTTGTGTCAGAGCTTCAACATAGCTCTTTTTCTTTTCAAAACCGATCCCTGTCTTATTTGAATATGCTTTTTGACTTTCCAATATCTTATTCAACATGTTAGTGCTATCTTCAAATTTTGAATCACTGATTACTTTATGACTGACTACTTTCTTAATATCTTCTTTTAAAGAGGCGATTTCAATAACATAGATTTCACAATCTTTTCTTTCTATTTCTAACTGTGCTTTGAGATCTTCTTCATTCTTCTTGGCTTCTTCAAAATGTGCTTGTAGATCTTCAATCATTTCCTTTGACTCTTATTCATTTTTCTTGATCTAGTACTTTAACCTTCAATTCTTCTTCTGAACAACTTCTAACTCTTCTAGGGCACAATTGAGTTCTCCTTCCATATCTACTTCAGCTTCCTCTTCTTCTTCTTGATCATCATCATGTATGGCCATGAATAGAATCTCTTCTTCTTCTAAATCACCGACTCCACTATCTTTGCCTAAACTAGGATCTTTAGAATACAGGCTCCTCTTCTCGAATCCCTTCTTAGATTTGCCTTTGAAATTCTTCTTGTATGTAGGATTTCTTTCTTCATTATCTTTAACTTTATCTGGGCATCTAGCTAAAAAATGTCCAATATTCCCACAATTAAAACATTTAAAAGGTAATTTTCCTTGATATTTACATGTTCCTCTTTTTGGCCTATGAATGAAAAGTGCTTCATTGTCATCTTCATCACCACTAGAACTATCACTTGATTCTTGAATCTTAGCTTTCTCCTTCTTTGATGTCTTGAAATCCGCTTCTCTCTATGAGGGTTTATCTTATTTTGTCCGCATCTCATATGTCATGAGAATACCATGAAGCTCATCCATCTTTAGCTTGGCTAAATTCATCTCCTCGATTGCTAAAACCTTTGCATCATATCTCATTGGTAGAGATCTCAAAACCTTTTACACCACCATTGACTCTTCCAATGTTTCTCCAAGACCTTGAATCTGATTTACTATCTAATCAACCTATAAGAGATAACTTGCTATATCTTCTTCTTCTTCCATCTTCAAACTTTCAAACTACCTTCTAAAAGTCTAAAACTTAGCTTGCTGAACCTTTCCATCACCTTTGTAAATATTCTCAAGTTTTACCCAAGTTTCATGAGTAGATTTACATTGCATAACTTTAACAAATTTAGATTCACATAAACCACATAAAATATCATTTAAATCTTTAGCATTACATTCACTTGACTTCTTTTCTACTGGAGTAATTGTAGATGTATGTGGCTCTTCATATTCCTCCACCACTGATTTCCATATGTCGAATCTAAGGGCCATCAAATAAACCTTCATTATCATGCTCCAAAAATCATAATTCATCCCATCAAACAAAGGTGCCTTATTTGTAGAAAATCCTTCCTGTGACCCAGCCATCATGCTTTCTCAATCTACCTTCAAGCTGTAAAACATTTCAAAAAGGAACCTGCTCTGATACCAATTGTTAAGCATGGAATATACTGAGAGGGGGGGTGAATCAGTATATTATATATCTTATAAAACTTTCCCTTTATCAAATTCCACTTAAACAAACATTCAAATAAGCAATAAAACTCAAATAATAAATTTCACACAAGACAGAGAGAGACACCAGATATAATGTGGAAACCCAATGTGGGAAAAACCACGGAGAATCAATCTCAAATATATTCATGAGAACAACCCCACAGGAGCACCATACCCTTTTTCCAAGTACAAACCTTAGCTATAATTCATGAGCACCAACCCATAGGAGCTTCAAACCCCTTTGTCGAGCACCAACCCAACACCTATTCATGAGCACCAACCCACAGGAGTACCAACCCCTTTGCCAACCACCAACCCAACAAAAATTCATGAGCACCAACCCACAGGAGCACCAACCCCTTTGCCAAGCACCAACTCAACAACAATTCGTGAGCACCAACCCACAAGAGCACCAACCCCTTTGTGTATGCCACACACCTATCTCTCAATGTTGCTATCTCAACAAATGATAGATCAATACAACATCTCCTTCCTCTCTCTCACCTTTGCTCTTCTAAGCTAGATATAACAAATACAAATCATATTCATCTCTCATAATTGCTCTTTTAAGCTAGATATTGTAATATCAAATCAACCTCTCACTCACATTTTACAAATGGCTACTCAAGCCTTTATTTATAGCTTTCTAAATGACCTTTGGCCTTCCCCCTTCGTGACCTTTCAATCCTAATGAAAAATGGTGCCAATCTTGGATGACCCTTCATATCTAAGCATTTTAAAAGTCATGTGGTGACCCTTCATGACCAAAAACATCCTTCCCACTTTTGTCCTTATCTTTGGTGACTCTTTGTATTCCTCAAAGTGTCCCTTCATGAGAAATTGCACCTTTACTATTTTGTCTTCACTTGGTGACTCTTGGTATTCCCCAAGATGACTCTTCATAGGAAAATGCATCCCATACTTCTTTTTCCTTTATCCCATGACTCTTCAACTTCTCCATGGGCCCTTATTTTGTCTCATATGCAACCAAAAATATATTCATTAATATTAAATAAATATTAACTCATATTAGCCAAGATAAACAACATTAAATTCAATGGGGCCTTTATCACCAATAATAATAAACTTTTGACATCAATGACAATATTTCCAACACATCCCACTATCTCCCATCTTAAAGAGGAGCTTGTTCTATAGAGGCTAAATGAAGAATTTACAATTTCAAGTGATTTTCAATGAGAATGTGGTGAAGATGAGGAAAATATGCATGAAAAATAAATATTTATTGGTACTCCCCTTAGTGAGAGCAAAGGTGATCTGATTTTTAAATATGATGAAGAAGATGTTAAATTATTTCAAGATCTTCCTTTTGGTGTGATTGAGCATGAAGAAGAGAAGGTAAATCCTTGTTTTGGTCTCCATGGTACTAGTTAAAAGCATAGTGAAGATTTGTTTGAATCTTTTGAATTAGGTTACTCACTTCTCTTAGGTGATTATGAGTTGAGTAAGCCAATATGAGGTAGTTTTGGTAATCCAATTAATAATATAAAGAGTGATAATATTGTAAATTTGCCTTTTTAAGAGGAAACCTAATTAGATGGTGATTTTTTTAAGATACTCAGCATGGGTTATCATCCTTTCACCTCATTTATAGACCTTGTTGTACTCTTGGAAGACCATTTGGATTGATTTTGGCCATAATTTTTCAAGGAAAAATATAATCTCTCTCTCTCTTATGGAGATAATGATGGATGAGTTGAAAGCCTTCAATATATTAATAAGGTCCAAGTTGGCTACTTCAATAAGTCATATGAATTTCATGATGCAACTGGTATTATAAACCAATATTTGGCCATATTGGAGACCATTACCAAAGAATAAAAATAACATAATGTATAGGTTGCATCTAAGACCAATATGTGGTCATGGAGATCTATTTGATAATCTAGACTTATTACAAGACATGTCAAATGGGTTATTAGTCAAGAAGAATACTCAACCAAGTAAGAAGTCAATTAAATGTGATTTGACACACCATTACATACCTAATGATATAATTAATCCAAAAAACTTTCCTTTTAATCTTGGAGGAGGGTTATATAAAGGTTATTTGTAGTTATTTTATCTTTCCTTTAAGTGATATCAAGTACATTAGTTTGTTTATGTTTTCTTTCAATAAGTGCTTTGGTAGCACATGTGTTTTATTAGTCTAGTTTCCTTTCTTTGTTATCTTTCCTTTCCTATCTTTGAAGAGCAAGATACTATCTTATCTTGAATCAAGAGCTTTTTTCATTGGTCAAGGTTTAATCATGATTGTTTTAGAGTGTAAGAGATGTTAATGGTCTGGTTTTCAAGCATAGTAGGCATGCTTTCTAGTTGAGTCACTAAAATATTGACAAGTTTGACCTCAAAGGTCAAAATCTCACTCTTACCACTTTAAAATTTGCTTGTTATGTCATGGTGTACTTTTTTAGGCATGAAAAATACAAAGGATACATTATACAATAATTTCATCAGGTTGCTCAAGTGATTCTTATAGTTTTAGTGTCAAAAAAGCCTATTTTGAGGCCATCCATATAGTTATTCAAGGTAAAATTGAGATTTAATAATATTTAGGACCTTATTTTTCTATGGTAAGGTCAACCAAATGATTTGGAAGAGGTTTCATGTCTTAAAATAAAGAAAATTGATTTATCACTCATATCGACCTCCTTGATAACTCTAGAAGGGCCATCAATTTTTGCTTAGGAGAGAGAAAGAGAGAGAGAGAGAGGTTTAATGATATTTTAAAATGATAAGTACAATAATAACCTTCAATTTAGTTAAATTTTTTATTAGATTAATTTCCCCATATTTATGAATAATCACTAAGAAGTGTAGGGGAATTTGAATGGCCTATTCATCTAGATAGTGTTCAAGTTTTCCTTCATTTATTCACTTTAGGATTAAATAGGTATGAATGGTTATAGTGAGGTTATTGAAGGTTTAAATATTACCTCTTAAATTTTTATTTATTAGGTAACTCCTAGGAAGGTATATATGGCACAAAATTGATTTCCTATAATATCCTTGTGAATGGTCTGTTCGATCAATTTTGGACCATGATTTGAGTTTTCAAGAAAGAGTCTTCATATTCAGGGGATATAAATTCAATACCTAAGTAATTTCACACCTAATTCATCCAATCAAATTTTCATAGGTCTCCATCTTGAGTACAATCTCCTTTGAGATGGTTTTGGGTGAGTTAGTCTCTTTAACAAGGTATAACTATAGTTAATGAACTTAATATTAGAGGTAAAGGGGTTATGAATTAATGAAGGAGATGTGGAATTAAATGAGCTACCACCAATTATTCTCTAAGGAGTAATTATAGATAGATAAATTATTGAGATCAAAAGTCTATTTTAAGCCTATAATGCCTAAATATCATTAAAAGACTATATGTGAATGAGTTACCATCCTGAGAGACCTTCAGGGGACTTGGTGCCTTCATAAACATGTTTATTATGTGTTTTATGAACATTTAAAATGGTCTAAGCATATTGAAGAAGATGAGAGTGCTTACTTGAGCTCTAGGATATATCAAATAATGAAGAAAACCTAGAACTTAGTTTAGCAGAGTTTAAGGTAAGTTAGCATTGTTTAAGGTAATATGTTATTTCTTATTTCCATGCTATTAAAACCTCCTTTTGGAAAAATTAATGATTATTAAAGTTAAGTGTGGAGTATGGAAGGTCAATTGATGTATTTGAGTCAATTTTATCTCTTGTAACCAACCTCCCACCTCTTGCCAGTCCATACATAGAAAATCTCCACCTATAACAGTTAAGGAAAATAGGGCTATTTCAAAAAAGTATCATATTGGATCATAAAGATAAGTGGTTTTATTTGAGAGTCTAGAGAGATCAGATAACATCATATTCTATGGGACATCTAACGAGATTAGGATATGTGGAGTGAATCTCTTCCCATAAGCCTAAAAGGATAAAATTGCCATCTATAGTCATATGTCTCAAGACAGTCAAAGAATCTTCTACGCAATGCAAGATTTTTGAATATCTATGATAAGATTAGCTTAGATGTTAGATGGATGTGATAGAGTGGTCTAATTTGACATTGAGACCAAAGGAGGTTAGTAGAACACCTACATGAAATATTTCACCTCTCTCTCAGTATGAACATCACTTACAAATAGCTTCTAAGGACTTAACAAGAATTATATGGACAATGGATGCCAAGAGTGTATATGTAAGGTTGAGGGTTTGGAGTTAATTAATTAAAGTTTGTATGAATTTGATATAATATCTTTAAGGATATTTCAAGTAATAATATCTCTTCTGGATGCTATAGTGAACTTATATACAAATACAGTTAACAAACATAATGTAGTATCTTAAGGAGACTTTAATTAAAGAGATTTGAGGGTTTTCAGATGCTCTCATGATAATGACAAGAAGTTTCATGTAGTTGATAGTGTTTAAAGGAGATAAGGAACTCAAGAAGTGGCTTTGAACCCTTAAAATAATCAAATTAGACCTTAAGCCCTAAGCATGTAGGTCCTCATTATAGACCAAATAAACACCTCCGGATAATTAAAAAAAAAACCTAAGATATGAAGAGCCTAACCTATATGCAGATGGAGATGTAGTCCAACTCATTAAAGAGAATCTAATCTATTTGGATAGTCAAGAGAAAGATGGAGTTGAGTTCGTAGTCAAGAGACCACCTACAAGTCTGTATGGAAGGAACAAGTAATAACTAGTTTTAAAATGTCATAAAAGGTATGAAAAGACTCTATGACATAATGAAAATGAACTCTTTTAGTGAGAGTCATTCAAAGCATCATGGTAAGTGAAAAATGTGACTTTTAGATATTAAAAATCCTAAGTACACAATCAAATATCAACCTAAAATATTATGTAGGTCTATACCTAAAGGTAAATGAGATTTGAAAATTCCATTGATGAGTTTACAGATCTTGTCATATTATGAAGTAAGTTTATTTGATTTTTATTCTTCAAGAAACATAACATGATGAATAGACCAATTTCCAAATG
Source organism: Torreya grandis (assembly GCA_037957365.1). NCBI lineage: Eukaryota > Viridiplantae > Streptophyta > Pinopsida > Cupressales > Taxaceae > Torreya > Torreya grandis. Next base: position 577,491 of record JARHVA010002768.1, read on the forward strand.
ATAATGCCAAAGTATAAAGTCAAACACCCTAATAGACACCTATAGGTGGCTAAATAGATTGTGAATCTTTAGGCCTAAGGATAAATATCTAAATAATGTGTATGAAGGATACTTAAACCTAATTATAACTTCAACTAATTTCATGGTGTTGAGAAGTGTTGTCATTGATGTCAAGTTCAAGGTGGATGTCACTAATGTCAAGGTCAAATTTGATGTCATTAATGTCAAAGTGCATATATTTAAGATGCATGGTGAAGTGTTATGTGACAAGTAAGCCATGTGAAAAGATAGAATTTGAAGGCAACCTAATTATTCTTCTGAGGTCAAGGTCAAAGTGAGAATGTTTGAGCACTAATCTTTGAGTACAATGTGTCTTGGGAAGCTTAGTCATAACAAGCTTAGTTATTTCATGAGCATGTAATTGGTAAGCATGAATAATTATGTGTATAGGTATGATACTATATAAGGAGTGTAAAATTAATGAAATCAAGGTATAAAATAATCAAATAATGTTTTAATAATAGTTGTCAAGCTTCTAGAAGATTGAGAAGTCTAATCATGTCATTAGTCATTACATGAAGAGACCTTGTGAGAAGGTATGATTATGGTGGCCTAGTGATTTGGATAAACATAGGAGTGAGTGGATATTTTAGGACATTTTAACATGTATTTGAAATATTAGAGCACTCAAGAGAGTTTTAAGGTGAATCTATAGGGGTAAAACCTACAAAACTAGCGTGTAGATAGATTATTTTTAGACTGTACCTAGCCTAATAAGGTTACATGAAGTGTTTTCAAGGCATATTAATTATGTAAATTAGTTTTAGATAATTTGATAATTTTCTTGATCATGTGAGTGAGGTGGTTAGTTCATGGGAAAAGGCTTTAAGGTCAGTTTCAAGGCCTAATGTGACTTGCAGGTCAAAATCCTAGAGAATAAAAAGAGAGATATTAGACTAATGGGGTATTAGCATTAGTTTATAAGGTATGAATGGATAAATGAGAATTTAAATAGGTATTACATGTTTTATTTAGGTATGTTTATCAAGTATAAGGTTAAATTATGCAATAAAAGTTATGGAATGTGGTTTTGAGGTTTCTTATGTGCACAGAATAAATGATTCTCAACCCGATTAGAACTTTCCTATACTCATTAGCATGTGTAACCTCTACATGATAACTTAATTCATTCATTTTATATTTCTAATTTTCATATATAAAATTTATAGGCATTGGTTTCTAGATTAATGGCTTAAGCTTTATGAAAGATCGTTAATACTATAAGTTGGTTTAAACATATCTAAAAACCTAACTTTGACCTGATATGGAAGATATTTATGGAAATGGATAAAAATGGATTATATTACCTAGTTTTTTAATTTTATAATGTATTTTAATGTCCTAGGTACCTCTACGTGGCATTTGTTTGTTAGGAGAGTGAGTGGACCCTATAGAAAAGGCCTTGTTTTTCAAAAATTTATTATAATAGGTAGAGTTGACCAAGTCAAAGTTTCTAAATGGATGGATTCTTAAGCTTGATACTTATTTATTATGTACATGGTGGTTTATAATTATTTTATATACATTATATGTGCTAAACCAATCATGCAATTTGACCTATTGCTATATGGCCTAATGGTGCAAATAGTGAGAAGAACTAGGCAAAAGTGGGAATGATATTAGGGATGTGTTTTAATAGATTAGGGATGGATCCAAATTGATGGGTTTGTTTTTTAAATACCATAATAAATTTTAATTTTTGTTATAATTTTTGGATGTTAGTATATATTTTGAGAATGTTGCTCATAAGTTGACCTTCCTTGTGCAAATGAGACAATGAAGATGTAATGTTGTGAGATTAGTCTGTAAGGCCAATATTTTCACTTTACCATGGTATATTTATATGTGAGAGTACCTAAATATCTCATAGGATAATACAAATTAATCATGAGTATATTAAAGTGTCTACACAATAATTTAAAGGCATTCTCACCATGACTGTGTTTGAAGGTAAATTGACAAATCTAAGTAAGCAAGTTGTAATGATGAGTTAGAGGCTCTATGTCCTTAGAGGAAGAATCCAATGCATAATATATTGTTTTTTAAACTTTTATGACCTACTCATTTTTTTATAATCTTGGAAGTTGGTATAAGAGGTTGGAACATTATAGATAAAATGGCTTATCTGATTGAGTAAGGTCTGTGAGAAAGGAGGTCAACAGATTGATCTGTAAGACCAATAGTTGTCATTTGTGATTATGATATTTTTGATTTAATTTTATATTAGTATTATGTAAGATAATATTAATTAATTTTAATACATTAAAAGTGTTCCTACATGTGTTAAAATTTCAAAGTTTAATGACTATGTTTTGAGATCAATTGGCAGTTCTAAGTAAGCTACTTGTAGAGAAGAGTTTGAGCACTTTTACATTGAGTTGTGAGGTATAATACACATGGTGATTATCCTTAAGTAATAAATATTATATTTATATGTTTTTTTTCCATGTTTTTTTGGTAAATTTTTTATTTTTTTCAATTTTTTATTAATTTGGTTTTGAGTATACATAGAGCTAATATGAACAATATTATTGATCTACTCCAAGTACTAGTTTGAGATAAAAAGTGATATCGAGACTATATAGTATTAACATGGGTATATTGGGATGACATATGATGTGTCTCTAATTTTTAAATTGTTTTAATATTCTCCAAGAAGATTAAAAGGTAATATATACCAAGTAGGCCTAATGGGATTAGGTCTTCATAAGACCTAAAGAAGAGATAAGGCCTATTTGAGGAAGATCAGCTATAAAAGGACTTAAATAATATTTTATCCATGTATATTAGATGTCCTAAGATAAATTAAATGTATTAAATAATATTATAAGATTTTTTTTCTAACTAAGAATTATATGAACAAGAAACTTGTATAAATACTAGGTATTTTTAGGCCTATTTATGTGTGTACAGAGTTGAAGCGATAAAATAGGATCTTATAGAGTATAAGGAGGTATTTTATACCTTATAAAAAATATATAGGAATAGTGATGACATTTTACATATATTTTATGTGTAATTATTAAGGTCATATGACCGAATAAAGTCAAGAAGAGGGTTAGTTGAACGAAGGAGGCTAGAGACTAGTTTTGAGAGGGATAGAAGTGTGTAAAGCAAAGAAGAAGGAGATCATAATATATTGTATGAGAAACATATATTTATCAATGTGATAAAGTTTTTTATGTGGTTGAGTTTTTGTTGAGTCATCTATGGTATTGGTGCCTCCTTGCAAGTGGGTGCTTATTAAAGCCTAGCTAAATTATTGCTTAGCTAGTTGCGGTTAGTGATCGATGTGAATTAGGTGCGTCAATAAAGTTGGTGTTTGAACTATATGAATGTATTCCATTTTAGTCATTAGTGGGTTTTATTCCCTTCAAGTTTTTCCCACATATATTTTGTTCATATGTTTCATGCTTTTATGGATTGATGTTTATGTTTGCTAAGTTGTACATACTTGTCTAAATGATCTATGATTACTTAAGTAAGATTTTATGAGAGAGGTTTTTAAGACTAATTCAACCCCCCTATCAGTAATTTTAATTCCAACATTTGGTATCAGATCTTTGTCCTTTGAAGCAAGTATAAAAACCTAAAGGAGATCTTAGAATCAAGGATGGCTAGTCAACAAGTTCAAGGTGGTTTCTCTACTAGTAAGTCTCTATTATTCAATGGATCTAACTATGAATTTTAAAATGTTAGGATGAATATATATTTTATTTCTCATGGTAATGATATTTTGAAATTAGTTATGGATGTCTATAGTGTTCCTCCTATTCCACCAATTGATGCAACAGGTAAGAAATATAGTGAAAATAAATCCAAGGCAATGAATGCCATTCTTTCTGGCCTATCAGAGGTAGATATTGTGAAGCTAATGCATTATGAATGTACCAAATATATGTGGAAAAAATTTAAGACCATCTATGAAGGTAATGCCAAGGTAAATATGGCCAAGTTGTAGACCCACAAAAGATAGTTTGAAAGCCTAGTGATGAAACCATTGCATCCTATCTTTTAAAGGTTGATGAAGTTGTCAATATCATTAGAGGATTGGGAGAGGAAGCCATAATCTATTTTTGTTAAAAATGTGTTCATATCACTAACTCCTAATTTTGAATCTAAGGTATCTATAGTATAAGAGATGTAATATTTGGATAAGTTAGAGATGGATGGGATTCATGGCATCTTGATTGCTTATGATAGGAGAACCAATGAAGGAAGACCTTCTAAGAAAGAAGAAAATTTAAAAGTTGAGAAGAACTCAAAAATCTATAAGGTTAAGGATGAGGAATTCTCATATGTTGATGATGATCAACTAATAGCCATGTTTTCAAATAAGTTGAGGTTTGGATCTAGTAAGTACAATGGTAAGTTGCCATTCAAATGTTTCAACTAAGGAAAGATTGGTCACTTTGCATCCAAGTATTCTAACAAGGATAAATTTGAGCATAATGAATAACATGATGACCATCATGGAGATGAAAAGAAGATCTATAAGCCTAATAACAATAAGAAAGAGTTTAGTAAGTATGAAGGAATAAAAATAACTTTCAAGAACAAAATAATATTCAATACTAAAAAAGACAAATATTCTGATATAAGTGACTCTAGTGCATCTGATAGTGATGATGGTAGTCATAAACCTAAACATGATAATAATGAAACCTTGTTTGTGGCCATAAAACTAGATAATTTGGGTTATTAAAGTGGGAAAGTCATTATGGTTGATGAGTAATTAGATGAATAAGAAGATTAAGTATATCTTGAGGTATAATTAATAAGTGCCCTAGAGGAATTAAAGTTTTGAATAATAAAGAATCACAAACTAAGAGCACTAGTTAAGGACGATGAGGATAAGATAGGCTTGTTTGAGAAAAGGCTAAGTAACGCTTCTAAGGAGTATGATGAGATCATCAATCAAGTTGAGGAACAGATGGAGGTAATCAATGCAAGTAAAGGCTAAAGAGGAAGATTGCATCAAGTATGAAACTGAAGTAGAATCCTTGAAATTTGAGTTAAATCAAGCATCTAACAAGGTTAATAACTTTGTGAAGTTTGAAAAGAGAACTGAGTAATTAGATGATATCTTGAGTTGTCAAATGTTTGAAAGTGACAAAATAGGTCTTAATTTCAAATAAGACCAAAATGAGGAACCTAAAGTCAAGGAAAAGACCACTAAAGACAAGAAGGTTGACATGACAATACCTATCAAATATCCAAATGATATAAGGTATGCCAATTCATTCAATGGTTATTATTTTGTGTGCAATCAGTTTGGTCATAGAATAAGAGAGTGTAGAAGACTCTCTAAGAATGAGTACTCATGGGACTATGGAAGGAATCATAGATCACATTAGTAAAAGGGTATGTATAATGTGTTTTTATATATTTATCATGATGTATGACACATTATAAGATTATATCCTAACAAGGTTAGAAAGCCATCAAGTCAAAATAGGAGGGTTGAAGCCTCTAGAGTGCTAAAGAGAAGACTAATGAATGTTTTGAAACCAAAGATAATGAATATGAGTCATGTTGAGTCTAGAATCTCAAATGGAATACTTAATATGATAGAGTATGATTCAAATGTGAAAAAAATTTAGGAATGCTTGTTGTCAGCCCACATTAATGATGAAATGGATGATGAAGAGATAAAACCTATAATTCAAATCAAGCCTAAAATAATATTGAAGGACATTCAGTCAAATGAGAGCATGGAGATTTGGGAATCTCATAAAATTATAATGTTTTAGTTCCCTATAAGAAGTGGTGACTCCATTAGGATTCATGGAGACACTATTTAGGCAGCAAAATCATGATGGATGCTTGGTTTGAGGGGAAACTATTCACATTTCTAATTGAGTTTGTTTTACATTGAGTAGTGGTTTTGTTATCAAAATTATTCTAAAGAAGGTAAGCTTGTAGTAAGGGGGAACATATTTCCTTAATATTTCATATTCTATGTATTGAGATCCTATAGTAAGAAGGTAAGGTTCCATAAGGTAGTTTTACAAGACCTTTTATCATTAACATCAAAGAAGGAGAAATTCCAAGAAGGGAGATTAAATAGAATAGGTAGATAAGTGATCATTTTGAAGAATTTTTTTCCATCAATGACAAAGGGAGAGTTTGTTGAGAAGTGTTGTCATTGATGCCAAGGTCAAAGTTGATGTCATTTATTTCAAAGTGCATCTAGTAAATATGCATGGTGAAGTGGTATGTGATAAGGAATCCATGTGAAAAGAGATAATTGTAAAGTCAAACTAATGATTATTCAGAGGTCAAGGTTAAGGTAATCATGTTTGAGCACTAATCTTTAAGTACAAGGTGTCTTGGGAAGCTTAGTCATATCAAGATTAGTTATTTCATGCGAATATTCTTGGTAAGCATGAATAAGTATGTGCATAAGTATAATAATATCTAAGGAACATAAAAGGCCTGAGAGAAAGGTTTAAAAACATCAAATAATGTTTTAATAATAGTTGTCAAGCTTCAAGAAGCTTGAGATTCCTAGTCATGTCATTAATCATTACATGAAGAGACCTTATAAGAAGGTATGAAGATGGTAACCTAGTGAGTTAGATACACACAGGCATGAGTAGTTGTTTGATAATTATTTAACATGTATATTAGACATTAGATCACTTAGGAGAGCTTCAAGGTGAATTTATTGGGGTAGTACCTTCATAACTAGCATTCAACTATACTAGTTATAGACCCTACATGACCTAATAAGGTGTCATGAAGTGTTTTAAAGGTCTATTAATGATGTAAATTAGTGTTAGAGAATGTGAGAAGTTTCTTGAGCATGTGATTTTGGTGGTGAGTGCATGTAAAGAGTCTTTAAGGTTAGTTTCAAAGCCTAATGTGACTTGCAAGTAAAAAGCATAGAGAGCAAAAAGAGACATGGTGGCCTAATGGGGTATCAAGATCAGTTTCTAAGGTAAGCATGGAAATATGATCATTAAAAGAGGTATGTCATGTTTTCTTAAGTATTTTGACCAATTTTGAGGTTAAATTATGTAAGAAAAGGCATGGAATGTGGTTTTGAGGTTTCCTATGTGCATAAAATAAAAGATTATCAACCAAAGAAGAACATTCATGTACTCATTATAACATGTAACCTATACATGATAAACTAAGTCATCAATGGTAGATGTGAAAGGGTCATATCTCAATGTTCCAAGCATTTTTTTTTTTGATTAAGGGTCTAAACTTTATGAATAATCATTAAGACTATAAGGTGGTTTAACCCTCTCTAAAACCCTAACTTTAAATTGACATGGAATATCTTGATGGAAAAGGATAATAATGGATTGGATAACCCATTTTTATGATTATAACATTTATATTACTCTCCAAAGTACCTCCAAGTGGATTTTTTTTTGTTAGGAGAGTGAGTGGACCCTATAGGAAAGGCCTTGTTTTTTAAAAATTTATTTTATCAAGCAAAGTTGATTGAGCCAAAGTTGATAAATGGAAGGGTGTTAAAAAATTATACTTATATCTTATGTTCATGGTGGTTTTTTAGTAGGTTATACAACTCATATGTGCTAAACCGGTCATGCAAGTTGACCTATCGCTAAAAGGCCTAATGGTGCAAATAATGAGAATAACTAGGTAGAAGGGGGAATGAGATTATGGATATGTTTTCATGGATTAGGGATGGACAAAAATTCATGGGGTTTTTATTGAAGACCTATAATACATGTTCATGTTGGTTATAAGTTTTGGAGGTCATTAGATATGTTGATAATGTTTCTCATAAGTTGACTTATCTTGTGAAGATGAGATAATGAAGGTGTAAAGTTGTGAGATTGGTTTGCAAGACCAATTATAGACACATAAATTTCATTAAGTGTCTAAATTCACCTTAATTTATTTAATAAATCTCCCTTAATTCATTTTAATCATTCTTCTTAATTTAACAATTAACATTTCTTTTTAAATTCAATTAATTGATTAAGTCAAGTATTTTGACAAAGTCAATTTTACACATTTTATTATCAATTTTTATTATTTAATTCCTTAATTTACCAATTCAAACTTCTCCCACTTTTATCTCCCTCATCCCAACCAAATCCATGAAAGTCTCCACCTTTTATGACTCCTCCCTTGAGTTGTCAATCCATTTGACAAAGTCTTATTGAGTTAGATAACCAACCCCTTTTTTTTCTTCCACCAAATTGAAATAGTCTCCATCCTCACAAATGAGGACTCATCCTCAACCATTGATCATTTGGAACCTTGAAAAAATCCAAACGATCCTCCACTATTAGATCATCTTCTAGGCTTCTATAAATAGGCTTGTAAATCACCATTTTCAATCATCATTTTTTGAAATCACAAAGATCCCTTTTGAAATCATAGTATCCCTTTATTTTTGAATGATAATCCTTTTCCATCATCAATCATCCAATTTGAGATAACTACATCTACTATGATATTCACACATAGACATTGTCTAAGTGGGTTATGTAGGAAGCTCTCAGAGACATGGGGTCTCTAGGGTCAACTTGACCATCATCTTCACAATAATCCCTTTTTGAGAAAATACTACATCAAAAAATAAATAAAGTTAATATTTTGCACCAAAATTCTGCCCATTCCACCCTTGCATTGTAGGAGTGAACACCACATTTTAATAGAGTAAATCAGATTTGAATCACAATGAAGAATTCTTGTGTCTAAACTATGAAGGTTTTGATTATTGTTTCTTACATTTATTGATCTAAATATAGTATAATTTATCTTAGAATAGACTTGTTCTTTGTCTTTGCACTTTTTAATTCATACATTTTTGGAACACTTGATGGGATCTACCCACATCTTTTTAATCTTCTTGTTTTCTTTGTGTACTTATACAATATTGTTTTCTTGGTTTTTTTGTTTTTTGTATATCTCTTGTGTTTAATTCATGTGTTTTTACAAATGGTACAAACTACAGGTTGTTGTCTAGGATTTAATGTTTGATTATACATTTTTCCTACATAATAGTGATTTTAAAGCACATTTTAATGATTTTGTTAGATTGAACAATGTTTTTGTCACTTTTTTAATGTTATTGTGCTTTTTTTGTGTTTTCTAGGTTAATAATGATTTTGTACTAGAAACAATTTTGTCCAAGCATAGTGATATCATTCTACTTTGCAATGATTTCATCATAACTTGAAGCAAAATTGTTATTTGGTGTAGTGATTTCATGTTTTTCTGTAGCAATTTTGTCATTTGGTGTAACATTTTCATCTTTTTCTATAAAATGTTTGTACAATAATGATTTTGTTGTGTGCAGTGATTTTTTCAAGCATAACAGTGATATTGTTTTTATAAGCCTTTTCTATTTTCTATCTTTATCTTGCCAAATCATTTTGTAATTTTACTTTTCTGACTTCGCTGTGTAATAATGATTTCATCACAGAGGCTTGTTTTTTTTGTGTTTTTTATTTATTTTTTCAGGTTATCTTATTCCTCAACCCAATAAAAACAAACTAACACCTTTTTTGTAGAATGTTGGTCAAATAAAATTACAAGAAAAGCAAAAAAATCAAACCAGATTTATTTTATTTATTTTCACTAACATCTTTCATTTTTAGTTTTTTGCATTCCTAGTAAATAAATCACACTTTATTTTCTATGGAATACATATATTTGTTATTTTTTTCTTCTTGTTTGGTTGAAAAGGTTGTGTATGTTCTTTCTTTGGCATCATGTTGGTGATGATACCTAGAAATCAAAATCAATCTTGTAACTTATCTATTTCCCTAGTTGAAATTGTGTGTGTTCTTTCCTTGGCATCACGTTAGTGATGATATCTAGAAATTAGAAACAAGTATTAACTCTTTATTTTTATCTTATTAGGGATCTATTGACCATGGATTTCACCACCATGTAATAAGACGAATGCCATTTTTTAGTAGGGTATATAAATTGAGACCCAACTATTTCAATTACCTAAGTGGTTGTGTGTTTTAATCACATCGTGATGTGAGGGGATTTCATGCTCCAATACCTAAGTTTTTAATAGCTAACTCAAGATATTATATTAATAATTATCAAAACATCAAGACCTTTATAGATATGTTGGGAACTTTTGGACATGACCCAATAGTGTGCATCCATATATCAATCTTTTTTATGATTTTATTCCCTCTAGATAAGCTTGTGTATACCTTAATCATAGGATTACCACTTTGTCATTCAAATTTGGTGCATCAGTTAGTAGTTAGCACCGAGAAGTTAATTTCCACACACCCTTGAAACTAGACTTAGTGGGGTAGGATCATCCATGGTTAGCACCTTGAAATATTAGGCTTCAGTTGAGAGCATGGATGAGTAACTGACAATGGAAAGACCAAAAATTGTTCACAACCCTTTATCCTAGTTTTCACCCTTTTTGTGCAATTTCTTATTTATTTATAATATAAACTGTTCATTTTTTCCTTATGATTACCACATTCTATAAAATCTTTTTTTATAGATAAATTATTTTGAGTTTAAATTTTATCCTAAAAATCATAACTTTCTCTGTAAAAATCTCAAAAGAATTTAGTTAGTAGTCAAAATTTTAGTCACTTTAGTACTTTACTTTATAGAGTATAAATTCAAGTCTTTTTCATTAGTGAGTCAAGTCTTTCCTTAGTAGTGTTACCCATTGCAAGAAGTATGGAATCTTAAAATAATCCCTTGACCAATTTCATCTCGAATCATAATCTCAATAGTCCATATTATAACCCAATGTTTTATCCAACCAACTTTGATTCACATGTATATTTAAATCAATGTCAAGTCAATCACCAAATCAATCCAAATATGAGTTTTAATATGTATTCATCCTCATCCATCCATCAATAAAATCCAAACTTAAATAACAATTCAAGTTTTCTAAATCAACCTTTCTATAGTAATCAAAATCAATCCTTTGATTTTGTATCTAGTTCACCCCAAAACTCAAACCCAAACTTCTTCACTAATACATCTAGTTCCAACTTTAGTAACAATGTAAATCAAACTTTTTATTCACCTTCACCATCAATGTCAAATCTATATTTGAGCCATAGTCCATTTAAAAACCAAATTCCTATTCATTCTAATCCAAATATTTTATATCCAAATGAAACATTTAACTCTTATGCCCTTCAAAACCAACCATTCCAAATTTATCAAAATTAATCATTTGATTTTGCATCCAACCCATTCCTAATCTTGAACCAAACTACATCAAATTCATAGTTATTTCCAAACCTAGTAGCTTTAATTCCATCAACCTTCACAAATACATCCTCCCAAGATCAAGCTACCTCTCTAGCTAGGGAATCCCAAAAAATTCCACATCAACATCACCTTACCACTAGTGATCCTATTTTAAAAAATCAATCAACTATCCCCTCCACTAATTATAGACTTTATTCTAACATCCCCTTTCAAACTAGAAAAGGGAATCCAATTCTAGCACCTCTACCATCTAATGTCACTCCATCCTTAGAGTTACAATAGTTACAAAACTCCCAACCTATTAAAACCATCATCATGCCTATTAAGAAAAAATTCACTCCTTTAGGGGAACCTTATGATGTATTATATAAAAAATTGGTCATTTCAAACCTCATCACATTTCCAAACATCAAATTCTTTGATCCAAATGTCCCAAAACCTAAGTGGTATAGACCTAATGAATATTGTAATTATCACAAAATTAAAGGCCATTCCATTAATCGTTGTATGAAACTAAAGCATTATATCCAAGATCTGATTGAAAAAGGGTACATCAAGGTAAAGCCAAGTGTATCCATGTATGAAAATCATAGTTCGGGGACATGCCAAGATGTCTTTCCTAATCCTAATCAAGCCACACCACTTCCAAGTCAAGGTCATAATATTTCATCTATTTCTCAAAATCCCATTTTTGACACATCTATTTTTAGCCAATCCATAACCAATCAACCTACATATGAAAACCATGGTTTACCATCCATTTTTGATGAAGATCCCATCTTTATTAAAGAGCCTATTTTTAACCAAAATCCTATCTTTGATCAAGATCCCATTTTTTTACCAAGATCCCATCTTAGACAAAATATTCTTCAACCAACATAGCTTATTACCCATTGTCCAAACACCCAAATCCTTGTCACCTATCAAATATCCCATCACCCCACAACATGCACCCCAAGTGATAGAGGTACTTATAGATAAAACAAGCCACGAGTAAAGAATTATCAAATCCATCCATTTAGAAGTGAATGTTCAATCACATAGCATCAAATATAAACCATTTGAAATTCAATGTAAAGATGCTAGTGATACTTTTGTGGTTTCTAAGGTAAATTCATCCATAATTGAAATATGATCTATTCATAGTCTCCACAAGAAGATTTATGTCATCACTCCTTTCATAAACATCACCATTCCTTCCTTCCATATTTTAAGCTAGTATCCTAGACATTTTTATTGGGACCAACGATCTTATTTATAGTCAACTTACTTCCATAATAATAACATAATTACAAACTTCTTAGTTGATCTAGTCCTATAAGAGTATCGAGAAATATCTGCATATTCTGAGGAACAACAATTATACCTCAATCAAAATAAACCTTGCAATCCAAATATAAAATCCACACCTCATAGTGAAAACCTCCTTGAGGAACTATCAAATGATCAAAATACAAATTACAGTCAAAATCCAAATCCAAATCAAAATCAAAATATAAAAAATCAAAAATATGAGTCCCTTAGTGAAAACCTCTTTGAGGTGCTATTGGACAATCCAAATTTGAATCTTAATCAAAAAAATCAAGAAAAATACCTTGGTGAAAACCTTTCAAAGGCACCAATGGCTGAAAATATTAATATATCCTCTACATTAGCACATTTTTAGGATGGGTCCCAATCATAAGTTGAAGATATCATTAAAGAAGCATTAAATGCTCAAATCATCCAACTTGTAGTTACTCTTAGTCTTGTTGAATATGAGATTGTTGGTCACATTAACCCTTAACATCATGACCCATATACTCATCCCCTCTATAATTACATCCCTTTAAATCCTTCATGCACTCAACACACACCCTTTATCCAACATACTTTTTGCTTCACCCTATCTTGCATCAACCTCTATCATAGGGGCTATGACTATATCTTGGTAAATTTGGAAGAAGTTGACTTAGAAATCAATGATGTTAGTGAAGACATATCTAGAGCACATACCTAAAATATCAATAATGGTAATCATAATGCATCTTGAACTTATTTTTAATTGATATGCCAAAAATGAAAAATGAAAAAAAAAATCAAAAAGAGAAAGAGAAATAAATTCATCTAAAGGTGAAAACTATTTATATGGCACCTTGGGTAAGTACCATGATGAAAACCAATTTGTTGCAGCATGTGTAAAATAATCAGTTGTTTATAAATACCCTACACTTAGAGTCAAGCTCATCCATTCCAATCCTATGCATTGTAAATCATCCCACCATCCTTACCCATCCTACAAATTCTTTAATCCCATCTTATTACCGTAAACCCATCCATGTTTACTTATCCCAAGTTATCCTAAAGCATAGTTACCCATCTTATATCTATCTAATCCATCTTAAGCTCATCCTCAACCATCATATACCATTATTGACTACCCATAACACATCAAAACTCATCTAATACTTACCATCATAAAAGCATCTTTATTCCCATTTTGACCTTGATAAGGAAGTAGAAACATCTTGAGACATGTTCTTAAAAACATCTTGGTGTATCCTTGCAATGTTATTTTGATAACTAGACACTTGGTTCTTACATCATTTGTTACCTAGAGTTATAATCTTAATTCCAATCCATTTCTATTTATCCATACTCCATATATAATGTATTCATTCCATCTCCTTCCACTCACTCTTTGGTGCTAGTATCTGGTTTTCCCTTTGTTGGTATTCCTTGTATATACACCTATAAACTCCCAAAAAAACAAATTAAAAAAACATTAAATATTCCAACGAAATCCAAATTTTTTTTCCAAATTCTAAAAATAAAACCAAAAAAATAATAAAAACTAAAATACAAATCCAAATAAAAAAATCTAAGCAATAATAAAAAAATCCCTTGTAATTAGTTACGTACACTAGTCATACCTTATACGGATTACTCATCAAACATTTAAACATTGTCAAAAATTACCTATATCAAAGGGTTCTACTCTAGCCAAGGACATCCAAAAAATTGATTTGCTTCCTTGTTTTAGTTATTTACTTACTTATATGTATAGTCATTTACTTTCTTTTACATCATGTGTGTTTACTCACTTTTGTAATGTTTATTTACTTATGTGTTTACTTACATCATTTTCATTATTGCAAACATCTCTTTTATCTTATCTTTATTGTTATTTCTTATGTCTAGATCACTATGATCATTACTAATAGTATTATTATGATCTTACATATCATGATGCACTAATTTTTGTCCTTGTGAATCTATTAGTCCTTGCATGTATTACATGATAGTCTTCATGGTTTTTCTATACCATTGGTGCATATTATCATATTCAATATAAAAAATTAGGTTTCTCAACTCTTAGTTGTAATTATCATCAAAAATATAATACAAAGAATAAAATAAACACAAGGCAACTATCAAACCATCTCACATTCTCAAGTCAATACATCTATGTGTCATCTATCTCTTTCATTCATCCTTATCTCATCCATGTTGTTAAATCATTTTATCCATAATAATTAACCCATATGATCACTTAATTTATTTTTTAATGTTTTCGTATTAATCATCCACCATCATTTCCTAATCTTTCTATTTAATCTTCCACACATGTGAATTAGGACTGCTAAAATCACATTTTTCATCATTTATCCATCATCCACTCATAATGTGCAATCATTAACTTAAGTCTAGCATCCATGGGTCAATCTTACATTACATCATCACTTCTCTTCCTATATCTAGGAGAACTACATATGGTTTGATATTCATGCATTGACATTGTCTAAGTGGGTTATGTAGGCAATGCCTAGAGACACAAGGTCTCTAGGGTTAGCTCAGCCATCATCTTTCCCATCATCTATTTCATCTAAATTTTCTATTATAATTTAATTAAAGTGATATATCTCCTTATCCATGCTTTCAAATATCAAATTTTTAAATCTTTATCACAAATTGGATAGTCTATATTTTTCATTTTCTAACCTATGGCTTACCATCATTGGGATATATCATTCTCATATCTGCTCATGACCCCTAAGTTTGAGCATAATATAATCACAAAATATTTAATGTGGTACATGCACTTTTTCCCAATATATTTTCTAGCATTTAATATCTAGGGTTAAATAGTTTTACATGTACCCTCTACAATTTTTCAAACTTTAGTATTAAGACGAGTATCTATATTATTGATGATAGTTCTCTCATTTCCATTCCTCCATGATACTAACTCTTCATCCATTTTCAAATTTTAGATAACACTAATCACATTATTTTAAGATTGTTTTCAAAATATTACAATCATTTATCGATGTAAAATCCACCAACAATTTGTAAGTCAATAATTTTTTTCTATTTATCAATCCATAGTTTATTATTACTGGGATATATCATTCCCACACCTGCTACTTTGACCCTTGAGCCATTAGAAAACATCAATAAACATTCAATCTCTGAATAGTTTAATTTGTTGATTTTCAAATCAAAATACCTAGTATCACCTTACTAGGGGAAATTATTTTACGTTACCAACACATTGTAAATTTGACATCAAAATTGAAATAGATTGATTTTTCATTTGACCGCTTAACTATTTCCTTTTTCTATCAAATTTTGAATTTTTGTCCATTTATTGCAAAAATCCTTGAGGGGGTATCATCATACTCATTTTCATTCATTTGGGACAATTTTTTTCTTTTCTATCATCAACACTCTACTTCTTTTATTCTTTAAAATAGTATTTCTTTGCAACACCATTTCAAAGAGGAGAAAATGTAGACACCTAAATTTGATTTAGTGTCAAAATACACCTTAATTTATTTAATCATTCTCCCTTAATTTATTTTAATGATTCTTATTAGTTTAATAATTAACATTTCTTTTTAAATTTAATTAATTGATTAAGTCAAGTAATTTGACAAAGTCAATTATGCACCTTTTATTCTTTATTTTAATTATTTAATTCCCTAATTTATCAATTCAAACTTATCCCACTTTTCTCTCTCACATCCCAACCAAATACATGAAATATTCCACCTCTTATGACTCCTCCCTTGAGTTGTCAATCCATTTGACAAAGTCTTGTTGAGTAACCTAACCAACCCCTCTTTTTCTTCCACCAAATTAAAATAATCTTCATCCTCTTAGATGAGGACTCATCCTCAACCATTGATAATTTAGAACCTTGAAAAATTCCAAATTATCCTCTACCATTGGATCATTTTATAGGATTCTATAAATAAGCTTGTAAATCTCCATTTTAATAATCCTTTTTTGAAATCGCATAGATCCCTTTTGAAATCATAGAATCCCTTTTTTTGAATAATAATCCTTTTCCATATCAATCAACCCTTTTGGGAGAACTACATATGGTATGATGTTCACACATAGACATTTTATAAGTGAGTTATGTAGGTAGTGCTTAGAGACACATGGTTTATAGGGTTAGCTTGGCCATCACATTCACTATCATCCCTTTTTAGTAAATCTTGAATCAAAACCAAATTAAATTCAATCTTTTGCACCAAAACATTGTCCATTTCACCTTTGAATTGGAGGAGTGAGCACCAAATTTTGATAGAGCAAATCAGATTTGAATCACAATGGAGGATTCTTGTGTCTAAACTATGAAGTTTTTTATTGTTGTTTCTTTTATTTGTTGCTCTAACTCTGGTAGAATTTAACTTAGAATATACTTATTCTTTATCTTTGAACTTTTTAATTCATACATGAATATTATCACTTAAACATGGTATTTTTATATATTAGATTTACCTAATGATCTCATAGCATCATCTACATGAATTATGAGTCTCTAAAAGTGTCTACATAAAAAATGAAAGTCATTCTCACCATGACTATGTCTGAAGGTAAAGTGACAAATTTGATTAAGCAAGTTGCAGTGATGAGTTAGAGGCTCTCTGTCCTTAGTTGAAGCATCCACTACACATTGTATTTTTGATTGTAACTTGAATGGCATATTAATGATTTACAAAATATTGGAAGTTAGTAGAAGAGGTTGGAACATTGTAGCCAAAATGACCTGTCTAACTAAGTAAATTTTGTGAGAAAAGAGGTTAACAAATTGATCTATAAGACCAATAGATATCATTTGTGCTTGTTATATTTTTGATGGAAGTTTCTTTTAGGATGATTTAATATCATATTCATTCATTTAAATAACTTAAGAGTTTCCTTATAGGTGGCAAAAGTTGAAGGTTCCATGACTATGTTTTGAAACCAATTGGTAGTTTTGAGTAAGCTACTTGTAGAGAAGGGCTTGAGGACTTTTTACATGAGTTATGAGGTCTAATACACATGGTGATGACCCTAAGGTCATAAGTATTATATTTATATATTTTATTTCATGGTTATTTGGAAAATTTGTGTTTTTTCTTTAATTATTCTAGATATACTCTATGAGTATACACAAAGCTAATATGAATATTACTATTAATCTGATCTAAGTAGTGGTTTGAGATAAAAAGTGTTATGGAGACTAGATAATATTAATAAGGGTCTAATGGGATGACATATTATGTGTCTATTCCATGAAAAGTGTTTGAGTGTTATCCAAGGAGATCAAAAGGTAACATATGCCAAGTAAGCCTAACAGGATTAGGTCTTCATGACAACTTAACAAGAGATAAGGCCTATTTAAGGAAGATCAGACCTAAAGGGAATTTAAAAAAAAATTATCCATGTCTATGAAATTCACTAAGATAAATTCCATGGCTGACCTAAGAGTATAAGAGTGATTGGATTACTAAGAATGATATGAACAAGAAACTTGTATAAATACTAGGCATTTTTAGGCCTATTTGTGTGTGTAGAGAGTTGAAGTGATAAAAAAAGGATATTACAGATTAGAATGAGTTATTTTAGACCATTAGAAGAGGATATATGTTCTATGTGTAACTATTAAATTCATATGACCTAATCAAGTCAAGAAGAGGGATAATTGAGCAAAGGAGTCTAGAGACTAGTTTTGAGAGGGATAGAAGTCTGTAAACATTAGAAGATGAAGATCATCATATATTATATGAAAAAAGTAGTGTTATAAATGTGATCAAGGGTTTTAGGTGGTTGAGTTGGTGCTGAGTCATCTAGGGGGTTAGTGCCTCCTTACAAGTGGGTACTTGTTAAAGCCTATTTGAGTTGGTACTTAGCTAGTTGTTGTTGGTGTTCCATATGAAGTGGGTGCTTCACTAAAATTGGCATTTGACATATAGGAATGTATTAAATTTGCATCATTAGTGGTTTTTATTGACTTTGGGTGTTTCCCACACACACACACACACATACATGTGTGTGTGTGTGTGTGTGTGTGTGTGTGTGTGTGTGTGTGTGTGTGTGTGTGTGCGTGCGTGCATGCTCTTATGGATTGATGTTTATGTTTGTTAAGTTGTATATACTTGTCTAAATGGTCTATGATTGCTTAAGTAGGATTATATGAGAGAGTTTTTGAAGATTGATTCAACTCCCATATCAGTCATTTTAATTCCAACACATGGATTATTTAGGATTTTAGGGGTGTGAGGATTAGGTTTAAGCATAAAGTATGTAGTAAAACCTAGCCCTAACAAGCACTTACATCCATGCCTTTAATGTGTAGGGTGAAATTCACACAATGAAGGGATAGAGTAGTGTTTTAAATGTTTTTAGACCCAATTTAGATTGAAAACAACTTCCTAAACTAGTGAGGAAGTTAATTATGTGAGATTAAGTTCAAACTCCTATATATAGACAAATGACTCTAAGAGAAGCTCCTACAGGTTGCAAATGAAGACAAGTTGGTCTTGAGCATGAGTATGAAACAAAATAGTTGGATGGAATTTTGAGGCCTATATTATTCATAAGGTCATAAGGTCAGGTTTAAACCAAATAATAACATGAAAAGATTCATTAAACTAGGTTTTAAGACCCCTACAGACAGACAAGATAAACTACAAGTCTATCCCTTCAAAAGTGTTTTGCTTGTTTGAGAAAAGTGAAGTCTTTATAAGGGTATAAGAGGATGAAATTTATTGGGTGAATGTTCTCATATTTTTTTTCAACAAATCTCTTGAAATATTATATCTGATACAAAGGTGAAAAGGCTAAATTTATGTCTAAGACCTAATGGGCCTAATTTAGACACAGGATACAACCAGTCCTTAAAGAGTTTAGTGTGTTGAGGCCTTTATAAGCATGATAATACTTTGAAATTTAGTAAAAATGGTGATAATGAGCACAAAAATTCATCCATTTACAATTAAAATTCATAATAATAGTGGGCATACTAACTATTTTGCCTCAGACCTTACCCATTCCATTGACAAGGGATAGTCTTGAGATCAAAGGGTCTATTTGAGATCAAAGCACACAAAAGTAAGCCAAACCTCATAGAGGTTCCTTGATTTAGTAAATATAAATTTGAAATGTATCCAAAAACTATTATGATTTACTAAATCTTAGGTTTTAATCAAAGGTCCCTTGAGGGCTAGCAAGAAAGAGACAAGCCTAAACCCCAAAACCCCTAACTAGTATACCAAATGCATACAAAGGAGTGATAAGAACTATAAAGGCATGTATAATAATGGAGATTATTTTTTTTAGGGTTTTTAACCTTTATTATTATTGATAATTAGTTTAGAGACAAAAAAAATCATATTATACCTCTCTCAAGTCTAAAAAGAGCTAGGCATACCACACGAGGATCAACTTTACATACTCATACTATCTCTAAAAGTTTGCATGGGGAGTTGATCCATTTGGGATAGTTGAGGAGGTTATTAAAGAAGGTTTTGAAAGTGAAAGGAGTTCATTTGGTTATTTTTTCTTTATGAATAATTGTTAAGACCCTGAACAAGTCTTAAACCACTCTAAAACCTTGATAGTGACCAGTCAAGGGGACAAAATTAAAAATAAAATATAATGACATAATATTATATTGAAACCTCTTGTATATTGTTTTTAAATCCAATTATGTTATAAAAATGTACTTTTATGCTGATGTCACTTGTATAGATTGTCATAAATATCCTATTTTTTCATATTTTTAGTGTTTTGTAGGTGTTTTGAGAAGGGGAGAACTTGCCAATAATTATATGATGTAATTTGGGATGTTTAATAGATACTAAAGTCAAAAATATTTCACAAAATATTTTATAAATGATCAAATAGAGATCATTTTCCAAGGCTGTCCTAAATAGGTTCAAAATAAGACTAGGTGGCAAGGTGGTTTCTTAGTTTGCATACTTTCACAAGATCTTAGGACCCCAAAATTGAAATGGAGGTTGGTGATAGACTAGGTAAATTTAATAACATTATTTTGTTTTATTTAACAAATTTCAGATATACATAGTGAAATATTTGTCTTTCTAGGCCTAGGGGGTTAATTAGGCCTAAATGGAGAAAATAATGAAGGAAACAATATACTTACACTTGGATCTAGATCATGAAATTTTGTGTGTATCTATAATAAGATAAATGGTAGTGTCAAATTTTCCCATGTTTCCAATTTGATCTATACAATCTTTTGGACAAAGAATTTTATAGTTTTTTACGGCTACAAGGAAAGGGTGAAAATGATGTTTTGGGAGTAAAATTTCATCTTTAGGACTCTTTGATGGTTCCAAATTCCTTTTTTAGGTAAAATATCATGATAATAATCCATCCATAGTGGATTTTTTATTGGAACATTGCAAAACCAATTTTCTCTCTCCTATGCCACTTTTACATAAGGAAGAATTAAGTAATCCAAGCACCAAATGGATGCATAAAACCATTTACAAAGATTTATTGAGTTTGATACTTGTTTATATGTTATTTTAAGGGTATGAAAAATTTATATTTTTTGGGATAAGGATTAATTTTTTTTAAAATGTCTTAAATAATACTAAGAGGACCTTCTTTCCCTTTAACACCTAGTCGAAAGACAAAGTCAAAGGTGCATAAAGGACTCCTAACAACCTCAAATAGGTGGGGAGACATAAAAAATTAAGTAAAGGAAGAATTAAAATGAATACTTTAATGGTACTTGAATTCCTATTTTCAAGGAAAGGACTTTTTCTAGACAATAAAAGCATTCAATCAAAGAATATAGGGTTCTTAAGCAAGGATTTAGACACTATTATTGGTCAAACTCCACCAATCAAGGTTGATGACCTCTTCAATAATTATTAATGAGAATAATACAAGTCAACATGAAATCCTATGCCGATTTTGGATAGGGATTAAACTATAATAATAAGGAAGTGCTATATTGGTGTTTGAAAAGGACCTAGTAAAGGTTTCATCTCCTAGTTTTAAGGCTTTACTTTGTCATTTCTCTCTCTATTCTCATTCTCAATATACGTAATATTATGTTTGGAATTTGAATAATCCTTAATCTGAGTTATGTCAAGGACATGATAAAAAAATATGTATACTTACCTCTTTTGAATGAATAAGACTAAATTCATGTTTCCCCAAAGCTTGTAGTTAGTGTATGTTCATGGTTTGTTGATGAATGATAGTGATAGTGTATGCTTCCTATAATATTTTACTATCCTTTATACATATTTTCAGGTTTTATCCCATCCTTATATCTTTCATAATGTGATTCAATCATCTTGTATGTATGTTAAGTATAAGGTTTCCTTAGTGTCTTTGATAGACTTATTAAAGATGTTACCTTAGATCATGCATCAAGCCAAGCCTCTATGTGAAACATTGTTATTTTGATACTCTCATTTGGGAAGTGAAATTATTTATAAGTTTTGATTTAACATTCTTAGTTCATATTACATAAGTTTAAGACATATTTTGGTGTATTTATTTAGCTAGTTAGGTTTTCTTGTTTATTCTATTCTTTTTTCCCTTGTAAGCTGGTAGAGTGGAGTAGAGATCATAACAAATACATCAAGGGGAGATGGCCCTCATAATATATATATTTAATCAACCTATTAGGCCACTCACATACTATGATTATCTCCATGTTACTTTAGATTGTAAAGTCTTAAAACTACCTTCACAAGGGTGCAAGTCTAGTAGTCAACAACTACCTTTCCCCATAAGGATTGGGAACCCCATGGTAAAGTGTAGTAACATGTGAAAAATTTGGTAATTAATTACAAGAATGATCATTTTTACCATAATGTCATATTTATTAACACCAAGTATGATGCATAGGTCAAGGAAAGGGCTAAGACTATTGGTATGAGTGAGGACTTGCTTAAGGTAATCCAAGTAGATCCTTCCCTCACACTTGGAAAAGAAAAATTAAAAATCTCCCCACTAATGGGATTTACATCTTCAAACTTATTAAAAAAAATATTCCTTTACATCAACCATAATACTAGATCCAAGACCCCCAAAATCCACCCACTGTGATGAAAGTTACAGAGCAAGATTAGGGTGAAGGGGAACATCAATTGTTGTAGTACAAGTAGAAGAAGATACTCCTCAAGTTCAAGTATCTATAGTTTAATAGAGGAAAATAAAACAATAAAAAGAAGAAGAATCAATTTAGGTGAATGACAACACTACTGGGAGAGAAGGTGAGATAATTTGTATAGAGTCCTCTAATGAATAGGACTTTGTACCTACTATGGAAACACCAACAACCATAACATATATCATGACTCTCCCTCTTCCTACCCAAAAAGTGACTACTCCTAATGAAGATAATACAATAATTTATAATAAGAGAAAGTCCAAGGTAGGAAAATGTCAAGTGAAGTCCACATAGGGACCAAGTGAGGAGGTAAAACCTTTAATTGAAGGTCAACCAATGAATAGAGTAGATGAATAATAACTACAATAACTAAGGTTATAAGATTTTAAGGGTTGAAAATAGAGGCACCCATTGAGGTTGAAAAATTAGGTAAGGGTGTTCCATATACCACTCCTTTAGAGCATTATCATATTATTTCTTTTCTAGTTGTCACTTCTTTTTCATTGCCAGTTATCTCTTCTTTTCCTATTATGTTATCACCTCTTTCTAGGAATATTTACACAAGTGTATCTAAAACTACTCCTTTTGTCTCCACTTTTATTTGCACCAGCACCAATCATCCCAACACACAATTTATAACATATTTTACTCAATGGAGCTCACCAATGCCTTCCTAAGGATTAGTATAGACCACAATAGTGGTGGCCACCAAGAGAGCTCCAAAGAAAAAACTGGTCTAAATTATCCATAAAATGACACATCTAGGAAATATAGACTATTATAAAATAATATGTCCAATCATTACAAATCCAACCCTTGAGATTGAGCCTATAAGAGACACCTAAGTAGAAACACAACCACTATACCCATCAAATTTGACCCTTCTAGACTAGGCCAAGGAATTAGGAGCATCAACATCTAAGAGTCTAAACTTTAAGATAAATAAGATACCCATTGTGAGCTCACTCTTTGATAAGTTGATTGGTTCTATGAAAAGGGTAAGGAAGAGGAAGATAAAAGAAAACATTGGGTAGAATTTAATTTTAGAGGAAAGAGAGGATATCTACTCTCTTTCAAAGAGACAAGATAGAAAGAAGGGTCAGTCCCCTTTGATTGAGGACTTTAAGTCCTATATGGAGACCCACACTAGATAATTAATAACCATTTATGAGGGCATAAAATAGGCAAGGAAAGAGTTATAACTAGAACTATAAACCCTCAATGAAAAAGAACAATAAATGCATTAAAACTAGTGGTCATTAAGACCTAAGAAGCTCAAGAATGGATAACTATTATTGATACATTAGTCATGAAGATAACTAAGAAAGAGAAACACATAGTGCATATTTTGAATTAAATAAGTTTAACACATACATGGAATGGCACAAGAAATCTATTAGTAAGGTCTATTTTTGACTAAATGCTACTGTAATCCTCAGCTAGTTTCAAATAGAGTTTGCAAGGACTAACTTTAGAAGACATTGAGGCTAAGATGAGTTTGGTGAGGAGGAAGGCCACTAAATTAGAAATATTTTGAGTAGGATTTATAGACACCTGAGTATGTAATATTAATGTCACAATTAAACAGGGTGAATAGACTATCTCTTCTAGACATGAGCATAATAAGGGCACATCATGTTGTGGGATACAAACACTATCAAAAAATTGAAGCTAAGAAGTCTAGCTTCACTCCACCTACTAGTTAAATAGCCTAGACTCCACCCAATATGCTAATTTAAACATATCCTATTATAATTTCTACTTATTTAACAAGTACACTAGCTATAACTTCTAGTTCAACCCCTGCTACCACTTCAATTCCAACCATGACAACAAACACTGCCATACAAATGTCAAGTAAGCCTTAGATAAAAGGTTAATTTTGTATATAATTTTGAATGTAATGTTTATTTAGGATAATCATGACTAATTAAGATTTGTTACATTCATGTTATAATTAACTAAATTATTTTGATAACATGAACACTTTTCATGACTGTTGTAATCTATGAGTTATAATATATAGTTTTGTGTTGAACTAGAAGTTAGGTTTTATTAATTTTGATGTAAACTAAGGTTTCACTACACTTGGAAGATGAGGTAACCCCTTCCCCAATTATTTGAATTATTCTAAAACCTAGTTATAAATGGTTGGATTTTTGATCAATATATAAGAAGAAATCAAGCCATTGATTATCATGCAACTGTGTTTATTATCTCTTCTTCCTTTTTGTGTTATTAAAATTTTAGCTTCCTTGTCTATATCAACTTAGTAATTTTAAAATGTGAAAATTTTATAGATGAATCTGATTATTATAATTAATGTATGTTGATATTAGATGTACAATAACTATTGAAGATTAGTAAATTTCATTAATTTGAGAAATTAGCTTAGACTATGTTGATATTTTGAGGTGTGTAAGAGTATAATATTGTTGATGATATGAAAAATATCAAGGCTAATATGAATCTCCATGAACTAGTTTAAAACACTAAACAAAATTATCTCTTATGGAAACCTATCATATATAGGACTACTACTATGATGCCAACCTCTATTTTAGTGCCAACTAATCATAATTTTTTGGTGGATTCCAGAGCTTCAGCTACTATGATTCCAACCTCTATTTTCTAGAAGCTTAGTTTAACCCCAAGTCCATCTAAGATGATTATTTTATAACTAGATAAAATAGTAGTACCTATGACGGGAGAGATTAATGATGTACACATCTAGGTTACATCAGAACCTCAAGTGTAGATGATTATGAACATACTGGTAGTAGATATTCCTAAAGGGTATGGGCTATTATTGAGTAGAGATTGGTTGAAGATACTAAATGGATATATTTCTATAGACTTATCTCACATTTGGATACCATGGATAGGCATTTCCAACCAAATTATAACTGACTAGGAGTCAAGAATGAATTATTATATTACAAATTCTAACACTATTAATGAATAAGTAAGTTTCAAATATCCTAGTCTTGGAATTTATACATTTACTACAAAGCATGAAAAGCAAGAAGAAATACATGGCCTTCCCCAATTATGGAATCTCCATTTTGACATAGCAATATCTAGGTAAGGATTAGATGTCGGTATTGACTTGGTCGATACACAAGGGAATAAATACCTAGTAGCATATACACTCCAATTCCTATGTACGAATAATAGAGTAGAGTATAAAGCTCTGATTTTAGGATTGCAGTTTGCTCTCAAGGAATCAATGGAATATTGAGGCTTATAACTCATGATCAACCAAGTTAAAAATAAGTATCAATGTAAATTATTATACTTAAATAAATATAAACACATATCATGGGATTTAATCGAGTCATTTATGGATTTCAACATAGAAGGCATCTAAAGGGAATAAAACTAAGTTGTTGACTCACTTGCCACTTTAGAAACAAATTTGGCACCACTATAAGAGTCAAAATTGCATAATTTCTCCATAGAATTGGTACCTTATCCATCAATACTAGATAACATTGATAATTTGTATGTGTTTGATGATGATCAATAGATCATCTAGTTTCTAACCAATTAGGACAGTTTGAGTCCCAAATAATTGATGATGAGGAAATAATCCATCTCATGATGAATTGGATGAAGAGGATGTCATCCAACTAAAGAAAAATAATCTCCCATTGCGAATGGTCACCTTGGAAAGATCCTTTGATATAGATCCTCAAGCATAACAACAAATACAACTCAAGGTTAATGAATCTATGTTCAGCTCAAAGAATTTGGGTGATGAAAGAAACACACATCTCATCAATATTAGCTTAAGCTGAACTCCAAACAAAAGGTAAAGGGTCAAATAATTGATAATTAAGTATAAATATGTAATTAAATAGATGTTTTATGACTTAATAATATTTAATCTTAGAGTCATCACCCATCCAATTCCACTTAAGCCAGATCATAAGCCATTTAGGTAGAGGTAAAGACCAATTAATATTATTTTAGAACCATTGATATAAAAGGAAGTATATAAGCTATTAAGTGCCAGGATAGTTTTTCCTATTAGGAATTCAACTTGGGTGGCTAATCTAGTTCTAGTAAAAAAATGGCAAAGTTAGGCTGTGTCAACTTCAATAACCTTAATAAAGCTTCTAAGAAAGACAACCATCCTTTGCCCTCATTAGATGTGGTGATACAAATTGTGAGTGGTTCTGAAATTATGTCTTTCTTAGATTGATTTTTAGGATATAATCAAGTGTTTGTGAAATCAAATAATAGAATGAAAACTACATTTACCATAAAATGGGGAACTTATACATACAAACAAATGCCATTTAGCCCAATTAACATAGGAGCTAATTTTCAAAAATCCATGGATCATGCATTCTAAGGGATAATAGGTAAATGCATAATCATATACATGGATAAACTTACAATTTTCTTAAAAAATAGAGTTGATCACATAGACCATCTTCAATCCATCTTTGAAAGGTGTAGGGAGTTTGGTATCTCATTGAATCCCAAAAAAAACATATTCAGTGTTATTGAAGCTAAGTCATTGGGACACATTATCACCAAATATGAGATCACCATTGACCTATATATAATTCAAAGAATTTTAAAAATAATTTTCCCAAACAATAAAAAAGAGCTTAATTCCTTCTTTGGGAAGATTAATTTCATAAGAAAATTCATATCAAGATTTATTGAAATTAGCAGACCTTATAACACAATGCTTAAACAAGAAACCAAAGTGGAATGAACACCTGAAGCCAATTATTTCTAAGACATAAAAAATACTATATCATAAGCTCCAGTATTGGTAATCCTAGATTTCACTAAGGAAGAGAGTGAACATCTTATTGCTTTCATAAACATGAACTTAAAGGAGTTAGAGCTTAAATATTCTTTGATTGGCAAATAAATATTTGCCCTTGTCAAAGTGGTAAATAATTTATGAAACTACATTTTTAGGAACAAGACCATTGTTATTATCCTATACCCTATTGTTAAGCTTACATTAGGATAAAATGAGTTGGGAGATCATAGGGGAAAATGAATGAAAAAATGGCAAGAGTTTAACATGGAGATTAAACATGCTAAGATCATCATAGGAGAAGGTATTATTTAGTTTATGACTAGAGTGGACCCACACATCACTATTGAAGAAGTATTGCAAACAAATGTTTCCCAAGAAGAATGGTATTCATATATCAATCAATTCCTACTCATTGGAACATGTCCCAAGGAATTCAAAAAAAAGAAAAAGAGATCCTTAAAGTTCAAAATTACTCACTATATGATCAAGAAGGGATTTATCTATAGGAATAATTATGAAGGCATATATTTCAAGTGTGTATCATGTGATGAATCCCAAGAGATTTTAGAGAACCTACATCAAAATATTGGTAATGGACATCCATCTAGTAATACCATAACCCATAAAATACTCATAATGGGATATTATTGGATAATAGTCTTCAAGGATGCTCACTCCCACATAATGATGTGCCACAAATTCTAGGTTTTGGAAAAAAGAGAGTTGCACATAGAAATGCCCCTATAGCCTGTGATTGAGGGTAAGACTTTGCCCAATGGGTATTATATTTCATTGGTGTTATCAACCCAAACTCTTCACCTGGGCATAAATTTGTGATCATCGATACCAATTATGGCATTAAATGGACTGAAGCAATAGCCACCAATAATTTAAGAGAACAATATGTGATCAATTTGAAGAGCATATCACAACTAGGTTTGGTACTCCTATTTTCTTGGTTTATGATAATTGGCCAACATTTGAATCATTTAAATTTACAAAATGGGCCCATGATAATCAAATCATAAATAGATCAAACTCTAATCACTACCTACAAGGAAATGGATTAGCTAAATTAACCAATAATAAACTCATTTATGTTATTAGTAAATCTACTATAGATAAGTCAAGAGAGTGGCATCTCTTACTAAAATGTGCACTCTAGATAGATCAAACTCGATACAAGTAGGCCTTTAAAGCCTCACCATATCTACTAGTCTATGTAAGACAACCAATATTCTTGACCATGCTTAAGTTTTCAACATATAAGTTCATGTAGGGGAACCTAGTGAGAGGATATAATCTAGATTTTTGGATATCATAGGAATGGAAGACTCTAGGACTGAAGCCTTGCATAAATTCAATAGGCATCACAACATAGTTAAAATAAGGTTCTATATGACTAACATCTAAAACATTTCATTTTTTTGACCTGGTGCTTCTATGGGAAAAACCCCATGAAAAAAAATGACAACATGATGAGTTCACCCCACTATGAATAGACCTTATCAGATCTTTGAGATCTCGGGTAACAATGCTTTCTATTTGAAGGACATCTAAGTTAATAAATTGACATATCTAATTAATTTAAGGTTTTTGAAGCATTACTTCATGAATACACCATTTATATATGTCTATGAGTAACTACAGATGTTTTCATAGAGGTACAAGTAGGTTAGATTTGATTTATTATTCAGTTTCCTATTTTTAGTCATTTTTTCATTAGAATAGTTCATGATTTATAGATTGGTTTTTTTTTTCTTTATTTTATTTTGATTGGTTTAGTTATTTGTTTTAGGTAGTTTCCCACTTTCTAAAATAGTTTTTCTTTTGATTTCATGGTAATATGACTAATCACTCTTGTTATAATCAATCAAAAACATGTGTGTTTTGATTCTTCCTTATACATCAAAATTAGTAATCTAGGTAAACAATGAAAGAGTTAATCATGAAAATGTTATGAAGTGAATTATTTCACCAGTTATATAAAATCTTCTCCCATAGATCCATGCAAATTTAAAAATATTTTATTGTCTCCTTGGATCAAGTTCATATTAAATTATAATACTTGTTAGAGGTAATAACCATTGATATGATTAAATTTAATAGGAACATTCTAATGAACTTATTCTTACCAACACTAGCTCATGGTGGTCACCCTTTTCTTTCTTCCATTCACAAAAATAAAAAATAACCCTAAAAAAAGGAAAAGGGAAATAATCTAAAAGTCTAAAATAAAATCAAAAGGGATTAAAATCCTATATTATTAAATAATATCAATGTATCACACATCATGAAAAATTATGATGGAAGGGAAGAAGGGTGATCAAAGGTATCTCTGTCTAGGCTATGGATGCCTCACTAGTAGTAGAGTAACATGATCTCTGCAATTTTTTTTTACTTAATGCCCAATTAGAATTAAACCTACATCTCATGTCATTTCTTTGTTAAAATAATTTTACAAGGAGTAAAAGATATCACTTTCACATGCACTAGTCCAAGGTATAGGTAAAGTAAGTATGTTGTATGAAGTTATCAATAGTTTTTTTCAAATTTATGATCTAATAATTTATTTTATAGCATGGTTCATGAATGATAGTGGGATTTAAAAACCATCTATTCTATATTCTTGAAAACTCAAGAGTACTCATCCCTGTGAGTCACCATTTGTTATAATCGAGACACCCCACCTTGGAGTTTATATGGACAAGTGGAGACCCATTTATTTTTATAAGGTTTGTTCATTATATGGATGTACATGAATGTTTATCCTATTTCATAATTTGTGTAAATTAGAGGATCTTTGGTGTTAAATCACCTTTGTTACATTTATTTTTCTCTTACAACCCATTTTCATTAGAATGATTTTTTGAAACTAATCTATTAATGAAAATTTTGGAAGCTTACTACGTATGATAGGTATTCATATTTCATTATTTGGATTTAATTATTTATATTTACTTATTTCTATTTATTATTTAGGATCACTTATTCAACATTATGGACATTTTGGGCTTCGACATTTTGGTCTTCAATAAAATTTTAGTCAAAACGTTTTGTAGGGAGCTTTTCTTTGAGAGATTTTTTGTTGGCAACTTTGTGTCTATAATATATTCCTTAGATATTTTAATTTGGATATTTTATATTTGAAATCATTCATTCGAATAATTTCTATTAAAACTCACACCTTTGGTAACTTTCTATGACAAATCCTCTTGAACTACAATTTGGTCTTTAGGAAAAGTATTTAGCATTTTGGATTTTGGGAAAAGTTTCCTAAATCTCCTCAAAGAACATTTAGGTCTTTAGAATATTTTATTCAAAACTATTGGTTCACCAAATCAAATGACTTATCCCCAATGAAAGCATTCAATCCTAACTAACCTATATATTAACAAGTGTAAAAAAATAACACCATTGTACCTCCCAAATGAGTAAGTATCCTATGTGGCATGCCCACTAAGATAAAGTGGTTAAATATAAATTAAATGAAGGTGACAATATTATATACATTGGTGATTAAGGGTGCATGAATTGAAAATTAATGATAGAATGATATAACATCAACCTATTAATTGAATCCACATCCATTGATTTTCATCAATCTCAAGTATATATTACCTTCTAAAAAATCAAAACCCTAGTTGTGTTCAAACAAGCTATTACTTTCTTAACAAGAGTAACAAACCAACATTGCTAGAAGCTTTAATTCTACTAGCACTGAGTATTAACAATGGTGTCTTCATCTAGATCATATAGAAGAGCCCAAGCATCATCTAGATTTTCCATTAAGAACTCAACATAATACATGGATATAGTTCTTAATGCCTTAGTATTCGATGGTAGCTACACTAATTAATCAAATTTATGGGAGGAAATAGAGAGTGTCAACCAATTCATATACAAAGAATATGTTTGTTAAGAGGAGAAACAAGTTACAACTGAACTACTACCTTTTAAATTCTAAGCACTTCATTATGTAGCTATCAAATCAGAGGTCATACTATATATTGACTATTATGAGATTTGTTCTTTGAAGGGAGGATTGTAGATGATGGGTTACTCCACTATGTCAACAATAACATTATCATTGCTTACATATCTAGGGAATCATTCCAAAAGTATTTATGCCCACCCATCCCAGATGTTACCTTTAATTTACATAACATAGCCAGTTGGAAGAAGAATAATAATGTAGAAAAAATAGTGAGCAAATGGATTATCCCAAGAGAGACATTTTTTCTCAAATAAGTCACTAAGAATATTTTGTACATTACCAACTTCTAAATGGGAATACACATCAGTATGATACTATTGAACTATTTATATGGCCACCCAAGCATCCACTTCCTACATTTGGAATTGTTATCAATGCTTGACCTATTGATCACCTAAAAATGCACTTTCATGCTAGGGGAGATTATCATCACTCACCTACATGAATTGATGTTGCATAAGGAAATGAGGCCCCAAGGTGGTAGCTTCTATATGATGTCTTACATTATAGATATAGCCATGGGAACCATTTATAGACATAATGAGGCCCTATAGGATCTAAATCCTGAATATGTAAATACCAAAATATGTGACATCTACTCATTTATCCATATCTATGCTTATATGAGGAACATATAAAGAATTATAGAATATTTGTATCCTTAAGTTTAGATGGAAATTCATGGTGAACCTCTGGCTAGAATTTATAAGAACAGAAATAGTACACTCATGTCTTTGGGTGATTACTGGTTATATCTGGACTACATAGTTATAATGGTCATTAGACACAAGTTTGATCCTATTCACCTCCTTAAGTATGTCACAAACAAAGTACCTAAATATTAAATTACCTATGAGCTATGGAATGGGATTGATGAAGACGTCACCAAGAGAAATAAGATCACATTTCATTACTTCCAACTCATAATTGGGAGAATGTGTTACACCTACTATAGGTACTTAATAGAGGATGGTGGTTCTAGGAAGGTTTATACCTTAGCTACCTTGTTTGACAGGGATTGGGATCCCAATGGGAAAGTGTAGAATCATGTGAACAATCTATGAATTCATTACAATCATAAGCCCTTTGACTATGATTTCCTATTTCTCAGTGCCAAAGATGATGTAGAGGTTAAGGAAAGGTCTAGGACTACTAGTTTAAGTTGGGAATTTCTTAAGGTAATCCAAATGTATCTTTACCGCAAACATAAACAAGAAAAATTTAGAATCCTACCACAAAGGGGATGGACATATCATATTTATAGAAAAATAGACCTTTCCATCAACCACAATATTAGATCCAAGACCCCCAAAATCCACCAACTGTGATGACAACTACATGGCAAGAGTAAAGTGAAGGGGAAACATTAGTTGTTGTAGTAAAAGTTGAAGAAGAGACTCCGCAATTTCAAGTATCTATAGTTAAAATGATAAAAATAAAATAATAACAAGCATAAAAAGAAATTCAAGTGAAGGATAACACTATTAGGAGATAATAGGATATCATTTATCTAGAGTCCTTTAATGAAGAAGAACTTGTATCTACTATGGTAGCAAAAAAAAGCACAACATCTATCATGACTCTCCCTCTTCTTACCCAATAAATTATTACTCCTCAAGCAAAGAAGATAAAAATTTATAATAAAAGAAATTTCAAGGTAGGAAAACCCCAAGTATAGTCCACATAGGGACCAAGTGACGAGGTAAAACCTTTAATTGAAGGCCAACCAATGGATGGAGTAGATGAATAAGAACTCCAATAAGCTAAGTTTCTAATCTTGTAAGGGGTGAAAGGAAAGACACCCCTTAAGGGTGACCAATCAAGTAAGGGTGTTTCATATACTACTCCCTTATACCATTCTCCTATTATTTCTTTTCCAATTATCTCTTTTTTTTCTTTGCCAATTATCTCTTCTTTTCCTATTGTATCATCACCTCCTTTTGGGCCTACTTTCACAAGTTTGAATACAATTTCTCCTTTAGTATCCACTTCTATTTACTCTACCACCAATCATCTTAACACCCAATTGATAGCATATTCCATTCAATTTATTTCACCAATGCCTTCCTTAGGAGTAGTAAGTACCACAATAGTGGTGGCCACCAAGAGAGATCTAAAGAATAAACTGGTCTACATTATACATCTAATACCACATCTAAGAAATATAGACTGGTCTAAAATAATATGGCCAACCATGCCCAAGCTATCCCTTGAGAGTGAACCTAAAAAATACACCCAAGTAGAAGCATAACCACTAGACGCATCAAAGTTGACCCTTCTATACTAGGCCAAGGAATTATGAGCATCAGCTTCTAAGAGGCTAAACTTGAAGATAATTGAGTTGACCACTATGAGCTCACTCTTTGATAAGTCAACTAGTCATATGCAAAGGGTGAGGAAGAGGAAGGTAGAATATAGCATTGGGTAGAGCTTAATTTTTGAATAAAAAGTAGATATCTACTCTCTTTTAAAGAGATAAGATAGAAATAAGTCCCTTTTCATTCAGGACTATAAGTCCTATATGGATACCCACATTGGAGCATTGATAGCCATTCATGAGGGCACACAATAGGAAATGAAAGAGTTAGAACTGGAACTAAAAACACTCAAGGAACAAAAAGAATAAATGCATTCAATATAGTGGCCATCAAGACCCAAGAATACCAAGAATGGATAATTATTACCGACACTTTAGTCAAGAAGATAACTAAACAAGAGAATCATATAGTGCTGATTTTGAATGAACTAGAGTTAAAACATACATAGGATGGCATAGGGATCTAATGTTCAAGTCTATTTTTGACCAAATGCTATAACAAGCCTTAGTTAATTTCAAATAGAGTTTGTAAGGACCAAATTTAGAAAACATTGAGGTTAAGCTGAGTTTAGTAAGGAAGAAGGCCATTGAAGTAGAAATATTTGGAGTAGGCTTTAGATCCACTAAAGATAATAATACAATATTGATGGCACAAGTAAATAGGGTGAATAAAATGTCTCTTCTATACATGAGTATAATAAGGGAATAATACGCTATAGGGTACAAAGACTATCAAGAACTTGAAACCAAGAAGAATTTTAGATTCGCTCAACCTACTAGTTCAACATCACAGACACCACCTAAAGTGCTAGTTTCAACACTACATACCACTTCAGTTCCAACTAGTTCAATAAGTGTGTTAACTACAACTTCTAGTTTGGACCTAACTAGCTCTTTGGTTCTAATCATGAAAATAAGTAGTACCATACAAATTCTAATAAATCCTTATCTATAGGATAATTTTATATAAAATTTTGCATGTAATGTTTATTTAGGCTAACCATTATTGGAAGTAACTATTGAGGGGGGTAAATCAGTATACAAAAATGCACATTCAATTCTAAAACCATTCCATCATACATCAACTTGATCTAGAAACATAAAAATGAAAGTAAATACAACCAAAGCATGAAAAATATCATACATCACATCAACACATCATCTATGTGGGAAACCCTTATGGGGGATAAAACCCACTCTCAAGCCTACAATAATATGGACTACATGTCTTATAAGATGATCACAAATATGAGATTAGTCAAGTCCTTCTAACCAAAATTTAATGAAATAAGTATTACACAAGGATCATATTCCCCTAAAATGATCAAGTCCTTTTTAAAACCTATTTTTCAAGTCCTTCTGACCCAAAACCTTGGTCAAACCTAAAGCCTTTAGTAAAACACCTATTTTATAAGGAGAAGCTACCCCTAAGAAGGATCAAATCCTTCTGACCCTCTTATGATATGAACATCTCCACATTTGAACTGATGTATTTAAAACCTAATGATGGACCTCTAATTCATATTTTTCACATTTAATCTTTCACCTAACTCTCTTTGTTGGCCAAAGCACATTATATACTTGAACCAACACACAAAGATTAATTAGGACACATTACATATCCCAACTAACCCCTCTCTTTAACTCTTTAATCTTACTCACTTTAACACATAAATAATTACCAAACCTACAATATCTTTATCAAAAACTTAGTAACATTACCATGGGGTCATTTACATAGGCCACACTCTAATCTACCTCACAAAGCAACTAGTAAGCTCACACAGACATCATCTATTCTTCGCTTATCCTCAACCTAAAAGAACACTATTCTAAGATATAAAATATGACCTATAGGTCATACATACAATCCTAAATATACTTTTCTCATCAATCCATCTATTGGGTAGCCTCTCACTCCTCTGATCTTTGCTTCAATGCACACTACTCTCCCACATGACTAGAAACCATCTCTTTTGGTTTCACTATATATAGAGTCTTCTTGATAAAAAAAATTTGGTTGGCTATTAGACATGCCTTGACCCTTAAGAATTATCTCACATTAAGACAAAAATCCATACAATCCTCATGGGTTGGTCATAACATCTATGGGTCACCCTTAAGCAGCTACACCTTTCAATTAGGCCCTTGCAGCTCTTATAGGTTTCATGGAGACCTATTCACCATTTATCACTTAATCAAGAAAAAAAAACATATGACCAATTGAAAATGTATAGGTTCACTCCACATTACCCTTTTGACTTCTTCAAATGATCATAGTTAACTCTGCTCACCTCTGCATATGATCAATCTTATCAAACATTGAACTGATGTACATGAACATCATGAATAAACACACAGTCAAATTCTAAGACTTTGTTAATATAAAATATCAATTACTCAAACCTCCAAATACCATTTAAATAATCCAAAATGATTAAAAAATACTTTCCAATAGCTATAACATCATAAAACATTGAAACAACATCAACACAAGCTCAATTATCCTTCTCAGGTCATTTACAGAACATGGTCAAACATAAAGTCAAATTTAGATATTACTAAATTTGATTGTATAAATAATAAGACCATATAAATAGGTTCAATATATGTGAATTTGAGTTTTATAAAATGTTTATTTTTACATCACCATCAAATTTGTCCTAGTTCAAAAGTTCTAGACAAAAGATAGAGTACTAGTTTTTCCATTGCAAATTCAAATATTCAAATTCAAATGGTCAAAGTTAAACATCAATCATTTTTATCTTGACAATCTTTGACCACATATGCTCCATAAATCTTTGAGAAATTTAACATATTTTAATTGATATGATCTATTGATGTTGATATATATGAACACCCACAAGCTATTGTATCTCTATTTGGTCTTGGTCTTTACCCTTCATAAATTTGGCTAAGTATGGGGACCATTGCAATCTACTTGGAAGGCCATTTTTTTATCCTTAATAGCTTTTATCTCGATCAATCTCATGACCTAAAACTTGAGCCATATGCTATCTTCATGTAGGATAAGATATTCATGTATCTAATTGATCATATAACATTTGTACATGCAAGATATAATTCCATTAATATTCTTATTTAGATTTTTCTACCACAAAGCCAACTATGCCCAAAACTACCTAGAAAGCCAAATTTGCACATGCATATATTTTGATGTCCTTCATTTCCTAACCTAAAATTTATCAAATATTTAATAAGAAAAGAACTAAACAAACCCATATAATCAAATCCTTCTGAAACTACCAAACATATTAAATATAACTTCATCAATATACTTACTCAGATTCTTCTTGCCACATGCAAATTTGGCTAAGTATGGGAAAACACTGTCAAACTGCTTGGGAGGCCAAATTTGCAATTGAATATATTTTATCATGCTTAATTGAATGAATTGAAATTTATCACATAAAAAATAGGGCTAATGTGACAAAAACCATATGACCAACTCTCCTTGACTCATCCACACATGACAATTATGACATCAACAAACTAGCTACTCAAATTTTCTGCCACTAGACCCAAAGTCTAGATGAAAACAATGATCAACTATATAAAATCCACTCATGAACACAAGAAATCAAACATATAAAAGTTATTATGGGACCTCTTTCACATCATCAATACTTTATATTCATCCCTAATCATATCTCTAACCATTCTAAAATAGAAGATCAACCAAACCAACTTCAAACATACTAGGAAAAACACATTGCACACTTTGAAATTGTCACTTATACTACCACATCCATGAAATCACCATGAAATTATTTTAAAATCTCCAACAATACCCCCCTTTGTCATTTATGTCAACACACATCATATAACTCACCTTCCTTCTCTCTCATTAAGCACCTTCACAACAAGAACTTTCTCCCCCTTTGACACAATGAGAAAGTGGGAAACAACTGATACTAAGGACCTAAAAATAATACCATCAGGATAATACCCTATTAAAAATATATTGAAAACTCCCCCCTTAACTTGAGCCTACCTCTTCTTACCTTGACAACTTCCTCTTGCAATATGTCAACACTCTTCTTTAACCAAGCACTGTAACCAATAAAGAAAAAACACAAAAAACATTGAAATATAAAGGAAATCACCAAGAAACATCTAATAAGGACTCAACATAATATCTCTAAGACATTTCACCTCTTGAGCATCTTTATATCTCCACACACCATGAAGAACCACCATACATGCTTACTAGCTTTCTCTCTCAAGCTACCTCAAGGACCACCAATAGAACTTTATGCCACTCACCAAATAGGAAAAATTATCATAAATAGCCTAATAATTCACCTTAAAACACTCATTCATTTCTCTTATATAAAAACTAAACAAAAAAATCACTCTTCTTCTCACTAGGCTTGTCCAGTCTCCTTGTAGCCTAACCTAGAATTTGCAGTAGACACATCTTCAAGACTTAAAAATTTATATACAGAGCACATTAATATAACCCCCAAGCACACCAATTTGTAACAACTATATTATCCTTTGAAATATACGTTTTTCACAAACTAACTTAGTAATTAGGCCTCCCTTTTTACAACTTGAATAACTTAAAATCAACAAACCCTTAGATCTTTGTGAAGCTTGATTTGAAAAACCATTTGGCTTATTAAATATATTAAGAATCCTCAAACTTCAATTAATAAGTCAAACCAATTTTATATAAAATATAAACACCCTAGAATTGAAAACAAACAAGGTCAATGAACCTCATTTAATTCAATGCCCACCTCTAAAACTTATTGCACACCTAGAGAAAATCAACACACACTTTTGCACCAAGATTTGAGATTTCACACCTTTGGGAATATTGACTTCATATACCATGAATTTTGACCTAAAATAAGATAGATAAACTTAGGAACACATAAAAACTTGAAAAAGGCACAAATAGGATTGTCAAGACATAGAATCATCTGAAACACATGACAAAGAAGTGTATAGATCTTCTTAAGCATCAAAATGTTCTTGACATTCCATCAATATTATTATCAAAAACCTATAAACATCCATTCCATACTTATAGACATTTCATAAGCTACCAACATCATACCAATATCTAAACATCTTAGACCCAAGAGATCTTCATGACATTATTTTTTATACAACACAACCAAGTCCTAACCGATATCCACTATGCTTCCTCTTTCTATAAAGTGTCTCCTTGAAGCTTAGAGAGAAACACCCTTTTGTCATGGAGACACTAAAAGTCCTAAAACTCTAGAGAGTACCATATCTCCATAATCTCATTTGAATTGTAGTCTTGATTAACTTTGAATGGATGATTTACTTCATTATTTGCTTTAAACTTGTCAGTAAATGCAAAAAACATAAAATCTTATCTTCCCTTTATGCCTATCAAGGAAAACAAACCATCTTTGGTCTCAGTTTGATCTCTCCTGAGTGGCTTAGGTTCTCATGCCAATTATTGATCTCTTCCTTGTATAATAGGAGCTCCATACACTTTAGTTTGATTTGATAACTCATTTAATCTATTCTTTCAATACCTAATAATGTGACCAACTTTATGACATCTAAAACAAACAAGATCATTCATACCTTTTTCTTGATGATGATTGTGATCTTCATTTTCTATTTGGATAGAAGATAAATTCTCTTGTCATTCTTGTATCTTCTTCATATATGATTCTTTATTTATTGTATATGTATCAAGAAATCCACCTAGATCATGATTATCCTTCATAGTCTTTGGTCTCAATACCATTATGTGACTTTTAGGATCATATTTATTCTTGTCAAAACTTGAGTGCATCCTCAAACTATTCTTGCAAAATTTGGCAATGTGTCCTACTTTATTACAACTATACAAAATAATATCATTCAACATACCTCTTAACTGATCTAAATTTTGACTTCTCTAGGACCAATTGGTCCTTCTTCCAAGGTTCCATGAATGTCCATACTTGAC
Source organism: Torreya grandis (assembly GCA_037957365.1). Lineage (NCBI taxonomy): Eukaryota > Viridiplantae > Streptophyta > Pinopsida > Cupressales > Taxaceae > Torreya > Torreya grandis. The sequence continues at coordinate 617,246 of JARHVA010002768.1, forward strand.
TAACTTCCTTATACATTCCTTAGCTCTATGACCATACTTATTACATATATACCAATGAACATGAAAAAAACTAACATATCTTGAATCATTTGGTTATCTAACAAACCTTTTTCCATTGCTTTCAAAGATTAAAATCTCATTGACATGATTAGGGTTCTCATGCTTATTTTCTAGCTTATCCAAATTGACTTTAACAATATCATGCCCACTCTTCAATGAATCCATCTTAGTATTTAATAGAGTGTAATCATCTTC